>CM062818.1:601741470-602434797 GCA_031772625.1 Pinus tabuliformis
TACAGAGTTACATTTGTTTCAAGATTGAGCTCCTAAAATCAAGAAAAGGTGACATGAGGAAGTTTAATGGCGATCCGGTAAATTGGATACTACATATGGAACAATATTTTGATCTACATGATGTACAATTGTTAAAAAAAGGTACATATTGCATCTTTGTATTTAGAATAGAATCAATTTTTATGGTATAAAGGGCTTTGTTCTCAAAAACCACTTGTCACTTGGTCAATTTTCACAGAGGAAATGATAGCACATTATGAGGATACAAAGAGAAACATCTTCTTTAGCCAATTGACAAATCTCAAACAAAAGGGTTCAAAACAAGAGCACATTGAGGACTTCCAAAAATTGACTATAAGGGTAAATGATATTCCAGAGAAGCAAAGGATTGATGTCTTCATAGGGACTTTAAAGGATAATATTCAACATGAGGTTCTTCTTTGGGAACCTGATTCATTGGAGAAGGCATTCAGGTTGGCAAGAAAAATTGAAAGCGGAATTATGGAAACAAGGAATCCTACCACTCACAACTATAAATATGGAAGTGTTTTTGCTCATAGCCTTCCACAACCTACAAGGTTTACACCACAAAAATTGGAACAAAAAAGAGAAAAAGGGCGTTGTTACATTTGTGATAGCAAATACACTAAAGGTCATAAGTGTGTTGGGAAGAAATTATTTTACATAGATTGTGAAGAGGAGGAAAAAAATGATCAAGAAACATCAAAAGAAGAGGATATACACCAGGAACCAACCCTAGAGAAAGAAGAAATGAATCTGATCATATCTTGTAAAGCATTGGCAAGAATTACCACTCCTCAAACTCTCAATATAGAAGGACATATCAAGAAGAAAAATGTTCAAGAAGTGAAAGATCACATCGAGCATCAAGAAACGAATCCAATCATATATTGTAATGCATTGGTAGGAAATACCACTCCTCAAACTATCAAGATATAAGGACATATCGAGAAGAAAAAGGTAATAGTGTTGATTTATTTGGGCAATACCCATAATTTTATTCATTGTAAGATAGCGAAGGAATTGAATTGCTTCCTATATCCAGCACTAGAGTGTCAAGTGATGGTTTCAAATGGAAGAACCATAAATTTCTTTGGAAAGTGCCATAATATCAAGCTATCCATGGGAGAATATGTTTTGAATAGTCCAATGCTTTCCATTCCAATGGGTGGTGTTGATGTTGTACTAGGAGTCTAATGGCTACAATCTTTGGGTACGATAACTTTTAATTTTCAAGAACTCTTCTTGAATTTTTTTTAGAAGGAAAGGAAGTTGAATTAAGGGGTATCACAGGAAAACTGGGAAAGATAATCATCTCTAACAGCATGATAAAGCTTCTAAAGGAAGAACAACATGGCGTAATTGCACATGTTCGCTAGAGGTTCCCACGTCGAAATCATCTATTTCTCCCGATATCCAAAAATTCTTGGAAAATCATTCCAAGATATTTGAGACTCCCAAAGGCCTCGGACCTATTTGTGATCATGATCATGCTATTCATTTTTGAGGAAGTGTTCCTCCAAACAGCAGGCCTTACAAATATCCCTTTGCACAAAAGAGTGAAATTGAACGTATGGTTGCAGAAATGCTAGAGGTTGGTATAATTCAACCTAGTCAAAGTTCTTTCTCTACTCCAGTGGTATTGGTACCAAAGAAGGATGGATCATGGTGCATGTGTCTAGATTATAGGGATCTCAACAAGCTTACTATTAAATATAAATTTCCCATTCCTGTCATTGATGAATTATTGGATGAATTACATGGAGCAATTTACTTCAGCAAGTTGGACCTTCATGCAGGATATCATCAAATCAGAATGAAGACTGAAGACATTCCGAAAACAACATTTAGAACTTATGAGGGTCATTATGAATTTTTGGTCATGCCTTTTTTCCTTACCAATGCACCTTCTACATTCAAAGGTTTGATGAATTCCATTTTCAAACCCTTCCTTAGAAAATTTGTGTTAGTATTTTTTGATGATATACTAATCTACAACAAGTCTTGGAAGGATCATGTTCAACATGTTGATAGAGTGCTCAGACTATTGGACAAGAAACAATTATATTCAAGAACATCCAAATGTTTCTTTGGAGTACAAGAGGTGGAATACTTGGGTCATATTGTATCTCATGAA
This sequence comes from Pinus tabuliformis, assembly GCA_031772625.1. Taxonomy (NCBI): domain Eukaryota; kingdom Viridiplantae; phylum Streptophyta; class Pinopsida; order Pinales; family Pinaceae; genus Pinus; species Pinus tabuliformis. The sequence continues at coordinate 601,743,629 of CM062818.1, forward strand.
GGTGTTAAGGTAGACCCTCAACAACAACAAGTTATCCAACTATTAAAGGATAACCTCACCTTGGCACATAATCGAATGAAACAATAGGTAGATCAAAATTGCATAAAAATAAGTTTTGATATAGGAAACTGGGTATTTTTATGAATACAACCATACAAAAAAATGTCCCTCAAGCAAGCTAAGAAGGATAATAAATTATCACCAAAGTACTATGGTCCTTAAAAGGCGCTACAAAATATTGGTACTATGGCATTCAAATTGAAGCTTCTTGCATCTTCCCAAGTGCCCCAATTTTCCATGTTTAATGCTTAAATAAGTTTATAAGTGACAAGATACCAGTTCAAACAATATTGTCGGAACTTGAAGAGGAAGGAAATATCATATTGGTACCTGAAGCAGTCACGAAAACAAGAACCCGATAGCTATGAAATCGATCAATTTCAGAGTATCTCATAAATTGGAAGAACTTACTTGCTCAAGATTCCACATGGGAGGACGAGAATTTTATACGGAAGCATCTAGAACTACTCAAGCATTGAGGACAACACTTTTTGAAGGAGAGGGGCATGTTAGGTCCGTATACTTTTAGTGTAACCCCTTATTGTTATTAGTGAAACCCCCTTATTATATTGTTGTGCCCATGTAGTCCCCATATTGTTATTATTGTGCCCCATAGAAGCCCATTATTGTTATTGTTGTGCCCTTACATTATTATTGTTATGTCAGCTCTGATTACATTATGACCCCTTAGACTCCTATATATAGAAATGAGGTCTTGTCATTTGTATCATCCAAGAATTTTTCATTTGTGTAATGCAAAGGAGGTTTCCCCCTCAAAGAGGCTGAATTCTAAGGCGTTTATCTTTCTTTTCTATCTGTTTGTGAGCTGGTTTCATAACATGGGCTGAGAAAACGCCATCCAGAATTTGGTGTCCTTCGACAAAACCCGATTGTCCCTAGCTGATGATGTGATGTAGGATAGGTTTCAGATGTCTGACCAAAATTGTGGAGAGGATTTATAGATGAAATTGCAAAGGGTGATCGGTCTAAAATCATTGGGAGACAGGGCCTCCTGGGCTTTAAGAATGAGTGTAAGGAAAGTGGAATTAAGGCTCGACCCGATTTGATGAAGACGATGAGATTCCTCCACCAAATCCCAGATGTCTTGACTCAGGAAGGACCAATCCGCTTTAAAGAATTCGTCGGTGAATCTATCAGGACTAGGAGCTTTATTGGAGGGCATGACTTTGACCACTTCTTCCACTTCAGAAAACATGATGGAACTAAGAAAGGCATCATTCTGTGTAGCAGATACTAGGGAAGGGATATGTTGCATGATGGTTTGGATGGCTTCAGACCTAACATAGCCTTCGTATCTCAACAAGGAGGATATATATGTCTTCAGTTCTTTCTCAATATATTTTTGGTGCTCATAGCAAGTGCTAGTAGATCCTTGGAGTTAGGTGATTCGGTTGCATTGGAGATGATTGATCATGGATCTATGAAAGAATTTAGTGTTGTGCTCGCCCTCACACAACCACTGAATGCATGATTTGTGACACCAAAGGATCTCTTCTTGATGTATTCTCTCTTCTAAATCTCGTATCAGGAGAACCTCCTCCTCTGCCATCACTGGGGAGTGACCATCCCATATTATTGTCCTCTCGAATTCATCCAAGCAAGCTTCCATCTTGTGTTTCTCCTCGAAAATGTTGCCAAACTCCTCATGATTCCAGGTTTTGATTTTGAGTTTGAGTGCCTGGAGTTTCTTTTGGAAGGATTTTATCTTGTTGCCCAAGGGATATTCCATCATGATCCACTAGGATTCAAGATCCTCCAAAAAACCAGGGTGCCGCAGCCAGAAGCTTTCAAATCGAAAGGGGTTTCTCTGAGGAGTAACCATGGTAGTCACCACTAGACTAACATGCCAGTGATCTGAGCTAAGGGAGGGTAGGATCTCGGTTTCAACATTTGGATCTTGTAAAATTAGAAGTTCTGAGAGGAGAAATCGATCCAACCGACTGGCCACCTGGTTCTATTCATCTCGTCTATTATTCCAGGTGTGAATGTCGTGTTTGGGGAGCATGACGACCAAGTGGATATCTTCTATGGTGCCATTGAATGCCAAGGATGAGGGGTCCAATCTCCAAACTCCACCTCTCTTCTCTTTAATATTTCTGATCATATTTAAGTCCCCTCCAATAATCCAATCCTTCGTTGCCCAGGATCAACTCAACCCTCGCAGTTGGGAGAGAAAGACGTCTTTATCTCGTGGAGTGGAGGGATCATAAACTGTTGTGAGACTTGTCATGCTTCCGTGCCTATCGATCTGAAGGTCATGCAAAGGGAGAAGCTAGAACTGACCAAATATTTTAGCATGACTTTGTCAGGATCCCAAATAATAGACAAACCCCTCGCGGCCTTGATCTCGTCTATGTACATTTCTTTACTGTTCTTCCAACATCGCTGGCTATTCTCAATAATTTTATCTGTATTAGTTTTTGTTTCTTGCAAAAGGAAAGTTTTTGGCTTATATTTATCAATATTTTCCTTTAGGGATCGGATCTTCCCTGGGTTTTTGAAGCCCCAGATGTTCCAGGAGATGATCTTCATTGGAATTCTGGGAAAGTAATCCACTAGTTGTCCCATCTGCCCCGAGTTCAATAGTAACTCCCCTGATTCATCGATCAAGTCTTTAGTTGACTTCCTCCCCTTCTTGCCTTCTCCGAACCCTCTTGATCCACAGTTGTGAGGGCCAATAAGTTGTTGTCTTTTCCTATACCCCGTAGGTCTGGATCCGATTTTCCTGATCTAGCAGTCCATTCAGAGTGGAGATGGTTAAAGTGCGACAATTGATTCCCTAAAATGTCTTTGACATCTGATTTGATCCAAGTTTTGAAGATCTCCAACATTTTCTGCTCTTCTACACCTAATCTATTGTTTTTCTCTTCCACTTCCAAGATTCTGCTAATATGGGTGAGGACTTCTTTGACCTGTTGGTCATCCTCAATGTGTTCTGACATTTTTCTCTTGGTGGCCATCTTATCCACTAGGAGAACAAGTTTCTTATCAACTTCCATATATTGAATGATCTCCTTAGAGGAGGAAGGGGCTTCCATCGCATGTTCTAGATCTAGATCCAAGGCTGCTAAGGTGGAAAAAGGGTTGTTGGGTTGGGGGCCGTCGGGGTTATGACCTTGGGGGTCATCTTTAGCCAAGGCTGAGGGGCCTCCTTATTCGCTGGGAAAACCTTAGCTTCCTCCACGATTGTTAGAGGGAACTCTCTAAATAGACGACCATATTCATGCCACCACCGTCACTTAAAAGGACATGTTCATAATCGAGAGGTTAGATCCAGTGGAATCATGGTAAATCATCTCAATGGACTCTGAAAATGGTTGTGAAATATTCATATGCACACAAATCCGAGCGAACGCTGCGTGACAATGTCATTTTGTAATCTTAGATATTTTGACGAATTAGCCAATCGAGTTTCCTATGCCTTACAATATATTGTGTTCCCATAAATCATCTAGTAATGAGTACAATCGTACCTAAACGGGAGCCTCTTTGAATTCTTCCTTATTAGGGTTATAACATTCCTCCCAATACCCAAGGGATAGCCCCACACTACCCATGAAATATGGACCATTTTCAAAGATGTGTTTTTTGTCCTCCAGATCCTCGAATATGACAGTGAAAAATCATTTTTCTCAAAGACAGAGCTCAAATTGTACTCGAGGTTCCCATTTGTGTTGGATCCACACAAAAATGTCTTGCTCCATGGGTCAGATGCCCAAAAATTTGCAGATCATGGCGTGATATTTCATATACTAGCGAGCTTGCTCCAAGCGTTTATTAGGGATCACAAACTTGGTATTGGTTGATTCTTTAGGCAAACATTGGCTTCTCCCTTCTCTCGCTTGACACTGCGCCCCCATGGCCAGGGTTTCTTCAACGCCTGGTGCATCGATGATGACATCTGCATGATTCTTCCACCCATGGATGAATGTGGTGCATTTCATCACGTCCTTGAAGGACTGCAACCCCTCACACCAAGGCGGGGGGCCATTCATTGTCACTCCGTCTTCCAGAGCTTATAGGCTACAATCAAATTGGATAGGTTAAGATCCAGTGGGAAGGTGCTTAGTCGCCAGGTTCAGAAACCCTAGAAGATCACCTTTAGAGCATCACATTTAAATAGAGGTTTTATATAACTTCATTTGAACATAAGCTCATATTTTTTCCTATAACATCTCTACATTTAATTCTCTTCAAATATTTATTTCCCATGCCTAAAATATATATTATTATCCAATTCATTTACACATAAATTTGTGATTTCATGATTTAATAATAAAATACAAAAGACTCTTATCAATATAGTTAATTTTACACAAATATTGTTATCCATCTACTTGATTTAAAAACAAAAAATTATGAATTTGGTGCACATGCTAGGCATTGTTTAATTCTTTTATATTTTGGAAATTTTAGCCATAATTTAACAATATAATTTTGGGTGATATATTTTTCATTGTTTAGAATGCATAAGTAGATTCAAGACCCTAAAAAACCCTTGCAGCACTTAAATTATGCAAATTATACAATTAAAACTTGTGATTTTAATAGATCCCTAATAATTTTTTAGGTAAAATTAACCGAAGAATATACCTAAAAAAGACCCAAAAAATAAAAGAGTTAGGCAATGGCCCACGAGGCATAGAGAAAACAATGATAGAGTGTTTTTGTTAAGGCACTTTGTGGTGTAAAGGTCACCGTTTGAAACTTTTGGCCAAGATATAATCCAAACATCTTCCTAAACCATCCTATTTGTAGAACCATAAAAGAGTGAAGGGAAAAGCACAAGAAGGAAGATCCAAAGCAATAATGTAGTGGAGAGCGTACTGTTACAGGGAAAAGTGTCTATATAGAACTGCTCTATCCCACTAAGGTGTGACAGCTGCCTTAGAAACAAATAGAGAAAAGCTACTTTTGTATTTCCTTTATGAATTATAGATAGAGAGGAATAGAAAGAACCAACCTCTATCTTGCGCTAATCCTTTGATCAAATCCCTCTCTTCTTTGATAGTCTCCAGCTACCTGCTCCCTAGCACGCCCAGCTTCACAAAGTACCTGCAAGATCACAGAAGCATAGCACTATACAAAGACATGGATCTATATTCATAAACAACTTAGGATCATATTTAAATTGACCATACAAATGTAACAAACATCAATGATACAAAAGCATGGAGGAAAACTCAATTAGCTTTTATTGATAAACAAGAAAAGATCCAGGAGGAGTTACAACCAGTTGTTCTGACACAGCATCAACCTCCCAGCAAAGAAGCCCCTCTTCACCTCAAACAAAGCATAAATCACCCAACAATTTGATGTTTTGTCTCTAGAAACCAACAGCAATTCCTTACAATATGCAAAATTCCAGCCTCTGGATCTCTGGGATGAGGGATCCATATATAGATATCTGTAAGGGGGATGAGTCAGCTTGTGATTTGATTAGTGTCTTCTCTCTGATAGTTCTTGCTTCCACTTGGAGACTGAAGGCCTCTTACTCATCCTTGGTTGAATTCAGTGAGGCAAGTGTCACAGGAGAAGATTCTGGAAGCTTCCATTGTCTCTCCACCTCATGGAATGACACTGCCATTTGTCATTTCTCGCCCATCGCACCCCACAGAAGGGACTTTTGAAATGCAACGTACCCTCACAATGTATTTAGGTGCAATGCAACACACCTAGACAGTGGAGCAGCTGAAATGATCCTGTTTTGACCGATTCTGAGCAGTTTCTGGTGGAGAACTTCTGGGAGAAGCTGTAATCTGTTGACCTTGTTCCTTTAGGGGTTAGAACAACACTTTTAGGGACTTAGGAGCCCTTGGTTTATGGACATTTCATGCTTGGAGTTGTAGGGCACAAAAATGTCTATAACAGTTGCCCCCTAAAGTATGAGGCCGTTAACCTTTTGGTGTCGGGTGAAATGCTTTATTATGAGGATCCGAAGTTCTTTCAATGCTGGGAGGAGACCTGTAATAAGATACAATACAATAAATTATCTTCATAATATTTTCATGATCTAGCTGAGGCGGGCATTCCCATGCTCAACTTTATAAATTCATTTTCATGTACATAAGACAGACAACCGTCTGAGTGTAGACTGATGATTCTGATAGAGCCATCATCCTTTTGGTAGGATGATTATCTGTGCTGCAATGCTGTATATTTAATGTTTTTATTTCCCTGAATATATATCGCAGCCCGGATGGATGAAATTAGATCCGGGGTCTTCAATCTTGTCCGATATTCACTCGAAGTACAAGTCGATCCATGTGAGAAATGTTCTGAAGTTGAACATGGAAAGACATCGCTTGATTACCAATCAATGATGTAAACTGTTAACAAGTGCGAGAGGAATCACCGATAATGATAATGACCCTCAAGGTACTGCAGTACAATTCACGTGGTGTGAATAAAGGACTTGGCGTTGAACACCACGCAAAACCTTTCGGTCGAAGGCCATTGATGTATACCTGTCGCCGGAAGTGAGAAACTTGCCATTGAGGCATGCAAGCTTCAAAGTACTGAATGGGGTGTTCCTAGATCAATATTCTTGGATAATGAGCTGATGTCAACAAGAAGTGATCCATCACAGGAGGGCCTTAATGAATCCCACATCAATGACACGGAATGGAGCAAATGATTTTGATGGAGGTGAAAACGATCTGGTGATATAAGCTTCAGGGTGGCGGTCATGAAAGAATGGAGTATAATGTATGGTAGTGGGTGAGACACAGGTGACTTCTCTAGATGACTTCTCTTGAACATATCGGTGACACTGATGTGATGGAGTGGTAGCATAATCCCCAAACGTGGATGGTATGGCGTGACCATGGTGATGTGACCGGTGAATGAAACAACCCAACCTGACTCGGACACGGAGTGGAAGTGTCATGTTGAAGAGCGACTTGCTACCAACAAAGTTTCTTTGAGTTTTCTTCCCAATTTTTCCCCAGTCATTGCTGACCAGTACCTCTTTATTTTTTTCAAGCTTGAGGAGGATAACATATGCTTGTTCTATAATTTGCCCTTCGGGCAAACCCATCGCTATGTTTTAACGAGCCTAGCGATAGTGAAACTCGTTCTTGTCTATAGACAAGTTTGTCGCTATTAATCCTTTTAACGAGTTCAACGACAAAGATAACTCCGTCCTTTTCAATTTTAGAGAGTCTGAAAAGGAACGTAAAGGTAACTCCAAAAATATTTTTCGTCATCTAATCCCTTAAGTCCAAAAAAGTATAAAACAATACAGAAGGGATGAATTTTCGATAGTTTTAATGAGCCGAACAAAACAAGCGCTCGATCTTTTTGTGTAATAATCCCTCAGGTCCAAAAAGATTAAAATCTAGAGGAGGGATAGCACTTCCTGTCCCTTTAACGAGCTGGAAAGGCCAATGGCTCGGCAATCTTTTCATATTTTACAAGTCAGTTGAAAAGAGCTTAAAGGAGACTCGTCTTTTGAGGAACGAGTGATAACATGGGTAGCAGCTGATTCCAGGTAAGGTTTGGAATTTTCCAATCACGGCAGTGTCACAAGGATGGCTAATGAGATTACTCTTCGCAGCTGTTCCTCAAAATGGGTAAACAATCAAATGGAGGTGAATGACCGGCCAATGAAAAAGTGGAGGTGACGGTGCAAACACGACCAAGGCTTTAATGGCTGAAGTACTACATTCACGATGGTTATTTACCAGGGAATAGTTCATTTTTTAACGAGCTTAAACGTGGGTGGAAACATTTGCTCATGTCTTATGTTTATTTTTTAACGAGCTTGAACTATGTGCTAAAACTACTCGATTAGATGGTCTTGTTTTGATTTTACTATAAATAGCTTTGTCCTTTCAAAGATCGTACTGTATTTTCAACTGCTTCATCAAACTAGTTAGAAATGAACAATATATGCTTGAAAACAAGTTAGAACACCAATATTTTACTTTGAACTACGTAAAAAGTAATGAAAAAGTGTTTTTTACCTCTCATTTTACCATTTCATTTGAACTTGGTTTGTTGGAGCTTTGGAGGTGCTTTTCTCCCTCGATTTTCATCAGCTGATTTTGAGAGATTCTGTGGATGATTCTCGGCGCCGTCTGGACTAGGTAGGAGCTAAACCTGAGCTCTTTCATTTCATGGTTTCCATTTTGCATTTTGAGCTTGATTCCTAGCCTTTCTGAGTCCCTGGGGTTTAAAGAACTCGTTCTGCCATCAGCGCACCCTCAGTGTATCGAAAACTGCATTGAATGTTGGCCTGTTTAAAGGCTATCTGACATTCAACGCACCTAGAACACTGCTGCAGGTGCATTGGGCGCAAAAAGGGAATTTGATGCATAATTTTTGATGGAAATTTTGCCTGTTTCTTACCAAAATAAGGATCTAACTCCTCTCTTGTTTGTTTCTCAGAGATGTTTGGAGTAAGATGACCATTACTTGGCGAGAACGTGAGCATGAAGAAGAGGACATGCTTGCCCTACATGATCCAGTTACGGTGAACGCGCTGTGGAACTGTGGCTTGCTGAAGTTCTTCCGCATTTCTAGCATGAGACAGCAGATCAACTTACTGCAGTATTTGCTCGATGCTTGGGATCCTACCAATCAGGTTTTCCAGATCAGGGGAAAATCTATCCCTTTGACTGTGGTAGACATCTATTTCTTGACTGGCTTGTCGAGGCGGGGTGCCCCCATCTCTTTGTCAGGTTCGGCCCGAGGAGGCGACTCTATGAGAGATTATGTTCGCCGGTACTGCAGAGAAGGATCTCAGCGGAGTAAAGACGACAAGATCATCATTCGTGATGTCACTGACAGGTCCCTCAGGACTATTTTGTTTACTTTTGGTAGGATGGCCGGTGGTGCGGCTCTTCATGTAGCCAACCGATCTTACATGCAGCATGCCTTGGAATGCCTCCAATCGAAGGTGTTCAACTGGTGCGACGCAGTACTTCTTATGATGAAAGAACAGTTGACCAAGATAAAGAGCGGGAGGTTGAAGAACTTTGGGTATGGTTCTATTTTGACCGCCTTTGCCTTGGAGAAGATACCACTGATGTAGCCGCAGTACATTGCACTCGATTTACCTTCTCCTACTGAACCATGTATGCAAAGATGGGTTGACCATATGTCTAGGCATGCTGGCCAGTCTCAGATTTCATTTTCTGATACCTTCTTCAGGTGGTTTGATCGTCAAGAGATGGTTTATTTTGAGTATCCATACGCTGGCATGGACTTCCGGGCTGATCCAGATTTAGTACTGCCGGATGTCGAGCAGTGGGGCGCCATTGGTAAAAAATTTTGACCATATTCCTGTTTGTCGTTTTTTGTTTATAATGTCCTTGTGCTTTATTCTATCAAGACTTTAATCAAACTCATGTGTACATGCAGATGTTGGTCCTGTTCGTCCAATAGTTCACCTGAGAGTACCGGCTGCTGCCCCAGCAGGAGAGGCCGTTGGAAGGGCTATCCTTCGCGACCTCGACATGGCTGAGACTCTCACAGCATTACAGGAGCAGGTTGAGGGCCTCACTCTTGGTATTCCAGATGTGAGGACTGACGAGCTACCTTTAAGGTTACAACGGCATACTACTGGTGTGCCCAGAAGATGGACTCGTCTCTTACGCATGATTGCACAGGCTGTGACTTGCTATCACGAGCATCATTAGACTAGGGTGCCCCCTAGCATTTTGAGTTTTTGGGTCATTTGACCGATTTTGTCTTGGTTACAGAACATTATGTGTAAACCATAAGCAGTTATATATATTTTTTATTTTCGGAGATTTATTTCGGTTAAGCTACATGATCCACATGCAAACATTGATGGTGTGTTTCTTTTTATAAATGTTGCAAATGTCTATCTAACACATAATTTTCCAATGAATCAGTTAATGTGTTCAAGTTTCTGGAAATATGCTGATATTGAATAAAATCAAATTGTCTTTCCAAAATCTTAACCCTTAGGAACATGCGATAAATAGCTAGGTTTCGGATGGAATATATACCATTGAGTTGTAGTATTACGAGTTGTGAGTCTAGCCTGACAATTAGTCGGCGTATACCATGTGTGATGGCATCAGAGAGAAGTTCTATCAACGCGCTATATTCAGCGATGTTATTCGTTGATCGACCAATAAATACACCTCTGAAACTTACTAACTCGCCGCTTGGATAAAAAATGGCCCAAGCTGCGGAGGATAGGTTTCGCGAACTACGACTCGCTCCGTCGGCATATCCAACACATGAATCCAATAGGTTTAACATCTACAATAAATGTAAAAAGTGGATTACTTGACCAAAATAAACACTTTAGCGAAAACAAAAACATAACAAAAGCATACTGGTTACCATTACGCATAGTAACGCTTGAGGTACAACCCATTACGAGGTTGTGCCAGTGGAATTCTGTCATAATCCATTAACTCGTAGGCTCCTTTTGCTAACACTCGTTTAACAATATAGGGGCCCATCCATAAAGACTTAAATTTACCTGCTCCCAATTTATCGGATTCTTTGTCGTAAAGTAAGACCAAGTCACCCTCTGAGAAGACACGGGGTTTGACATTTTTGTCGAACTGCGCCTTGACTCGTTTCTTATGGGCTTCATTAGCCAAAGCGGCATCACGACGGGTTTCATCCAATTGGATTAATTCCAAGAAACGAGCTTCTTCTTCTGAAGTTCCAGGGAGGAGATCAATTGCGAGTTTGAGAGACGAGATTTCACACTGGATTGGTAAGACTGCTTCCAGGCCATATACCAGTTGGAAAGGTGTGAACCCGGTTGCATTCCTTACCGATGTTCGATAAGCCCACAAAGCTGAGTACAGGATTAGGTGCCATCTTCTTTTGTGAACTCCAATCATCCTTTGCAGCATGCGTTTGAGGACCTTGTTGATTGCTTCAACTTGTCCATTGGCTTGCGGATAATATGGAGTAGAGCTGTCATGAGACAACCCTAGTTTGGCAGCTAATTCGACCATCATGTGATTGCAAAAATGCGATCCATGATCTGTGACTATGGCCTGCGGCACGCCGAATCTGGCGACTACATGATTGAAAAAGAAGAGGGCAGCTGTTTCACCAGTATTATCTAATGTAGGCATCGCCTCAGCCCATTTGGTAAAATAGTCAACTGTGACTATGATATACCCATGCCCCCCGGTCGAGGTGGGGTTACATGTCATGAAAATGCCCCATTTGGCAAATGGCCCAACATCAACTATTGGCTGCAGAGGTGCGGGTGGTCTTCTGGTTTTGCTATCAAAAATTTGACAAGCATGGCAACTTCTGACTGCGGTTATGCAATCTTTGAACATTGTTGGCCAGAAGTATCCTGCTCGTAAAAATTTTTGTGCTGTAGCATATCCAGATTGATGCCCCCCACACGCGCCTGAATGACAATCATTCAGGACTTTTTCAGCCTCCTCATGGGTGAGGCACCTTCTCAGAACTGTATCGATACCACGACGGTAAAGTGTATCACCGACGATCATGTAGTCTTTTGCTTGGTATCGAATAAGTTTTTGTTCGCAATGGGAGGTGTTTGGCTTGTATTTTTGGGTTTGGAGATAAATGATTATATCTCCATACCACTCATTGCTTGCAGATATCAGAAACAAACTTTCATCCACAATTGTTTCTTGGGATGTTTCATCATTGGACGACGATGGGAGATCGCACAATAATTCTGCGAAAACTAGAGCTTTCTTTGACTTGGATTTTACAAATTCCAGATCAAACTCTTGTAGGATTGCTATCCATTTTGAATATTTGCCCCCCAGCAACTGTCGCGACAATATATAAGTCATGGGGTTGCAATATGACAGAATGGTAGTTTTCCGAAAGAGGACATAGTGTCGAAATCTCTGTATCGCTTGAACAGCTGCAAGTGCTAGCTTTTCAACGTAAGAATATTTGCTTTCTATATCATTTAAGTTTTTACTTAAATAATATATAGGATGTTCAATTCCATCGACTTCTTGAACCAAAACCATTGCGATGGTCGTATCCGCTGCAGCCAGATACAGGTTAAAATCTTTTTGATAATCAGGAGCGTACATTAATGATGCTTTCATTAGGGAATCTTTAAAGCATCAAAGGAAGCTTGCGCAACCTGATCCCAGACAAAGGGCACTTCCTTTTTCAAAAGACGTGTATAACCTTTAGCAAGTTCGACGTAATTTGGAATGAACCTCCTCAGAAAGTTCGCTTTCCCTTGGAGTTTCTGAATCTAAAGCAAATTCGAAGGTTGAGGCAAATTTATGATTGCCTGGACCTTACATGGGTCGAGACGAATCCCGTCCTTTGAGACTACAAAGCCAAGTAAACGACCAGAACTGACGCAAAATACACATTTGTGTGGATTGAGTCGTATCTTGTAGTGTCGGCAACGTAGAAATATCGCTCTTAAATGCTACGGGTGATCAGTCCGCTTTCGTGAATGAGCCAGAAGGTCGTCGAGGTATGGTTGAACGATGTTTTTGATGTCATGGAAGGCATAATTCATTGCCCTCTGAAACATCGCCCCTGCGTTCTTTAAACCAAAGGGTAATTTTCGATATGCGAATGTGCCCCACGAACAAATAAATGTAGTCTTTGACTGGTCCTGTGGGCGGATATTTATCTGATTATTCCTGGAGAATCCATCCATGAATGAAAAGATTTCGCATCCGGCGCATTCATCAATTATCTGGTCAATGAAGGGTGTAGGGTAGTTGTCTTTTGGACAAGCTTGATTTACATCCCTATAATCGACGCACACTCTAATTGTTCCTTGTTTTTTCATAACAGGGACAATATTCAATACCCAATCAGTTAGAGGAACCGAGCAGATGAAACCAGCATGGAGAAGTTTTTCAACTTCTGCCTTAATGGCAGCGGCTTTCTTGGGGTGCACCTGCCGTAGCCGTTGTCGTACTAGTTTGACATCTGGATACATCTTAATTTCGTGTTCAACGATACTCGAGTCAATGCCTGGCATTTCATCATATGACCAAGTAAAGACATCTCTGAATTCACGAAAAAGAGCATTATATATCTCTAGTTTTGAAGGAGAACAACATTTGCCGACATAAATATTCTCTACAACATCTGTTTTGGTCGAGATATTTATGGCGATAGTCTCTTCAATATTGGACAAGTTTCTCTTGGAATCCACCGTGTTTACAGTGTTTGATAGAAAACCAAAAACTCAAGGATGATAAAGGTCATCTTGAGTATCTTCTCCACAATCCGGAAGAAGGGAATGATGGTGGGAATCATTCCATGGTGCTCCTTCAATTACCATTGATTGGACAATTCCTTCATCGGTGACATGCACTTGCGACCAAGGATCTGAAGGGGTACCATGTTCTTTAGACCTATCTATCCAAATGCTTGCTGAGCGTTGATTTGGGTTTGCCTCCCATGCTAGGAACATTGATTGCTACAATATTTCCGTTGGACTAGGGGGCAAAACCACTGCATGATCCATGTCGATATCATTTTCTAAGATCTCTTTAGAAGATATCATGTTGCAGGTTCTTATCGACGCTACTTCCGCCAGATTGATTGGAGGTGGAAGAGCGAAAGTTCCCATTAGTATAGGATCTTTTAGTAGGCATACTCTGATATTATGAAGCGAATGGGGGCTTCCATGGATCATGGGAGTGCTTCCAGTAACTTGAGAACCATTGGGGAGGAAGTTTTGTTGATCGACAATTGTAATCCCTCCTTGAAAGGGAAATGAAATCTTCCTAAAATAGGTCGACACAACAGCTACCATGGCATATATCCATGGTCTTCCTAGCAGGATGTTGTAATCAAGATTCCCATTGATGACTTCAACATCTATTTCTACCGTTTTCCCTCCTAGTTCAACTTTCAAGTTACTTAGGATACCATATGGGGTATATGTCCTTCCGTCGAATGCTTTTAATGTCGTCGAAGATCGCGACAAGGTTGGAGATCCTAAAGTTTTCCAACAACTCATCGACATAATGCATGTAGATGCTCCCTCATCAATAATTGTTCGATGAACAGTTTTGTTGAGGGCTTTCACTTGAACAAGGAAAGCTAGTTGAGCTGGTAATTGAGGATCGTATCCTTTATGATCGAAGGATACAAGATTGGAATCCTTTGGGTCTATCCCACCAATGGCTGATAATAAAGCCTACCTTTGGGATGGGCAATTTTGTAGTACTTCAAGAGTCGACATAGCGGATGGCGATTGGGCCAAATCTTCCACTATATTATAATGCTGTGCCACTCTAGCGTGGGGATTAAATGTCGACTTGTGTACTAATCCATTTAGTGGTTTTATCGTCAATTCAGGAGTGGTAGGTGGTGCAACTTCTGTTGAAGTTGTTGTCGAACTACTAGGTTGATCTTTATCCTTATTGTTCGACAGCTGTGGATTCCCATAATCTTTGTTCCTTGTCGATATCAAAGCATCATTTTGTTGTTTTGAAACCGATAACATTAGCACTTGAGATGGGGAAGCATTTTCACTTTCAACCAGATTTGTTCTTGGATTTGGAAACGGATCAGTTAACACTGCTGAGGTTCTCGAATTCTTAAAGAATTTTTTAAGCTCAGCTCTGTGTGGACAATCTATGGTCCGATGATCCTCATCACATATCATGCATGGAAATTTTAGTTTCCTATCTCCAGGAGGGTTTGAAGAAGATTTTTCAGGTGATGATTCCTCCTGTTTCTTCTTCTTCCCTTTGCCTTTCTTCTTGCTCCCTAGTTGTTTGGTTTCTTTGCCTTTATCTGTCGATATGGCATTTACTTCCGAAGCAAGAAGTTCTTCTTTTGCATTTTGACTTGAAATCTTACAGGCCTTTTTGAATGTAGCCTTTGTCGATTTCGTGTCTGTTGTGCCAATCACACCATTGCCGGCATGAGAGTCATTGTTCAATTTAGGAGGAGGAGGAATTGAGAATTCCGGTCTAGGGGCATCAGGTATTTTATCGTAGAGCGTGCCGGACTGAGTGTAAATCAAGTCTAGATATTGCGCACGAGCGATAACTTGCTCTTCTGTTACGACTCCCCCCTTTGCCACATCTTCCGTGATGGAAGGCAGTAATGACTTGATAAACCGTTCAGCTAAGAGCTAATCGGGGACGTACGTTTTTACCATTCTACGACGACGTCGCCACTCATGTATATGATCAAATATGTGAGTGGCCGTCATCTGTTTGAAATTGGTGAGAAGTTCTGTTCTCGTTTCGTACCTTATTGGTAACTGAAAATGTGTTAAAAAGGTTGTGGCTAAGGTGCTGAAGTTGTCGAACGAAGCTCTAGGCAATTCGATGTACCCTTTTGCCACCGGACCCGTTAACGTCCTCTGAAAGAGGCGAAGTCTTATCGAATCATCATTTAATGTGTTTGATGAACACCATAGATGAAAGGTCATCACATGATTCGATGGATCTTCACCCGGATTTCCATTAAATTTAGAAATATCTGATGGAAGTTTATGCGGAATCGCTGGCCACCAAGGGGCGTAAGCAATTGGATCGTTGGTTAACCGGTTTAAATCAGGTAACTCCAAAGTTGCCACAAAGGGTAACTGTTGATTCAGGTTAGGTGAAGCATACCCAGGGTAAGATGGGATTTCCTGAGCAGTTGGTCTTTGCGTACTGGCATAATGCATTTGATGTTGGTAACTTTGGTAAGGTTGGTGGGCATGACCATTGTAAAATGGTTGATTTTGACCGTTTTGAATGTACGGCTGCCCACCATTAGCAAAGATTTGTTTCTCAGAACCTTGGTATACTTGTTGGAATTGCGGTTGTTGGTATTGCACTAGCCATGGTTGTGAAGCCATGTGCTGTTGACCAATACTAACAGTTTGACCAAGATGAGGGGTAATTGTACCCGTTTGAACCTGTGTCATTCCACCAGTTGGCAATTATGGTTGAGTCGCAGGGTCAAGGGGCTGTTGCATTACAACCTGAGAAACCTGAGGTTGGCATACAATAGGCAACGCTTGAACTTGCGACACCATCACAAGAGCTGGCGTAGTCAGTATGTTTGACATAGGTAAGCATTGTTGCATCGAATATACAACTCTTGGTTGTTGAGGTAGTACTGGTACCCAACCGCTTGAGGTAATTCCAGTATAACCTGAATGTTGTTGTGAACTCCCGTATGGATATCCCCTCGGAGGGGATAATGAAAGGGTATACTGCCCCCCATATGGTGGTAATCCAGAACTCAAGGGAATTGTTTACCCTTGGGGGCCGGACTACCCAAATTGACCTCCAAATGGATCAATCTGTTGAGACTCAATATAAGAGTTTCCGAACATTATTCCAGATGAACAAACAGGAATAGACCATACTGTCGAAGTAGCCCCTGAGTGGGCTCCTTCTAGCGGTTGAGAGCTAGTCGGGACAGATGGTATACCGACGAACATTGTCGGAGTGATAGCAGGGAGTTCTGTCGTCGCTGCATCAGACGACACAGTCCTAGATGTCGACGGTTGTTCAGACATTTGTAGTCTATCCAAAATATTACCTAGCGATTCTACAAGAGCTTCCGCTGGTGGTAGACTAACTTCTGACGAAGAAGGATATAGAGTGATCCCGACTCCAAAGTGCGTTGGAGTACTTGTTTGAGGATCTTCTACAATTTCTTCTATGGAAATTAGGCCAGGTGGAAGGGGAAGACCGTCAGGTCCGTAAAATATTTCTGGTGCCGAAGAAGGTGTGAAATCGGCCGCGACAGATTTTTGAAGAGCAAGACTCTCCGAACCGGTTGTAGATGGAACTGGTTCGGTAACACAAGTGTTTACTCTTAGACTAGGATTAGTATCACTGTCCTTCTGTGGCTGCTGAACTTCTTCTGTAGAGGCAGAGATTCCAGAAATGTTTGGAGTAACCGGAGTCTCTGATGTCATTGGAAAACTTGTTCTAACTTTAATAGGAGATTTGGAACTGGTTAAACGAGTTCGCTTTGTCCGTACTGGCTTCGATTCTGGAGACAAAGACGGTTGACTCGTAAGCCTTCGCGAACGACGGGGTTTCAATTGACTTTCTTCCACGATTGCTGATTACTCGATCAACTAAAATAAAGGGGAAGTATGTTTCCGAATTAAATGAATTTTAGACGCTTTGACACAACTTGTTTTTTCAGTTTTTAAGAGTTGAGAAAAAACAAAAGATGACTCTAGTCTCCTTCGATTTTTAATGAGCCTGAAGTGACAAGTGCTCAGATGGACCTTTTCCATTAAGGAGTCAGAAAAGGAACGAAAGGGACTGCTCTGGAAGTTTAGGTAGAGGGAGTACCAAACCAATCGCAAAACTGCAGAATACTTTTTATGGTACGGCAGTCAATCTTCCCGAATGATGTGTTCAGTGCATTGCGATCGATAGGGCGGCAAACATGGCTTCCTATGGATAAAGGATTTAAGCCTATAGGGGTCTCCCAAAATATACTCGACGGTACGTGGGAGCACAAGTCCGTACTGGCACTTATCGTCTCAA
Source organism: Pinus tabuliformis (assembly GCA_031772625.1). Lineage (NCBI taxonomy): Eukaryota > Viridiplantae > Streptophyta > Pinopsida > Pinales > Pinaceae > Pinus > Pinus tabuliformis. The sequence goes on from CM062818.1 coordinate 601,761,157, forward strand.
AGTGGAGGAATCACCCAACCATCAGTGAGAACAACAGTTACCAGGCTTTACGACGCCGGAATACGTCTCTAGCCTAGACCTTTAAATGTTGTGCGTTAAGTTCCAAAGCGTTGTTAGATTCATTGAATTTATTTTAAGTTGATCTTGCTTATGAAGTTTGCCTTTTGGGTTCACCACGAGATGTAGATGTAATTCCTAAAATGCAATCTAAAGATGATAAACAAACTTGTTATCTCTTTTGTGCAATGAAAATCCTAGCTACTAGGGAAAAGAAAGACAGAATCTTTTCACAAAGAGCAAATAGCACACTGTAAATGCACTTTCCTAAATCAAGCCAAACAGACTGTCTATATGCAAATGCACATGCATGTATTTGTTTTCGACTTTCTTAGTATTGATGCTAGAAAGAAAGTTGATGTACAAATCTGAATTTCTTTTCAAGCGACAAATATAAACAAGCTCCTTTTCGAAATCAAAAATAGAGATGATTACGACACCTTACGATTTTGAAATGAACACTTGTTTTAGACACTAGAAAATTACAAATTCAGACCAAAAGCAATAGGAACAGGATAATCGACCATCAACAGCAATCAAACTTTCTCCTATGATCGAAATCGACACTTGTGACAGATTCAAATCAAAGGACGACAGTACGACTACGCTACTTTTGCAAAGGAAAACTGTAAACGACTCAACAAAGACACAAAAACATCTACAGTTCTTTTGTATAAAGGAGGCGGAATAACAACAAGGAAAAGGAGTTTCAGACAGAAATATACTGATCACAGGCAGCAAAATTCAGGAATATAACTGGAAAGAACGAAGCACAGAAGCCACAGCTGCATAGAGCTAGTCTGATCAGCGCACCTGTAACACAGAGAATCTGAAATGCAGCGCAGGTTGTCCCTTCGGGAAGTGCGCTGAAATTCAAAATCTCTGAACAGTACCTGCGCTAGGCCAGAAACGAGACTCTGTTCGGGTTCCGGGTCACAGTTTGCAGTTCAGTTCTTGGTTTTTGGCCAAGTAAAAAGCAATCAGTAATTCAACAATCAGGGGTAGATCTAAGGAGGATCTAAGAGCTATCACAAGGGCAATCAGATAGTTTGTGAATTAGTTGTTTAAATCATAAACAGATCTAGTGAATGGATTGAAGCAGCAGTTGTCTACTTTGCATTTGTTATGGCAAATGCAGTTCGAATGCTACTTGTAAGTTTATGAAACAAACAACAAAGAATGATAAACAAACAAACTAATTAGCTCCCCAGCGGAGTCGCCATTTTGTTACAGGGAAAAGTGTCTATATAGAACTTCTCTATCCCACTAAGGTGTGACAGCTGCCTTAGAAACAAACAGAGAAAAGCTACTTTTGTATTTCCTTTATGAATTATAGATAGAGAGGAATAGAAAGAACCAACCTCTGTCTTGCGCTAATCCTTTGATCCAATCCCTCTCTTCTTTGATAGTCTCCAGCTACCTGCTCCCTAGCACGCCCAGCTTCACAAAGTACCTGCAAGATCACAGAAGCATAGCACTATACAAAGACATGGATCTATATTCATAAACAACTTAGGATCATATTTAAATTGACCATACAATTGTAACAAACATCAATGATACAAAAGCATGGAGGAAAACTCAAATAGCTTTTATTGATAAACAAGAAAAGATCCAGGAGGAGTTACAACCAGTTGTTCCGACCCAGCATCAACCTTCCAGCAAAGAAGCCCCTCTTCACCTCAAACAAAGCATAAATCACCCAACAATCTGATGTTTTGTCTCTAGAAACCAACAGCAATTCCTTACAATATGCAAAATTCCAGCCTCTGGATTTCTGGGATGAGGGATCCATATATATATATCTGTAAGGGGGATGAGTCAGCTTGTGATTTGATTAGTGTCTTCTCTCTGATAGTTCTTGCTTCCACTTGGAGACTGAAGGCCTCTTACTCATCCTTGGTCGAATTCAGTGAGGCAAGTGTCACAGGAGAAGATTCTGGAAGCTTCCATTGTCTCTCCACCTCGCGGAATGACACTGCCATTTGTCATTTCTCGCCCATCGCACCCCATAGAAGGGACTTTTGAAATGCAACGTATTTAGGTGCAATGCAACGCACCTAGACAGTGGAGCAGCTGAAATGATCCTGTTTTGACCAATTCTTAGCAGTTTCTGGTGGAGAACTTCTGGGAGAAGCTGTAATCTGTTGACCTTGTTCCTTTAGGGGTTAGAACAACACTTTTAGGGACATAGGAGCCCTTGGTTTATGGAAATTTCATGCTTGGAGTTGTAGGGCACAAAAATCTCTATAACACGTACCAATTCGTTTTTATGCATTTTATGTGATGACGTGTCATAATAAAAATAGTGTAAAGTAGATGAAAATTACAAATTAAGTCTTTCACTTGATAATAACATATTTGTTTCATCACAGATCTCATGCACGGAAGAGAACCACACCCTAGATGAATGTACGTGGTTTCCCTCGGCGTCTGTCCCTTCGGTCCCTTCCACGGCCGCCTCTGGCGTGCCATGCCCTAGTCACTCTGAGCCCATCACCCTCTCCCATGGCAGAGTTGAACTTGAACCATGAAGCTCTCTCATTCAAACACACTATAATTGGTCACCCTCTGGACCAAGATTCATTTTTCACCAAGTTCGCCTCCAGCTCTACCTTCCGGCTCACTAGAGAGAAGCCCGAGTTGGAAATCCAGGACTCAAGAGTGGCGGTCTACAGAGAATACATGCAAGAACACGCAATCATTTGCAAATTTATGGGTATTTGGCTGACAGAGAAAGCCCTAAACTGGTGGATACAAAACAAATGGACACCTAAGGGGGAAATCAAACTCCAGCTGGGCTCCAAAGGTTTCTTCACAGTAATCTTTGACCTCTTAGAAGACAGAGACAGAATCTTCGAAGGAGGTCCTTATTTCTTCAACTCAGCAGGCCTATACATGAGATTTTGGAAGGACAACTTCACACCAGAGAAGGAAGACTTCACTAGAGTCCCAGTCTGGGTGCGTCTCTACTCCTTACCGACGGATTATTGGGCTCCTTTGGTCCTAAAAGGCATAGGAGACCAGCTGGGGGAGTATATAAAAATGTCTGAAGGAACCAGAAACGGACACTACGTATCCTACACCAGAATATGTGTGTACATAGATGTCTCTAGAGCCCTCCCAGACACAATAAAATTAATCTTCAGAGATGAAGTTTGGTTACAAAGTATAGACTACGAACACATCCCCTTCAGGTGTAGGAAGTGCCATGAGCATGACCATCTCTTTAGAGACTGTCCTCTAAATAAAGCCCCCCAAAGTGCTGATCATGCAAGCAAGAAAAAAGACAACGAAGGATTCATCAGAGTCAACTCCAGGAACAAGAACAATAGGAAAAAGACCAATCCCAAAAAGGATCAGCAAACTGTGGAAAATCAAAACCAATTCGATGCCCTGCTCAACATACAAGAACAATTGGATCCATACTACCCAACAGGAGATGAAGTAGGAGAAGAGGAGTAGATCAAAGCAGACATGGAACATGAGGATAGAGAAGCAAATCAAAGCAACAGGGAAACCGAGCTCTCATAAGAGGACACTGAAATGGAACAAATAACGATCGAGGAAACACCAAAGGAGAGTGCCATAGAAGAAGCATTGGAAGGAGTAGACCTGGAAACCATTGCAGAAGAATGGAAGATAAACAAAATAAAGGCAATCCCAGAACACCAACTTCAAAAAATAGAAGGGGCTTACCTCCTCCAAGAGGATCTAAAACTCAGAGTAGGCCACCCCGCACAGGAAAGAAATGCATCAAAAGGCATCATGGCTAACATTCCAGTAGGAGGGTTCAACTCTAAAGGACCAAGCTGAAAAAGAGGCAGAAAGACCACTAGCCAGCTCCTCCAAGAACTAGGAGCCAAGCTCATTAATGAAGGAAAGGTAAAATCTCTGGCCCTAACCCCCTCTCCTTACATATGAATTGCATTTCTTGGAATATAAGAGGACTAAATAGTCCTGGAAAGAAAAGAATCCTCAAAAACAAAATCCTGTCTGACAAGCCCGACATCCTCCTCATTCAAGAAACCAAACTTGAGTCGGCTCACTCCTCTCTCCTTCAAAAATCCTACTTCAAGCCTTATAGCCACTTAGCCAACTCGGCCATAGGTTTTGTGGGAGGTATTATGACCTTATGGAAAAACTCGAAGTTTGACCTCATCTCCTCTTTTGCTACCCATCACTCCATCACCTCTATCCTAAGAATCATCAGTACTAAGGATAGCATCTGCATAACCAATATCTATGCCCCCCACAAGGTGACAAACTAAATCAAGATGCTTCAATGCATCTCTAATCTGCTCCATTCCATTCATTTTCCTTACAAAATAATGGCTGGGGACTTCAATATGATAACAAATCTGGAAGAAAAGAGGGGAGGAATCCAAAAACTGGACAGGGACTCAGATGATTTCCTTTCAACTATCGAAAGTCTCAATTTCATCGACATCCCCACAAGCAATGACACTTTCACTTGGAACAACCGAAGAGGAGGCAAACGTCAAATAGCCTCCAGGCTAGATCGTTTCCTCCTCTCGGAAGAAGCTTACCTAACCTCTTGGGAAACAGAGGCTCGCATTCTTCCGCAAGCGGGCTCTGATCATTGGCCCATCTCTCTTAAGTTTCATATCTTCTCTGGTCCTAAAAACAAGCCTTTTAGATTCGAGGCTTTCTGGTTGGATCACCTGGAATTCCTGGACAAAATGAGGCTATGGTGGAATAACTCTCCCACCAGACCCGACAACAAGATGTACACCTTCCAACAGAAACTAAAACATGTCAAAGAAGAAATAAAAAATTGGAATAGAGAATCATTCGACAACATCATCACAGAATCATTCAAGCTCCTCCAGCATCACATCATTGAAGAAGGGATCACAAACCACAACAAGCAAGAAGAGAAAAAAATACAACAAATTTGGGACGAAAGAGTCATTCAGGAAGAGAAGCTATGGCAGCAAAAATCAAGAATAAGCTGGCTAAAATGTGGGGAAAAGAATACTGCCTTTTTCCACAAATCAATGATACAACATAGAAGAAACAACATAATCCTGGCTCTAAAATACCGAGAGGGACACCTCATTCACTCTTAGGAGGAAATGGCAGAAGAGTTAACTCAGTACTTTAGCTCTCTTCTCAAGGAGCCAAGGAAGGACCAGGCTAAGGACATTAAAAAAATTACCAAACACATTCCCAAGATCCTCATTGAAGATCACAATAAAATGCTCTTAAGAAAATTTTCTCTCTAGGAAGTGGAGGATGTTGTCATGAGCATGCCCAATGGTAAAGCCCCAGGCCCGGATGGATTTACCATTGACTTCTATAAAGCCTGCTGGCCTTTCCTCAAATTCGAGGTCCATGCCCTTGTTGAAGAATCCCAGATTCAAAAGTCTATCCTAAAAGCCCTCAATTCCACTTTCCTCACTCTGATTCCCAAGGGAGATGCAACTGACTCCCCAGACAAGTTTAGGCCCATAGCCCTCTGCAATGTCATCTATAAAATCATCTCCAAAGTCTTGGCCAATCGTCTGAAATCTATCTTGCCTCTCCTTATCTCTCATCATCAATATGGCTATGTGGAAGGTAGGCAAATCATGGACAATATCATCCTCTCCCATGAACTAATCCACTCTCTTAACTCACAAAATAAACTTGGCATGATGATTCAATTAGACATGTCTAAGGCCTTCGATAAGATAAGTTGGGCCTACATGAGAGAAGTTCTAGCAGCTTATGGGTTCTACAAAGACAACATCAAATGGATCATGGCACTGGTGACTGGAGCATTCTTCTCCATCCTCCTGAATGGCTCCCCCACTCAACCCTTCCACCCCTCTAGGGGCATCAGGCAGGGGGACCCTATCTCTCCCTTTCTCTTTGTTATCTTGGCTGAAGGGCTCAGTCGCTCTATTTCAGCAGCCTTGATGGAAAATGATCTTTCCGGTCTCTAGCCTTATGCCTCTACTCCTCCCTCCACTCACCAACAATTCGTTGATGACACCCTGCTTATGGGTCTCCCAACTGTCAAAGAAGCTTCCTCCTTCAAGACCATTATGTCTGACTTCTCAGCGGCCTCTGGCACCTCCATCAATCCCGAAAAATCTAAATTGTTCTTCTTCAACACTCCTCTGCCTATTCGCAGAAACATTTCTAGAATCCTTGACTTCCCCATTAACTCTCTCCCCTCCAATTATCTAGGGGTTCCCTTGACTGATAGGCCACTGGCCTAGGCCACTTGGGAAGCTTTGACTAATAAATTAGAAAAGAGGTTAGCCAACTGGACCTTCCGTTCGCTCAATCTGGCTGGCTGTCTTGTTCTGGTAAAATCAGTTCTACAGGCGATCCCGAACTATCTTTATTCTGCTTTGGCTGCCCCAAAGGTGATATCCAATGCAATCAGAAATATGCAAAGGAACTTTTTATGGAGAGGGGTAGAGAAAAAACAGAAATGGGCTCTTGTTGCTTGGGACAAAATATGTAGACCCAAAAAAGACGGTGGTCTGGGACTCAGGGACACTGAGCTCCTTGGGAAGGCCCTGGGAGCTAAAACTCTATGGAGATGGATAGAAAACCCCAATTCCCCCTAGGGAACCCTATGGAAAGCTAAGTATGCTCCCACCCACTCTCAGGAGAAAATAATAAGGCTCAATGGTAGCATCAAAGGTTTGGTAATCTGGAATCAAGCGTGGGAGAATCGAGCTATCATACAAAAACACAGTTTTTGGGAAATTGGTAAGGGAGACAAGGCACTCTTCTGGGAAGATGCCTGGCAGCAAAGGCCTGAACTCAACAAGAATCAGTACCAACCAATTAAATCTGAAATGCAATCCAAAGGTAGGAGCAGGGTCTGCCATTATTGGAAAACTAGTGCTGAAGGGGACAGTTGGAGAGAATGGATTGATCAGAAAGACTGGGCTCCCCACATCAACCCTCAGGTTTGGTCTGAGCTTTCAACTGAACTCCAAAAGAGACAAATCCTCCACGACACCTCTGAGGACAAAATCTGTTGGGGCAAAAACACTGCTGGTCACTTCAATATTAAGGAAGCATATAGATATGTAGCTGATCATGATCAACTCCAACCGGACCCCAAATGGAATTCAATTTGGGACAGAAGACATTGGCCAAAATTTCCATTTTTCTCTGGCTTGTCTTGCACAGGAAAATTCTAACCTGGGAGAATCTCCGGAAGAAAGGCTTTATTGGACCCTCCAGATGCCAACTCTGTCAGCAAGAGGAAGAAACTTCAAACCATCTCCTGAATGAATGCCTCTATGCGACAAAAATTTGGGATTGGGTTCATTTAGTCTTTAAAGGATTGGATCAGGATCCCTCTTCCATCCTCAACACCATCTCTAACTGGTGCTCTTCCTTCTCCTCCCACCCTCAAGTGAATAGAGCGTGGAATCTCGTCCCAGGTATGGTTTGCTAGGCTCTCTGGAAGGAACGTAACGCAAGAATTTTCCGGGGCATATCAACTCAGGAGGAAATCACTTTATCTAAGCTCAAGAGCTCCATTTGGGAGACGGTGGCCAACTCCACTCTTCAGAACACCAACGGTCCTCCCAGCAACTCAGATGTGAGAATTCTCTCCATGTTGGACCTCCACTAGATAAGCGCCCCTGTGGTAACCTCTTTCACCAGAAAAGGAAATCAGAACGACAAATGGCTTCCCCCAGAGCTGGGTACTATTAAGCTGAATTACGACGGGGTATCCAAAGGTAACCCGGGCTTGACTGGTTTCGGAGGCATCTTTAGGAATGCAAGAGGGGAAATTCTATGGATTTATGAGGGTAACATAGGTTCTTCAACTAATAACACAACAAAACTTCATGCTTTGGAACACGACATAACCATTGCGAAAAGCCATAAGCTAAGCCCTCTGATCGTGGAAGGGGATTCAACTCTCGCCACTCAGGTCTGTAAAAAGCTCCAGCAGGGTATTGAAGTGGCCAAAGTTTTGGATAATTGGCGCCTAAACAAAATTATGCAGAGAATTAAAAACAACATAGATAGTATGGAAGGATTACACTTCCAGGCCATCAGAAGGAATGATAATAAGCTTGCGGACATGTTAGCCAATGAGGGGACGACAGGGACCCTTTGGTTGAGATCCAGGTCATGGCATGATCTGGAAGAAAGCGATCTCTGTCAGCACTGCGAAGCTATCAATGTCAAGGAAAACCAAAAAAACGAACAATAACTGTTCGAGAATCTTGAGTCACATCAAGGTAGGCTCTAAGTATTGGGAGGAGGATGGTACTGATGCGTACATGCCTAGCGCCATCCTCGATAGGAAAATTGTTCTGGATAATCAACCCACGACCCCTCTCTCCTGTGGGGATGCTGCCCATTTGTCCCTTCAGCCCAGTGCGGTACACTCTCCACCCCCTAACCCCTATACCTCCCTAACCTCTCATTATTTCCCCTTCCCTTGGCTCCACAGTCCCCGAAGCCCTCTTGCCTATATTTATTTCCCCCTTACCCCTCCCCTCTTGGTCATTCCATTCGTTCTCTGGCTCCTTCATCACTCCCCTGCTATCTGTCTATTTCAGCTCTCTAGTTCCTCAGTCTTCCTCATGGCCCCAAAACACAGCTCTAGCCCGACTCCCTCTTAGGGGCACGAGCGTGGTAGAGCGGTCTCTTGTTGGAATTCCTTGGGTTCTCCCCCCACTACTCATGCCGAGTCCTCTGCGAGGCGCGCTGCTCTGAATTATGCAGTTGTTGTTAACCCATAGACCCAAAAGCACATAACTAGTCTCGAAGCGCAAGCTAGTGTTCTTCGCAGAGTTGTCACCTCGAAGGAAGTCGATGAGGACTTCGCATGGATTCCTGGATCGGCCCTCACGAGGGTGAGAGAGAACCTCTATGCCTGAACAATTGAGACTTGGTGGAAGATGAAAACAATTATGGGTCTGGCTCTTCAGGAGCAGGAGGATCGTTCAAAGGTGATCAAAAGGAAAATTGATAGCCTGACGGAGAAATTTGTGATCTTTGTAGACGCGGTTCACCACTGTCACTTTATAACTCATGACTCTTCGCAATATACTATTATCAAGAAGAAATCCATGGCAAAGGTCCACTCGCCTGCCGAAGGTTCACCAAGCATCAAGAAAGAGATGGTTGGTGCCTCTTCAAGCCGCCTGTATGTCATCGCACCACAAGAGGGGAGCACACAGGAACAACCCATTAGTTTGGACGACGACCCAACCACTAACAATCTGGAATGATTGCAGAAAGCTCTCTTTTGTTTGTTTTCCACCATGGATGCCAGACCACAACTGTGAATGTGGTTACGGAAATAAAGCTCCATGGCATCGTCTGTCTTGTAGTGACTCAGTCCTTTGATCTCCATTTTGAGGCTTCGGTTAAGCGGGTTTCTGATTGTTTCTTGGATATGGATCTCTGTAACTCACACAGTTCTCAGAACCCAAATTTTGTAAAGTTGCATTGTAGCTTGATCAAGTCTAAAGTCAGAGCAGACAGTTTTGTTGGCTCTTGTATCGGTGACTCTGTCCCAAACAACCCAACCTTTGTAATTACTCTCTTTTTACAATAATATATTCTATCTTATTTACAAAAAAAAATAGTGTAAAGTATATATATGTTTTTTTAATGCCTTTTATTTGAGAGTTTGTCATTAAAAGTAAAATTTAAATGAAATAAGTTGATTTTTAATAAAATAAAAGTTTTAGTGAATTTGTTAAACAATTTTAAATTAAGTTAATATATGTTTTATTTGTCTCAATTTTCATATACTCAAATAGTATATATATATATATATATATATATATATATATATATATATATATATATATATATATATTTTTTTTTTTCTATGTTTTGGTTTTTTAATCATAATTTAATGATACAATTTTGGGCAAGATTCTAATTTTTAGTTATTTAAAATTTGCTTTTGAATGCACAGATGGATTTTGTGCCCTAAAACCCCATGGGTACTTGGATTATGCAACATACATAGCTCAAGTTTGTGATTCCAACAAATCCTATCTGAATATGAGCCAAATTGAATGGAAAACATGCCAAGACAAGAGCTTGTCAAAACATAGAAGAGTTAAACTATGCATTACCCTAAATAAAAATGAAACATTCAATATGCATTGACACTTTCTATGTCCTTTCCATGTGTGTATTGTGAATTATTAAGAAAAGTTACTTTTTCCTAAACTTTAACATTAAGGGATTTCACATTGTATCATGAAGGAAAAGTAAACCTATCAATAACATATAAAGGGAGACATTACAAACACACTAACATAGAGGGCGGAGCCAAAGTGTTGATATGGACAACGAGATAGGGTGGAGACAATGCACACCCTTGTTTTACATCTATCACAAGTTTAGCATTACAGGGAGAGAGAGTAGAGGGAAACATTAGTGTGACAATGGGTTAGGATAGAGGAAAGGCATTAAGAACAAGGAAAGAGGGAAGCCATGACCATATTATTCATGATATTATCAATGTACTTATCTCTAGTTTCAATATGATTTTATCATCACTTTGAGTTATCTTGGGCACTATAACATTTATTCTCATCTTATACAATTTAGGCTTTATTCTAGATGCAAATCACCACATATCAAATAACTGATATATATATATATATATATATATGAATTACACAATATAATGTAAATTAAAAAAACACTTCATTTTTACATATCTAAACTTTTATGAAGTTTATAGTAAATATATTATTACATATTTAAAACTTTTCATCTTTTAATAGCTTAAAATTATTACAAAAATAAAATGAATCTTTCACTTTTCATTGAAGTACTTAGTTTTGAAAGAAGTTACTTATATATATCCAAATCTAATACTAGAATCTCTTAACTTGTTATCCTATTCTTTCGAAAGACAAAAAATATTTCAATCAACATTCTAAAGAATAATCAACATTAAATCTGCTATAAAGTTTAAAACATAAAATCCACTTAGAATGCATTGTCGTAGCGATAAATGTATTATTCACATATTCTTTAATGCAATGTTCAAAATACCATTTTCTCCATATTGATCATAATAAGATTAATTATTTTAATGCAATGTTCCAAAGTCCATTTTCTCCATAATTCTCATGATGAGATTACTTTTTGGGGGGATAGATCAATAAATTCATTAAAAGTTTTACAAATAAATAACTAAATTATGTTTATTATCGTATTTTGGTTTATTTATTTTTTGAAAAAATTAAAGGTTTAATTTCTTGTTTTGTATGACAATTTAGGTACTTTAAATTGTATATGAAATATTATTCCTTGTTGAACAATGACAATTTAGGTACACTGTACTAGTGTATTAGACTTTATTGTTCGTGGGATAAGGAAACCCCCTCTACGACAATAGTATTATTAAAATTTATGAAAGTGTAAATACTCCTCTCTCTTTTAAACTTGAACATATACGATTTTTAAAAAGAGCATATATTTTGACATTAAACTCATTCAAATTATATTTTTAATTGTTTTTTAAAATAAATATAAAATATAAATCCTTTCCAAATAAAGAATAATAAATGATGTGCATTGTAAAGTGTATTTTAATCCAAACTTGTACACATTGTTAGAAGGTGTAAAGTATATATGACATACATGAGAGAATTCAATATGCTCTAACTTTTACATCTCAATGGCACACACTCCAAAAATGGAAAACAAAAATTACACATCATTTCCAAGTGTAGAGCATAAATGATGCACACATAACATGCATTGCTCAAAGGTGTAAAGTATGTATGACACACACCCAGCATGCATTGCTCAAAAGTGTAAAATATATATGATACACACTCAACATGCAAAACATTTAATCCTCTTTAACTTTTAAATATCAGTGGCACACACTCCCAAAATGAAAAACATAAACTTCACATAGCTGCCAAGTGTAGAGCATAAATGACGCACACCCAACATCCATTGCTTGAAGGGGAAGATATAAGTATATATGACACATACCCAACATGTAAAACATTTAATGCTATCTACATTTTAAATTTTAGTGACACACTCCCAAAATACAGAACATAAACTACATATTGGCACCACGTGTAAAGTATAAATGGCACACACCCAGCGTGCAAAGAATTTAATGATTTCTAACTTTTAAATATTGGCGGACGATTTCAATAGCACACACTCCCAAAATACAGAACATAAAATATAGCCGTAGTCTTTAACGCGACTTTTTGAAAGTCTTTCTGGCGATTTTTTCGGTGAAAATCCGGCAGTAATTTATTGAAATCCAAGTTTGATAACTAGTTTCTGCACAATGAAAGCGTCCCAGGGGTTTTTCAGGGTGCTGAATCAGAATATGCAGTTAAAAAACCATTTTAACTGCAACAAATCATGATTTCATCTCAATTTCTTTCGCCGGATTCCGTCACCGGAATCTCAAAAAGTCGCATTATAGACAACTCCTAAAATATATATTACTACAAAGTGTATACATTACTGCAAAGTGTAAAGCATAAATGACACACACCCAGTGTACAAAACATTTAATATTCTGTAACTTTTAGATCTCAGTGCCCTACACTCCCAAAAACACTGAACATAAACCATACATTACTGCTGCATGTAAAGCATAAATAACACATACCGAGTGTACAAAACATTTAACACTAACTTTTATACCCTAATAACACACAAACCAAAATGTGAAACATTTGAATGAACCTAGCCACAGAATGTTAATTCATAACCGAAGGCATAAAGACCATTGAATGTGAATATGATGTGAAACACTTAAATCCAACTGGCATACACGATGCAACAACCTCAGATGCAACGATTGCATCTATGAGTCCGCCGCAGGGTGCTTAGACACTAAGAGCAGTTTTGGTTGGGTACATAGTGCTTACCATCACAGAACGACGATGGCATCGCCAGGGTTTAGAGAGAATAATGTGACCGGGTTTTTTTCTTTGCAAATTGAACTCTGTTGGACCGATTGAGTCGGAGAAAAGCGGTTTCTGAAGTTGGGGCCCAGTGGCCAGGCTAGATTGATCGTACGGAGATTCACTGAACACTGTGAGGCTGGGGGTTTGAAACCCTAAAAGATAGAGCTGTCTACCCAGGCGATAATTTCTTTACCATCTTTTTACCCATTATTTTTGGGGTGCAAAATTTGAAGTTTATAGTGGTTTTATTGTGATTTTGAAATTTGAAATGTTGCAAAAATTTGAAGTTTATAGTGGTTTTATCGTGATTTTGAAGTTTGAAATGGATTTACATCATTAAAAAAAAATCCCAAATTTTTTAATTCGATGGTTATACCCAGAATTTCTCAAAATTTTTATTCATTTTTATTCAAAATAAAAAAAAACTTAACATTTTCCAAGCGAAATTGTCCACTAATTAAACTAAGCTGTTTCTTTTTCTGTTATCTTTTTGTCCCCTCTTTTTTTCTTTATTTTCCATTTTAGCAAAAACCCTATCAAATCCTATTACAGGATGCATACAAATGATGAAGCCCTTGTTTTGTAGAGTTATTTGTGGCTAATTTTTTAAGTAAAACCCTACTAGATGCTGCTGGATGATGTGCACAAATGATGGAACCCTTTTTTTTGTCGAGTTAACTGGGGTTGTTTTTCCTTTATATCTTTTTAGCTCAACCCTACCAGGTCCTGCTAGGCGATGCTAAAAATGATGGAACCCTTGTTTTGTAGGGTAGGGTTATCTAGGGTTATTTTTCCTTTTTTTATTATATCAAACACCCTACCAGATCCTGTTGGACAATGCATACAACTGATGGGGCCCTTGTTTTGTAGGGTTATGTGTGAAGTGGAAAGGACACTAGGGCTTGGAATTTTTTTCTTTTGTTCATCGAAAAATGACGTTGACCCTGGAAACACATCTTATCTTGTATGTAACCCCATGGATGTAATGGATAACAACGCTATGATCCAAATCATTACCAATCCTTTCCTGCATATTATCTCTCTTACATGCTTTCTTAATCTACCATTCCTTACAGCGAATGCTTCTGAAAACTTTCATTAGGTACTCCTCTTGTTCCACATGTTTGTTTTTAGATATTTCAAAGATTTATCACTGAGAAGATTTAGTGTGCCAAGTTTTTGCAATGATAGTGATGGCAGGAATCTACTTGTAGAATTTGTTTTGTACATATTTCTTATTCCCTATAAGATTGATTCTTTGGTATATTTTTTATGGTGTAATTTTGCTCTACATTGATATTAACAAAAGTCACATAGCGGCAATGTGGCATTGTTTTCCAGATGGTGAAATTCCCGCCAAAATCTGGTGATTTTTTTCAAGAAATCCAATCTTGGGAGTGTTTGACTCAGTTTTTTTGTATGGTGGAAATTTTTTTTTTTAATTATTTTTTTATGGTGGAAATAGGTTCAGCACTGTCAAGAACCTAACTTGACAACTGTAACCTGGATTTCCAAAAATTTATGCTAAATTTCCATTATTTTTTGTGCGAAATTGTGACCTCATTAAACTATGGCATGAGAATGTTCCACCAAATTTTCTAGCTTGGAAATGTTCCACCCAATTTTAATTGAAAGTTTGATTGTTCAATAAGCCAACATTAAATTTTTATATACATAGAAACATATATACTTTTTTAATTTTGAACTTAGTGTAAGACAATATCTACGAAGTCACAAAGTGGTAATGTTCCACCCAATTTTAAGCAAAAGTTTGATTGCTCTATAGGCCAACATTAAATTTTATTTACATTGAAACATATATACCTCTTTGAATTTCCAACTTACTTTGCAAAAACATATTATCTGGACAATCCCTTTTTTCATTCTTCATTGAGATTATAAAATTGTAACTATTTTTAAACTTTTCCAATGATTTATCAAAACTTACTTATATTCTCAATTTATTTTCCATGTTTATATACCACCATGAAATGCATCTTTATCTATATCATAATTTAAAATAAAGACTTTCACATAGACAATCTTCAGCTTGAGAATGTTATATTTGCTCTCTTTATAGGACAACATTGTAGCACCATTACTGTATATCTGAGCACTTATATACACATCTTCACCTAAGATAGGCATGTTTTGTACCCTAGGCCATTGCTAAATCATTGAATGCCAACCAAATTTGTTCCTTGAAACATTAGAATGCTACTTGATTTTACCACTCTTCGCAATTCTGCGATTTGAGAGTTTTATGTAGTTTCAATTATACATTCTTGGCCAATAGAAATATCAATACCAATCAAACATCCTTGCCCAATCAGGGTGCTTTCATCAATTAACATGTTCTCTTGAAACTAAGGACCACTTGCAAGCATATCATACCTCGTCTTAAGGTAGTCTAAACACACATGTAGACGCAAGAGATAGTCTCTAAGTTGACCAATGTTCATCCAAAAACTAGGCAAAACCACTGCATATTATTGGTTTTCTTCTACAATTTGGAAAAATTATCTTTTTCAATTGATATAGGCTTCAATTCTATCATGTCAAAAACTCTTGGTTTTAAATGGTGGCTCTCTACATTGATTTGGTTACCTAAAAACATATGGGGCTTCTCAACTAATTTCTTCATATCTTTTAACTCCTCATCAAGCATCATGACACTATGTTTAGATGGCTCATCCACTTGCATGAGTAATGAATTTGAAATCCATGCAATATATAACATACAAATGGAATCATGAGAACCACACGATGAGCTTGACCTCTTCAAGATGATATTTGATGAAGGGAATTGTACTTAGCTTTATCCACACATCAATGTTAGGCATACAAGCTTAAAAAAAGTTCCAAAGACCTCTAGTTTAGGAATGATGAATTACATATTTTCGTCATGAATTAAATAGAAATATAATTCCTAATTTTAATACAAGTAACCTCGAGTAGTTGGGTTGGATTGTTGTTATCTTCCCTACCCAGGGTAAAATCCTCACTAGTGACATGATGAACTATAATGCCTTGATGAATACTGTTGTAACGAATTCGTGCCTATGAATATTGTTGTATTAGCTCCGAGCCTTGTGAACTCTTAAGTGAGTATACCTGTGGCTAGCCTAGTACCAACAACCTCACTCTAGCCCTCAAGCTTAGAGGGAGGAAAATTTCTTTCCCTAGAAAAAATAAAGAGAAAAAAGAAATAGAACTCCTAATGCAATACAAAGGGAAGACTAACAAGAACATGTTCTCTAACAAAAGGTAAGAACGAAAATGGAAAGAATTCAAAGCAAATACCCTTGTGACCATTATGGAAGCTTTTACACCATGTGATTAATGAAACTCTACTATTTCCTTCACTAGAACTTGTATATTACATTATTGTTCAATACAAAAATTGGTTTTATTTGAATCATCAAGAAGTTTATCCTAAGCTAAAATCCAATGGACCTGTGATGATCAAAGGCTCAATTTATCATGAACATTGGATCTAGATAACCACCATCAACGAGCTTATCCTTAGCTATGCCAATGGACCAACAATGCTCAAGGATCAATTTCTCATGAACGTTGGATCTAGATACCCAAATTGACTTCAAACTTTGTAAAAAATTTCATCATAGTCTAGAGTTCAAATTATTATTTTTTATTTAAAATTAAAAACAAAACAAAAAAAATAAAAAATAAAAACAAAGGCATGGTAAACATTAGTATCCAAAAAGATAAATGACTAGATTTCAATTCCTACATGCCTATATGAACTTAAAACCAATATTAATATCCATATCATATGTACAAGTAATGCGACTTTTTTGAATGTAGATCATTTCCCAACCACCTCTTAGAATTATGTTTCTTAAAAATATAGCCTACCATTTGTATTGCTTTTTCTGTGATCTATAGTGCATGTCTACATGATCTTTTTTTAAATTGTTTTTTTCTAACTCAACCAAAAACACACTAGAGTTTGTGTATGCTTAAAGAAAATGATTTCCAACTAATAGCAAAGCAATATTATCCGTTCCCAAAACACATTAGTGCTTATAAGTTTGTGTATATTTTAAGAAAATGATTTCCAACTAATATGGAAAAGCATAGAAGGTAAAAATATACCCTACCATTTGTATTATTTTTTCTAACGATGGTATTGTTTTTTCTCTAATCTTTAGTGCATGTCTACATTATTCTTTTTTTTAATTGTTTTTTTCTAACTCGACCAAAAACACACTAGAGTTTGTGTATGCTTAAAGAACATGATTTCCAATTAATAGCAAAGCAATATTATCAGGCCCTAAAACACATTAGTGCTTATAAGTTTGTGTATACTTTAAGAAAATGATTTCCAACTAATATGGAAAAGCATAGAAAAGCATAGAAGGTGAAGTCATGTTTTCCAATCATAATAGAGAAAAGCTAAGAAAAGTAAAGTGAAATGTATACATTAGATTAATGAGAATTGCAACTAATTTGAATATTGAAAAACTTATGTAAACAATTATTCTAAGATTGTAAATTACTTAAATTTTGAAAATACAAAGACGGAATACAAAAGCAAATGAATAAATTTTTTTGATATAAAACCCTATGTACCCTAAAATTATACTATGTCCAAATTAGTTTTGCTTTTTATCAACTCAACTAGTATCAAGCTTCATAACTACAATCCAACAATAACCCAAAAAAAACCATTAGACCAAAACAATTTCCTTCAAGATTACAAACAAATTATATATATATATATATATATATATATATATATATAATATTACTTTTTTGGTAAAATTATTGGATTATTTTGAATGGGTTAGGATTTGGATTATATATATATATATATATATATATATATATATATATATATATCTTTATCTTTGAGACAAAACCAAATTTACATGAAAGATGTACTATCATCCATTTAAACCAATTTCATATTACATCTAACTTGGACTCATAGTTGAAGTGCATACTCAATATATGCAAAAACATACTTCAAGGTGATAATTGGCAATTATTACAACTTCATCCACCCCCACATGCTTGAAAGTTTCTTTCTATAAGTAGATTGAAAAACATATATTGATGAAATTGGATGACTTAACTACATAAATGTCAACTTCAATCAACCAAATCCATAAAAGTTGTATGTTAACATGGTGTAAAAGTATAGGATTGTTAGTGAAATCCACAAAAGACTTAGAAGGAACAGAGCTTAGGTTCCAAAACAACCCATAAGGATTAAAGTCTTCACGATATCTACTCAAATATAGTGATCTTTCATAAATAATTGAAAAATACTAAATTGATTGGTTTTGAGTGAAATGTATATGCACATCAATAGAAGGTTCAATGTGTTGTAGTAAATCTTCTAAAATAGCTTGAAAGGATATAGCTCTATAATCTACTACCAAAATAGCCTCTAATCTTTTAACATCAATGCCAAACTAGTAAATCTACCAAAATCTCCTATAACTCGATAAAAGTACACATTTTAATCTTTAATTTCTTTTTAGCCATTGTTGTATCATTGAAAAGTGACAAGTGTTGCATAGAATGAAAGCTGTAAGCATACAATGTGCAAATGGAATTTGCTATAAATCATTTTTTTAAGAAAACAAATAAATAAATCAAATCTAAATCCAAAATATATTCTTGGAAAAAAAAACTTAAGAGTAACAAATTGATGCAGGAGCATCTGGATTTAGCCAGCAATGTGAAAGTTTGTTCACATGTTGTGGCTAAACAAGTTGGATTTCATTGACCTGATTGGTCAAAACACAATTTTGTTGAGAGGGTTTGATCTCTCAAGAAATGAGTTGTATTTCATTATTGTAATAAGTTAGAAATTGTTTCAGTTTAGGCTCAAAGATGAGTTGTTAGCATAGGTGTGAGATAGAGCTAGGAATTAGAAGATTTACTGTTAGATTGATTAAAATAGGGATTGAGTTGTTAAATACAGTTAAAGTGATATTCGATTGATAAAAAGAAAGGAAAAATGTAATGAGCGAGAGGGGATTGAGTGGAGCAAGAGCAAGAATAGTGTGTGGATTGGGTTTTGAGACAGAGGTATTTATTTTTTTGTAATCAAGCCCAAGGCCGAGACTGTAAGTATTTTATTGTGAATGAATCATATTGTGTGGATCACTGGTTATCGAACCTGTGGAAACCCTTATGTGCTTTCAAATTCTTTGTGAGCGGGACAAAGTGTTATTTCCTTTGTTATTCTGTGTTTCATGTCTAAATCGTAGGTTTTATAGAAGTTCGAGGCCTTTTCTTTAAATATCATTGTTTGATCCGCTTAAATCCTGACCGTCGGATCACCTTTATCGGGTCGGCGAAGTTTATTATATCGTTTTGGTCCCGTAAGTGAAAAACCCAGTTTACACCAAAAATGAGCTCCAAACATAGTCGGATTTGGAATCCAAACTTGAAACATCTATAGATGAGGATCTATACTTTATCGAGTCCGTAAGATTGATAAGGAGTCTAGACAGTGGGCATCACAACTTGCGATTGGCCGATTCAATCATGCCTATTAGATTGCGACATATCGCAACCATTGGATTGCGAAGCAGTTTTGCTACAGTGGATGGTTATCGGGCGCGTTAAAAGTTGTAAGTGGTTTTGAAGGTTCAGCACCTGATCCCATTGAACCGTTGACACGTAGCAAGGCGGAGGGGAAGAAAACTGTTTATTGGGCGGTTAAACCTCGGTCTATTGTCCCGCCCGAAATCTCCGACAACCGTCAGATATCACAGCTCCAGATCAACGGTCACCAAAGATCGGTGTCTTGACTTTCGGATATGATAGGTGCGCCGATTAAAAAGGTAAATATTCATTATTTCGGCTTGTTTTTCAGTGTATTTCGGTAAAAAGGAAAACAATCGGGTTATAGTTTAAAGGGGATTCACGGGGTGATTTTGGGGGTTTTCTTGAGTCTACTTCCGCGTTGCGTCATTTTTGGTATCAAAGCAGAATTTTGGGTTGTTTAAAGCAAAAATGCCGCTAAGGAGAGGAGTTGGCATTGGTCGAGGAAGACCTGAAGCAAATGCAATTCTACTGGAAGAGGTCTGGAGTTTGCGTGCGAGAATGGAGACAATTGAGATTGCTCAGAGAAGAGCACCTGATGAAGGAGATGAGAGCTCTTCAAAAGAATCTCCTGAGGAGGAAGTAGACGAAGACAATGAAACTACCAAAGTCATCAAGATGTTGGCGAAAGTAGGAGGAAAACCTAAGGTGGAAATTCCTACGTATGAAGGGAGTCTAAATGCAGAAGAGCTAATGGATTGGATCAGATCCTTAAACAAATACTTTGATTATGAAGAGGTTGATTACAAAAAGATGGTGAAGTTTGCAGTTACCAGATTGAGGGGTCATGCAGCTATTTGGTGGGATGAGGTACAGACATCAAGAATGAGGAAAGGAAAGTCCAATATCAAGCAATGGGACAAAATGGTAAGTAAAATGAAAGCCAAGTTTTTGCCTAAAGATTATTAGTTAAATCTTTTTAAACAGTTACAAAATTTAAGGCAAAAAGGAATGTCTGTTAAAGAATATACAAAAGAGTTTTATAGGTTGAGTATTAGAGAAGAGCATGTAGAGGATGATATGGAAAAGGTAGCTAGATATATCAATGGCTTAAGGTATGACATACAAGATGAAATTAGCTTGTTAAGTCTGAAGACTATTAAAGATGCCTATCAAGCAAGTTTGAAGGTAGAAGATAAGATATTGAGGAAACAGAGTTAGAGGAATAGAGGAAGAAGCTTAGTAAGAGGTAGGGGAACTACCAGACCAAGGGGACAACAACATCAGCATGAAGTAGGAAGCTCAAGTAGCAGACCACCACAGAGGGGAGAATCTAATAGAGGAATATTTATGCCCAGAGGAAGAGGGTGAGGAAGAGATGTTCGGTGTTATACATGTGGAGAATGGGGACATATGTCATGGGACTGTCCTCATAATAAACCAACAAGTCAGAGGAATGTGAATGTGGTTGAGGCAAAGCTAGAACCACCTCGACTTATGGAAAAGGAAGAACCCCCTGAAGAAGGTGAATCACTGTTATTGAGAAGGACTTTGCTTAGGGCAGAGCAGGAGATTGGAGAACCAGCACAGAGGAAGAATTTGTTTAGAACTACCTATAAATCCAAAGGTAAGTGTTGTAAAGTAATAATTGACAGTGGAAGCACTGACAATCTTGTTTCTACAGAGATGGTGGACAAGCTCGAACTAGCAAAGACCGTGCACCCTACTCCTTACAAGGTATCATGGTTACAGAAGGGACATCAGATTATTGTGACTGAACAATGCAAGGTGGAGATACAAATTGGTACGTATAAAGATGTGATATTATGTGATGTAATTCCCATGGATGTATGCCATGTATCGTTGGAAAGACCATGGCAATTTGATCGAAAAGCTATTCATGATGGAAGGAGAAACACTTATACTCTAGAGAAGGATGGAACTAAACACACATTGCTGCCATTGAAGGATGATGCTGACAAAGGAACACCTGGAAGTAGTATTATGCTGATAAGTGGAAAGGAGCTGCTGCAGGAAGTAGTGAAGAATGAGGAGTTGCATTTTGCTATTGTGGGAAGACCAAAGGTAATTTTGACTTCCAAAAACTTGGATGATTTGCCTGAAGAAGTTAAAATTCTGTTAGATGATTTTGCTGATATTATTGTGGATGAGTTTCCGAATGCATTGCCACCGATCAGGAGTATTAGTCATCATATTGACCTAATACCAGGAGCAAGTTTTCCAAATAAAGCAACATATAGATTAACTCCTCAAGAGAACGCAGAAGTTGGAAGGAAAGTATAGGAGCTAATGGATAAGGGGCTGATTAGAGAAAGTCTTAGCCCATGTGCTGTACCAATAGTACTCAGTCCAAAGAAAGGAGGAGAATGGCGTATGTGCACAAATTCCAGAGCTACCAACAAGATCACAATTAGGTACAGATTTCCTTTGCCACACATGGATGATTTAATGGATTGTTTGAGTGGATCAAAATAATTTACTAAAATAGATTTGGAGAGTGGATATCATCAAATAAGAATTAGAGAAGGCGAATGGAAGACTGCATTTAAAACAAATAGTGGGTTGTATGAGTGGTTTGTGATGCCTTTTGGACTCATTAATGCACCTAGCACATCCATGAGATTGATGAATGAAGTCTCGAAGGAGTATGCATGCAAGTTTTTTATTTTTTATCTTGATGATATTCTAGTTTTTAGTAAAAGTAAAGAAGAACATCTAGAGCATCTTAAGTTGGTCCTAAGAACTCTGCAGAAAGAGAAACTACTGATAAATCTGAATAAATGTAGTTTCATGAAGGAAGAACTGGTTTACTTGGGATTTGTAGTTTCTAAAGAAGGCTTGAAGATGGATCCAGAGAAAGTCCAAGCAATTTGGAACTAGCCTACTCCCAGAAATATATTTGAGGTAAGAAGCTTCCATGGTCTTCCAAGTTTTTACGGAAAGTTTATCAAAGGCTTTAGTCAGATTTGTGCACCAATCCTTGAGACAATCAAGGAGATCAATCAGCCATTCAATTGGATAGAGTAGCAGACATAAATTTTAATTCGCTGAAGAAGAAAATCAGAGAGGAACCAATTTTAGCTTTGCCAGATTTTGAAAAAGTCTTTTAAGTAGAAACAGATGCTAGTGGAGTTGCAGTTGGCGCAGTTCTGAGTCAGGAACAAAAACCGATAGCATACTTTAGTGAGAAATTGAATGATGCAAAGAAGAAATATTCTTCTTATGATAAAGAGTTTTATGCTATTGTGCATGCCTTGAAAAAATGGAGACATTATTTGTTGCCAAAAGAATTCATATTGTATTCAGACAATCATGCCTTACAGTTCATCAATAACCAGCCGAAGTTGAACTAGAAACATGCCAAGTAGGTCAAATTTCTGCAAAGCTTTACTTTTGTGATAAAACATGAGTGTTAAGTCAAATAAAGTCGTTGATGCATTGAGCAAGGTAAGTTTTATTGTACAAGAATTCAAAGTGGGTGTTGTAGGATTTGAGGAAATGATTGAAATGTACAAGGATGATATCTATACAACAGTTCAGAATCCAACGAGTCATAACTGAAGTCAATGGTTGGACTATCTCATTCAAGGAGGCCTATTGTTTAAAAGCAATAAGTTGTGTATTCCCAAATGTTCCATGAGGGAAAACATTATAAAGGAGAAACGCAGTGGAGGATTATCTGGTCACTTTGGACAAGATAAAAATTTTTCTCAGGTGAATGCTTTTTATTATTGGCCAAAAATGCAAACTGATGTTAAGAAATTTGTTAAGAAATGTAGGATATGTCAGCATGCAAAAGGAAGGAGTCAAAATGCAGGATTGTATCAGCCGTTTCCAATATGAGACTGACCGTGGGATGCAGTGAGCATGGATTTTGTTTTGGGATTACCAAAAACTCAGAGAGAAAATGATTCCATTTATGTTGTAATAGATAGATTTTCCAAAATGGCACATTTCATTGTATGTAGAGAAACTAGTGATGCAACACACATAGTTAATTTATTCTTTTTGGAGATTGTAAGATTACATGGGTTACCTGTAAGTATTGTGTCTGATCAAGATACCAAGTTTGTATGGCATTTTTGGAGAACTCTTTGGAAGAAAATGGGAGCTAACCTCGATTTTAGTTCAGCATACCATCCTCAAACAGATGGACACATCGAAGTAGTAAATAGGAGCTTGGGGAATATATTGAGAAGTTTAGTGTATGAAAATCCTAAATAGTGGGATTTAGCACCAGCTCAAGCTGAGTTTGCTTATAATGATGCTCCAAACCGAAGTACTGGAATGAGTCCATTTCAGATTGTTTTTGGAATGAATCCAAGAGGTGTGTATGAGCTCGGGAATTTGGGAAAACAGGAGACCAAAAGTGCAAAAGCTAAAGAGTTTGTAGAACAGATGCAGAGACTACAGGAAGATGTCAAAGGAAAATTTCAGGAAAGCAGCCAAAAATACAAACAAAAGCTAGATCTGAAAAGAAGAGAGAAATAATTCCAAGTGGGAGATTTACTGATGGTGCATTTAAGAAAATAAAGATATCCAGCTAAAACTTATGATAAACTGAAAATGAAAAAGATAGGACCATGTAGAATTGTAAGAAAGTTTTTAGCCAATGCCTATGAAATTGAGTTGCCAGAAGGGGTTGGAATATCATCTATTTTTAATGTTGCAAGTTTGTATCCATACAAAGAGGCAAAGACAGAGCTACAGGAGGAAACCGCAGGAGATGAAGTTCAAACTGTGAACTGGGAAGAACAAATTCCAAAGACAGCTAAGAAGGAAGTGGAAGCTGTTTTGGAGAAAAGAGTATCCAAAAGGACCATAGGACAGACTTATTTCCAATATCTAGTAAAATGGAAAGGATAGCCAGTGGAAGATGCTAGCTGGTTGACAACAGCAGAATTATAGACGTATGGAGTAAGTGCTGAAAGTTTGAAGGACGATTCTTTTCTTCCCCGGGAGTCTGATGCAGGAGCATCCAGACTTAAGCCAGCAATGTGAAAGTTTGTTCACATGTTGTGGCTAAACAAGTTGGATTTCATTGACCTGATTGGTCAAAAGGCAGTTTTACTGAGGCGGTTTGATCTCTCAAGAAATGAGTTGTATTTCATTATTGTAATAAGTGGAAATTGGCTTATTTTAGGCTCAAACATGAGTTGTTAGCATAGGTGTGAGATAGAGTGAGGAATTATAAGATTTGTTGTTAGATTGATTAAAATAGGGATTGAGTTGTTAGATACAGTTAGAGTGATATTCGATTAATAAAAAGAAAAGAAAAATGTAATGAGTGAGAGGGGATTGAGTGGAGCGAGAGCAGGAATAGTGTGTGGATTGGGTTTTGAGACAGAGGCCTTTATTTTTTTGTAATCAGGCCCAAGGACAAGACTTTGTAAGTATTTTATTATGAATGAATCATATTGTGTGGATGACTAGTTATCGAATCTGTGGAAAACCTTTTGTGCTTTCAAATTCTTTATGATTGGGACAGAGTGTTATTTCCTTTGTTATTCTGTGTTTCATGTCTAAATCGCGGGTTTTATAGAAGTTCGAGGCCTTTTCTTTAAATATCATTGTTTGATCCATTTAAATCCTGATTGTCGGATCACCTTTATTGGGTCGACGGAGTTTATTATATCATTTTGGTACCGTAAGTGAAAAACTCAGTTTACACCAAAATTGAGCGCAAAACATAGTCGGATTTGGAATTCAGACTTGAAACATCTATAGACGAGGATCTATGCTTTATTGGGTCCGTAAGACCGATATCGGATCGACGCTTTGAAGTGGAAGGAGTCTAGACAGTGGGCATCGCAACTTGCGATTGGCCGATTCAATCGTGGCCGTTAGATCGCGACATATCGCAATCGTTGGATTACGAAGCAGTTTTGCTACAGTGGATGGTTATCGGGTGCGTTAAAAGTTGTAAGTGGTTTTGAAGGTCCGACACCCGATCCCATTGAACCGTTGACACGTAGCAAGGCGGAGGGGAAGAAAACTATTTATCGGTCGGTTAAACCTCGGTCTATTGTCCTGCCCGAAATCTTCGACAACCGTCAGACTTCACAGCGCCAGATCAATGGTCACCAAAGATTGGTGCATTGACTTTCGGGTACGATGAGCGCACCGATTAAAAAGGTAAATATTCATTGTTTCAGCTTGTTTTTCAATGTATTTCGGTAAAAAGGAAAACAATCGGGTTATAGTTTAAAGGGGATCAACGTGGTGATTTTGGGGGTTTTCTTGAGTCTGCTTCCGCCTACGTCACAAATGGATACTTTAATAGCTCAATATGATCACTGCGTATGATGACACGAAAAATGAGTTCATAAAATAGTGTTTGCACTAGAAACTTAAGACTTAAATTAGTGCTATGTTATTAATTATGAAGGTTACTTTTCCCAAAACTTTATATTTAGAATTTACTTCTCTCAAATTAAAAATGATGTTATATTTTGTGAGGTATTCTACAAAGTGTGATTATAAAAACCTCACATATTGCATGCCTTATAAGCAACATATATACAAAATACATAATAATTAATTAAAAGTGTTAAAGAGGGAGTCCATACAGGTTGATAGAATCTTTTGAATGTGGAAAAACCTGTGAGCAGTTTTGAAACCAATGTTTCGGACTAGCTTAGTGAGTCCATCATCAGGGCAATGAGATTTGTATTTGAGAAGAGAGAGCGTGAAGTTACAGAGCTTATTAATAGTTATTTGAAAAATAATTCTGATGACTTCATTTGTAGTCGGCTTACAAATGATAAATTAATTAATAATTGTTTAATTTGTTTATTTAAATATGTATTTGTTTTATTATTTAATATATATTTATTTAGTGTTTTTAATTTTATATAATTAATGTTTATTTATATAAAAATTTTATTATTATTCTAATTTTATTAATTAATTAATTTATATATTATTATTATTATTATTTTGAATTTATATTGCTTGTTTAAGATCCTCACAATATGTCAATTGTTTTCATTTATCAATTTTAATTATTAATAATTTGGTTTATTATTTATTATATATTTATTTAGTTTTTAATTTTATATTATAATGGTTTATTTATATAAATATTTTCATATTATTCTGATTTTATTAATTTATTTATTTACTATTATTATTATTATTATTATTATTATTATTATTATATATATATATATATATATATATATATATATTATTATTATTATTATTATTATTTATTTATTTTTTATTATTATTATTATTATTATTATTATTATTATTATTATTGTTTATTTATTTATTTATTTGTATGTTTATTTATTTATTTATTTATTATTATTTATTTATTTATTTTTTGAAATTTATATTACTTGTTTAAGATCCTCATAATATGTTAATTGTTTTATAGGAAAGTATGTAATTTTTAAAGATTAGGTTTGCAATTTTATGTTAATTAATTTATTATGTGATTTAATTTTATTTGAAGGATTAGATGGAGAGTTACCTATGATAGGTTATATTTATGATTTTAATTAATTAAATAATTTGGATTATTTCTTAATGATGATATTTTCTTATTTATTTATTTATTTATTTACGTATTTATTTATTTATTTATTTATTATTATTATTATTTTTTTTATTAATTAATGAATGTGTGTTAATTTTTGATTATTGCTTTTTTATTTTATTTATTAGGGGTTTCCAAGTGTTACTTAACTTTAATCCGTCGTCTCTGTTCATGTTATTGGATGATTTTTCGATTTCAATTGCTTCCTTCACCCTTCTTTTTAAATAATGGTCTTCCTTGTGAATTAATTTTGCTTGTTCCATGCAAATATAGTGTGAGGAGGAACAAGCATGCTCAGCTAGACCAGATTTTTCTGACCTATTTCTTGAAATGTCATTTTTATGTTCTTTTAGCCTAATGCCAAAGTATCTCCCTGTTTCACCTATATATATTTTGCCACATGAGCAAGGAACCGAGTATACTCCTTTGTGATTTTTTGGGTCTATTGGGTCCTTGGCAGAATCTAGCATGTTTTTGATGGTGTTAGGGGGTGTGAAGGCAACCATAATGTTATGCTTGTTGAGGATTCTGGCGATTTTGTCTGTGGTTCCTTTAATATAGGGTAAGGAGATTCTAGGGTTTTCTAGCATTTTCCTTTTCTGGTTATTGGTTGTGGATTTTTTTATTATTTTTTGGATAATGTTTTTTTGATAGCCATTGTTGATAAAGACCTTGTAGAGATGGTTAAGTTCTTCTTCTAAATGTTCAGGGTCAGAGATTCTTGAAGCTCTGGTAGCTAGGGTTTTAATAACACCTACTTTTTGCTTCAGATGGTGGTGGGAATTTGAGTGAAGATATTTGTCAGTGTGAGTTTGTTTTCTAAAGACCTGGTAGCTTAGTTTGCCATTTTTCTTGGTAAGGAGGACATCAAGGAAGGGGAGCTGGTTGTATTTTTCAATCTCAATAGTGAATTTAATGTGTTCTGAGAGGCTATTTAAGTGGGATAGGAATTCGTTAAGTTTATCTAAACCATGTCTCCATTTAGCGAAAATATCATCTACATATCTTTTCCATTCATCAGGGGTAAAGGGGGAAGATTTAAGGGCCATTTGTTCAAAATGTTCCATGTATAAATTGGCAATCAGCGGAGATAAAAGAGAACCCATGCTAACTCCATGAGTTTGCTCATAGATTTTACCTTTGAAGCTGAAGTACGAAGATTTAAGGCAAATGTCTACAAGATCTACAGTTTCATGGTCTGTAATATTCTTCAAAACATCTATGGCTTTATCTACAGGAATCATAGTGTAGAGAGATCATTGTCACGCTAACTAGGAGATCATTGTCACTAATTTCCATGTTTTTAATCCATTCTATGAAAGAAGCGGAATCTTTGATATAAGAGGGAGTGTTACTTGATAAAGGTCTAAGCTTGCTCGCAAGGTATTTTGCTAACCAGTAAGTGGGTGATCCTATGGTGTTCACAATGGGTCTCAGAGGAATTCCAGTTTTATGGATTTTGGGAACACCATAAATTCTCGAGATGATGGCACTATTAGGTATTAACCTGTTCTTAATAGTAGAATCTAGAGAGGAGTTTTTGATTTTGTTACTAACTAAGCGAAGAATTTTGTTGCTGGGGTCCTTGTTAAGGATTCTATAATAGTCACTTTTGTTAAGGTGTTCTTCCATCTTATTATCATAATATGTCCTATTCATAATAACAGTGGCATTTCCTTTGTCTGCTTTTAAAATTATGATGTCTTTGTTATTCTTGATGTTCTTTAAAGCTATGGATTCTTCTTTGGAAATGTTGCTGGGAGGAGGTTTGGCATTTCTGAGAATTATGGCGACGTCTTGTCTTATTTCTTCTGCAACATTTTGATCAGTGTTTCTGATGATGACCTCAATGTTACTGATGATATCATTCAGAGGTATTTTTGTTGGAGATAAAGCAAAATTGAGGCCTTTTTCTAGCAGCGCTTTCAAATTGTTATCTAATGGCAGATTTGAGAGGTTGATAACAGTATCTTTCTGCGTACTGACTTCTGCAACTTTAGTTATCCCTTGTGCTGTCTGTCTGCTTAATTGCGTGAGAGTGTCTTCAGCCTGCGTTTTGCTATTTATCTGCTTATAAATAACCGCATTTACTTTTGCACCGTTGATCCCTTGTGCTGACTGGCTGTTTGTATCTTCATCCACTCTAGCCTATGCCGACTGGCTGTCCTCTTGCGAGAAGGTGCGATTACTCTCTGCTTTCTGTGTGCTATTTGTGGGATATGGTTGCTGCATATTACACATAGATTGTGCAGTCGGGGTTTGCGTATTGTTCTTGCTGGAAAGGGCGCTTTGTGTATAGTTGCTGCCCTCCCTTACGAAATTACCATGAGACTGCGCTGTTTTGAAGCTGTCTAACTTCGTGATGATGGCCTCATGATGCTGGTTAGTGCTGCGTTGGTCATATTCATGGCCTATATGGTTACTGCCTTCCCCTACAATATTACACACAGATTGCGCAGTCAGGGTATCTTTCCGGCTGTCCATAATGTTGGTCTGCGAGTTGTTATTGCTGGAAAGGCCGTCTTGTGTGTAGTTGCTTCCCTCCCTTACAAAATTAACATTAGACTGCGCTGTTTTGAAGCTGTCCAACTACGTGATGGTGTCCTCATGATGCTGGTTAGTGTTGCGCTGGTGAGTGTAGTTATAGTCCGAAACGTTGGTTTCAAAACCGCTCACAGGTTTTTCCACATTCAAAAGATTTAATTAAAAGATATCACATATTTCATAGGCGACACACTAAATATATAATTAAAAAATAAGCAATTGTACAAGATTTGAATAGGGTTTGAATTAATATTTAAATGTTATTCGTAAGGACATGGTAAACATGCATCCCGGAAACAAAGTTCTGGTAAATGACCTTATACATCTGCAAAAAATTTCGAAAACAATAATGAATGCATAATTTTAATCCATAAATACATAAGTTTAAACTATAAAAAATATTAAACCCTATATTTAACACTAATTGATTTTTATTTTTCATTTCATTAATACCATTTAAATTTTACATATTTCATTTCATATTTCATATCTATACCGTTACCATTATATATTAAATATGGAACAATGTTTATATTTCTCCACAATTATATATTAAACATGGAACAATAAATTGAGAGAGAATTAATGTAAGAGTATTGTTTGATAGTGTACTTTTTAATTTGTAATTAAGTTTCTAATTCATTAATATGGACATTATTAATTTATTTGGTTCTTTATGATAAATATTTTTATAAGTCTCCCTCGATGGGGTGACACTCCCGGTTACCACTTGTTATTTGAGCACCCAATGGTGCTTGTCTTGCCTCTATGCGCATATTCAATGCGATATCATGTGCCGCTCTAGCCTTCAATTCAGGCGAATGCCGAGACTCCTCGCACACTTCGCAGTTAAATTCATGGGTAGTCATGAAAGGTTTTCCAGTTTGGTTGTCTAGGTGATGAATTTGGACAAAGAGGAGAACAAAGGTGCTCATGTTGGGTTCCATGGCGACTCGTTGGGGTCAATGCCTTGGTTGAGTAGTGGTGTGGACCCCTGTGCTCGATTGGTTTGGGTCGGCACTGGTTTGTTGGCTTGCCCCTAGGATTCGAGAACACGAGAGGTTAGGGTGTCATTTCGTCTTCACACCTTCAGGATTCTTCTAAGGAATTTCAAGTTTCAGGAGCTCACGCTTGCAGTTTGGGGTAAGGTATATGTTCGTGTAATTTTCGTGTTGGCATTATGATACATATGTTGTACTTGATGGAAACCCACTCATCTCAGAAGATAAATTATAGGGCAGCAAAGTTCACGCACTTTCATGAAGATAAAAGGTTCTTTCATGTAAAGAAAAGTTCAGGCACTTTCATGCAGAGAAAAGTTTCTTTCATGTAGAGAAAAGTTCACGCACTTTCATGCAAAGAAAAGTTTCTTTCATATAGAGAAAAGTTCACGCACTTTCATGCAGAGAAAAGTTCCTTTCATGAAGAGAAAAGTTCACACACTTTCATGGTTGGTTCATGGTATTAGTTCGACAGTTTTTGATCCTATGGTTTTGGTCCGTGGTATTGCATCAAAAAGTGTTGACCCCAAGTATTGGGTTCATGGTATTGTGTTATTATGGTTTTGGACCGTGGTATTGTGAAAGGCCTAAGACTATAAAAGAGGAAGGAGATCATTTAGCAAGGCAATCAATCTGAATGAATTGAATATCTAATAAGTGCTAGATCTAAAATATTTGTGATTGGGGTTATGGTGCAGATCTGGATCTGAATGAAGGAGGAACCTTAGTGCATAAAGAAGGATAAGTTCTATTGATGGGTCATAATATTTAAGCTTGAATAATAGTATCTTTGTACGATTTTGATCTGTTATATGAGGCACATGCTTGATCTATAAATCTGACAATCTGGGTTAATTAGTGTCTGAATATTTGAAAGAATGAATTATTCTTTATAGATCTGTACGTAGGTTCAGTAAAGTGAAAGAGCGTATAAACGCTGGTTCAGTGAATGAAAATGGCGTATACGCAGGTTGGTCCAAACACGGGAGCGTATGCACGCAGGTTTCAGGTTATTGAAGTAGCGTATATCTTTTAAATTATGATCTAGCTACCTCTGTTTAATGCTGCAGTATTCTGGGTTCAGAATTTGGTGTGTGGTTACTGTTACTGCGTTCTGGGTACAGCTGTTAGAGAAGTGTTTACTTGATTCAGTGCTAATTGGGGAAAAGGAGATTGTTTGATGCAGATATACTTGATGATTGATTGATGTTCATGGATCCAGTTTGAAAATTTATGAAACGTGGTCCCTGGAAGAAAGAGAAGGTTGTAGCCTTCAGTAGGCCAGCACCTACGTACTAGTATCTTGGCTAGTACAAGAGCTAAGGGGGTTGTAGCTCCCTTCCAGGAGAAGCTAGAAAACGAGAGAGGGTTGTAGCTCTCTGCAGGTTGTAGCCTGCGTACTGGTAAAGGAATGCACCATTACATTGTAAAAGGAAGTTTCTAATTAAAGAAAGATAGAGACAAATTGCAGCACATGGTTTTCACCCACATTGGGTTTCCACCTTATATCTTGTGTTCTTGTGTGTGATTGTCTTCTATTCTGTTTTACTGGTCTGGTTACTGTCTATTTCACTCAGATACACAGATTAATAATCAACATCTGAAAGATAAAGTAAATCATAAGTTTGCATAGTATACACGGGTTTCCTTCTACATAGCTGCGTATATACACGGGTTTTACTAACTGAAGTAGCGTATATCCTCTGAATTTTAAAAAGGGAATATTTGGCTTGATAATACTAATTCACCCCCCCGCCTCTCAGTATTATTTTCAACATTTCGTTGCCTGTCATCACAAGTGGGAGGTTTCATCGGAGTTTAGCTGGGTTTGCCTTGTGTTTTGTTATTTTCTGGGAATTTCCTTTGTTTATTGTCTATGGGAGGGTGTTATCCTAGACTTTAATATGCCCTTCTGGTGGTCTGGTTGCCTGCTAGGGTTGGGGGTTACTATTATTATTTCATTGTCTTCTCAAGGTAGTGGTGTTATCATCTGTGAATCAAGGGGGTGGAGGAAGGCTCACGGCCTGCTCAGGCCCCAAGACTGGGTCATTACGGGCTCTCCCTGTGTCACCGTGTGAGTTTTCTGGTCATTGACTCGTACTCATCTGGAGCAGTGATTTCGTGGGTTCGGTTATTTTTCTTTTTATTGCAGGTGCATTGAGCTCTCTTGCCTAGCCTTCCCCTTCAGTGGGTGGTTACGTCATGACCACAATGACATGCTCTGCTAACGGGGTCGGCCTCGTCGAGGGGGAGGGAACCCTTTTCCTATAGGACGTCTTGAGCCTAGCCACATCTCGCCCTTGAATAATTCAAACAATTGGGAGACTAAAGAAGCAACCACTATATCACCAGCTCGCTCCTCAGGCCACATTGTGGCTCCTGCCACTATGGAGTCCATCGCTGAGCAGCTTCAGAATATCCAGATCAACATGGATATTCCCAGGGACCACTGCTATGAAGATCGCAATGAGCTTGTGGCTTATATAAATGACATCAGTTACAATGAAAATGAAATTGTGGACGCTCTTTTATCCTTCATTAGCAATGTTGGGAGTTTTGAATATGTTATGATTACAAATGGTGAATAATTTGCATGGTAGCCACACAACATTTCCTGCTAGGGATAGGGGGAACATAAGAATAGAGAACATAAAGTAGAATCTAAAGAAATAAATAGAAGAGTAATTAGGTTTCAAAGTTATAGGTGGTGTCTAAAGACATTGTTACAACACTTACGTAGAGCACATTGTGATGAAAACATCACAATACATGATAATAAATCAATAATGAATATGATACTTTATATGCCCCATGAGATTCTTTATTTATAGTTTCCAAATTTAACCTTCCTCTAATTGTGGAAAATTTGGTCCATATATAAGCATTAATAGTTTCAACAATTTCTGTGAAATCTGCATTGTTTCGTCAATTAGTTGATTGTTTTTGTCAAACCAATTTTCGTTAGCTAATCGATTGTCAAAATTGACCCCATCGTCTATTTGATTCCTTTGAATACTTAGTCAATGGTCCTGCTAGTCGACCACTCAGTCGATGATTCCACTAATGCACCACTTGATCGACTGTCTACTAGTTGGGCACTCAACCACTCATTTGACTACTCTAATTGTTCATTCGATTAAATGTGTCCATTTATTTGATCCTTCTAATGACTGACTCTAAAAACTCCAAAGATGAGATGTACCAACATCATTTAGGTCCCAACACCCCCCATAGGTACAATATTGTATAGATTCAAGAGGTGAATTTATAAAGCATGACAACCCCTCCAAGTTGCAACTCCCTGAAGCCCTAACATACACATAACTTAATGAACTTAGCTTTGAACAATGGTTTTGTAACTATATCAACAATTTGATCATCCGTCCTACAATATACAAGAGTAAGAACCTTCCCTTGTACCAATTGTCATAAATAATGAGCACAAAGTTAGACATGTTCCATCTTGTTCTTTGCAACAAGATTGTTAGCAAACTAAATTACACTCTAATTGTCATAATAAATAACAGTGGGGGATCTAACAGGAAACCCAAG
This sequence comes from Pinus tabuliformis, assembly GCA_031772625.1. Taxonomy (NCBI): domain Eukaryota; kingdom Viridiplantae; phylum Streptophyta; class Pinopsida; order Pinales; family Pinaceae; genus Pinus; species Pinus tabuliformis. The sequence goes on from CM062818.1 coordinate 601,795,329, forward strand.
CTTTCCCAGGACTTGACAAATCCAAACTACTTCCATCCTACATTAATAACTCCATGATATTCAATTTCCATATACAACGGAGACATTACATGTTGTTTCTTGCACAACCAAATTAAAGGTCTATCACTAAAGTGAAACATAGTCAAAATTGGATTTTTTGTCATCATTATCGCTTTCCCAATCAAATTCAGTGAAACCAATCAATGAATCTTAACTTCAACATTATTTGATACCAAATTGAGAGGTACCCTTAATGTGGTGAATAATTCACTTTTTATCTTTCCAATAACTTTCTCATGGATCCTGCATAACCCAAGAAACCACAATGATAGCAAAGGAATTTTAGGTTAAAAATCAATTGCTAATAAAGGGTAGCGTCAACTTTCAAAGAGTGGCACTCTTTCGTCAACTTCATACCTGAATAAAAAGGTGTAGCACATGGCTTATAGTAGTCCATTTTAAATCATTTCAATAAACCCAATACATATTTAGATTGAGGAAGAAACCATTAGGTAATGGAAAAAATTGAAGACCAATAAAGAAATGCAGAAGGCCAAGATCTATTGCCTCAAAGTTGTAGGAAAGTCAAATTTTCAATCTAAAAAATTGATGAGTATTATTATTGGCTATGGAGAAATCATCAACATAGACAAAAAAAATAAAAATATCATTATTAATGTGTAATACATAAATATTATGGTCAAATTCACTGTGTATTGAAAGAATCGGTCAATCTTAGCATACCAAGTCATGGGACCCTACATGAAATGATGCATTGAATTTTGCAGTTGAAAAACAAAATTGAAATCTATCACAAAATCAATGGGTTGCTCCATGCAGATTTCTTCAGATAAGTCGCCATGAAAAAAAAGTGCTCTTAACAACCATATGATGAATTTTCCCTCCAATATGAGTAGTAAGGGAAAGGATCATTCAAATATAATTTATCTTTGCAACAGGTGCAAAGGTTTCGGTGTAGTCAGTGCCTTCTTGTTGGAAAAATCCTTTTGTGACCAAACAAGCCTTATGATGCTCAACATCACCCTTTTTTTTCAACATGAAAAAACTGACTATCTTTTATTAAAAAAGGGTAGTTTTATTTCCATAGTACATCACCTATAGAAGTGAATTTGGTCTTATATACCCATAGACACTTAACAACATTCTTCCCTTGTGGTCGAGAAATTAATTCCTAAGTGTGAATTTTTAAAGAGAATCCATCTTATCCTACATAATGTGTTCCAATTCAAGTTGTCCTTTGTCATAAACATAGTAATCTAGATCACAAGTATCATGAACACCAACCATTAACACGATATTTGCATGTTTCCTCTGACTACAAGTCTCTTAACCTGAGGAGACACCAACATTTGGGCCAACGATGTTAATTGTTTAAGCAGTGCACAAAGGAAAATGAGAAGTTGGTGAATTTATATTTACTCCAAGAAGTTGATTAGGAGAGGTTATAGTTTCAGTAAAATATGATTGTCGATTGTTTGACTAAAAAACAGTGGTCAACGAAGCGATCTAGATACTAAAAAAAGGGATAGTTGATCCAATGCTTGTGACAATATCAAAGGGATCATTGTGAAACTGTGTAGAGGAAGATTTGAACAACTTAATGCGAGAAGAATCCTCTTCAAATATTACATTTCTCTCGATAATGATTTGTGTTTGATAGGATCAAATAGTCGTTATGCTCTCAACTCTTCAAAGTATCCCATCATGATGCAAGTATGACTTTTTGTATCCAATTTGCTTTTCGCAATTACAAAAAATATGTGCCCAAGCAATGGATCCAAAACTTTGAGGTGGCCAACTGACGGCTTGTTACAACACCATCAGTCTAATAGAGTTACATAACTTACATCTCTAGTCAAAACAAGCCTTCAAGATATAGTTGTAACAATAAATAGTTTCAAACTAAAACTTAGTTGACAAATTAGCCTATGAGAGACATTGATTAATCTCCACTAGGGTTCAATTTTACATGTTTCAACACCATTTTGTTGAGTATGAGGGAATAGCCTTTGTCAGTATATATCTGACTAAATAAGTTATTCTTCAAATTTTCAATTCACATTCGCTCACCCATTATTATATTTCAGGCATTTAATTAGTCGACCACATTGTTTTTTAACTAATGTATTAAATTTCTTGAATCTTTCAAAGACATGACTCTTATTTTTCAAGAAATAAACATAAGTAAACCTTGAGATATCATCAATAAAGGTTAAAATATGGTTTTCAACTACCAAGGAAGGCTTATTAATGCAACAAAGGCCATTGTGAACAAGCTCTAGTGATTTTTGTGCACGCTATGCTTTTTCTGTGTTGAAAGGTGCCTGATGATTCTTGCCTAGAATACACCCCCTACAAACTCCATCAAGTGGAAGAACCTTTTATAAACTAGAAACCATATTTTGTTTCATCATTATCTTCAAACTTTGAAAAATAATATGTTCAAATCGTTCATGCCGCAATTTTCCCCAATCATCTATTTGTGTAATGAGAGGAGAACAATTAGTTCAACATTTAGTCGGGACAAGTAACTGAATTTATACAATCCATCTTTTGAGTCGAGAACCCCTTTAGAAACAATCAAATTATCTTTCCTCAAATCTTCACCAAGGAATAGATTAAGCCAACATTCAACAATTTTACCAGTTTGTGTTAGTTTGGAAATCGACAACACATTCATGCTCAAACTAGGCACATGATATAAAGTTCAAGAATTTGCATGTAGACAACATACATCACCATGACGAGTAATATGAAGAGAAAAATATTCTGCTTAATAAATATTTTATTCAACATCCTTATCCATAGAGGAAAATAGGGAAGCATCCTTTGTCATATGATGAGTGCAATTTAAATTGACTACCCATTCATCCTACATAGTGTGAGCATGCAATGCTTGAATTCTGATTGAGAAAGTGATTTTATCAATGGATCGACTAGTCAATGTTTCAGTTGACATGTTTATTTCAAGTTTTCGAACCTTCTCCTCCATATCATCATTCTTATTCCAATAGGTTTTCTTCACATTTATCAACATTCCATAGTAGTGACATGTCTTCTTCTTTTGATTCTTCCTAGTCGATGTTGACCCATCACTCTTCTCTTTAAATTTCTAGTCAAGGGATTCCATCTTTCTTCCTCTCTTCTTTTGATTCAACTTTTAATTTACTTTGAGAAAGTTGTCCTAGTGTTTATTACCTAGCTTTTCTTCATCAAACAATCTTTATTGGTCCTTTATCAAAAAATCAAATAAGATGTCAAAATTGTAGTCCTTACTATCTTCCTTGCATGATATTTAGTGGGTGCGTAATGAGGAACAAAACACATCATAAGGTGTTCTTTGATTTAGCAGAACCATTTTAATGAGTTATACATCTTTATCTGGAAATTTATTTTCACATTCACCAAAATTCACCTATACTTGTTTAACACAAGCCAAATAACCCTCAATCCATTCAAAGGAACTTGGATCAATATAAATCAACTCTTTCTCTAATTTTTTGACTTGAATTTAATAAAATTTGTCAAATAATGACTTCAACTTCTTCGAGACCTCATGAAAAAAAATCCTGGTAATGTGAGAATGAATTTCCTAAGTGATATAGGTTGTAATGACTCCAACATCCTCACATTTTTATCCATCAAGGAAAAACTTCATCTAGTAATCCTTTGGATCTAGAATAACAATGTTCATATACTTGCAGAGCCCTTTGCTCTTCAGTAGAGATTCTATGTCTAGTGTCCCAACAACATAATTTAGTCAATTTAAAATGATAAGATAAATCTTGAAATCCGTCTACAGGTTTTTAATAGATCTAATCTATTCAACATTAAGTTCAGTCAACCTTGATTCAATCACTAAAAGAATCAACTTAGCATGATTTGAGAACAATAGGGCTAGGTCAAAACCAAAGTGCTATGATACAATTTTGAGGATTTAAGAAACTCGATAACATAAAATAAAAATAAAAATATGAAGAAATAATCAAAAGATTAATTAAGCTCCAAGGTGATAGGTGGCATTTAAACACATCGCTATAACACTTAAGCATGGTGCATTGTAATCAAAACATTAGAATGAATGATAATGAATTTAATACTTGATACAACCCATGGGGTTATTTATTTTTAGTGTCCAAATATAACTAACTTCCTTGAATCGTGGAATATTTGATCCACAAATGAGCATCAATAGTTTTAATCGTTTCTTTCAAATCCACATTGTTTCATCAACTAGTTAACTAGCTTAATCGACCCAATTTTCATCAGATAATCATCTATTCAAGTTTACTCAAACGTCTAATCGATGTATGAGTCAACCTAGCCATCCATTCAATTCCTTCGATCACTTATTTGATGGTACCACTAATCAACCACTCGAACAATTTCTTTTTAGTTGGTTACTCAACCAATCATTTGACCACTCAATCGACTACCCAGTAGACTACTCCACTAGTCAACCATTCGATTGAATGTCTCCAATTAATCAATATTTCAAATTACTATCTCCAAAAACTATATAGATGTGATGAACCAACATAAATTTAGGTTCTAACACCCCCCATCAACACAACATTCTAGAGGTTATGTCAACATGAAATCCCTTCCCCCTCCCCCCAAATAATTGTAGCTCCCCGAAACCCTAGAATATCATGTACCTTAATGAATTTGAATTTAGAAAATGGTTTTGTAAATATATCAACAGTCTAATCATATGTTTTATAATAGACAAGAGTAACAACCTTCTGTTGTACCAACTTCGCACATTGATTGTCATAATAAATATCAATTGAGGCCTTGAAAAAAAACCTAATATCTACTAGGAATTAATGAATCTAAAATGTCTATGTACTTTCCTTAATAGATCCATGGTATTCAACTTCCATAGCCCACAAAAAATACTACACATTATTACGTACAATTAAATCAGGGGTTCAACACTAAAGTGAAAAACATACCCAGAAGTGGATTTTATGGATCATTGTCACCTACCTAGTCGGAGTTGGTGAAATTGACTAATGAATTTTAACTTTGAAAATATTTGATACCATTATTAAATGTAACCTTAATGTAGCAAACAATTTTCTTTCCATCTTTCCAATGCCTTTCTCATAGATCTTGCATAAATTGAGAAACCATAATGATAACAAAGGAAATGGTAGGTTGACTGTGAGTAAAATAAATAAGGCTTGATACCTGACAAAAGGGTGTAGCACATGGATTACACTTTTCCATCTTAAATCATTTCAATTATTCCAATACATATTTATATTGAGAGAGGAAGAGACCATAAGGAAATGGAAAAAATTGAAGACCAAGAAAGAAATGCAAAACAATAAGGTCTGCCATATCAAAAGTGGTAGCAAGTCAACTCTTCTATATAAGAATTTGATCAGTATTATTGTCGTTCAAGACGAAATCATCAACATATATAGCAACAATCAAAGTATCACCATTAATGTCTAACACGTAAAGACTATGGTCAATTTCACAATGTTTGAACCCAAAATTGAGAAAAAATCAATCAATCTTAGCACATCAAGAACGAGAGCCCTACTTCAAACCATAAAATGAATTCTACAGTTGACAAAAAAAATGGAACCTATCACAAAACTAAGGGGTTGATCCATGTACATTTAGTAATATAAGTCCCCATGAAGAAAAACACTATTAACATCCATATGAATAATTTTCCATCCAAAATGAGAAGTAAGGGAACATATCAGTCAAACATAATTCATCTTTATAATATAGGAAAAGGTTTTGGTGTAGTCAATGCCTTCTTGTTGTGAAAATCCTTTTGCAACCAAACTAGCCTTATTATAACGCTCAAAAGAAGGTCCTTTAGAAATGAATTTGGTCTTATATTCCCATTAACACTTTATGGCCTTCTTCCGTCATGGTCAAGGAACTTAGTTCCAAGTATGATTCTTCAAACAATAATCCATCTCAGGCTACATAGCATGTTCACATTCAAGTTTCTATTTGGCATCAACATAGGAATATGGATCACAAGTCTCAAGAGCATAATCCATTAATGCAATATTGACATGTTTCTTCTAATTGTGAGTCTATTGGCATGAGGAAACATCAACAACATCTGAGCTAGCTGCTTCAATTGTTTTAGCGGCCCAACCCACCAAGCTAAATAAGATGTCGATGAATTGATATTTAGTTTTGAATTTTGATGAAGATATATTGTGGTTTCAGTTGAATATGACCATCAGTGAGTCGATGGAGCGGTAAAGATGTTGAAAAATGGGATAGTTGATCCGTTATTTACAACAATGTCAAAAGGATCATTGTTCAATAGTGCAAAGGAAGAGCTAAATAACTTCATGCCATAATACTTCTCATTAAATATTGGATTTCTCTTGATAATGTATTTTTGTTTGATAGGATCAAGCAATCAATAGGATTTTGACTCTTTCAAATAGCCCATTATGTTGCAAGCATGAATCTTTGCATCTAATTTTTTTATGATCTTCAGAAATATGTGCACATACGATCGATTTGAAAACTCTGAGGTGGCCAATTGAGTGCTTCTTACCATACCACCTCTTGATTAGAGTCAAAGAATTAAAAACATTAGTTGGAACAATATTTTGGAAATATTTGGCACAATAAAAAAATCCAATGGAAAATTTAGTCTACAAATATTTGGTTTGTAAGAGACATCAAGCCATCTTGACTAGGATTTCATTTGTTCATTTTTCCACACCATTTTAATGAGGAGTATGATGGACAAACGTCTACCAAGAGATACCTATCTAAACAAGGTATTCTTTAAATAGTCAATTTATATACTCTCCTCCATTATTAGATCTCAGGCATTTAATGGGTTGACCACATTGTTGTTCAACCAATACCCTAAATTCCTTGAATATTTCAAAAAAATGACTCTTAGTTTTTAAGAAATAAACCTAGGTAAACCTTCAGAGATCATAAATAAAGGTCAAGATATATTTTTCACCTACATAGAAAGGTTTATTGATGTGACAAAGGTTATTATGAGAAAGCTTCAAAGTTTTCCACATATGCCATGTTTTTCTAGAGTCAAAAGGTGCCTAATGATGCTTGCATAACACACACCCCTACAAAATCCATTAGGTGGCATTAGTGTCAGTCTTTTCATACTTCCATCAGGGATCAAAACCTGCTCTTTTGCATTTTTCATAGTAGGAGTCTCATACTATAAATTTTTCATCACTCCATTGAGTCATGGATCCACTGATGGTTGTGTTCACTTCAGTTTTCCCTCATGAAATATACTTGCTGATCCTCTTCCATATAGTTTTCAGTCATGGTTCATACTTACTCTGTAGTTCATTTCATTAGGTCTTAGGGTTTGGTCTCATTAGGTTTTAGGGTTCATGCCAATAATGATCAGCAAAGACATGAGGATGCTAAATAAACTCAAGCATGGTAGCTTGAAAGTCATAAGTTATTCTTTTAAAAGCCTAATGTAATTTTCACCTCAAAACATGCTTTGAGGTGAAAACAGAGTATTTAGTTTTCATTTATTTTTCTTATGTAATTTTATGTCTCTATATGTAATATTGATTCCCAGCTACTCCTAAGCATCTATTTCTACTGCCTAGCAACCACCACTGCAAAAAATCAAGTTAGCATGAGCACTAATCCACCTGCAAAAGCAAAAGAGAACAAGCATTAAAAACAAAGTTATCAAAAAGACAAAGAACATTTGAAAAGTGGGTTTTCAAAAAGTGAAAATCAAATTGGTACCCATATATAAACCCTCTCATTCTATTATTACATCATTATGTTTATCTTGCAAGCCAAAGACCTCAAAGGAGAGAAGAAAGGAAAAATTTCAAGTGATTTTGAACAAAAGAGAGGCGGCACTGCGTGTAAGCAACCGACATTGCGTTTCTGGATAAATTTTCCTGGTGCTGCGCGTAGGGAAGGAGGCGTTGCATGTAGGGAGAATTTCGCCAATGCAAAATACAAGGGCGCTGCGCGTAGGAGCAGGAACTACGCTTCTGGGCAAGTGTGCTACGTGTAGGGTAGTGAGTCACCAAATCACTTCAAACTTCAAAATTCCACCAAATTTCTTGCAAATTCCTCCTCTACAGGTAAGTGGCCCTACTTCACTTGATGTTTAGCTTGCACATTTAATGTTTTAGACATTTCCTTCACTCTTAATATCGAACCCTAGTTTTCCACTACAAACCCTAACTAGCTTGTTTTTCCCATTACCTATCATTATAACTAAAACCCTTTTTACATCATTTCCTTTCCCATAATCTATATTCCCTCATATATCCATCATTCTCAAAACCCTCTCCCTCACCCTCATGATTCATAATTTGCCCATAAGTGCCTAAATTCACTCAAAACTCATCCCTACAAACCCTAAAGCATCCCACTCATTCCCATCTTCATTGTCTAAGATTGTGCAACTAAAAAGCTGGTTAACATGGATAGAGGAGATTATGATTATGATGAGGAGAATACAGCAAGTGACAATTCAGCAGAGAGAAACAGGCAACATAGAAAACCTCATAAGGGAGGCAAGATCACAAGAGAAGAGTCGACTAACCTAAGAGAACTACAAGCCTCTCCATTGGTAGTTTCATGTTTTAGACACCTTGAATGTTATGAATTTTGTGAACTAGTGGAGAGAGTCCAATTTCACCATGAACTGGCTAGACTTTTTGTAGCCCACCTGCACAACAATGAAGTGACTCTTGCTGGGGTGACTTTCACAGTGTCACCATCAATCATTTCAGAGGCCACCAGGATTCCTAATGTTGGTGAGAAATGGTATAAGGCTCAAGACCTTGATGAGCATTATTATGAGCCTTACATTAAACCTCAGCACAGAAGTCAGGTGAAGAGGCTTTTCCCTTTCAAATTTCTGGAGAACAGGTATGTCCCCTTGATGAGGGTCATCATCAAATATTTCACTTGTGAGGGCAGATTTTCCAGGTTGTACACTTACCATATCAGGCTCCTCATGCACTTTACAAGGGTAAAAATGTTGAACCTCCCATACTTTTTGTTTAGAAACATTGATAAGATGGCTTACCTTTTGCAGAAGAAGCCATACCCTTAGTGGATGAACATCATCTATCACTACTCCTTGATCAAGATTATTGTCCTTCACCATCTCAATCTCCTAAACATTCCTTGGGTGACTTTCATTGCTCATGGCATGTTTAGGGGACCCCAAATTCCTCCATCCATGGTTCAAGAAATAGGTGAGCCTTCTAGTCGTGGAAACAGGAGAAGAAACCAAGGAGACAAAAATTGCTGAGGTGCCAGTATACTTGACATATCAAAGAGGTACAAGGAAATTTTTTGTAGCTACTAGGCAAGTGCTTGCTCCACAGGATGTGGAAGGGACCTTGCCTTCTTCATCAGCCCATAGGAAAATGCTATCTACATAGGATGTGGAAGGGGCTTTGCCTTCTTCATTGAGACAACAGGTATAGGTACAACAGCTAAACAAATGGAATGAAAAGGTGCAGGAAGAAGACTTGGATGATGAGCAAGAAAGAGAGTTTGAGTTGGAAGAACATGATGAGCCTGAGCAGCTTGACACTAAGATTATTGATTTAGAAGCTCAGGAGAGGGAAACTATCAAAGACATCATCATTCAGGAGAAGGAAGCTCAGATAAAAGCCTTGATAGATAACCTAGAGAGAGCCAATTTTGTTATCACATACTTAGAGCAGGAAAACAAACAGTTGAGTGACAAACAAGTCCTCATGGAGCTAGAAGTGCTCAAAGCAAAAAGGAAAAGTGGCAAAGAAACACGTCATATTGACTCCTATTGAGCAGAAGATTGAAAACGATAAGGAGACCTGGCTCGAGAGAGTCAATCTACACCTGGAGAAGCTGCTACAGAAGGCTAACATAGACAATCAGATGCTAAGACACGAGGCCTATCATTACAGGACTCGCAATAGGATTTGCAACATAAGAATCAAGAAGCTGAAAGCTAGGTTAAGGCGAGCCTTGAAAGGCAAGAAAGAGGAGGATAGACTTAAGATGTTGGCTGAAGCTTCTTTGGCTAATAAAAGCACTTGATGGTGGTGCTTCATACCAATTTTGGGCACTTTTTAAGAAAATTTTGTCATTTTTGAATTTTTGAAATTCAATACATAGAAAAACTGCGCGCTTTTACTAGGGGATCTCAATGGACAAATGGCTTGCATTTTTGGACTCAGGGCATCAAAGACATGCACCCTAGCAATTTTCGGAAATTTTGGAGAAAAATTAGTCCACCAGAAGGTCCAAAAACACTCCAAAATTGACCTTTCTGCTAGTTTTTGGACACACAGAAGTAGCCTTGGGAGAATCAAGTTTCGAGGGGTCAGATGAGCTCCAAATGCAGAAATTCTAGGTGATCAAAAAACTAGACTTGAATACCTTTCCAATGAGCTATCATGGGCTCAATTTGGATGATGGGAAGGCCTCCAAAAGTGGCCTGAAAGTGGCACTATGCGTAGGACCAGTGGCGCTGCGCGTAGAGCAAATTTTGCTCAGGATGCCTATTTTGCCAGTTTTCGATTATGGTCATGATTTCTCTCTCATGGTGGATGAATTACTGATGTAATTAATGTCATGGTTTCTAAATATGATGGTTAAACAATTGTAGATGGTAGATTCATTATATTAAAATTGGTTTTGAGGGTAATGAATCAGTTTCCCCTCTTTTAGAGGCAAGTGGTTTGATTGCTTAGATTATAGTTCCTTGATTAGAAATGGTTGAAACAACTCCTTTTCTCATGGTTTCGACCCCTGATGGTTAGGATGAGTGATTTGGATGTCTATATCATGTGTTTTCTTGGTCATTTGCAAGGGTTGGACTCACTTGGATGCTCAGAGCTTGATTGTACATCATTGTAAGCAGTTCGGCAAGGAAATTAATAGGATTTGCAGCTATTTTTATGGGATCCCTATGGTATGGAGTTTTATCACAGTTTCTTATTTTGTAATCATTTGTTTACATGTTTTATGTATGCCAACATCTATTTCATTGCTTCTTATTTAATGTTATCAAGTTAGATAGGTAGAATCCATTGTTACAGTGCTCTACCTTGGGAAATCATTCAATATTTTATGTTTTCTACTGTTTGAGAAGGATCCATGATTGTCACACGCCCCCCTCAGCTCCTCATCAGTCTTGAACACCTCACACCATTAAGCTTGAAGTGCTAAAGCCTATGTCTACCTTGCCCCATAGAACACCCTACACTTCTAACCTAATTTCCGAGACCTAAACTGCCCAGCTCCATCTAATCCAGCAAACACCAACAAATTCAATCAAAATCTTTCGAGCTATTATACCTAGACTAAAATCTTTACCTGATTCAATCATCTTGACTGAGATTCTAAAGGAGAGAGCCCTCTCTCGGCCTTGTAGGGCTAGCTACAAGGTTAAGCTTGGTTTGTGGTTACCCTGGAATTGCCTCCCTTCAGCCTGAGGTCAATCTAGGTGATAACATAGTGGTGACCATACTGCAGAACGAAAGACTAATCACCCCGGTAATATATTTCATATAAATTCTTGAACTTTGGATGATGAGTTTTAGAATTTGCTAGGCTGAAATAGAAAGTTGTAAAGCAATATAAAAACTTCGAAATTTGAACACACTGGCTTCGAGAAAGTACACGAGGGCAAATCCTGATCCCAATCCTGCCCCAGTAGTGGATAACCCTAACTTGATTTCAAGAAAACTTAAAAGACAAGAAAGTTCAGTCAGCTTGACTCCTTCGATAAAAGTAGATTCTTGCCCGGATGAATGGTTGTTCTTAGAAGATCTCTCTTTTGATTTGTCATTTGACCTTTCTCTATTTAGGACCAAATCTGAAACTGCACTTGATGATATAGTTCTAGACCCGGAATTTGTTGCAGATCTCGAAATTCAAAAGGCAAACAGATCAATTGACGACTATATCTTAAATTCTCCTCAATCATCCATCACTGCTACCAATATCCCTGAGCTTTCAGAATCGGCATCCACTACCCTCAGTTCATCAGTATTCCCATCAATCTCTGAAGTCCATTCTCAACTTCAGTTTATACCTACCCTTCCCCTTCAACCTATCATATCCTATCAAAAACCTATCACTCTTACTTCTCCATCAACCACTCCATTAAACCCTTGTAGTCCGCCAGTTGTTTCAAATCCGCCTCGAGTCATGGCTACCTAGTATGCACCCCTTGTTTACCTCAGAATCTGGATGATATGCCCACTGATTACCAAAGTAAAATACCTCTTTTTTATGCCACTCAAAGTATTACAGCGTAGCAACATGTTGATAGAATGAATGACTTCTTTGACCTTCATGAGGTAGAGGTAGAAAATGTGACTATGAGATTGTTTGTCCAAAGCTTTGGAGGTGAAGTTCGAAAATGGTTTAGAGCTTTACCAGCAACCTCTATCAACACTTTGTCGGTTTTGCATAGACAATTCCTAGACCGGTGGGAGGTAAAGAAGAACCCACTCCAAATTTTGTCTGAGTATGAAAATATAAAAAGGAATGCGGGTGAAAGTGTGCAAGATTATTGTGTGAGGTTTAATGTATTATATAATGTTATTCCGGCCAACATCAAACCACCAATGGGGTTAGCCTTGCTCAAGTTTCCAGATGGTTTTGATGTTGATATGGCATATCAGTTACAAGAAAGAGATCTTATCACACTTGAAGATATGTAGAAGAACATTGTAAGTGTAGAAGCAAATCTGCTGGCCAAAAGAGCACGGATGAGATCTGAAAAGAGAGTGAACATAAAAGAGGAAGCATCTTCTTTAGATGCTAAGATGGATAATTTGATCCAAACAATGGAGAAGATGGTTGACTGGCTGACCATTACCGATAGATCTGAACCACAAGAAAGGAACCCAAATTTTAGAGGACAACAACAGCCCCAATTTCGGATCAAGCAGAGGGAAGAAAAGGCACAAGACCAACTAGCACAACAATAGTATATCAGAACTCCTTTGCAGCGAAATTATGTTCAGGGAATGGAAATAGATGATGATGATGATCCGGTAGTTGAAGCAAATCATTTTTTCACTGCCGATGGTATGCCCATTTTTCTGACGGAAGATGAAGAATATGTAGAGGTTCCAGACACCCAAAGGGATGAAGATTACATACTAGCAAATGATGCAGTTTTGGAGGCTGAGTCCGATGATTATTAGCGAGGTTATATGAACACTTTGATAGCACAGTAGAAGCAGTATTCTTTGAGGAGCAGAGATGTGCCAATCAATCCCATTCAGAAAAGAAAAGAGCTGCAATCAAAGAATGACTACTCAAACATTCAGAAGAAAGGGAGAGCCTATTGATTTGACTTCCAGCAAGGTACCATCAATAAATAACATTGCAAACGAGAAGAATAATCAGCAAAGTGCAGCGAAAGAGAAAGTAGAGAAGAAGGACCTTCCCGTCAAAGAGGTAGAAAAAGTTTCATCTTTTAATTTAGAAAATGAAATTGCTAAATTAAAAGTGTCCATTCCCTTGACTGAGCTGGTAAAGAATAGCAATTATAAACATCGGATGTCCAGAATTTTTCAAATAGACCCTTTGTCAGATATGGTAAATGTCGAAGATGATCATCCTGAACTCATTTTTGGTCCCGCCATAGAAGGTCAGTTTGAAGATAGTGAAGTCCCTCCCTTTTATCTGAGTCTTATATTGCATGAGTACATTCTCCATAATGCCATGTTTGATTCCGGAGCTTCTCATAATTTGATGCCTAAAGCCATTATGGAGAAGCTGGGCCTTGATATTACCCGCAAATACCATGATTTGTACTCCTTTGACTCTGGTAGAGTTCATTGCATTGGTCTTATTAAAGATTTGGTAGTGTCTTTAGATCAAATCCCAGCCAAAAATGTTTTGATGGATGTGGTTGTTGCTGATATTCCACCACGATTCGGTATGCTCTTGTCCAGATCGTGGGGTGCTAAGCTTAAGGGCACTTTACAACTTGACTTCTCTTATGCTACCATTCCTGCTTTCGGCCAATTGAGAAATTATACAGGGAGAAGAAAATGAAGTACATGATCACTAGCAAAGAGAAGCCACTCAATCATCCAATAAATGTTGTACATATTGATTTAGAATCATTTGTTTTGTACTCTGATAGTGATTAAATGATGTAAATATTCAGATTGTAGAAGTAGATAGTGTGCCAGAAATTTCAGAGAATTTTAGGGAAGTCCTTAATCAGGAAAAAGAAAAAATAGCAAGTTCTTCTGAGCAGTCCACATACTAGCAGCAAAAGGTCAGTGAAAAGCAGAAAAATGAAGAGATTAGTCCAGGTAAGGTAGAGAAGGAAGCAGAATTTTAGCATTTAGAAGACGAAGCAAGCCTTTGGAGCATGGATTTTGATGGTGCCGCGGGTAAGGACGGTGCCGGTATAGGAATTTGGATTCGCAGCCCTACATTTCAACCCACCAAAGTCCCAAGTAATGTTAGAGTGTGTTCTTACAAGTTGGCTTTTGATTGCTCTGATAATGAAGCAGAATGTGAGGCTTTGATCACAGGTCTTAAAATTTTGAAGAAATTGAATGCAAAAAAGGATTTCAGTCTATGGTGATTCAGAGTTGGCGATCAAACAGGTAAAGGGAGAGTATTAAGCAAATCACCTGCGGATGAGGGCCTACATAAATGCAATCTTAAATATTTTGAAGATGTTTCCTGAATATACCTTGACAACAGTACCCCGAACTCAAAACATTATTGCAGATTCACTCGCCACTGCTGCAAGCAATTTGAAGATCCCAATGAACTCCAGCGACAAGTTTGAAATTCATGTCAAACACCAGCCTACTGTTCCGAATAAGTTAAGGTATTGGCAAGTGTTTTGGGATGATAATGAAATCAATACCTTCTTGCAGGATGAAGGAAAATTCAAGGATGCTTCCATAGATGATGATTATGATACTGATGAACAAGAGATTGAGGTGAACCAGATGGAGGTATTGCAGTGGAAAGACAACATTATTCCTAGAGGTCTCATACCTTTAGAGAAGCTTTTCAATCAGGATGATGTGGCTAGAAAACCAAGCTTGGTCCCTACCAAAAAAGGAGTTGAAGATGTCAATCTTGGAACAACTGACAAGCCCAAGCTTGTAAAGTTATTAAAAGCATTGTCTCCTGAGGTAAAGGCCCATTATGTTAAATTACTTTCAGAATTTTCTGATTGTTTGCATGGGATTATTCAGATTTGAATGTGTATGACAAAGATATAATTCAACATACTATTCCTATCAAGCCGGATCAGAAGCATTTCAGACAGAATTTGAGAAGGATCAATCCAAAGCTGCTTCCATCCATTGAAAAAGAGGTAAACAAATTATTCAAAGCTGGTATCATTATTCCGATCATATTTTCTAATTGGATTTCGAATTTAGTCCTAGTACGTAAGAAGACTGGAAAAATAAGGTTGTGCATAGATTTCCGGAACCTCAACAAATTATCCTTAAAGGATAACTATCCACTTCCAAAGATGGATCATATTCTACAAAGAGTAGTTGGAGCATCGCGGATGTCACTACTCAATGGTTACTCAAGCTACAATCAGATCTTGGTGCATGAAAGAGACCAAGACAAAACTGCTTTCACAATACCTTGGGGAACTTTTCAGTACGCCAAAATGCCATTCGGATTGAAGAATGTTGGAGCCACCTTTCAGTGAGCAATGGACATCGCTTTTGCTAATGAGAAGGATGTATTTTTAGTTGTTTATTTAGATGATTTGATGGTATTTTCTGGTTCTGATGAAGAGCACTTGCACCACTTGAGGATTGTATTTCAGAAATGTAGAAAGTTCGGGATTTCTCTCAACTCGAAGAAAAGTCTTTTTGCCATGGACGAGGGCAAGCTCCTTGGTCATATAATTTCTAAAGACGGTATCCGCATTGATCCTTCAAGAGTGGAGGCAATTCATCATATATATTTTCCGCACAACAAAAAGGAGATTCAGGCATTCAATGGTAAGATGAACTTCTTATGCAGATTTTTACCCAATTTTGCAGAACATTTACGAGAAATGACTAATATGTTGAAAAAGGACAGCACTGTGAAATGGACCGAGGATGCTATGAAGTCATTTAATCTGGTAAAGTTTTCTTTTACCACAACCCTAGTCTTGATTAGTCCAGATTATACTCAAGATTTCATTATATTTTCATTTGCATCCAAGCATACCATGGCTGCGGTAGTAATGCAAAAGAGAGATCAGATTGAGCAACCCATTGCTTTTTCAGTAGGACTATTCAAGATGTTGCCTTGCGATATAATATCATTGAAAAACAAGCGTTGGCTCTCATAAAAGCATTGAAGGATTTCAGAGTGTACATTCTGCATTCACATACCATAGCATATGTTCCTAATGCAGCAGTAAAGGATGTTTTGATGCAAACTAATCCGGAGGGAAGAAGAGGTAAGTGGATAGTAGCAATGTTGGAATATGATTTGGAGATTAAACCCACAAAGCTGATCAAGGGACAAGGCTTAGCAAAACTGATGGCATAATCAAATTTGCATGATCTAGACATAAATCTCATAGCGGCAATGTCAGAGGATGAGGATGATGGCTCGCTTATTCCAGTTTCAGAAATATTTCTTCAATCACCATGGTATTCAGACATAGTTTATGTTCTTCAACATCTTTCGCCACCTCCAGGAATGTCTAGAAGCAAAGGTAGATCACTAAAACTCAAATCTGCAAAATTCTGCATTCTAAATAATGCTCTTTATTGGAAAGATCCGGGAGGTGTTCTACTTAACTGTTTGGTTGAAGATGAAGCTTAGCAGGTGATGCATGACTTTCATAAAGGTGATTGTGGTGGTCATTTTTTTTGGAAAACAACAGCTAACAAAGTGTTGAGAGCATGATACTATTGGCCGACTCTATTTTCATATTTGTATAAAACAGTGATAAGCTACCATGAGTGCCAAGTTTTTCAAGGAAAAAGGAAGCTTCTTCCTCTTCCCTTGAAACCAGTTGAAGTAAATGCACCTTTCCAATAGTGGGAAATTTATTTCATAGGGGAAATCCATCCTAAATCATTAGCACAACATCGATGGATCTTGAAAACTACCGATTATTTCACCAAGTGGATTGAGGCCATTCTGACAAGGCAGGCCACGGATATGGTAATTATTCAATTTTTAGAATCTAATATCTTGTCTCATTTTGGTTGCCCTCACAAGATCATAACAGATAATGCAACAACATTTAAGTCCAAGAGGATGGTGGAGTTCTGCAATAAGTACAATATTACACTGGGCCATTCCACAACATATTACCCGCAGGGCAATAGATTGGCAGAGTCATCAAATAAGTCCTTGGTGAATATAATCAAGAAAATGTTGGAGGCAAATAAGAAGAATTGGCATCGGAAGCTTGTTAATGCCTTGTAGGTTGACAGAGTCAGCAGTAAGAATCCATAGGTATGTCACCATTTGAATTGGTTTATGGCATTGATACAGTATTTCCTATGTCACTTGTAGTCCTGGTCATGAGATTACTACAAGAAGTTGGCAGCGAAGAGGATGATATTCAACGAAGGATTAATCAAATTATCCACCTTCAACAAACAAGGGAAGAATTTTCTCAAAACACTTTCCGGTTGCAGGAAAAAATAAAGAAGATCTATGAACGCAAAACCAAAGCGGAACAATTTCAGCTAGAAGATGCAGTGCTGCAGTAGGATGCACGAAATGAGGACAAAGGAAAGCATGGTAAGTTTGATAGTATATGGAAAGGGCCATATAATATTTCAACATACAGAGGACATAATGCTTTTCTGCTCAAGGAGATGGATGGTCAAGATTGTCTGGGAGGACCAGTTAATGGTAGGCTCCTGAAGCACTACTACTTTTGAGGTGGTTCTCTGAAATTATGTCACTTTCATTGTACATACCATTTTCATTTTCCTTGAAAGATTTCAAGTTCACAGTCATTGAAGCTTGGGGCCCGAAGTGAAGGCTATAAAGTTTGAATGATATGTGTAAGGTTTGCCGGTTTTGATTTAGTTTACAGTCACAGTTTGAGTCATGAGTCAGTCTCAACTTGCATTGAGTCAGTTTTTAGTCTTCGAAGTTGTTGACCATATTGCCCAATGGATAAGGCTACTATGTCTATGGTGTTCTTGGCACCTCCAAGGAGCTACCATTCCCATTGGAGCCAATGTTAGTGTCAGTCTTTTTCCCATTGGAGCCAATGTTAGTGTCAGTCTTTTCATACTTCCATCAAGGATCAAAATCTTCTCTTTTGCATTTTTCATAGTAGGAGTCTCATACTGTAAATTTTTCATCACTCCATTAGGTCATGGATCCACTGATGCTTGTGTTCACTTTAGTTTTCCCTCATGAAATAAACATGCTAATCCTCTTCCATATAGTTTTCAGTCATGGTTCATACTTACTCTGTAGTTCATTTCATTAGGTCTTAGGGTTTGGTCTCATTATGTTTTAGGGTTCATGCCAATAATGATCAACAAAGACATGAGGATGCTAAATAAACTCAAGCATGGTAGCTTGAAAGTCATAAGTTATTCTTTTAAAAGCCTAATGTAATTTTCACTTCAAAACATGTTTTGAGCTGAAAACAGAGTATTTAGTTTTCATTTATTTTTCTTATGTAATTTTATGTCTCTATATGTAATATTGATTCCCAGCAGCTCCTAAGCATCTACTCCTACTGCCTAGCAACTGCCACTGCAAAAAATCAAGTTTGCATGAACACTAATCCACCTGCAAAAGCAAAAGAGAACAAGCACTAAAAACAGAGTTATCAAAAAGACAAAGAACATTTGAAAAGTGGGTTTTCAAAAAGTGAAAATCAAATTGGTACCCATATATAAACCCTCTCATTCTATTATTACATCATTATGTTTATCTTGCAAGCCAAATACCTCAAAGGAGAGAAGAAAGGAAAAATTTCAAGTGATTTTGAACAAAAGAGAGGTGGCGTTGCGCGTAGGCAACCGGCACGGCATTTCTGGAGAAATTTTCCCGGCGATGTGTGTGGGGAGAATTTCGCTAGTGCAAAAATAAAAGGGCGCTGCGCGTAGGAGCAGGTGCTGCACTTCTAGGAGAGTGCGCTACGCGTTGGGTAGCGAGCCACCAAATCACTTCAAACTTCAAAATTCCACCAAATTTCTTGCAAATTCCTCCTCTACAAGTAAGTGTCCCTACTAGACTTGATGTTTAGTTTGCACATTTAATGTTTTAGACATTTCCTTTGCTCTTAATATTGAACCCTAGTTTTCCACTACAAACCCTAACTAGCTTGTTTTTCCCATTACCTATCATTATAAATAAAACCCTTTTTACATCATTTCCTTTCCCCTAATCTATATTCCCTCATCTATCCATCATTCTCAAAACCCTCTCCCTCACCCTCATGATTCATACTTTACCCATAAGTGCCTAAATTCACTCAAAACTCACCCCTACAAACCCTAAAGCATCCCACTTATTCCCATCTTCATTGTCTAAGATTGTGCAACTAAAAAGCTAGATAACATGTATAGAGGAGATTATGATCATGATGAGGAGAATACAACAAGTGATAGTTCAACAGAGAGAAACAGGCAGCGTAGAAAACCTCATAAGGGAGGCAAGATCACAAGAGAAAATCCAACTAACCTAAGAGAACTACAATCCTCTCCATTGGTAGTTTCATGTTTTAGACCCCTTGAATCTTATGAATTTTGTGAACTAGTGGAGAGAGTCCAATTTCACCATGAACTGGCTAGACTTTTGTAACCCACCTGCACAACAATGAAGTGACTCTTGGTGGGGTGACTTTCACAGTGTCACCATCATTCATTTCAGAGGCCACCAGGATTCCTAATGTTGGTAAGAAATGGTATAAGGCTCAAGACCTTGATGGGCATTATTATGAGCCTTACATCAAACCTCAACGCAAAAGTCAGGTGAAGAGGATTTTCCCTTTCAAATTTCTGGAGAACAGATATGTCCCCTTGATGAGGGTCATCATCAAATATTTCACTTGTGAGGGAAGATTTTCCAGGTTGTACACTTACCATATCAGGCTCCTCATGCACTTTACAAGGGTAAAAATGTTGAACCTCCCATACTTTTTGTTTAGAAACATTGATAAGATGGCTTACCTTGTGCAGAAGAAGCCATACCCTTAGCAGATGAACAACATCTATCACTACTCCTTGATCAAGATTATTGTTCTTCACCATCTCAGTCTCCTCAACATCCCTTGGGAGACTTTCATTGCTCATGACATGTTTAGGGGACCCCAAATTCCTCCATCCATGGTTCAAGAAACAGGTGGGCCTTCTAGTCATGTGGAAACAGGAGAAGAAACCAAGGAGACAAAAATTGCTGAGGTGCCAGTATAATTGACATATCAAAGAGGTACAAGGAAATTGTTTGCAGCTACTAGGCAAGTGTTTGGTCCACAGGATGTGGAAGGGACCTTGCCTTCTTCATCAGCCCATAGGCAAATGCTATCTCCATAGGATGTGGAAGGGACTTTGCCTTCTTCATCGACACAACAATACAGGTACAACAGCTGAACAAATGGAAGGAAAAGGTGCAAGAATAAGACTTGGATGATGAGCAAGGAAGATATTTTGATTTGGAAGAACATGATGAGCCTAAGCAGCTTGACACTGAGATTATTGATTTAGAAGCTCAGGAGAGGGAAACTATCAAAGACATCATCATTCAGGAGAAGGAAGCTCAGATACAAGCCTTGACAAAAAACCTAGAGAGAGCCAAGTTTGTCATCACATACTTAGAGTAGGAAAGCAAACAGTTGAGTGACAAACAAGTCCTCATGGAGCTAGAAGTGCTTAAAGCAAAAAGGCAAAGTGGCAAAGAAACACAAGTCATATTGACTCCTATGGAGCAGGAGATTGAAAATGATAAGGAGACTTGGCTTGAGAGGGTTAATCTACACCTAGAGAAGCTGCTACAGAAGGCTAACAGAGACAATTAGATGCTAAGACACATGGCTTATCATTACAGGACTTGCAATAGGATTTGCAACATAAGAATCAAGAAGCTGAAAGCTAGGTTAATGCGGGCCTTGAAAGGCAAGAAAGAGGAAGATAGACTTAAGATGTTGGCTGAATCCTCCTTGGCTATAAAAGCACTTGATGGTGGTGCTTCATACCAATTTTGGGCACTTTTTAAGAAACTTTTGTCATTTTTGAATTTTTGAAATTCAATACACAAAAAAACTGCCTAGAAGCGGCGCTGCGCTTTTTATAGGGGCACCCAATGGACAAATGGCTTGAATTTTGGATTCAAGGAATCGAGGACATGCACCCTATCAATTTTTCAAAATTTTTGGAAAAAAATTAGTTCACCAGAAGGTCCAAAAACACTCCAAAATTGACCTTTCTGCTAGTTTTTGGACACACTAAAGCAACCTTGGGAGAATAAATTTTTGAGGGGTCAGATGAGCTCTAAATACAAAGATTGTTGGTGATCCAGAAACTACACTTGAATATCTGTCTGATGAGCTATCTTGGGCTCAATTTGGATGATGGAAAGGCCTCCAAAAGTGGCGCTACGCGTAGGACCAATGGCACTGCTCGTAGAGCAAATTTTGCTCAGGATGCCTATTTTGCCCGTTTTCGATTATGGTCATGATTTCTCTCTCAATGTGGATGATTTATTGATGTAATTAATGTCATGGTTTGTAAATATGATGGTTAAACAATTGTATATGGTAGATTCATTAGATTAAAATTGGTTTTGAGGGTAATGAATCAATTTCCCCTCTTTTAGAGGTAAGTGGTTTGATTGCCTAGATTCCAATTCCTTGATTAGAAATGGTTGAAATAACTCCTTTTCTCATGGTTTTGATCCCTGATGGTTAGGATGAGTGATTTTGATGTCTATATCATGTATTTTATTGGTCATTTGCAAGGGTTGGACTCACTTGGATGCTCAGAGCTTGATTGTACATCATTGTAAGCAATTTGGCAAGGAAATTAATAAGATTTGCAGCTATTTTTATGGGATCCCTGTGGTATGGAGTTTTAGCACAATTTCTTCTTTTGTAATCATTTGTTTACGTGTTTTATGTATGCCAACATCCATTTCATTACTTTTTATTGAATGTTATCAAGTTAGATAGGTAGAATCCACTATTACAGTGCTCTACCTTGGGAAATCATTCAATATTTTATGTTTTCTACTGTTTGGGAAGGATCCATGATTGTCACATGCCCTCTTCAGCTCCTCATCAGTCTTGAACACCTCACACCATTAAGCCTGAAGTGCTAAATCCTATGCCTACCTTGTCCCATAGAACATCCTTCATTTCTGACCTAATTTTCCAAACCTAAACTACCCAACTCCATCTAATCCAGCAAACACCAACAAATTCAATCAAAACCTTTCGAGCTACGATACCTATCCTAAAATCGTTATCTTATTTATTCATCCGAACTGAGATTCTAAAGGAAAGAGCCCTCTCCTAGCCTTGTAGGGCTAGATACAAGGTTAAGCTTGGTTTGTGGTTACCCTGGAATTGCCTCCCTTCAGCCTGAGGTCAATCTAGGCGATAACAGGTGGAAGAACCTTTGGTAGACTAGCATACATATTTAGTGTTTCAATTATCTTTAGACATGCTTGAGTTGTTTATGGTATAGTTTACTTCGATTATTGGTCTGTACAATGAGAGAATTTGATTTAATAACTAAGTGGGACAAGTTCAAGAAATTATACAATCCATATTTTGAGTTAGGAACCCATTAGGAAACAATTGACTTGTCTTTCCTTAATATTTAACAAGGAGCCGATCTAGAGAAAATTCCACAATTTTACCATTCTATGTCAGTTTGGAAACTGACAATAGATTCACACTAAGACTAGGAACGTGATAAACATTCATAATTACGCTATGTCAACAAGGTGCATCACCATGACAAGAAATTTTGGGAGAAAAATCATTTGCTAAATAAATTGTTTTCCCAAGATCCTTATACAACAAGGAAAATAGAAAAGCACCCCTCACCATATGATGAGTACAACTAAAATCAACTAACCATGCATTATGCACAATGTGAGTGTGCAATGCTTGAGTTTCAACTAAGAAGGTGATTTTTTCAGCTCACCAAGTACTTTATCTTTCAACTAATTTGTTCCCTTAAAGTTCTCTAAACTTCACCTCCAAATTATCATGCTTCTTCCAACAGTGCTCCACATGTTTTGAATTTCCATAGTAGTGACATGTTTTCTTCTTAATTGATTTTTCCTTATCGATATTGACCCATTACTCTTCTCTCTATCTTTTTGGTCAAGGCATTCTAGCCTTCTTCCTCCTTTTGATTTGACTTACCATTTCCTTTGAACAAGTGGGCCTGGTGTATACTATCCAAGTTTCCTTCATCAAGTAATATTTGTTGGTCCTTAATCATGAAATAACATAAGGTTTCAAAGGTGACCATCTTCCTTGTGTGATCTTTAGTTAGTGCAAAATGAGGAATAAAACACATCATAAGGTGTCCTTAGATTCATCAAGATCAGTTCAATGAGTTATCTGCCTTATTTTTTAAAGTTCTTCTCACATTCACCCAACGTACACTACAACAAAACCAACGATTTGCACACGATTTTAGTGCATTTTTTTTAATAATTGTGATGAGCAACCTGGTGCTAAATCTGGCTCTATTGTACAATTTTTAAAGCGTCCTTTTTTGCCCTTGATTTTGCATCCTCTTTCACGTTAGATTTTGCATCGTTTTTAACAACATTTCTTGCATCCAATGTTACATCATTGTTTAGAATCCAAATCTGCATCTTATGTTGAGTCATGTGTTGTGTCCACCTTTGCATCTTATTTTGTGTCTAATGGTACATTCAATTTAGAGCCATTTTTTACGTTCACTTTTGCATTTGTTTTTGCGCCAAGTTTTGCATCACTTTTTGCATCCAATTTTGAGCTATTTTTATGTCCATTTTTTCACCATTTTTTGTGTCTACTTATGTGTCCAATGTTGCACCATTATTTACGCCCACTTTTTCATCCAATTTTACATCTTTTTTGGTGTCTAGTTTTACATCATTTTCGCCATCCAAGTTTGCATCTTTTTCTGCCTCATTTTGTGTCCACATTTGCATCTGATTATGCATCATTTTTTACATCCAATATGGCATCCTTGATTTCACCTTTTTTTTTAGCCCCATTGTGCATCTTGTTTTATGTTTTTTCTTACATCTTTTTTTTTTTTTTTTTGGCGCCCAAGTTTGCATCCCAAATTTACACCATTATTTGCATCATCATTTGGAATATTAATTTGTATCATTTTTTTCTTCTTTTTAGCACTCAACTTTGCATCCTATTTTACATCTAGTTGTCTGCCTTTTTTTGCATCTAGTTTGGTGTCCATTTATGTGTCCTTGTTTTTGCCCAATTTGATATCCTTTTTTATGCCATGTTTTGTTTCCTTCTTTGTGTCAACTATTGCACAATTTTTCACTTCTAGTTTAAAACACTTTGTACGTCATTGCTTGCATTTTGTTTTAATTCCTAGTTTAATATCCAATTTTACTTTCAATTTTGTATCCATGATTACATCCACATTTGACTTCTTATGTAGAGTATATTTTTCTTTACATATATGAACCCCTTTATATATTCATTTTACTAATTTCAATTGCATAGTGAAATATATCATAGTTTCTAAATATCATTAAAGAAGATATCACAATTCAAAATCATTTGTAAATAAATTTAAGGGAAATTGACAACATCCATAAAAAAAAATAACAATGTCATCATATACAATGATTCATTGACAATTTTCAACACATATATAAAATAACAACATAATACTAATAAGATCATTATTATTTTTAATCAAAACAACTGAAATTCAAATATGATTAACACATCAAAATATTTCATGAATATCATTATTCTACAATAAATTAACAACATTCATCCAAAGATGCTAATGTCAACATACATTATAATTTTCTATCAAAATAATGATGATACTTTCCAATATATAAATCAAATAAAACTATAATAATGATAATATCATCATCATATTTAATCAAATCAAACTCATCGTATGATTACCAAATCAAAATGTTTCATTGATATAGGGTAAATTCACAACATCCATCTAAACATAACAATCTCATTCTACACAATAATTTCTTCATAAAAAAAATGCATGTGCATGCCTAGCTACCACCACCAAGATCATCCTCATGATCATCATCTTGACCATCCTCATTAGTCTCATCCACATCATCATCACCAACACCACAACCATCATCATCATCTCCTCCTTCACCACCATCATCCTCATCCTCATCATCTCTTGATATATGTTGAGCATAGTCTGGATCATCATCGTGATCATCATCTTGGCAATCATTACCTATAGCATTCTGGAAGAAAAAATCAATATTACATGTTAGTATTAATTCCATAACACAACACATGTTTTTGTTATACAATGCTAACCATAAAATGAGGTAAGATTAATATCTAATAGCACTAAAAAAGAAAATGAAAATACAGTTCAAAAGTATATTGGAAATCCAACTAAGATTACATACCATAGAGTCCATCCAAACAACAAATCCAACCCATCTCTTTTGCCGCAACACCTCCTTTTCCAAATGATTTGGAGGTATTCCATATTGTAGTTCCTGTCATTCAGTAAATAGGGATAAATTAGATAACAATGACTTTCTTCTAGTACAACTTTTATTAAAAAAATATCACATGTTTAATATACTTACAAAGGTTGTTATAAATGATTTTAAACCTTTTTGACCACTACGATGAGTGACTTTTCTCTTTGCTAACCTCACCTTGGATGCCTTGTCCTTAAGCATGAACCAATTCAATTTATTTTCACACAAATACACGTCTAAGATACTTATAGGTATTAATACACTCTAAATAACGTTTAATGAAAAATTCAATACTTGAATGCTCTCATCGTTGGCCTTTCTTTGTGCATCCAACTTCTTATATGATTTTACAAGTTCTTTCCATACTTTAAAAGGTATGTCAAATGGTCTTTGTTTCAGTCTTTGATCTTGAGGCATTTTTTATTTTTTCTTGTTTGGTTGCAACGAAACCTCTTACAGTTAAGAAACATTCGTAGTTTTATCTTCTTAACTGACAAACTAGTACCAAATTCATTCTCTATGTCCTGTACCACCATCTTTTTTAGGTGAAGTGGAATCTTGGAGAAGGTGAGATGAAGATGATCTCTAAATCGTTTAAGGCATGAGTCCTTTAGCCTATTTAATAATTGTTTTCTTGCATCTGTTCTTCTTATCTCCCCTAAAACAGGGTCATACTCTATCTTGGTACCTAAACCACCAATAGATGATGCATAAGATGAGGATGAACAAGAATTTGTGGTCCTGGGAGTTGCCATCACACAATATGTCTCAACACAATGTTCTTCATTATTGGTGTTTGATGTTAATGACACCTTTTTTTCGATTTTCTTCTTGATCCAAGAGAGGATGGGGAATTTATCGATTCTCGTAAAGCTTGTTGATTACCTGGACCTAGTTGATTAGCTTCAGGTGATTTTGTCTTAAGAAAATGGATTAGGGATTCAACATCCAAAGCATGAATTTTTTTAAGTCCTTATGTCCCAAAAACATCTTCAAGCAAGGACTCCGTTATTAGATTCTTTCCCTATCCAAGTTTCAATGATTTGCCACAAAGTATAATTATAAAATTATAATTCTAACTTCAAACCTAAAACAAAAAAGAAAACATATTATATCATGTAATTATTCTATAAAAACAAAAGCTTACCTTTTCCGATCCACTTGCATCTCCTCCACTTTCCATATCCCCAAAGTAGAAGAGATCGATAGGAAAGGATGTTCTCTCGAAAAAAACAAAGGATTGTAGGTGAATAATCTCAGAAGGGCTCTCTAGGGCAGAATTTGCAGACAAATTAGTTAAAAATCCAAGTGAGTAATAAAAACACTCTAAACGCTGAAGCTAAATTGTATTTTCTTTTTCGATAATTTCTTTCTTGGAATCAAATTCTCTAGTCCTAGGTGATAGAATGATTCAACTCTTATGTTCTCATGTTTATAAAGGACCTCATGCCATTGTTTTCCTCCCTTCATGTTTTTTCCTAAAAAAAACATTACCCTTTTTACATAGTTACAAAATATAAACAACAACAGATTTTTACATAATTGCATAATCCAAACAACAACAGAATTTTACCAATTAGAAATTAGATTCACCAAATTTCTAAATGTTTTTTTTATCTAATTACAAAATATAAACAACAACATATTTTTACATAATCACATAATACAAACAACAACAGATTTTTACCAATTAGAAATTTGATAAAAATCAAATTTCTAATTGGTAAAAATCTGTTGTTGTTTGTATTATGTAATTATGTAAAAATCTGTTGTTGTTTATATTTTGTAATTAGATAAAAAAACATTTAGAAATTTGGTAAAAATCCAATTTCTAATTGGTAAAAATATGTTGTTGTTTGTTTAATGTAATTATGTAAAAATATGTTGTTGTTTATAAAGGACCTCACTGAAAAACAATTATAAAAGACTTCATGTCATTGTTCACTGAAAAACAGTTATAAAAGACTTCATGCCATTGTTTTTTCCACTTCATGTTTAAAAAAAAAAACATTTCCCTTTTTACATAATTGAAAAATGTAAAGAGCAACATATTTTTATATAATTACATAATACAAATAGTAGCAGACTTTTACCAATTAAAAATTAGATAAAAATCTAATTCTTAATTAGAAACCTGATAAAAAATCTGATTTCTAATTTGATAACAATCTAATTAGAAATTAGATAAAAATGATGTCTTAGCATCACCCATCCTAGTTAAAAGAAAAGCAATAGATTTTTTCCAATTAGAAATTAGATAAAAATCTAATCTATAATTTGATAAAAATATAATTTCTAATAATTCCCTAGCATCACCCATCCTAGTTAAAATAACCTAGTTAAAAGAAAAAGCTTGGTAAAACGGAGCAAACCCTAAAAGCAGCTGCTAGGAAAAATCTACTAGTAAAAATTTATAAAATATTACTAAGGGAATATAGAAGGTGTTATTCCTAGAAGGAAGAAGTCTATGCTCGAGAGGAGTTGGTGGTGCCAACTTGTTGGTTGGGAGGAACAAGCACTCTCCCATAGATTTCCCAAAGGAATTTGTAAGTTGTTATCTATGCTTAATAGCATACTTAAGCTTATTTTGAAGTGGTATATTGGTTTGTTTTCACAACAAGGTTATTCTGGTCAAATCATTGTTGCGGTATCTAAAATTACATGAAACTTATCTGAGTTTATTATCTACATTAGGATACTTAGGAAATCTACCCATGTGAAAACCTTAATGTTGTATTATCTGCCCATTATGACTTGATTTAATGTTTGGATCTTGATACTGGAATGACACAACTGCGTCTTTGCCTACAATTAAACATATATATTTTGTAATATTTTACAATCTCTTCTGGGGTTATACAATTTCCTCTCTCCATCCTTGCCAATGATGCGGGTATCCAGCTATGCCAATGATGTTGGTATTGGAATTGCCCAACACAATGCTAGTTGTTATGAATGTCTCATCAATATGGATTATTAAGATTTTGTTCCACGGGTTGTGGGTGTCAATAACCCACCAATGGTGTTATGGGTTGCAATCTGATTCAGTCATTGTTGATTCACATGCATGGGGAACTTGAGCCTCTATAGACAATGGGGAGCATGACCTCACTAGGGCAGGCTTTCTTATCTACTCTCCATTGTGTCTTGAGTAGTTTGCACCAAATATTCATGGTCCAATACTAGGTGATCAGGAGTTGTTTTGCTAAACATATTGAAGGCCAACCCTTTGTTCTGCTAAAAGATGATGCACTGAATGATAGAAAACCAAGCATACTGCAATTCCCGTTTATGTTTGGCTGACAATTTCCATAAATTGCAGGAAGTACTTATTTATTTGCGGTTTGTAAGTCACTTATTGTTTCTTTATCAGATGAAATATAATTGATATCTCGTCCTACAGAAATAGTACTA
This sequence comes from Pinus tabuliformis, assembly GCA_031772625.1. NCBI lineage: Eukaryota > Viridiplantae > Streptophyta > Pinopsida > Pinales > Pinaceae > Pinus > Pinus tabuliformis. The sequence continues at coordinate 601,824,414 of CM062818.1, forward strand.
CATCCATGGTTTGTAAAATGATCAATGATTTATATCAAACCTCAACACTCTTGGAGAGCAATGGAATCTCTCACTTTGACTTTGTTCTTGTAATATTATTACAATAATGTGTGGAGAAACATGGTTTGCTAATGTGTTGAATAAATTGTTTAAATTTTTTTATTTAAAATTGATTAATTAATGAAGGATTGCCTTATGGATCCACACCTTTAGGGATACTTGCTTTCTTACTATCATGCCATGAAATTTGAGCCACCAGTTGAAGGTCAATAGAATCTCCTAGCAAGGGTATGGTGAGATAATACTAGGGGTAGATTGTTGCATGTTGAGGGCAAACTATAGCTAGTTGCATTGATTAATTGATGAAGGATTGCCTTATGGACCCACAGCTTTAGGGAAAACTTCCTTTCTTACTAGTGTGCCATGAAAGTTAAGCCACCAGTTGAAGGCTAATGGAATCTCCTAGCAGGGGTATGGTGAGATAAGACTAGGGGTAGCTTGTTGCATGTTGTGGGAAAAATATAGCTAGCTACATTGAAGTTCCTAATATAGTGCACTTTAATGTGTCACTTTCTTTTGGATTATCTGACTTGTTTAAAAGGTCAAGAAAATTTTGGCTCGACAAAAACAATTTATAAGCAGAAATTGGACATCTCAGTATATTATAATATAAAAAACTAGTAAAGTAAAATTTGGTGGAACTAAAAATAGATAAATTACTTAATAAAAAAACTTGAACCAAAACCTTACCTTGATAAAGTTATTGGTTTGTTTGAACAAGACATGTTTGTGGCACTATCAAATACAGATGAGTTTGCAGAAGCATTACCTATAGAAAATCCTTTAGGATCTCCTCCCCCAGTTTTTCTCTTAAATTCATTTGTAAATTTGAATTCAGAACATCCTGCAAAAGAAACAATTGCTTACTACAAAAGGGCTAGAAACAGATCAAGCATATGATATCAACAATCTAAGCATGAAGTATTTTCAATTGAGATAAAAGGACGCACAATATTGAAAATTTAAACTTCTTACAAGGATCCATAGTGTTCATAGATTAGATATTTCTTTCAAGTCCAAATAGAGTGAATAATTTAATACCTCTCTCGCATTCAGAGTACTGTTTTGTGAGCATGTCCTAACCACCTTCGACTACGCAAAGTTTTCCTGTTCAAGAGCTGTTTTTCCCTTGAGAATCCATATTCACTATTCTTCTCAGAGATGAGTCCTGTTTAACACTTTCCGCATGCCACTGGTTCATTGAATCCATTCCTACTGCCTGATGGAGCATATGCCTAGGGGGCATTCTCAGCATATCATTTCCAGAACTTTCACTTGAACCAGTATTCATTTTACTTACCCGACTATATCACCAGTGATTCAGTCACATTGATCAATTTCAAAGATACGGGGATGTAATAATTCCCTTTGATTGCACTCTCTGTCAATCATTATTGCAATTTAGAATTTTATACGCAATGGTAAAAAATTTTAGAGATGCCTTTTGTAGTGCTTGCTAAAAAATGCTACATATAATAATTTCAATATTTAATTAAGATAAGATGGTGAGAAAAAAAATGGGAGTCATACTTAACAAATAAACAAGGAACAATTTCTAAATAATAAGTAGTCTCTATGGTCATGTTGTTACCTCATTATATGTGGTCCGACACTTGCTCTCAACCTTCTGACTGACTGAACACAATTAAACAATTGATAGTAAGTGAAACAAACCCCTGAGGCCAATGTTTAATACAAATATAATTACAATCATGCCATAAGGACAACATGTATAACAAACAGAAACATTATCTGCCAGTGGATCAAGAACTTTTTTGAGCCAGTCAACCACATGGATTAAACAGAACTCCACACATATTAGCTACCCACATTCTCTCCATGGCTGGAGAGGTCCACACCTTGCTTGCATTTGACCTCCCTTTATGCTCCATGACTACAATTAAATGAACAAACACATACAAATCTACCATCGATTTATATCAATTCCATTACCTCTAGTGACATAAAGACGTTCATCCATCAACAAGTACCAAAAGAAAATTTCAGTCAGAAAAAGAAAGAGAATAGGTGAACTGTGATGATACACCTTTCATGTTGAATTGTCGAAGTCCCCTCCCACCCTTCTCCCCACCATTGACTCTAGGAACTCTTCTCTTCTTTGTGTTCTTCAAGTGCAAAGGTACAACTGATCAATAATGCTCTATCTCAAACATGAAAAATAAAAAACCCCAAGAAACCATCAACATAGAGTAATGCATGAGACTCACCTTGCAGTCTCTGAAGAATCTAAGTCCTGCTAACGAATATCTAAATGTTGTACCCTTGCCATATGATTGTTTCTGGAAGATGTTGCAATTGTTGCATCACTACCTCTTGATAGAGATCCAACAATTCCACTTTCCACATAAATTGATTGCCCTGGTACACTTGTAGAAGTTCCTAAACATCTATCAGCGATTGCATTTGAAGGATATTATCCCTCCCCTTGCTGCAGAGTTTATTTACTTTCGTCAACATTCATTCCTGCACAGAATAAAGTTAAACATTTTCTCAAATTAAGAAAGGAATTAAATATCTAGAACTTTGTTAGGAAAGAAGACTAAAAGACATTTACAATCCAAACTGCCATTCGCAGTTGATATTAATTGGCACGCATGATCCTTCATTGGTAACTATTCTCTTCTTATTAAATCCAAGCATGTTTCTATTAAATAGAAGGATGGCCACTTCAACACCTTCACTGATCTCATAATCAGTACTATGATCCGATGTCTTTTTTTCCCCTGAGTGCAATATTATAAAATAAGCCTGTATTGTCAAGACCTGATGTCTTCTAAAGGGGCAGAGGGGAAGAATTAGGAGGTAGGAGTAAATAACAACCAAGGAGAGGCCTAACTTATTGAAACTTATTGTATCCAAATATATAAAATTTATGAAACTTGTTTAGATTTGCCTAATTCTTCAATTTCTCACTATGATTTGGATGATAGTAATAATAGCATGTCTTTGCTGGGTAAGATCATTTAACCATTTTGCTTCAAAATCTCTCTCTCACGAGGGCTTACCTCTTAGAAAAACCTTGTTAGGAAAGAAGACTAAAAGACATTTACAATCCAAATTGCCATTAACAGTTGATAGTAATTGGAAAGCATGATCCTTCATTGGAAACTATTCTCTTCTTATTAAATCCAAGCATGTTTCTATTAAATAGAAGGCTGGCCACTTCAACACCTTCACTGATCTCGTAATTAGTACTATGATCCGATGTCTTTTTTTCCCAGTGCAATATTGTAAAATAAGTTTGTATTGTCAAGACCTGATGTCTTCTACAGGGGCAGAGGGGAAGAATTAGGAGGTAGGAGTAAATAACAACCAAGGAGAGGCCTAACTTATTGAAACTTATTGTATCCAAATATATAAAACTTATGAAACTTGTTTAGATTTGCCTAATTCTGCAATTTATTGCTATGATTTGGATGATAGTAATAAAAGAATGTCTTTGCTGGGTAAGATCGTTTAACCATTTTGCTTCAAAATCTCTCTCTTACGGGGGCTAATCCTTGGCATTGACTGAAACGATTCCAAAAAAGAATTGGGACCAAATAACTGGCTTTCAACATGTTTCTATATGGCTTATCTAGATTCTAAAATACAACAACGAATGCATATTAATCTTCTAGAAACATATAAAACATAACACCACACTTCAGCGGATTAGTAATTTTCCAAATATGAATGTAGATATTTTTCATCGTAGTTTGCATTATGGTACAAGTTCAATTTAAGTAGCATGTTAGTTTGAAATTTCTTATGTGGAGAGGCATTGTAGATCTACTGTACTATTCTTTTGTTTTACAATATATTGTTAGGTCATCTCTGAAGGCCAGTTTCACTCATTCTATATTGTCACATATATGGAGGATGAAACATTTCAAGAGGTCAAACAGGTGTCTACATGACTTGAATAAATATATAAAGTATTTTATTTATTGTAAGCGAAGAGATGGCCTCCTTACAATAAGTTTCATATTTCGATACAAAATGTAGAATTGAGTAGATTTGGAGTTTCATAAGTTTCATAAATTATAATACATGACATATTTTATGTGTCCTATTTAAAAAGTTATTCCAATGCCCAGTTCAGACTGGGTTGCCAGTTCTCAACGAGGAAGGCCAAATGGTATTAGGACCCTAAAGAATTTTGCACACCTAAGCCAAATCACTAAGATTTGGACAGAAAATTGAATACTTAGTAACGTGAAGAAGCCTATCGTGGGGAAGCCAAAGGTAACAGGGGTGGAGAAGGGTGAAAGAGTTTTATTATCTACCAAGGAGGATCACTGATAACTAAGTTTGCTTGGAAGATGGAATCAAATCCTAGAACATGGCAAAAAGGTTGGCTTTAGGCATTGGTCTACAATTTGCTTAGAACTCAAGCATCAAGTGCCATGGGGGTTCAATGTTCATCTTAGGAATTATGAATAAGGTCATAATCCCAAGAGAAATTAATATCAATAGGTTAAACCTTTGGAATAAAGAAGTGATTAAATCTTTTGAAATCATTTATTTTACACATTTAAGGGGAGGTATAATTTCAACCGATGTCTGTGTTGGTTCAGTCTTTGAAGCAACTTCTAGCAATGGTAGGTTTTAGACTTTGGCTCGTGCATCTGGATGACAAGTTATGGAAAGTTTCAGTTAAGTTTTCAAAGAATTTTTTTGGATATGTTAATATCTTTTCTGAAATTTGTACACCTTGGACTGAGGGCATTCTACGTAGATACATATTATCTAGATAATTAGTGTCTGAATTAAAATACCTATCAAATGTGTGAACAATTTATATATGTATGAAAAAATACATGACATCAGAGGTATGCAAAAAGTCCCCTCCCACCCTTCTCCCCACCATTGACTCTAGGAACTCTTTTTCTCTTCCTTGTGTTGTTTAAGTGCAAAGGTACAACTGATCAATAATGCTCTATCTCAAACATGACAAATACACAACCCCAAGAAACCAACAACATAGAGTAATGCATGAGACTCACCTTGCAGTCTCTGGAGAATATAAGTCCTACTAATGAATATCTAAATGTTTTACCCTTGCCATATGATTGTTTCTGGAAGGCGTTGCAATGGCTACATCACTACCTCTTGATAGAGAGCCACCATTTCCACTTTCCACATAAATTGATGTCCCTGGCACACTTGCCGAAGTTCCTAAACACCTACCAACAATTACATTTGAAGGATATTCTCTCTCCCTTTGCTGCAGAGTTGATTTATTTTCATCAACATTCATTCCTACACAAAATAAAGTTAAACATTTCCTCAAATTAAGAAAGGAAATAAAAATCTAGAACTTTGTTAGGAAAGAAGACTAAAAGACATTTAAAATCCAAACTGCTATTAACAGTTGATAGTAATTGGCAAGCATGATCCTTCATTGGCAACTATTCTCTTCTTATTAAATCCAAGCATGTTTCTATTAAATAGAAGGCTGGCCACTTCAACACCTTCACTGAGCTGGTAATCAATACTATGATCCAATGTCCTTTTCTCCCAGTGCAATATTATAAAATAAGTTTGTATTGTCAAGACATGATGTCTTCTACAAGGGAAGAGGGGAAGAAGTAGGAGGTAGGATTAAATAACAACCAAGAATAGGTCTAACTTATTGAAACTTATTGTATCCAAATATATAAAACTTATGAAACTTGTGTAGATTTGCTTAATTCTGCAATTTCTTGCTATGAATTGGATGATAGTAATAAAAGCATGTCTTTGCTGGGTAAGATCATTTAGCCATTTTGCTTCAGAATCTCTCACTCGTGGGGGATTACCTCCTAGAAAACCTTCAGTTAAACTTCAATTTCACCGTCTTCGAAAGAGGCATGAACAACTCTTGAAGTAAACTTGGGTTGCATGAGTAAAAGTAAAATCCCTAGAGTATCATTTTGTTTTTGTCTGTTTCTAATCCTTGGCACTGACTGAAACGATTCTAGAAAAGAATTGGGACCAAATAACTGGCCTTCAACATGTTTCTGTATGGCTTATCTAGATTCTAAAATACAACAACAAATGCATATTGATCTTCTGGAAACATAGAAAACATAACACCACACTTCGACAGATTAGTAATTTGCCAAATATGAAGGTAGATATTTTTCATCGTAGTTTGCATTATGGTCCAAGTTCAATTTAAGTAGCATGTTGGTTTGGAATTTCTTATGTGGAGAGGCATTGTAGATCTGTTGTACTGTTCTTTTGTTTTGCAATATATTTTCATGTCATCTCTGAAGGCCAGTCTCACTAATTCTATATTATCAGATATGTGGAGGATAAAATGTTTCAGGAGGTCAAACAGGTTTCTACATGACTTGAATAAATATATAAAGTATTTTATTTACTGTAAGTGAAGAGTTTCATAAGTTAGATGGCCTCCTTATAATAAGTTTCATATTTCGATACAAAATATAGAATTGAGTAGATTTGGAGTTTCATAGCTTATAATATATGACATATTTTATGTGTCCTAATTAAAAAGTTACACCAATGCCCAGTTCAGATTGGGTTTCCAGTTCTCAACGAGGAAGGCCAAATGGTATTAGAACCCTAAATAATTTTTCACACCTAAGCCAAATCACTAAGATTTGGATAGAAAATTGAATACTTAGTAGGGTGAAGAAACCTATCTTAGGGAAGCCAGAGGTAATAGGTGGAGAATGGTGGAAGAGTTTCATTATCTACCAAGGAGGATGACTGATAACTAAGTTTTCTTGGAAGATTGAATCAACTCCAAAAACATGGAAAAAAGGTTGGCTTTAGGCATTGGTCTACAATTTGCTTAGAACTCAAGCATCAAGTGCCATGGGGGTTCAATGATCATCTTAGGCATTATGAATAAGGTCATAATCCCAAGAGCAATTAATATCAATAGGTTAAACCTTTGGAATAAAGAAGTGATTAAATATTTTGAAATCATTTATTTTACACATTTAAGGGGAGGTATAATTTCAACCGATGTCTGTATTGGTTCAGTCTTTGAAGAAACTTCTAGCAATGGCAGGTTTTAGACTTTAGCTCAAGCATCTGGATGACAAGTTATGGAAAAAATGAGGCATGCATTGAATTTTTCAGTAAAAAAAGTTGCAAAGATTGTGAGATAGTTCTTTTAGTAGGATTGTTCCTATTCATAGTTTTTCTCTTTTAACCAAATAACTCTAGGTAAACTCCACTTCATAACAATTCTATGGCTTCCTTGTCACAAGAAGAGTCCAAAAGTGGTTATTGTAACTCTGGTCATACAACTGCCAATTAGCTTCTATGAAAATAAGATTGGATAGTACTGTTTTATTCATTTGAATTCAAAGTAAAACTTGTCCAAATTGCAAAAACATATAAGAGATATCAATTTGTTATGAACACTACATCTTCAGCTCCCTCTACTGTCTGTTGTGAACTTTTGCATTTAGTTAGCCAACCTGTTATGTCAAATTAAACTAACTCAACATGCAATTTTCTAAACTGATCCTTAAATGTCAACAAGAAATTGCTAGAAGAATCAACTTTAACTAGACATTCCTTCCTCTTCTTCTTGCTATGAGCCCTCTTTATTCCAGTGCCAATGGAGGTGGTGGCTACTGCCTGATGATTGGTAATAGGAAGGGTACTTTCATTATTTTGAATGGTATCATGGACTACTTTCATAGCCTTTTGTTTTGCAGCTTCTTGATGAATTACAGAGGGATTAATGGCCAGTAGGAGCTAATAGTAGAGCTAATAATAGTTCTCTTTCAATTTAATGAAAAAATCTCTAATCCACAAGGTGCAACCCAAGCAGGAACTACTAGAATAGTCACCACTGTCACCAAAGCAACCTATCCTCTCATTTTTGGTTGACTCTTCCCCAACTTAAGGACTACATACCTTTGTCTTTCATGATCACTGGAGGCTGCTTCAAAGCCTTCTTCTTGATCTCACAGTCCTAGGCATTGTTACTACCTTCAAGATTTAATTGTGGGCTTGCTTCAAATGATCCCAAGACACTTAAAAATGCCTCTGTTCAGGATGCCAAGCTACTGCTCCTTAAGACTTCATGTTAGGGTACATTGTAATTACCATTATAGTCCCTTCTTCTTTAATTCTGTTGTCTTAGAAATAGACTTGGTGTTTGTCTAGTGCATATTTCTTGCAACTTCAGCCCTCTTAGTTAGGGCCTACAACAATCACTACAAAACCTTGACATTAGATTCATAATGCTTTTCAAATCTTCGGTCTAATATCCTTTACAAGGTGTCTTCCTTCACTGGCTAGAAAGATTGCTATGAGCTTGAGTCTAGACCTTACAGACTTTGGCTTAGGTCTGAAACCATTATAGGGATATGTGGCCTACAATAGAGGCTTGTTCACACCTCTCAAATCTCGATTTCTCTACAAGCTTATGCAACGCTACCCTTTAAGACACCTCCATCACTTCCAACAACCACTATAGGAGCTCGACCTTCTCACTATTGTTGTAAAAATTTCGGCCTTGTTTCTATGTCCCTGTAGCAGCCCTTGATGTGCCCTAATAGACCTTCCTTTCTTTGTGTTTTATAACTTGAGATAGTTCGGCCCATGAGTTTGTAAAGTGTAAGCCTTGTGTCTTCCATAATAGCTTCAGAACTCGTACATAATTTCGATATGATCTTTGCCTAACAATGACTTGGGAATAGTTCTTTCTAGCTCGAATTTTCTTCAAGGAGATTATAATCAACCCCTTCTTTTAGGCTTTTGGAGCATTGCAAAAATTCTTATACTCTTTCCCTAAGCTCCGATACCATTGATTAGGGAAACATTTAATTTACTTTTCCAAACCATGACAATTATTTGTGATTTACATTCTTCTTCTTGATTATTATGCTTATGTTCTTATCATCAAATAAATGCCAAAATAGAAAGATCATAGCAATACACAATGACCACAATATATAGGCTCCAAGCCAGGGAAAAACCCCTCCAAGGGGAAAACCCAAAAAGAACTTCTCTTCTTATAGAATCAACTTCAAAGGAGACTTCCAAGACCAAACCCTAGACCCAAGCTGCCACCAAGAACCACGTTAGCCACCCAATTCTTTCCTTTCCACAACAAGATAAGGTCTTCCAAGAGTAGTGAAACAATGTTCCTTCAAAGCAAGGCTCTTCTAGTCATTTGATTCTCCAAGCGAAGTCTGCAACTTATCCTGCAATTTTCAAACCTCAAGTGTATCCAAAATCCCTAGGTTTCTCGCACGTGTGGGTAGAAACATGCAAATTTGGACCTTCGACTTCTTTAAGAGCCTCTTCCTTCTTTTCACTAGCCTTCCCTGCTTTCCTAGGACCCTCACATTCCTCTTCAACTTCAGGCTGAATTCATGATGAGTGGTCATCAAATGTGTGTCTCAATAAGTCAAGTGCCTTCCCTTTTATAGCCTTTCTTAGGGCTCAAACATCCATCACAAGGCTGACTTTATGTAGGTTGGAAAACTTGGTTCTTGGGAGCCTTCTAGATATTTTTCAAATACAAAATAATGATACAAATGCCCAAAAGGGTCTTTTATAATAACAATGACTCTTTGACTCATGATAAACCTAGGAGACCTAATGATAAATAATTTGAGCATGAAACCCATTCTTCAAAATTATTTTTTCTTTTATTCTTTACATCATTTTCTTTCTCTAAATAATAATTACATCATTAAATGATTCAAATGACAATTATCAACAACAAAACTAGTTATGGTAGCCCAAACGATCTGAATACCGGCTTCATTGTGCACGCGAGCTGCATCGGTGAGCTGTTACAGAGCACATCTGCGTGCTGCTCTGCCGATATGGCCCCAGGAGGGGGCCCCGAGGCCGATCCACCTCTTCCTCCCGAGCTGAAGGCATTCATGAAACTCATAGCTACATGCAACAAACATCGAGCCAATGAACATCAACAAAAATTTGTTAAAAGGTTTGAAACTATCCCGACGGTTGCCCTGCTGACTGAAGAACCCTGTAGATCGGCTCTAAATCTAGCAGAATGAGGGCTCATAGGGAAGTTCATCGAGCTTTGGCCCTCTCACAAAGCCATGGATGCCTGGGTTCAAAGGAACTAGAGATCTCTGGTAAATGAAGGAATCAAAAGCCACTTTGTTGGCAAGGGCTTCTTCGTGTTCGTCTTCGACTCGATAGAGGAAAGGAACCCCATATTCAAAAATGTCCCATATTTCATGGGACCTCAGGGTCTGTACCTGAATCAATGGACCCCAGATTTTGACTCAACTTAGGATGTTCCCTCGACTGTCCCCATTTGGGTACTCCTATCTCACTTACCCCTACACTGCTGGAACCCGAAATCTTTAGAAACCATATGCAATAATATCGACAAATACATAGACCATGCATAAAGGAAGGACCAATACTCCTGCACGAGAATTTGTGTAGAATTCAACCTGGAGGAAGGCCTCCCTAAAGCTGTAAAGCTCACGGTGGCTGATTGGTCTCACATTCAAGTGCTAGACTATGAGAAACTCTCGTTTAAATGCAGGCATTGCCACGACTACAAATATTTTTCCAGGCATTGCAAAACGAAAACAGAGGATGAGGTCGAGAATTCGAAGGGAGAATAATGGATTCAGGCCCAAAAATCAGCACCAACTAAACAAAGCAGTAGAATCAAAGGAAAAGGAATGCTCATGGGGAGCGAAGCACCTCCCTTGGTAAAAGGGGAGGGAATCATAGCCCCCCCAAGAGTAGAGACCTCCAAAAATCCATCCCATAACTATGGTAGAAGATAAAAGACCGGAGGAAACAAATCCTCTACAAGCTAGACCTTCAAAATATGCCTTTATCCCCCCATCCTATGCAGATATGACAAGGAAGAAGTCTCTAGAGATCTTTGGATCGTCGGAAGATGAGACAATTGAGAGGCCCTCGAAAAGAGTTTGGTGGAAATCTCATAGGGAGGCAAGGGAAGAAGAGGTTGAAAGACAAAAAATGCAAGGTAGCAAATCCATGATTGAGATGTTTATCAACAGAAATACTAGAACCAGGCCTCCTAAGGGAGGGTCTGCTCCCCCCTTTGCCAGTAAATAATGAATTTAGTCTCTTGGAATTACAGAGGCCTGGGGAATCCCTTAAAAGCTTAAGTAATGAAGAACCTTTTGAAATCAGAATCCCCCGAGATCCGCATGCTCCAAGAGACTAAAATAGAAGGGGATGCCCTTCTTGATCTCAACAAAGCAAAATGGAAAACAAAAGTTGGAAATGCAATAAGTGCAAGGGGTACAAGTGGTGGGCTCGCCACTCTCTGGGAGGAAGACAAATTCAACCTTGAGAGCTCCTTCAAAATGCAACATTGGATCTATATTGAACTCCGTCACCTTGCAGGTAAGGTCACATTTTCCCTCTTTAATCTTTATGCCCCTGTCCTCTATGCAGAAAAGAAAGACTGTTAGAAAACCCTGACGGATTTTCTAGATGCTTACTCCCCCAAGAATATAATACTAGCAAGAGATTACAATCTAATCCTTGAGATAAAGGAAAAAAGAGGAGGAAACAATAGTAGAGACAATTTCCTTCCCTTCGTGGAAGACTTGATTAAAAAATGGGACCTATTGGATTTTAAGCCAAAAAAAGGGCCTATACTTGGTCAAACAATAGAGTTGGGGCAGAGCACATATCAATGCGATTGGAAAGATTTTTTCTTCAGAGAACCTTCCTCTCTGAAAAGAAGATTATCTCTACTAAAATTCTGCCAAAGTTGACATCAGATCACAAACCCATTCTTTTGTTGTTCGAAGAAGAGGGAAAACTGGGGCCCATCCCCTTCCAGTTCAGCCCCCTCTGGGCACAAAGGGATGGCTTTATGTACACAATCTTGAAGGCTTGGTCCGTCCATGTTCTTGGATCGCCCAACTATGTGTGGGAACAAAAACTAAAGGCCACCTAAACAACCTTGAAAGAATGGATAAAAAATCCCTCAGACTCCCCCACTAGGCTTAAAAGTAGTCCACCAAGCAGTTGTTCGATCTGCAACTGAATATGGAGCAGCAAGACATTACCTATTCAGAAATTCAGAATGAGAAAGAAGCCCAACTTAGCACTCTTCGATCCTTCAGAGTGGAGGAAGAATCCCTGAGGCTCAAATCTCATAATCTTTGGCTCCTGTCTGGAGACAAAAATACTGCCTTCTTCCATAAGAAAATTCGAGCCCATCTTTCTAGAAATCACATTATTGAAATTACCTCCCCTGATGGGACTGCCCTCAAAGGAATAACCCTGTTAAAATAGGTTGCAACCTTTCACTTACAGAATTTGTACAAAGAAGAAGGTTTGGACGACAATGAGGAATCATCAGGCTTCCTCTCTCATATTCCAAGAATGGTAAATGAGGAGGATAACTCAAGACTCCTGAAGCCCTTCACCGAATATGAAATCAACAATGTCATCTGTTTGACGGAGCCAAACAAAGCTCCAGGACCCGATGGGTTCTCCATTTTTTCTATAGAATTTGCTGGGACATCATCAAGGCTAATTTGTTTCGAATGATCAAAGGCTTCCTCCAAAAATCCAAAGTGGGAGGAAGCATAAACTCCACTTTCCTAGCGTTAATCCCAAAAGAATCTAACCCAGTGGCTTTTGATCGATTTAGGCCAATTTCTCTTTGCAACGCATCCTACAAAATTATCTCCAAACTTCTTGGGAATAGAATTAAGCCTCTGCTGGAAAAACTCATCTCTCCCAACTAAGGCATATTTATTAAAGGCATGCATATCCTGGATAATGTGATCGTGGTGGAAGAAACCATTCATTCCAGCCACCAACACAAAGAGAAAGGGACGCTCATTAAGCTGGACATGTCGAACATCTTTGATCGAGTAAGGCACTCTTTCCTCCTCCAAGTTCTTTCCACTTTTGGCTTAAGCTCTGATTTTATAAAATTTATTAAAGCATGTATTGGAGAGCCATGGATAGCCCCTTTAGTAAATGGCAGGCTGACCAAATACTTCAAAGCTTCGAGGGGCATTAGGCAAGGCTGCCCACTGTCCACCTTCCTGTACATTCTGATGGAAGATTCCCTAAGCCGAAAGTTGACAACAGAGAAGTTAAATGGGATATTTCTAGGCATCAGGACGATGAGAGGAACAGACCCAATTAACCATGCCTTGTTTGCCGATGACTCTCTTGTCATGGGAGGTGCCTCCATTAAAATAGAAAGGGCTTTTAACGATGTTATTCAAAGCTTCTGCAGAGTTTCCGGAGCTCTAGTCAATAAGAAGTTCTAAACGCAAACCTAAGTATCCTTGTCTTATCTGTGACGAGGATCACTACACTAAAGACTGTCCTAGATGGTCTGAGGTTAGTCGTTTGCTTAAGGGGACTTCGGGAACTCCTGTTGTACTTAAAGAGCCTTTTCCCTCCCAGCAAACTCAAATGGTGGTCGATCAACCTCAGTCCTCTTCCACTTTTGGCTCCCAAGTTTTTATGGCTGGGACTATCCCTATTCATGTGAGTACTCGATCAAAAGAATATGCTCCACCCACCAAGAAGGAACCTGAAGTACCTTCTAACATTCCTTCATCTAGTTCTGGCCCTCTTCATATTGAACGGCCCAGCACCGAGTCTATCATTAGACCTCCTACTAAGGGAGTTCTCCGGAAATCTTCCTATAACCCCAATGCTCGTGCCACACAGCACTATAGTATTGTTGAAGACTTAGCCCAAGCTCCTTCAGCTATGTCCACCTTGGAAGTTCTCCAGAGTTGTCCCCCCCAACAGAAGTCTCTGCTATCCGCCATTGGTGGCATTGATTTGGCCGATTCAGAGTTAATTACATTTGATCTTGAAAACCATGTGCTGCAATTGCCTCATCAAATCGCTTTTCTCATTCAAGTCATCATTAACTCGAAGAATATTCATCGTACTATTATTGATGAGGGCGCCTCAACTTGCATCATGTTTGTTGCTTGTTGGAAGGCCATCAGTTCCCCGTCTTTGAGTCAATCTCCTAATACCTTGGAAGCCTTTGATGGAAGAGATTCTTGTCCATTTGGTATTCTCCCACGCTTGCCTATCACCCTGGAAGGGAAGACAGTCGACGTCGAAGTTGAAGTTGTTGACGCTAATCTGACTTACAACCTTTTGTTGGGGCGAAGCTGGATGTACGCTATGTGTGTCGTGGCTTCGTCATTATTTCGTGTACTTCGTTTTCCTCATCAAGGGAAGATTGTCACAGTCGATCAACTATCCTTCTTTGCTTCCTCTTCCTCGGATGGCAATGTTCCATTTGTGGAGCATACCAGTATTCCCTATGAGAGTGTGGGTGTTGGACTCTTTAAAGATCCTGCCCTTATGGGTGTTTTTTCACTCCCACCTCCTAATGTTGCCTCGGTTAATATGATCTCTATCAATCCTAATCCCTGGGTGATTCCCCCCATCGATCAGGTGGATTCATGGGGTGAGGTTATGCCATTGAGCCCTGCAGAGCTCAACTATGTTGAAATTGTTTCGGCTTCGGTTTCATCTTCTGATTCTGCTCCTTCGAGTAGATCTCTTGACACATATGTGCAATCCCCTTGGCTTGGAAATATTGCTTCTCCAGATTCGTTACAAGAGACATTTCCTTCTGATGAGGAAATTCTTGAGACTATGTCTTTTGAGGATCCTCCTTGGCTCGATAATCACCATCGTTCCTCATTTCTCCCAAGCCATGGGGCCATGACTACCTGTCTAGGTAAGTTTGCTTCCTATGTTCCTTCTCAGTCGCTTCAGACACCTATCTTGACCCATGAGGTTTTTCTAAGGGGAATATGGGGAATATTACGCAAACCATGCCCATCGACATCTCTATTAGACCAGGGATTGTTGAAAATTGTTAAGTCCCTATAATACTATTGATTACCCCATTACTATTGTAGTTGTACCCCTTATTAATATTGTTGTGCCCCTATTGTCCCCATATTGTTATTACTGTGCCCTAGAAAATCCCTCTATTGTTATTTTTGTGCCTTTATATTATTATTGTTAGGTCAGCTGGGTTATATTGTGACTCCTTAGACTCCTATATATAGAAAGGACGTTGCCCCCTCGAAGAGGCTGAATTCTAAGGCGTTGATCTATCTTTTCTATCTTTTTGTGAGCTGGCTTCATAACATTTGGAATCAGAGCTTTTGGATTCTAGGGTTTCGCTGCTCCAAATAGGTCATCGTGGTATTTTCACTATAACTTTTTTTCTGCGATGTTTCAGAAGCGAAAAAAAAAACACATTTGAGAGGAAATCGCACTGAACCTCGGGTCCGAATTTTATAGTTTTTCGCGCTATATTTGCGGAGATATGATCTGAGGAAGTTGGTCTTTTTGCAAACTCCTGAATTACATTCCAAACAGGTGACCTGGGGAAAATCGTCATAACTTTCTCTCTGAGCATCAGATTGAAATTTCGTAAGAAGGTACAGGAAGAGGACGGACTATAGTTTCTTGTATATTTTTTTCAGAGCCAAAGATCGAAACAGGGACACATGGCACGTCATACAAGTTCGCTCTAAAGAACTAGTCTATAATCAGGTCACTGTGGGAGATTTGGCATCACTCTTCCTTGGAGAATCCAATTTGGATCAGACTGGTGGCATTGGAAAGAGGACACAGAGGTCCACTACAGATCGTAATTTCAAAACTGGATGATCCAAAATTACAGAGATACATTAGATGAAATATCGAGCTCCTACAAAGTGAAAAAAGGTGTGTATATTTTTATAAATTCTTGATTAAGCTCGGTTTGAAAAATTATTTTGAAGGAATTCAAAGGGCATAGTAGAGAATTATTATCGGTAACTGATGCCCCGAGGAAAGAAAATGCAAACACCTAGTAAGCAACCTGAAATATCTAGCATGACTCATGAAGAAGAGGAAGAAATGCTACATGATATATCACCCTGGAAGGGAAGACAATCGACGTCGAAGTCAAAGTTGTTGTAACAAAAATATTCACATTGGAGTTACTTGTTCTCCTGAGGAGATCCAGCTTTACACCGACCTTTTCCGAGAGTTTCGCGACGTGTTCGCCTGGTCATATGAAGAAATGCCTGGTATTGATCCAAGTATTGTGGTACACGAGATACCTACGTACCCTGGTGCAAAGCCAGTTCGTCAACGTTTACATCTCGTGCACCCGAGAAAAGCCGTGGCCATTAAAGGAGAAGTTGAAAAACTTCTCAAGGCAAGGTTTATTTACCCTATCCCACTGATAGACTGGGTATCTAACATTGTCCCTGTGACCAAAAAGTAGGGCACTATTAGGGTTTGTGTTGATTATCGTGACATCAATCACGCATGTCCGAAAGATAACTATCCTACTCCCTTTATTGACCAACTTATCGATGACTGTGCTGGGAGTGAGATATTCTCTTTTATGGATGGCTTTTCTGGTTATAGCCAGATCAATATTTCGCCTGCTGATCAATCCAAAACTGCCTTCATCTGTCTGTGGGGTACTTTTGCTTACAAAAAACTCCCTTTCGGCCTGAAGAATGCCGGTGCAACTTTCCGGCGAGAAATGTCCTATGCTTTTCATGACATCTGACACATTGTTCGGCCTTATTTAGATGATCTTCCAGCTCATTCAGCTAAATGCATTGACCATCCGAACCACCTCCACCAAAATTTTCTTCACTGTAGACATTACCATATTCGTCTTAATCCGCATAAGAGTGTCTTATGCGTCGAATCCAACAGACTTCTTTGGTTTGTCGTTTCTAAAGAGGGAATTCATCTTGGTCCCCTCAAGGTTGAAGCTATTATGAATCTCCCGCCTCCTACTTCTTTGCATCAGTTGCAGAGTTTGCAGGGGAAGGCCAATTTCCTACATCATTTTATCCCTAACTATGCCGCGATTGCTAAAGGTTACACGTGTCTCCTTAAGCGTGACACACCATTTATTTGGGATGACATCGACCAAAGGTCATTCGAGAAACTTAAGGCACTTCTTTTTTTTGCTCCCTTGTTGCGTCCACCTGACTATCATCATGATTATTCGCTTTATCTCGTTGTCGTTGATAGTACTATTGGTATGGTTTTGGTTCAAGACAACGATGATGGTTCCGAGCACATCATCTATTATCTTAGCCGCAACCTTATTGACACTGAGACTCACTATGCTTATGTCAAGAAGCTTGCCTTGGAAGTTGTTCAAGCTGTCCAACGCTTTTTTCATTATATTTTGTTGCGCACGACGACCGTGATTTCAGATTGCAACCCGATGACATACATTCTGTCACATCAATTGCTGGGGGGGAATACTCGAAATGGATTGTTATCCTTCAGGAGTTTGATTTGGATTTTACCACTTCCAAGTCTAAGAAGTCACTGGTCTTCACTGAGTTGATTTCCTCATTACCATCTGCTTCCTCTCCCTCTCGGATAGAGGACCGCATTCCAGATGACACACTTTTCTTGATCAGTACCCTCAATCCTTGGTACGGTGACATTATTGTTTACCTCCAGACATCTTCATTCTGCCCTGATTTGTCTAAGGATGCTTAGCGATGCATTCGCCACCATTCTCAACCCTATCATATTGTTGGACACACTTTATACCGTCTCGTCCTTGATTCAGTTCTCTGTCGTTGTCTGACTTTAAAGGAAGCTGAAAAGGTCTTAAAAGACTGCCACTCTGGTGCCTGTGCAGTCATATGTCTGGCTATGCTACTGCCCAAAAAATTCTTCGTGCTGGTTACTTTTGGCCCTCCATTTTCAAGGATTGCATTCTAGCTATCCATTCCTGTCATGCGTGTCAAATTTACCAGCAGAAGATGCATGCGCCACCTTCCCTCTTGCATCCTGTCATTACCGTCGGCCCTTTTGCTAAATGGGGCATTGATTTTATGACTTGTAACCCTCGCTCGGCCAGGGGGCATGGGTATATCATCGTTGTCGTCGATTATTTTACGAAATGGGTTGAAGAAATGCCTACATTGTCTAACGACGGTAAGATAGTTGTGCAATTCCTATTCAATCATGTGATTACCTAGTTCGGAGTCCCTCAGGCTATAGTCACTGATCATGGTTCCCATTTCCGTGGTTATATGATGACTGAGTTGACAACCCAGTTAGGCTTGTGTCATGATAGTTCGACGCCTTATTACCCTCAAGCCAATGGCCAAGTCGAAGCAGTAAACAAAGTATTGGTTACCATGCTTCAGCATACCATTGGAATGCACAAGTCCAACTGGAATTTGATGTTGTTTTCTGCCCTATGGGCCTACCGTACCTCAGTTAAGGATGTGACCAGATTCACACCATTTCAACTTGTTTATGGTCTGGAAGCTACCCTCCCAATTGAATGTGAAATCCCTTCTCTCAAATTAGCTGTCGAATTGCTCTCAAATACTACTCTGGTGGAAGAATGCCTTCTTTATCTAGAACAGCTTGACGAGACTCGTTGACTTGCTTCATTAGTCATTAAAGCACAAAAGAAGAGAGTCAAAACTTACTTCGATCAGACAGTCAATCCACATTCCTTCACGGAGGGAGATTTAGTCTTGCTGTATGATCAAGCTAATGACAAGCTAGGGGCAAGCAAATTCGAACCCATGTGGCATGGGCCCTATATCATCAAACGTGTTTTGCAAAAAGGGGCTTATGAGTATGAGCTAATTGATTACGAAGGCGACCCTTTAGATAAGCCTCGGAATGGGCTTTATCTTAACAAATACAATGCATGAGTCTTTCGTGCATTGTTGTGTAGATAAGTGTGTTTTCCATTTTGTACATGTTTGGCTTGGTGTGTAAGCGTTTGCCGCTTATTGTGTCCTTTTTACTTCTTATGCAAATGTCTGTCACACCTTATGTTGGTTTTGATGATGGTGCCTATCGCAGTACCCAGAATCTTTCCTCCATGGCATGGGTTATCTACGATCCTCACGGTGAATTGGTGGATCTTCAAGATGTTTGTCTAGCATGTACCACAAACAATGTTGTTGAATATAGTGTTGTCATTGAATTACTAGTTGAGGCTATTGTCCTCAATATTTGCGCATTGATTGTGAATCTAGACTCCCAGCTTGTTGTTCTTCAACTCAATGGGCGCTATTCCGTCAGAAATCCTCAAATTTTAAGGTTGTATTTACGTGTTCATTTACTGGAAAGGAATTTTGATTATATTACATATTGACACATTCTTAGAAGACTAAATACATTAATTGATGCATTGGCAAATCATGTATTAGATAGACATTTGCAACATTTATGAAAGTAAATCATTAAAGACATAATAAGTCAATATAGCAAAATAAAAAAACAAAGGTATGTATATGTATATCAGTGTTGCACATCGCAGTGCTCAAAAAATATGTGTTCAGTTACATCACAAGACAACATGTCTTTCAAAAATGGCAGAAATTAAACCTAGGAGTCTAATCTGCGTGGTGCTCTCTGTAGCACACGACTGCTCGGACCACACGTCTGAGAAGTCGGTGAATCCTGCCCGACACCCCTGCTGTGTGTCGTTGGTACTATCGAGGGACATCCTCGAATCTTGCGTAGTTAGGGATTCCCTCCGTCAATCCCTCCAGGTCTCAAGCGTTCTCGTCCTCTACGTTTCCACCAGGAGGAGGAATCTCAAACTCGCACTCAGCTCTCTGAGCAATCGAAGACAAACCTACAGGCCTTTCCAGCCCAACATCTACCAAATTGAAACATAGTGATCAGAACATATATAAAAAATGATAAAAAAAATTACAAAATCTTTAAAAAAAAATTAAAATTTGTTACCTCTGTGGTCCCACTGTTCCCCAAGGGGGAGTACTAACTCCAGATCACCCCTGAAATCTAGCCCAGTGTATGCCCAGTCCTCGACAATGACCAACTAGCGGTCCAACCATTGGAAAAACTTGGGTCTCCATGACATATGCTGACCCCCGCCTCCTCTGGGCATCAACAGTGCCCACCGAGTCATCCATGGCTCCTGTAGAGTCGACCATGCTACAACTACTTCCTGTCTCTGAAAGATAGGAAGGTGCTCAGGATGAATGATACCAAGAAGGACCCATACCTAAACTATTTTACATCCCCTCGCCGACACTTTGTTTGTTTCATGTTATCAACCACAGCCTCAACCCAGTTGAAGAAAGTGGGATCCATACAATCGGTAACTAGCCGAAGTTGGGTTTTGGTGGTCTCATGAGGGTCTTGTGAGCCAGCTGCTCTAGTGATGGTCGAGAGAAGGACATGGAGAGACAAGTCTCTGATAGTAGCAATCTTGAGCTTTCCGCCCTTGTCTGACTTCTCTGCCTCTAGATAAATTTCTCCCATCATCATGTCCATAGTTTCTCCAGTGATCCGAGTCCTGGTCTTGCAGGGCCTTTCCCCCCTCCATGACAAACCTATCAAGAAATAGATTTATGCTGCCTCAATCTCCATCTCTTGCCCTCAGATAATGAAATTAGCCTCATTCGGATCCCGCGCTCCAATCATATATTGGAGTAAGTCCGGTTGTGCCCTCATACTAGGCGCCATGAAAAATTTCAGCAGCCCACAGTTCCGGAGCATGACCAGATAGTCTTGGTCTCCCATGGCTAGTTCATCATCACCAGTATGCTCTTGTTATTTCCACTCAATATGTTGGGAATAATATTGAGGCGGGGGTGAATCAGTATTATCAAATCAATATAACTTTTTCATTTCCATATTAAAATTCATATATGCTACTTCAGTTAAGGCAAATTGCGTGTATACGCAACTGTGTGTAGTGCAACAAGCGTATATCCAGTAAACTTATGATTCAATTAGTCGATCCTTAATGAGTGCATCAGAACCTTATTAGCCATATGAACAATAAACAGGAGCAGTAAAACAGAATAGATCATCACACACAAGAAGCACACATGAACACCATGATATAAGGTGGAAACCCAACGTGGGTGAAAACCACCTGCTTCATGTCGTCTCTATATTCTTTTAATAAGAAACTTCTTTTTACAATATTTCTGTACTGGTGCAGTCTTATACCAGTACAGAGACTTCTACCTGCAGAAGGCTACAACCTTCTCTTGTTCTCCAGCTTCTCCTGGAAGGGAGCTGCAACCCCCTTAGCTCTTGTACTAGCCGATCCTTTTACTAGTACGTAGGTGCCGGCCTACTGAATGCTCCAACCTTCACTCGTTTTCTAGCTGCTACTGGAAGGAAGCTACCACCCCCTTAGCTCTTGTACTAGCTGATGTACTAGTACATAGGTGCCAACCTATAGAATGCTACAACCTTCTCTTTCTTCCTCCAGGTACCACGTTTCATAAATTTTCAGACTGGATACTCCTAAAGCACAACAACGTAATATGAAGGCCATGTTTCATCCAATTTTCATGCTGGACCCATCAATATCAATGAAGCACACAATCAATCAACACTAGCATCATCAATCTCTGAATCACCCAATACTGAATTACTGAAACCCTGTCAACAAACTGCAGTCACCAAAACACAGAGCAGAACATAGAACTCTACAACAACATTCATATCTAACTATGTCCTCAAAAATCATGCATCAGAGTGCATACGCTACTTGGAAGAGCCGAACCAGCGTGTATATGCAACTTCACCAAAGTGAACCAGCGTATATGTCATCAATTACTTACTTA
Source organism: Pinus tabuliformis (assembly GCA_031772625.1). Taxonomy (NCBI): domain Eukaryota; kingdom Viridiplantae; phylum Streptophyta; class Pinopsida; order Pinales; family Pinaceae; genus Pinus; species Pinus tabuliformis. The sequence goes on from CM062818.1 coordinate 601,846,073, forward strand.
TAACTTCACTGCACTTCCTGACTTCAAACATACCCAGATCATTACATATACAAGGATAATACATATGTTAGCAACCAGATCTAGTCCATTAGATCACATAAAGATAATTCATTATGATCCTGATCCATTATAGATCTCATCCATCAACACTGAAGCTAAACACAATCAACCAAACTGAATATGCAGAATACTGACACCAGTAAACAGTCATCATAACTCATCAACAACCAGAACCACCTGTAACTTCAAACATCATAGCTCATATGGTATACGCTACTTAGATGTATCTAACCTGCGTATGTACGTGCTTTTATCATAGTCAACCAACATATACATCTGTAAATATTCATTCATGATTTGCAGCTATTCCAAACTTGAGTTATACCCAGATCATAATATTTATAGAACATTACATGCGTCAGTATACAGATCTAGACTTAACAAGATCAAACCGTATAGAGATGATTCATTCCAAGCCATTAGATCCCAATCTATCCTTAGATCTTTTTCTCCATCAACCGCTGAGATTCCTCCTTAGCTCAGATCAAGCAAAGCATCATGAACCCATAACTTGCATATTGGATCTCATACTTCATCATATATTCAAGATTTTCTAAATACCTTTGCCTAATGATCTTCTTCTCGTTTTATAGTCTTAGGTCTTACTCAATACCATGGTCCAAAACCATTTAGAATCAACACTAGGGACCCAATACCTGGGTTCAACACTTTGAACGCAATACCAAGGTCCAAAACCATAGGCCTAAATACCACGGACACAAAAATAAGCTTTCCCACATGTACACGCTTTTCCGTGAATGAAAGTGCGTGCATACGCATAGGCAACTTTTGATTAGCAATCTCACATGTATATGCGCCTTTGTATATAGTGAACCTGCATGTATAACCTGCGTGTATACACTACTTGGTATATAGCGAACCTGCGCATATACGCGACTTGGTATATAGTGAACCTGCGTGTGTACACGACTTGGTATATAGTGAACCTGCGTATATACTTTTCTTTCTTCATTCTTTGTAGTCTGATCATCAATTCTTTGCTACTGACCTGTTGCACTATGATCTATCATCTATGTGAGTTGCCATCAAGGACAACACTTGTATCATAATGCCAACACAATCACCATTTTTCTTCCTGCACACACACATCAAGGATTATAAATACTTTGCTTACATTTAAAATCCAAAGAAATGGCTTCAATTTTGAGAAATATTAAGAATCGTCACTCGGCGTTCTTGTTTTTCAAACAGGTGCGCCGAGCCAAAATCACCCATTGAGAAAAATCAAGATCTTTGTGACTTTTCCGTGTACAGTCGCGAAGACCCCGTTTTCTCCCTGTGGAAGATTTTGGGTCATCGCGGTCTCGAGCTAGGGATTCGCGATGACCGTCACGCATATACCGGCCCTAAAACCTTCCTTGGAGGTGGCTCAAACCATCAAAAACGAAGTATTATCTATGAAAAAATGCAGGAAAATGATTAGAGCTTACCTGGACCGGACGAATTTGCTGACAAGCTGTTGATCTTTCTCTAATCAACCGTTGAAATTTTGAATGCACGAGGGTGAATTTTTCACTCTGAGGTAAAATGGTGAAAAGTAATTTGTTTTTACCAAATGACTCTTTTATAAACCTTTTTGGTCAAATTAGGGTTTGTAAATTAGGGTTTTTTACTATTTCGCGTATTTTTATATCAAAAATGGATCTTACGCTTGTTTTTGTGCAGCAACAAGTTTCGCGAACCCTGGTGACTACCCTGCGAGTTATATTTTATACTTTTTCGGACTCGGTAAAAACACAAAAAAGTCCCTCTTGGAGTCGTCTTTAAGCTCTTTTCTGACTCTCGAAACATGAAAAGATCGTTGAGCTCTTGTCGCTTTGAACTCGTTAAAGGCTGTGAAGTGTCATCTACCCAGTATACGTTTACCCCTTTTTTGGGCTGGGATAGATTATTTACAAAAAAGGTATACGTTGATCTTTCATGGTCAATAGGTTCCCTTGGATATTATTTTCTACCTTTTCGGGTTCGAGGGACAAATTTACGAAAAGGGACCTTTGGAGTTTTCTTTTCTGTGTCTTTTTCAAACTCTCTAAACATGAAAAAGACTCTGAGTTTTACCTATGTCGGACTTGTTAAACCCTGACGACATTGGACTTGTCATCATGACGAGATCGAGCTTCTCCTTCCTAGGGATCGTTAAAAACACTAGGTCGGATTCGTCCAAAGGATGAACTTACATTGCAAGCATATGCTATCCCCTTCAAGCTTGTGTTTCAAAAATAATTGGGGTACTCGCTAGAAATGGTGGGGGGAAATTTGGAAACATTTTGTTGATTGTATTAGTTATTATGGCAGCTTGTCGCTCTTGGAAATCGACACTCTTTTTGCTTCATGTCGGGTTGGGATATCCTCATTTTATCATCGGCCTTCCGGGTTTTGGGTTATTCATTTTGCCTCATTCCATCTGATCCCTGCTACATCGTCATGACCTTTGATCCCTTGGTACCAAAATGCTACCAAATTCCAGAGTCATGTCGCCAATATGTCCAAGAGCTTAATCCTTCTGCAGTTTGTAGCCTTACACACCTTCCTCAGATTCTCTGTCTCATTCACAATCATCTTGTTCCTTTGTCTCGCGTCGATGATGTGGGAAACATTATGGCCCTCCTTTGACCAGTCGCTTCCTGTCGACTTCAGCTCATTATTCAGGAAGTTGACCTAGAGACTCCTTTCTAGTACCTTGGAGCTTGCATGCCTCAATGGCAAGTTCTTCGCATTCGATGACAGGCTTGCATCATTGGTCTTCAATCGAGTGATTTCACAAGTGTTCGACTCCAGATCATTCTTCACACTTTGTGGATTGTACTAGAAGTACCTTGAGAACCATTGATATCATTGGTGGTTTCTCTCGCGCTTGTTAACGGTTCACATCATTGGCCGGTAATCAAGTGATTTTCTAGCGTGCTCGACTTCAACACATCTATTCGCATATTAGAAATTGTATAGTGGTTAGGTTCGGATTCAAGACCCTGGGCTCAGATTACACAAGTCCAGGTTGTGTGGATTGATTTATACATGACTCTTTTGATTGGATGACTGCGACCATACCTGAGTCATTTTTATGGTATTTCTGATTGGATGGTTGCGTCCATACCACAAACCATTTATTTTTATCTTCTGGATGGTTGTGTCCATGCCTTATGCACATGTATTTCCTTCCACTATGTACTCATGTATTAGAGATATCAGTTGTACTTGCGCCTACAGGTTCTCTGTGAGGACATTCTGTTTCGGTTATGGATTCGTAAAGAATTTCACCCCTCCCACTCTCTGGGCCTTCATGCTTTAGGAGGCATTTGTTACACAATAATTTGTCACCGACTCTGCATTCCCTGATCCCGGATACTGCCAGTCCATGTTACTAACATCTGTGTTGTGTCATGTTGCCAATTATGTGTCATCACCTTACTTGAAATCTTAGAAAGAGTGTCTCATTTCATTATCCCTGAAGAAGACCCTTTTTACCTAAGTTTCTGGGTCATCGCAAGTCAGAAGTTATCCCCCTCGCGAAGATAGTCAAGTTAGCACTAGCCCTAGCGAAGTCTTCACTCTGTCCCTATGTTGCACCCGCGACGAGCCAGATTTGGCAAGTTTCTCAACAACTCGTCAAAACTTTGAGATGAAATTGCTTCATGGGCGGTCCTAGGGTTGGTTGTTGGGTCAGTTGAGCTCGCCTTTCTCCTCTCGGATAGTTGTTCCACCTTTTGTGCAACCTACCTAAGAGATAAGCTCTTCCTTCCTTCTCTCATGGGACCTCTCCCTCCTATAAATATCTCCTCCATGAATAACATCAGCTAGCTTGGATGTAACTGGATGATAGCTAGATGTAATTTGATAGTTTCAAGTTTCTAAGAGAGGAGTAGAGGTAGAGAGTGTTATTAGAGTGTGGAAGTAGCCTCATTTGTATTTTGATTTGAGAGATGCTTGAGTAGAGTTCGCTTGAGAGCTTTCTAGTATCAACCCTTTTGGACAGAAGAGAGAGTCATATGTTCCCTTGGGAGACGGTTCACAAGTCAATGCTTACGGAGACATACCGACAGGACCCTTCAAGGAGGCTTAAAAAGTTAAGGCTCAGTTGTAAGTTTTACTTTGATTTATATTAATACAAATCAATAGCTTGTTTCCTATATCGTGCATTAAATTGTATGTCGATAGCTTGAGGTTCCTTGACTGTTCAAGTAAATTGTTTGGTTGTTTTCTATTTGAATTTGTGGTGTTTCTCTACATGTTGTTTTCAGGTATGAAAGACTAGAAGAACAAAGAGCTGGAGCAACACAACGAGGACTTCATTGAACGTCGGATTAAAGGTAGGTATTCATAACACCAACTTTCTAAGGAAATTTTCTTTGGTATTGTCTGTGCAGTGATTAGACCCACTCTAGGGCTAGAGGAGTTTCCTCTGTCCATAGAGGGAACTTACCTGTGTAACAAGTAGCCTGGTCTCCCTCTCAACCAAAGGTCCCCAAGCCGAAGAAGAAACAAGTTGTTCGCAGTATGGCCATCAAAAAGCCAAAAATTGCTTCACCAACCCTAGTTGTCGACCTTACTGATGAGGTTGAGAATTCGATCTTCGCAACCCCCATAGTTGAAGAGATTCCCACCACCACTTCCAATGTTTTACATCAGTTGCGGGATTCATCCCTGCACACAGCCTCCACCTCCATGACCTTTTCAGAGACCTTCCTGTCAGGTCAACAAAGAATGATTGTGGAAATAGAAGTTGAGTTCACCGGGCAGGAAAGGGCACCACTTCTGCCAACGATACACAACAAACATCAATTGTATCACCAATGCTTGGGTCGAACCCACCACAAGGAGGAAGCCTGGACACTATTTTTTAGGGAGAAAGGATTGAGTCGTATCGGCCACCTTTCCCTATGTAGGTTTTAACCTTGTACAGAAATTACCTGCATACGAATTCTAAAACACATAAAATAAACAATGCGAGAACATAACACATAAAACATATATACATAGAGCTTTTCCCCTGGATCCCAAAACCAGGACTACCAGCTTGATTTTTCATTATGTTCCTTTCAATCTTATAATACATATTTATACATGCTGAAGCATCCAATACCATGGACCAAAAACCATCGCGTCCAAAACATGTGCGAAAATCATGCACAAAACCATAGGTGGGTCCACCCAACCTAACATAGGTTCCAAAACCAAAATTTGCAGGGGCACTGCCCTAGACCCCATAGAGTGGGGTTACCTGCACCCCTCAAACCCCCTGTGACCCCCCTGGTACACAATCGGTGCAACGAAGGGGGGTTCTGCCCCCCCTCTAACCCTCCGGTTAACTACGTGGGCTAGTCATGGAAAGAATATAACACAACCGAACATTCTCCCACTTGTTGCTTTCTTTCCATAGGGGGCCACAAGAGAGCTTAGTCATTTATCTAGCCCTGTAATGCCCATTGTTTCTCTACACCAAGAGAACTTCTCAGAGCTCACAGATTTTGTCAATGCATCTATAGTATTCTTCAAAGTGTCCACCTTTACCAACAACACCTTTTTGTCTTCTATCATATCCCTCACAAAGTGATATTGAACATCAATGTGCTTGGTCTTTGAATGATATGCAGGGTTCTTTGCCAAGAAAATTTCACTTTGGCTATCACAGTCTATCCTTATAGCTCCCTATACTAACCCCATACTTGAACGCAATCTCTACAACCAAACTGCTTCCTTGCTTGCATGAGTGGCTGCCATGTATTCTGCCTCTATAGTTGATAGTGCCACTACAGATTGTTTCTTACTCATCCAACTGATTGCACCTCCAAATAGGTTAAACACATACCCACTTGTAGTTATTCTCTAATCCAGATCTCCAGCCCAGTCCGCATCAACAAAGCCACGAATATCCAACACTCTATCCAATCCTAGTCTTCCTTGTTAGCACAAACCGTAATCACTAGTGCCACGCAAATACCTGAAAACCCGTTTCACTGCTATCCAATGCTCCTTTCCTGGTTTTGACATAAACCTTCTCAATACTCCCACTGCATGTGCAATGTCTGGTCTAGTACAGACCATTGCATACATCAGGCTACCGACTGCACTTGCATATGGAACACGGGACATGTCCTCTTCCTCTTCTTGTGTCTTCGGACATTGTTCAGCAGATAACTTTACACCTACAGGAATAAGAACCTTCACCGGTTTACTATCCTGCATATTAAATCTCTGCGATATTGTCTCGACATACTTCCTCTGGTCTAACCAGAGCTTCCTCTTTGCCCGATCTCTTTTAATTTCCATGCCCAAAATATAGTTTGCAGCACCAATATCTTTCATGTCAAATTTGGAGGACAATTGGGTCCTCAAATCCTGGATAATTTCTTTGTCATTTCCAACCAACAACATATCATCCACATATAAGACCAAATAAATAACATGGTCACCAATTAATTTAAAATACACATAGTGATCTGCTTTGCTTCTGGTGAAGCCAAGTCCCCGTATAAATGTATCAAATTTCTGATACCACATCCTTGGTGACTGTTTTAACCCATACAGAGACTTTTTTAACTTGCATACCAGTTCTTTCTTACCCTTCACCACAAATCCTTCAAGTTGCTTCATGTAGATTTCCTCTTCCAAATCCCCGTGAAGAAATGTTGTCTTCACATCCCTCTATTCTACCTCAAAATCAAAAGCAGCAGTAATAGATAAAATTAATCTAATAGAAGTTACCTTGGCAACAAGAGAAAAAATATCACCAAAATCAATTCCTGACACCTGGGAATAACCTTTTGCTATCAACTGAGCTTTGTATTTCTCCACCTTTCCTTCTGCATTTGTCTTCTTCTTGAACAACCATTTGCTACCAATGGGTTTCCTTCCAACCGGCAACTCCACCAGATCCCAAGCCTCATTTTTGTGCAAAGATGCCATTTCATCAACCATGGCCTCTTTCCAGAGTTTTCCATCCTCTGAATCTACTGCTTCCTTCACAGTTCTGGGATCATCATCAGTAATGGATAAAGAAAAATTTGAACAAAAAGCAGATGGACTATACGTTTATGGTTGTCTTCTTTCTCGAACTGATCTTCTCACACCCGGATTTTGTGGCTCTTCATCTTCTGATTCCTCCTCTGCTGTAGAGTCTGATTCTTCCTCCTTTAGCTCAAACTCTATCTTCTTGGGTTCCTTTGGTTGGACTTCATGTTTAATAACATCTTTCACCTCTCTGAACACCACATCTCAGCTGTACAAAACCTTCCTTGTTATTGGGTTCTGAAGCTTATAACCCTTTAAACCATCCTTATACCCAATAAAGATGCACTTTTCATATTTACTATCCAACTTGGTTCATTTCTCCTTTGGAACATGTACATATGCATCACATCCAAATACCCTCAAATGTGAAAGAGAGGGTTTCTTACCAGTCCATACCTCTTGTGGAGTTTTATCCTCCAACATTGATGAAGGTGATCTGTTGCCCAGGTAACATGTTGTCTCCACCGCCTTTGCCCAGAATTCCTGTCCTAACCCAGCACCACTGAGCATGCTTCTTGCCCTTTCCATCAACATCTTGTTCATTCTTTCTGCAGCTCCATTTTGCTGAGGTGTATATGGAGTAGTCTTCTACTGTGCTATACCACACTTCTTACGGAATTATTCAAATTCCTTACTGCAAAACTCTCCACCGTTATCTGTTCTCAGCACCTTTATCTTCTTCTCTATCTGGTTTTCCACCAAAGCCTTGAATTCTTTAAACCTGTCAAAGACATCAGATTTCTTCTTAAGGAAATATATCCATGTATTCCTTGAGAATTCATCTATAAATGATACATAGTACACAAACTTACTCAGTCATGGAACCTTCATAGGTCCAAACACATCACTATGCACAAGCTCTAATATATGTTTTTCCCTCCTACCACCAGAGGGGAAACTCACCCGATTCTGCTTCCCATATACACAATTTTCACAGAAATCAAAATCCAGAGAGCTATTACCCATACCTTCTACCATACCTTTACCAAGAAGTATTCGAAGGCCCTTCTCTCCATTATGTCCAAGCCTTTGACGCCACAGCATGGTCTTCTCTCTAGAGACCACTAGATTTTCTGCTCCACTTTCAGGAACCACAGAACTATTGCACCCATCAACAACCATGCTACCTTGTAGCTTGTACAAAGTTCCTATCCGAACTCCCTACATCAATACTAGTGCTCCCCGAACCATCTTGCAGGTATCCTTCTCGAACACTGTTTTTACACCTGCATCATCAAACTCACTTACAGAAATCAGATTTCTAGCCAATGTAGGAATATGCAGAACACCTGGAAGTGTTCTAACCCTTCCACCTTGCAACTTCAACTTTACTTTTCCATCACCAACGATTCTAGCTTTCCTATCATCCCCTAAGAAGACATCACCACCATCATATTTCTCATACTCGCAGAACCACTCTCTATGGGGAGTGAAGTGAAAGGATGCACCTGAGTCAATCAACCATGCCTCATGATCTACATGTGTACTTGAAGAAGCCAAGTACACATCCCCACCTTCATCTGAGGTGGTTTTCGCCTCTGCAGAAGGAGCATCATCAAATCCCTTTCCTGTATCAAGAGCTTTAGATTTACAATCCCTTTTGTAGTGCCCTTCCTTTCTGCATTTCTAGCACACCACCTTTACAGTTTTTCTTGGAGATTTAGATCTCCCTCTAGATTTAGATCTCCCAATCAATGACTTATTTTTGTTTCTGTTCTGGGAACGTCCTCATATAGACAAGGCATCACCATTCTGGCTCTCCATATTTTTTTGTCTCATCTCCCCCGTCATCAAGGATGAGACTATTTCATCAAACTGCAAGGCAATTGCATTGCTACCTATTGCAATAGCTAGACTATCCCACGAATCTGGTAGAGAACACAACAAACTAATGCACTTATCTTCATCTAAAATTTTAATATCAACAGATGCTAACTGACTTACCATAGTATTAAATGCGTTCAGATGCTCTGTCATTGAGTCTCCATCTTTCATCCTCAGGTTATATAGCTTTTTCTGTAGGAACAGTTTATTCACCAGAGACTTAGATTGGTACAAAGTCCCTAACTTGTCCCACAAAGCCTTCATCGTAGCTTCCCCTGATACATTCAACAATACTGAATCTGAGACACACAATCATATTGTGCTCTTTGCCTTCCGACCCAACTTCTTCTATGCTTCATCAGGCACTCCCGTTGGTTTAGTACCTGGATCTACCACAATCCACTGATCTTTATCCACCAACAGATCCTCCATCTTGAGTTTCCACAACTCAAAACTCTAACCATTAAATTTCTCGATCTCTATCTTTCCACTGCTCGTCATCTTCTTTCACCACCAGAATCAATCTCGCAGATCTCCCATTGAAGAGGGCCTACCAAAAGCCCAAGCGAAACCCCTCAATAACAAAGGCATCCCCTTGAAGTGAAAATAGCTCTAATACCAAATGTAGGTTTTAACCCTGTACAAAAATTACCTACATACGAATTCTAAAACACATAAAATAAACAATTCGAGAGCATAACACATAAAACACATATACACAGAGATTTTCCCCTGGATCCCAATACCGGGACTACCAACTTGATTTTTCATTATGTTCCTTTTAATGTTATAATACATATTTATACATGCCTAAGCATTTAATACCATGGACCAAAAACGATCGCGTCGAGAACCATGGACCGAAAACCATCACGTCCAAAAACATGTGTGAAAATCATGCACAAAACCATAGGTGGGTCCACCCAACCTAACATAGATTCCAAAACCAAAATTTTCTGAGGCACTGCCCCAGACCCCATAGAGTGGGGTGACCTACACCCCTCAAACCCCCTGTGACCCTCCCACTACGCAATCGGCGCAACGAAGGGGGGCTCCACCCTCCCTCTAACCCCCCGATTAACTACGTGGGCTAGTCGTGGAAAGAATATAACACAACCTAACACCCTATAAATCTCACAGTGATCCCAAACCCTAACATCATTCCACCCACTCCAAAATTCTCTTTGCTATCACAGCAAGCTCATTCGCCTGCTTCCCACTATTAAAAATCCATTGCCATCGATCTACCCATACAACAACAGTTCCCTGAACTGAGTACAATGCAGGCGACACACTGCAGCACTAGTCGTCAGCCCAACTATTTACATTTATACATCAAGCATTGCATAGGGCTGAAAAGATCCATGAGGATTTGGCTAAGGAACATGAGTTGCAAGCAAGGCAATTGTAGGAAGTAATAGAAAAGCGTGATCACATGTGGTGAGAAAATAAAGGTTTGCAAGCCTAGGTTGATCAAATCACGCAATGATTTAGGTCATTATGGCCAGCAATCATTGACACAAACGCAGAGGCACTAGCGAACATCACGATATGCACACTTGTGAAATGTTGCGACCACATACAAGTGGTATGCTCGAACCTGGTATCTACCAATGTTGACCTGAAGAAGAAGCTGGAGACGGTGAGGTCAGCGTTGCCAGACCGAGTGGAGATCTACACGAGGATGGTCGAGGGAAAAATCACCGAGGTGGAAGCAAAGAAACAAGCCTTAGCAGACGCCCTCGTCGACAGCTACACTTTGATGAACAAAGTCCATTACTAGCCAAGAAGCCTGGCACTGAAAAATCACTCGGTCTACCCAATGAGAGAGCGAATACAGACCTTATTCGCTAGCACAAAGGATTGTATAGACCCTACCCAACTGTAGCAGATCAATGACCAAATTGATGCCATCTAGGCCCAAGTTGATCAAATTGAGGAAGAGTCTGCAAAGATGAAGAAGGTGATCAGAGATCTGCAGCCACCAGTTCAGATGCAAGTTCTAACTCTGAAGGAGGTGTGTGACTCCAGTGAACACCAATGGAGCCACTTACAGAGCCAATGGCCAACAGAGTTAATGTCAAATTCGGCCGAGGCATTCACCCAACGCACTGATGCAATCCTCGCCGGATGGGACACTGCCATCCAGAATTACTAAAAATTCAGACAACAAATCACAGTCGTTGTTTCGGAGTTGGAGCCTTCGTTTGGAATGGGGGAACCTCAAAGGGAGGAAAGTGTAGTAGAAACATATGCCAATTCACAAACAACGGTCGAGGCAAAAGAAGCATCAACCCAACCATCGGTAGAACCAATGCAATTGACAGTGCAACCACCACCCATAGAGCCCATGGAAATACTAGCAGGACTGACCGAGGTCGAAATGAATTGACTCGGGGACGAGTCAAAGAATTGTGGTCAGGGCCTATTGGGGCCTTTGTTTAATTTTGGAAAGGTTTTGATCATTTTTGGTTGACCGAAGGACGAGAAGGAAACAGGTGGCAACAATGGTTAGATTGCGAAGGACTAAGCTGGACAGCAGGGCAGGAACATGCAGTTGCGCAAGAGTTGTAGCAAGGTGGCAGCGGAAGACAAAGGTAGCTGAGTGGGCGGGAAGGTGCAAGAGAAGCTGAGGGAGAGAGCAGCCGAGCAGGAACTGGTAGTCCAGGTGGTAGAAAGGAATATAAAAGGAGAGGGCCAGTAAAGAAGGGGGGTTGGTTAGTTAGTTGGCGAGGTTGTGGGATTTGGCAAGAGAACATCTAGTTGTGGTAGACCAATATCAGAAGGTTGGAGCCTGGATGAGCAGGGCCCTTGAGGCTGAGACTGAGCCCGAGTCCAAACCAGGTATTCCTTGTATTTGCTTGTGGCGAATGCCGAAGATATGGTGTACTATTTATTGTTAAGTTAATAGAAAAGAAAGGCTAGACTGGTTGTAGAATACTATATGCATGGGTGTGATGGTGTGATGACTCTTTAAAATTTTTGAATGTCCTATCGAATGCATGTAGATAGTAGTTCCTGTGTGATAGTTTTTATGCTGTTATTTTTGTTATGTGTGTAATGTATATATATATTTGTTATCGGCTGGTACTTCAGTCGATGCTCCTTAGACTCCATGATGAACCTCTCTTGCTTCCGGTCACGACATGCCTCAGGTGAGACTCCTTACCCTTTGGGTAAGGTGAAAATTTCGGCATTTTTCTATACTACAATGGATCATTGTTAGCCCACTGCGCCTGAACCCAGGGTGTTTTCTCCCTGATGACTCTTTCGTGCCAGCAAATGGTTCCATTGCTGGGATTTATGTAATCTTCCCTCTTTCCCACTGTGAGTGTGTATAGTTGGTCTAACATTCCTGGTTCATCCCTATCATCTACTAGTTTTTTGAACCTAGGTCCTTGATAGGGGTCCAGGGGTTGGGTCACCCTTAGTCCTTCTACTTCGAAAATCATCAGTTCTTTCTTTAGGTCTATGACAGCATAGTTCTCATAGGCCCAATCGATCCCAAGGAGCACCGGGTATGGGTCTTTATCCCCCATGATGTCAATCACCTCGAATTCGGTGTGCGTCTTCACCCCTGCCACATCGACTTCCACGTTCTCCAACCTTCCAATGGGAAGTATACAATACTGATTTTCCATTCTTAGTTGAATTGGTGAGTATTTCAATTGCGGCTTCCCCATTGCCTCCCATGTTTTTCTAGGTAGGATGTTTACATCCGACCCCAAGTCTAACATTGTGTCCCTTATCTAGAACCCTGCAACCTACACGTTGATTCAAAATTCCTTGTCGCTTCTCCTCTTGTTCCGTTTCACTCTTCTGGAATTCTTTTCTGGTAAGTCGACAAGTGGTCACGCCACTTCCCCTTCTTCTACGGATAACGCAGCCTTCAAACTTTTCCGCAACTCATTCAACATGCATTCATCCTCGAAAATCTTCACGAATAGTTTAAACCATTCTTCAATCGACTTGCCGTGATCCAGCACATGAGCCAGTGGTTCCTGGTTGTCTCTCTTCTTGGTCGTCCCCTCGAACAGCTTAGCTGCCTCATGATAATACTACTTTTGGCATAATGAGTTCCAGACAATCCTCCATGGCATGGGTATTAACCTAGCATTGTGATCACCAAGGTCTCCTCAGGAGTGGGCATTCTCTGGCGACATGCCCTTACTGGTCGCAGTTGTAACACCTTATGAGGCCTCTTCCTCCCATCCTCCCTCCTCACCCATTTCCTCCTCGTCCTCCCCGGTTTGACTCATTGACTCTGAACGTAGATCTGTCTAGTCATTCTGCTAGAGCATCCAGTGCTCAGCACTGATCAATGTGATGCGTTGTAGATGCGCAAAACTCATAGTAGTTGTTATTGGGGACATTGGAGTATTTCTGCAGTATCGGGCACATCTGTGGCAGGTGTCCATACATTCTACAGATCTCGCAAAATTCTTGGCTATTCCTTCCCGAAAAAGCTCCTTGCGCTCCTATTGCCGCAACTCTTGTGGTTGGTGGGGCCCCTGACGACCCTGCGACCCCCCTGGATGATTAATCCCTCGCAACCTGGGGCACTCTGTCGCAACATGCCCTTCGACCATGCAATGGGTGCACCATACGTTGGGTTTGGCTGGTCGTACTAGCTGAAGGTCCCTCAGCTTCTCCGTTAGCGTTGCGATCTGATTCTAGAGACCCATGATCGACGAGTCTTGCAAACCTGTCCCTCCCCAATATTCATGAGGATACCCAACCATGGCTTCTATTTGGGATGCTTGCTCCAAAGCATCTTGGAGGGTTCCGATTTTCTGTTGCATCAATGGCGTTCTGGTTAGGGGAAAGAGTGCCTTGATAAACCAGTCCCGCTAGTGATTCGAGTCCATAGTGTAACTCAACTTAGCGATGGCATCCTTAAACCTTTGCATGAGCTCTCAGGCCATCTCACCCTCCTTCTGCTTGATTTCCCATAGCTCTAATAGCCCCTGGTGGTCCGTTTGTGGTACTTTGAATTCCTATACAAATCCTCTCTTGATATCATCTATCGTGGGGTTCTGGTTCTTCTCCGCCCATTTTATAAACCAACGCAGAGCCCTCTCCCTCAGTGTGGTCTGAAATTCCAATGTCCTAGCATTGTCTGGAGTCTGATGTGCTCTCTAAATAGCTTCACAGAGATACCAGTGCTGCTCTACATCCTCGTTTCCCCTTCCTGCAAACTTTGGATATCTGGTAAAAGACCCCGCCATACTGACTTGGGTATGAGCTAATAGCACAAACCCTTTGTTCCCTGGCTACTAGGATCCCTGTAATCCTAAGTTATTGATACTACCGGCTCCTTGTTTCTCCCAATATTAAAACTAGCTTTATATTTCACATGCACTATATACTCGTACTGCCTTGGTTAAGCTAATAATAAATTCCTCCAGATTGTAATAAGGTACCAGGGGAAGACCGGGGGAGACACCACCTGTGTCTCGGGGGTATTGCTACTGAACCTTAATGGATGCCTCTCCTTCATTAAATAATCTCCTCATCACATCACCCATGTCCTCTTCTCTTTCCTCTCTACACCCACTCGGCCCTTACTCTTGCGATCTTACTTCCGCAACCTATAGGAAAGGTCCCTCTTCATCCCTCTGGCTCCTAGTTCTCTTGTCACCAATCTTGCTCTACTCAATGTCTTTCTTTCCTCCCTCTTTGACTTAGGGTTTTCCCATCATTGCTCCTACTTGGTGAGGGTCCATCCTTTTTTTCTTCAGAGTTCGAACCACTCTTTCCTGCCACTTATCCGCTAGCAGTGCCCTCCTGTGCACTCTAACATCTCTAGCTTTCTTCAATTCTTCTGCATCCATCCCTTCAGCAGCAATTCTATTCCCCAACTGGTAGCATTCCCCCCTTAAGTACTTCCGCTGGTACTTGGGTTTTATGCTTCCATCTCAGCGGTGGGCGAGGGTAGTAATCCTTCTTCTACCATAAACATCTTAATCCACGTCGATACTTCCCTCATCAACCTTCCTCTTAATCCAGATCCAAATACTGCTTCTACCTTTGAGAAGGATTGATAACTCTCGGTAGTGAACTCGACTATATATCCTTCCACCGTAGTCTTTACCCAAAAATCGACTGCTCTGGTCAGATCATTGTCCAACTGTTGAAGCAGTACGAGATCCAATAGGGTCTAGTTGCGGTGACCTGTCATCAACCCCCCTAATCGATTCTTCCCTTTCAGCCTTCTTAACCAATTGTATAAGTCTTCTGGAAACTTGCACCAGAATATCTCATATTGGTCATTGGTACCATCGGCATACAAAATCCCTTCACTCACCTTGTCGGTCGACTGATTTTGGTGGGTAGCTTGCTCTGTTACAAACTGATCTACTTTATGATTCCACCAATCTCTAATATCTCTCTTAAATATCCTCGACACCATGGTCTGAACCAGTGCTTGTAACTTCAGGTCTCAGCAACGGAACCATTTGTTGGCACGAAAGAGTCATCAGGGAGAAAAGACCCTGGGTTCAGGCACAGTGGACCAACAATGATCTGTTGTAGTCTAGATCAACGTCGACATTTTCACCTTACCCAAAGGGTAAGGAGTCTCACTCGAGGTGTGCCGTGACTGGAAGCAAGAGAGGTTCGTCATGGATTCCAAGGAGCACTGACTGAAGTACCATCTGATAAAAAATATATATACATTACACACATAAAAAAAATAGCGGCATAACGTCTATTACATAGGAACTACTAACTACATGCATTCAATAAGACATTCAAAAATTTTAAAGAGTCATCACACCATCACACCCCATGCATATAGTATTCCGCAACCAGTCTGGCCTTTCCTTTGTACTAACTTAACAATAAACAATACAATATATCTTCGACATTCGTTGCAAGTGAATACAAGGAATACCCAGTTTAGACTCGGGCTCAATCTCAGCCTCAAGGGCCTTGCTCATCCAGGATCCATCCTTCTGATATCGGTCTTCCGCAACCAGATGTTCTCTTGCCAAATCCCACAGCCTCGCCAACTAACTAACCAACCCCCCTTCTTTACTGGCCCTCTCCTTTTATATTCCTTTCTGCCGCCTAAACTGCCAGTTCCTACTCGGTTGCTCTCTCCCTCGGCTGCTCTTGCACCTTCCTGCCCACTCGGCTACCTTTGTCTTCTGCTGCCACCTTGCCACAACTCTTATGCAACTGCCTATTCCTGCCCTGCTGTCCAGCTTACTCCTCCGCAATCTAACCGTTGCTGCCACCCGTTTCCTTCTCGTCTTTCGGTAAGCCAAAATTGATAAAAACCTTTCCAAAATTAAATAAAGGCCCCAACAAGAAGTAGCATGACAAATGAGGCAATTGACACTACAAAAACATTACTAGGTAATTTTGTCAATGCAATAAAATATAATATTTCTTTAATAAAATTTTAGTTTAAGAAAAGAGTTATAGAAACAATAAGCACTGGAGGAGCAAGCTAAACATATCATAAAGTTGAAATTATTGAGCGAGAAAATAGTGGAGTATGCGATTGAAATATTGGATGTTGTGTTATTTCTCCCTCCTAAATTTTGTTGTGGATACACTGGATGGCCATTTGTGGGAGCTCTAGGTTATGGATTACCCCAAAAACCTTGGTAATCATCACAAGGAAACACAGGGAATGTACATAGTTTTGTGCATGCATGAATACTTCATCAAATAGTCATGTCATTGACTCTCTATTAATAGTTGTTAAAGAATGTTATTATTATTTGGTAAAATGTGATTGTCCTATTTAGAATTAATTATAAACATAGTATGCAACATCTTGACACAATGTTTTCCCTTATGCTTCTAATTTTTTCTCAGTGGAGAAACTGTAAGATATGCATTCCTATGCCACCATAGAATACTCATAGCTTCTCATAATGGGCTTCACATTTCTACTTGTCGTGGTCAAACATATGAGGAATCCCTATTGCATAGGACATTAAAATAACCTATAAATCATGTATATCCTTCAACTAAACTCATGTATCTAATTATTGTAATCAGACTTATCCATAAGCCCCAATGCACGGGAATCAAAATAACCTTAAGTGACACCCTAGTGACAAAGATTTTTGTTTCTAAACTAATCATGCAATGCTATGGAAATTGGAACTAATAATGCATTGCCCTATCTTTCTTGTGAATATTAATTGGGCATCAATCATAGGAAAGTGATTTATTGCTAAAAAAAGGTATTAAACTCTAGAACAACACCCTAGGAACAATGCTTCCTTTGACACATTCTATCAAATATCTTTGCAAAGATAGCAATCGATTTAGGGTATATACATTCAATAAATTAGGAACGTGATGTAACACGCCCCCTTATCTAACCAAAGGTGGTTACTCTGCTAACCTGGCCCCCAATCTGCAGTTATGAGAAAGGGGTGAAAATAATTTTTTACATGAAAACTATCAAATCCATGATATTTTTCTTGTCGAGATGTTTCCGATGATCTAAATTTTCACTCTATTCAAACTTCGAAAATAAAAGTTTGGTCAATTCAAAGTTTTCCTACTCTTCTATATTATAGCACTTTTTCATGCCACATGGCACCCATGTGGACCCCACAAGGTGCCACATGGAATATCACTCTAATGCCACTCTACACCACCAACTTATGGCTAACTATAATTCAATATATCATATGTCTAAACTTGAGATGTGTATCTTCATTTGAGCTTGTAAGTGTTTTGGTTTCCAGTGCAAAGAGAAGTTGGCGAGTGCAACACGTCAAGCAATTTAGATAACTACTCTCCCAAGAGTATACTTTAGAATTCTGTCTCTCACCAATTTAGATACCTACTCTCCCAAGAGTATACTTCTAATCTAGGTTCTTCTGTCCCAATACAATTTTCATGAACCTAATCAACTCTATTACAACACTCCATCCCAGAACTTGCATATCAAGCTAGTTTACATTACTAGATAAAATATGATACACATTTCATCTTTCCGTGATATTTTTGTTAACAACAACATCCTTTAGATTTTTAGTCCTTTGTACACTTTTATGATTGATGACTACTTCAACTTTTATTTGTTTGGTTCATGCCTATTTCTTCTTCTTAGTAGTAAATGACTTCCACTTTTGCATCTATTATTTTTAGTTGGAAGAGGGTACATGAATATGCATTAAAGGCTTCTATCCTAATGATAATATGCTATACAATGTGGTAATATTAAACATTAAGAAATTAAAATAAATTTTTATTTATTGAAAGAAGACTTACACAATCATTTAGGACATACCTTCCCTTTTCACTTTACTAAGTGATCAAGAAGCATAAGAGATTTGATGCAATCACAATCAAGAAACTAAGTGTTGCGAACTAATCTCCATTTTTTGCAAACCTTAAGTCTACTCATTCTAAATCAAACCAAAAGATATTAGGTTTATCCGAGATTAAAAAAAAAGAAAGCGTGTTTTAGGTTCACACAAATATATCTTTCACGGGTAATCCATTCAATTATATCCTAAAATCCCATTCAATTGTTTCAATTCTGGATCAAAATGTCCTCATGTGTTAGCTCCTCAATTTTGCACACCATATTTCACACTTCATTCAACAAGGGAGCTTGTTAGACTTATGAAGGTATTTAAGAAATTGTGCATATAGAAATCACAAAACATCTGTCTCCATCTTGAAAACTCTAAGCATTGGACACACCAATGTCTGAAATTCCATATCAAAATTGCACAATTTTTTACAAGGCATGAAAAAAATCCACTAGAAGCTCCCTAACACAAGAAATGAATAACATACTACATTGGAAAAGTAGGTTATGTTCATCATTAATTCATACTCTGGTTTTGAAATACCTTTATAGTCATTTGTTTCTCATATTACTAATACCAAAAATCATCCACTATTACCTATGTGTATCATCTTCTCAACAACTAAAGATCTACACATTTAAACAAGTTCAAATATCCACCATTGTGAAGTTGAATAATTGATGATGCAAACCAAATTCCACATGAGTCAATTCTTAGGAGAAAGGTCTGACATGGGCATAACACATGACAGTGGTGTGTATGGTTACGTGTTATAAACAATCTACAACATTGAAAATAATTTCAGTTTTGGCATTGAATGTTAAGCTTAGGCAACATGCCATAATGAAACTTTCAATTCTCAACAAATATGGCAATATAGAAGAGTGCCATCTTCACCTACGAAGCAACATAGTGGAGCTATAAAAAAGAGAATAAAGTACACAGTGACCAACTTGGAGGCACATTAAAAGACACGTACACATACAAGGAAGAGTGAATATGCACAATTAATGATTCAATTACACAGTCTTGACATTGACATGGAATTTAAACATAGTTTGGCATCCAACTTGGATTGCAATGGAAATCCCTAAGCTCTGGCCCTATGACTGGTGGCAATTTGGAATTTATCGACTAGAATGAGGAATTTGTTGCACCCATATGTGGTTACAAACATTGAGATCAACCCAATTTACTCCCTCGGTCTTTCATGAATGATTGTAGCCTATTATTAGTGGCTATTGAATTCATTTCTAGGCTGGAATTAGGACCTTCTGCAAACTTTATCATTGGACTGATATCAGGGCAAAGCATGGCGAAAATAGTGAACTCCTCATTGAAGACGAAGTAAAAATAGTTGGAGGAAAATAAATCTCCATGAGGATGGAAGACATTTGGTAGGGTTGTTGGGTTGTGTTGACTAGCCCCAGTAGTGAAGCTGGGGGGTTAGGGGGGGGGCAGCATCCCCCCTGTCTGGGGGTTTGAGGGGGGTTGTAGCCCCCCTCTACGGGGTTCGGGGTAGTGCCTCAAGAAATTTTTTTTTGGACCCTATATTAGGTGGGCGAACCTACCTATGGTTGTGCGCATGGATTTCGCACATGGTTTTGGGCACGATGGTTTTCGGTCCATGGTATTTTGTAGATCCAGTCAAGGGAACTATGGTTATGTTCTAATCCAGGGTTAATGGATTGGGGTTTATGGATGCTTCGGCATGTATATATATGTATTGTAACATCGAAAGGAACATAATGAAAAATCAATCTGGTAGTCCCGATTTTGGGATCCAGGGGAAAATCTTTATGTATATTTGTTTTATGTGTTATGCTCTCGCCGTTGTTTATTTTCTATTTTTAGAATTCGTATGCAGGTAATTTCTGTATGAGGTTAAAACCTGCAAGGGTAACAAAATAGCCCCTAAGGAAATCATTTTAACTCAAGCATAAGCATAATAATTGATAAAAAACAAAACCAGTTGCTACAGTTGAAGCCAAACTTTGGTGCAGAGCCTTATTCCTATCAGCATGCTAGCATTCAAAAGAAAAAAAAAAGTCTCTTAAGTTCACAATTCAAGCGAAACTTTTGTGCAAAGCCATGTTCCTACCAACAATTTAGGATTTATAAAACACATTATTGGTACCCAAGCATATCGTATATACAAGTTTGTTACATAACTGCACCCAACACATTATACACACATATATACGTGCCATACATACACAAGTAAGAGCACATCCACATTTCAACATACAAATCATGACTAACTCATTACCTATATTGATTCAGTAGGAATGGACTTAGTAATAACTTAATGTTTGCATGACTTTATTTCCTTAAATGCACATGGGAAACTATGCTTAGGACAATACTCACCTCCCAACCTTAGACAGATTGCCATTAGGCTCCTAATGCAACTTTAACCCCTGAGCTAACATCTAGGAATTGAGAAGACTAGGGCCAATCTGTTTAACAAAAGTCCATAAAATCCAAAGGTCAAAGCCTTTGCCCTTAATCATTACTAGGGTCTCCAAAGTTTTAAGCTCCACACCAAATGTTATGCAAGTCTCTCCTGCCTTCTTCAATGTATAAGACACACGATTAAGTTCCTTGTGCCTCCATATCCTTGTTGTAAACACACTCCCTCTTCTAATTTTCAAACACCTTTTTACCCTTTCCTCCCTTTTTTATTTTCTAAATTCAGACTGTGGTTATTTAGAGCCCATTCTAGCCCAACCCCTCTAGACTAACCAAAAGTGCCCCACATGTCCTTTGTATTTAGATTTTATGGTGGGTTGCCCAGTTATCACTTGTTAGTTTTTTAGGCCAATCAACGTCGTTCCATTTGGAATTTCACCCCTTTCCTTTCCATTTGTTAGCCTTCAGGGCTTGTTCATGTAGAAAAATCTTCTCGAGTTCTGGAACAAATTATCCCTTTGTCTTGTCCATGTGCCTATGTTTTTTTCAAATATTTACCATATCTACAAGGGTAAAAGTGATTGGGGCTATCACAAACCCCTTCCCCTTGGAGGAACACCATCCTAGTGTTCAATGACCATATACTGTTGAAAAATGTGCTAAATTTAGAATGTGCTAAAAATAGACCTACTCAAAATAGCATGTCCAAAAATAGCAGTTTGGCTAGTGAGGTCATTGGTAACATTGGGTGAGAGGTGAAACTACTAAAAATAGAAAGTTCTAAAAATAGCATTTCTGGGTCCCTTCCTATTTATAGCAGTCCCTAGTCTGTCTATAGGAAGTAAAATTAATTTTGGTCTTAATAGCAGTTGGAACTATTAATTAATTAATTCAGTTGAGTTAATTAGTTAAGGAAATTCGAATTTGAAGTCTTTGTGAGCATGCACATGAGTTGCCCCACTGATTGAGGAATTTATCCTTAATTTCCTCCATTGATTGAGGGAATAAGTATGAGTTCTATAATGAGAGAATCAGTTGACTTAGTTCTAACTAGTCAAGTCCAGTTAGATTATTTTAACAAGTTGTTAAAATAATAAAATATAGTTTGTTAATGCTTGCATGCATGTGACAACTATTATTTTAGATAACTGAGGATTCACTCATGGATAATTGTTGCATGTCAGTTCTGTCAGAGACCCAGTTGAGATCAGATGTGGGACAGTGTACTATCAGATGTTTGACTATTTCTAGTAAGTAGTTTTTGCATGGTTGAGGAACTAGTGTCCTCAAGGATTGCGTAGTTGGACCATTGGTTAACTTGGTATGTTTGGAATTAATTACATATGATTTTGCTATTATTTCCTAAGAAAACTGCATAAGGAAATAGGGATTGGACCATAGGTAAAGCCTTTATATACAGGTCTTGGTTGCTTCATGAGACATATCTTCATATCTTCATAGTTCATTGAGAACTGAATAGCTTGAGAGTTAATTCTTTTTGTACTGTGAAGAGGATTTCCACTTGATTCATAATACATGGTTGGGGTTTTATGCTGGTGCTTTCCCCTGGATATATCTTGTGTTATGTGTGAATTTTTCTCTTGATCAGTTATGCATGTTTCTACTTGATGTTGCTCATTAATTCGATTATGCTTCCGCTTAATGTTTTGTAAAAGTAGAACAAGTATTATGCTTTAGGACATTGCATATATCGGTTTGTTCTACAGGTGAAATTTCTACATGGTATCAGAGCATAGGTGATCAAGCAAGAACAATATACTAGTAGGAGAAATTTGAAGTTTATTATTCGGGATATAGATTTGAAGTTCATATCACATCTATTTCATCGATGGTGTTCTATGGTTTGAGGCTTGAGTATGCCCTTGGTGGCAACTAAAACTATATAGCTTGGAAGAATTGCATGGAGGTAGTTTTGGAAGATAATGATCTTAAGGATTTCATTGATCAAGAAATCCCTAAGCCTACTGACAAGACTGAGCAGGTGGAATGGAGGAAGTGTGTGGCTAGAGCTAGGAGAATTCTCTTGGAGGGAATGCGAGGTCACATTGTCTCGAGCCTCCATGGAAAGGAGACTCTGCATGCAATGTGGAAAACATTGAAGGATTTATATCAAAATAGCAGTGATCAGAGGAAGCTGGCACTGAAGGACAAACTTCGAAAGATCAAGTGTGAAAGGGATGAGACAATCTCTATGTATCTAACCAAGCTCATCACATGCAGGAATGAGCTTGCAAGTGTAGGGGTCGTGACATCGGATGAGGATATGGTGAGTCTAGCACTCCTTGGCCTTCCTAATAGTTGGCATAGCTACCAGGACTCGGTGAATGGAAGGGAGAAACTGCCATATTGGGAATGACTATGGTCGGATTTGATGCAAGAGGAGATCAGAAAAAGCATCAGAGATAGTTCTTGATCCATGCATGATGAGGAGAACTGTGCCTTAGCTAGTAAGGCAAAGAAGGGGAAGGAGAAGGTTTCTCTTTCCGAATCCAGTTCTTCCAATGATGGGAATAAGGTTGAAAAATCGAAAGTGTGATGCTTTCGTTGTCATGAGGTGGGCCATTATGCTACAAATTGTCCACGGAGGAAATCCAAGAAGGGATCCGGGGAAGGATCTGAAGGTGAGGCACTTGCTTCACAATTTGAGTTGGATTTCACACTCTTTTCATGCATGGTTTCATCCATGGTGGGAAGTGGTTGGTTTCTTGATAGTGGAGCTTCTTTCCACATGACCTGCAACAAGATTTTGTTCAGTACTTTGGAGGAGAAAGATCTCCAGATACTCATAGCGATGGGTAATGATGAGAAGTATAGTGTCTTAGGTGTAGGCACGATTATTTTTCAAAGGGAGCATGGAGCTCGGCTTACCTTGACCAATGTCAAGTATGTACCAGGACTAAAGAGAAACTTGGTGTTGATCACGATGCTGGAAGACAGAGGCTATGATGTAGTCTTCAGTAAGGGAAAGGTTCTCCTTAGACACATCATCACTAGACAGGTGAAGTAGATTGGTTCACGAGTCAAGAACTTGTATCCTCTTGAGGTTCAAGATGCATGTAAAGCCTTAAGTAGCAAGGCAATTGATGGAGACTTGGTGGTTGACAGGGAGGGTATATTACCTCTCAACATGTAGAGCCAGAAGAAGTCTCAGACGATTATGGAGGAGCCACGATTGGTGCAACAACTTTAGGAGGTTGTGGAGCAGCCACAACAGGGGAAGCTGAGTGGAGATTGAGTAGAGACGTCTACTCATGCAGAGACCTCCAGTAGGGGGAAACTTCAAGCCAGGTGGGCTGAGGGATCATATATAGCCATACCTCCAGGTAGGAGGTGGGGCGATATAGAGTGATCATCCCAAGGAGGAGGGGCAGGATCCTTGAGGTACCCAACCTCTTAGATAAGACCTTGCTACGGGAGCCCCGATGTGGAGTAGTAGGAACTGACTGATTGGGTAGAGATAGATGTGGATGGAGCAGCAGAGAGAGCGACAATGCAAGGAATCCCATGACAGCGCATAGCTAGCAGGTTGCAGCAATGCGAGAGGCACAAGTGTTTTGCATAGTGCTAGGTGGCACAGAGAGGTGTGCAATGGTGCGAGATGCATGGAGATGTTGCAGTAGCGCAAATGTCAGAGAGGGAGCACTTGTAAGTAGCAGGTAGAGCTTCAGCATCAAAGTATGTTCCTAGACCAACAGAGTGGTCAGTTGAGAGTGTTTTTGTTCCAAGTGTTGTTGGAGCAAGTGGACCGAGTAGATGTGTTGCATGCAGAACATTCTAGAGTTACAGGATCAGGTTCGAGAGAAAGCCTTTCTTTTTGAGAGGGAGTGTTGAAAAATGTGCAACAAGAAATGCTAAATTTAGAATGTGCTAAAAATAGACCTGCTAAAAATAGCATATCTAAAAATAACATGTCTAAAAATAGAAATTTGGCCAGTGAGGTCATTGGCCACATTGGGTGAAAGGTGAAACTGCTAAAAATATAAAGTTCTAAAAATAGAATTTCTGGGTCCCTTCCTATTTATAGCAGTCCCTAGTCTATCTATAGGAAGTAAAATTATTTTTGGTCTTAACAGCAGTTGGAAATATTAATTATTTAATTCAGTTGAGTTAATTCGTTAAGGAAATTCAAATTTGAAGTCTTTGTGAGCATGCACATGAGTTGTCCCACTGATTGAGGAATTTATCCTTAATTTGCTCCACTAATTGAGGGAATAAGTATGAGTTCTATAATGAGAGAATCAGTTGACTTAGTTATAACTAGTCAAGTCCAATTAGATTATTTTAACAAGTTGTTAAAATAATAAAATATAGTTTGTTAATACTTGCATGCATGTGACAACTATTATTTTAGATAACTGAGGATTCACTCATGGATAATTGTTGCATGTCAATTCTGTCAGAGACCCAGTTGAGATCAGATGTGGGATAGTGTATTATCAGATGCTTGACTATTTCTAGTAAGTAGCTTTTGCATGGTTGAGGAACTAGTGTCCTCAAGGATTGCGTAGTTGGACCATTGGTTAACTTGGTATGTTTGGAATTAATTGCATATGCTTTTGCTATTATTTCCTAAGCAAACTGCACAGGGAAATAGGGATTGGACCATAGGTAAAGCCTTTATATACAGGGCTTGGTTGGTTCATGAGACATATCTTCATATCTTCATAGTTCATTGAGAATTGAATAGCTTGAGAGCTAATTCTTTTTTTATTGTGAAGAGGATTTCCACTTGATTCATAATACATGGTTGGGGTTTTATGCTGGTGCTTTCCCCTGGATATATCTTGTGTTATGTGTGATTTTTTCTCTTGATCAGTTATGCATGTTTCTACTTGATGTTGCTCATTAATTCGATTATGCTTCCGCTTAATGTTTTGTAGAAGTAGAACAAGTATTATGCTTTAGGACATTGCATACATCGGTTTGTTCTACAGGTGAAATTTCTACATACACAATATAACAATAACTGCTTAAAATACACCACACATTTAATATGCAACTTTATATGTACAACTCATTTCAATTTTTACAACATATCTTACATGCACAATGGCTTACCCAGCCACTCAGTAAACAACACTTTATTAATTCAGTCATTTCCCAATGGCCCTTTCTTGCAATCTTTTGGTGCCTTTGATGTACTCAATCCAACTTGGATTCATTTCTCTTCTCTAGAGTGTTTCTTTCCTTTAATTTCCAATGTTGTTATCCTTATGCTCCTCATTCCTTCAGTGAAAAATTCCTAGCTCATTGTTTTTGGGCACACCTCCACTGTGCTTCTCATTCCCTTGGGTAATCCGGTCACCCCCTTTTTGTGCAATCACTCACCTTTCAAGTTTAGGCATCCCCTTTTATGCTTCCCAATCCCTTGGGAGATCCATTCTTGGTAAGGCATCCTTGCATCGAAGGGGACTCAAAACTAAGGCATATCACTGCCTCAAAATTATCATATCAGTTATAGCATGCTTGATGGAAATCAGTTGGCACCATTGGTGCTAGTGTCCCACAATGGCCCTATTCTTGAAACCTTTGGCTTTTGCACATTGATGTTATTCCATCTTGTGGTCAGCCTTGTTCATTCGAACTATGTAGTATCGTGTCTTTTTATGCATCATAGGCACACACATTTCATGAGACTCACCATAAAGAAAAATGCAATGAATGTAATTTATACCTTATTAGTAGTTTATACTTACAGTGAAGTTGGAATTTTCCATAATTCCTACAGTAAAGCTAGGTTAGCTTATAAACCAAACATATCATTCAGTTGGCCCAAAAATTCAAGTTGTCATAAATCATGCTCATAATTTAAAGATTCAGAAGATCAATAAAGCATTGATATTTATCTTGATTTGATGCCTTCCTCTTTCCTCGCACACATGGAGTCAATTTCCTATCCTAGCAATAACCCAAGCAATAACATGTCCTACACAACCCAAGTGCCAACCCAAGGCTCTAAAGTGTCAACCCAAAGTGGTTACTCCAAGGCTCTAGGTACCCTCTAGACTATTTGTCAAGGTACCAACTCAACACATGTTGCTCCAGGCTCCAGGGACCCTCTAGGCGAACTACCAAGGTACCAACCCACAATCATGCTGGAATAGTTCCAATGCAATAAGGGAATCTAGAGGCTCACCTCCACCCTAAATCATCAAGGGAATCTAAAGGTTTACAACTCCACCCAATGATGATTATATATAAGCCCATCCATGACTATGGGCACTACCAAACCAGGTAGTCTTTTGTCAACAAAAGTTATTATCATTAGGAATCCAAAGGCTATCTCACCTCCACCTAGAAACAATACATAGCACATGTGCCCAAAAAATCACATACTTGTCTGTCCCAAACAATTAATAGACACATATTTATATACGTGTGGCACCATACCACATACAGAGAACATGATGCCATGTACATGTTAGAGTCGGTCTGGTCAGCCCTTTGTCAGAGATCAAAACTCTTTGTGCATTTCAATTTTAGGTGTCCCGCTCCATTCACTCAGCTGCATTTCACTAGGGGCATGCCATGATCTGACGGAGAAAGTCATGCTAATCATTTCCCTTCATTTCTGGCTCCTGTTGGCTCATGTCTTTTAACAATAATCACCAAAGTCCATGACAGTCAATGTCTGGTCCTTTACAGGACAAAAGTCATTTTCTATGTTAGGGTCTAGGAATTCATCAATTTGGTCTTTGAAACATGTCCAGAACAAGCCATGCA
Organism: Pinus tabuliformis; assembly: GCA_031772625.1. Classification (NCBI taxonomy): domain Eukaryota; kingdom Viridiplantae; phylum Streptophyta; class Pinopsida; order Pinales; family Pinaceae; genus Pinus; species Pinus tabuliformis. The sequence continues at coordinate 601,873,435 of CM062818.1, forward strand.
GGCCAGAGGGAGGCCCTTACACAACTGTGGTTCAGAGAGATTCATCGTCACATGGATAGACTTCGACTCTTCTTCAAAAATCTATTTTGAAGAAAAGTCAAACAAGGTCATTTATGACAAAATTTTCCAAAAAAATCGCCAGTTGACTTTTTCAGATACAGCCATGATTTCTGTGGCCAAATGCCCTGTCATACAGTCCCTGCAAATATGTGCCGAAAATTTCATCATCTGAGCCAAAATGTCAAAGGGAAAGTGAAAATCAGTGTGTTTTAAAGTCAGTGAAAAAGTGCAAAACACAACATTAGAAACATGGGTTTTCAAGTAAGAAAAAATTAAACCCATCTCTTCCAAGGCTATATATACTTGTTTTTACCCAAATCAAAGGCATTGTGCTATTACAAGACTTGGAGAAGACATTGCAAAGGTGTGAGTGTGAGATTGGAGCGTTTGAGTGAGTGGGAGCAGGTTTTAGAGGGCGCGGCGCACATACCCAGGAGTGCGGTGCACTCACCGAGCACGGCGCACACGCAACCAGCCCACAGTTGAAGGATTACACAGGCGCGGTGCATACCCAGTGCGCGGCGCACTAGGATTTGCGCGCGATGCACACAGACCAGTGGCCAAAAAACGTTTCCAAAGCACTCCAAATTTCGGTGAACGCTATCAATTCAAGAGGTAGGCCTTATGACATCACCGATTCATCAAATTTTGTCAATGATATGGTGTTTATAGAGATATTTGAATGTCACCCAAATGCATAAGGTTGACCATAAGAAATCACCAAGAAAATGATGGCTAGGGTTGTTAAAGTGTGTTGTTAGTGCCAAGGTTTCACTCCACTCACCCATTCCCCTCACCTGTCATTTTTCCCATCTCCCCTTGATCATTTTTCCTAAAACCCCGCCCTAAATCACTACCAAACCCTCTCCCTATTCCTCCACTATTTGGTCAACTCAAAATCACCACAAGACCAACTCATTGTGCAAGCAAGGTTGTGGAAGAAAGGTGCATGGTCGAAGAGTCAAAGAGTCAAATGATTAGGAGTGACTTAGGGTGATTTCAGGGCGCGCGACGCACACACCAAGGAGTGCGGCACACTCATTGGGCATGGCACACACAGAGCCCGTCCACTGTGTTAATCCACCACTGGCACGGCGCACTCAGAACGCGCGGCGCATAGAGATATAAAGCCCAGAAACCAATCAATTTGCCTAAAAAATTTTGGATGCTCACCAAATTTGAAAGGTAGGCAACCTACCTCCACTCTTGCATAAAAATTGAAAGGAATAGCATGGTTTTAGGAGTATAAATCAAATGAATTTTTTTTTATAAAGCAAACAAAAGAGAACACAAAGAAATCATGCTCCTAGGGTTTATGCTATAGTGACAGTGCTGCCAAGGTGTTTCAAACCCTACCCCATCAACACTACACCCAAACTACTCCCAAATCCCTAACAAATCTCTCCCTTTAACCCCTATTCCCATTTCATCATTCCCCTCCTAATAATCCATGTTTATTGTCCCCTTGGTGGCAGATTTTCAGAGCAACTACCAGCTTCATTAGAATTAAAGGGCAGCATAAAACCCAGGGTACAAACAGCAGTAATGGCATCCGAAGTTTCATCAGAATATGAGGAGGAGACCCACAGTGACACAGCTTCAGGAGAAAGGGCCCAAAGGAGACATCACCGAAGTGGCAGACATCTTAGAGATTAGCCAAACACCCTCACCGAGTTGCAGGCATGCCCTATTGCTATGTCGTGTTTCCAACACTTACATGTTTTGAATTTTGTCAGAGGGTGGCAAATGTCAGAGTTCATCATGAGTTGGCCCGTCTTTTTGCACTTCACCTACATGGAGGACAGTCTATCTTGGTTGGGGTCAATTTCACATTGACACCCGAAACCATATCAGTGGCAACAGGCATACCAAACATTGGAGAGCAGTGGCATAAGAAGAAGAAGGTAGAGAGGCATCATTATGAGCCTTACATCAAAGACAGTTGTTTGAGCCACCTCACGAGAGTTTTTCCATTCAGATTTTTGAAAGATGAGTATGCTCCGCTCATGAAATTGATCATGAAATACTTCAGTTGCGAGGGGAGGTTTTCTCACCTTTATGCCTATCACATCAGGTTGCTCATGCACTTTACCAGGGTGCGAATGATGAACCTCCCATTTTCATCTGCGGGAACATAGAGAGGATGAGAAATTTCATGCACCACAAGACCCCTCGACAGCAGCTCAACAGTGTGTATCACTTTTCCGTTATCTGGATTTTGGTGGACCATCAGTTGGGATTGCAGGGTATTGCTTGGGAGGACTTCATCTCCCGTGACTTCTTCAGCACTCCACAGGTGGTTTTAGAGGCAGAGCATGAGATAGGGGGCCCATCTCATCAGTATGAGTGACATGAGACTGCCACTATGCCAGTATACATCACCTATCAGAAAGGCAGTAGACCCTTATTTGTAGCAGCAAAGCGAGTGTTATCTCCACCCGGGGTGGAAGGGGCCTCACTTTTGACATCGGAATCATAGGAGCAGGGTAAGGGTAAGGAGCCAGTGTAGGAGGAAGGGCCATCAGGTGAGTGAGAGACCTAGTTTGTTCTCCTCCAGGATGATGAGACAAATGCAGAACCAACAAATGCTGAGCTTACAGAGATCATCCAGGAGCAGCAGTCAGTGATTGAGTCCTTATCCCTTGATTTGGAAAGGGCCAAGTGGAACATGAACTACCTGGAGTGGAGAAACAAACATCTTGAGGACCAACAGACGATCATGGAGCTGCAAAACATCCGTGAGAATCGCCAAGCTTCTCAAAGAAGAAGGGTTGCGCTCACATCTTTGGAGCAAGCAATAAATGAGGATCGGGAGGCCAACCTTGAGAGCGTCAACATGCATTTGGAGAGGCTGATGGACAAAGCCGACCAAGACCTTGCTCTATTGAGACATATGGCTTTCCGTTACAGGGTGCGAAACATGAGTGCATAGGCCCGGATAAGGAACTTGAAGGCAAAATTGAGGAAAGCAACAAGAAGGGAAAAAAGGGAAAAAGAGAAAGATCAGCTTCGAATCTTGGTTGAGGCTTCCTTGGCCCATAATAACACCCCATAGAGATCCTCCAGCCCAAATTTCAAAAAATTTGGGGAAATTTTGGTCACTTGGTAATTTTTTGGGTAAAAAACAGGGATTTTCTCCCTGTGCGCCGCGCCACTGGCGCAACGCTAAAATTCTAGGGCTCCAAATGAGGAATGGCTTGCAGATTTGGATTCAGCATGGAAAATTATGACTACTGGTGTCTGGGAAAGAGATTTGGGCAAAATCTGGGTCTCCTAAAGGTCAAAAAACACCCAAAAATGGCCTCTCTGCCACTTTTTTGACACACAGGAAGCAATTTTGGGAGAATGAATATTTGGAGGGGAAAATGAGCACCAAATTCAAAAATTCCAGTGGGGTTAGAAAGTAGATAGGACAAGCTTTCCAACAAACCCACTTGGGCACATTTTGGACACCTAAAAGTGCCCCAAAAATGGCCCCAAAGTAGCGTTATGCACAGAGAAAATGGCGCGGCACACAGAGGAAAATTTGCCCAATTTGCTTCCGTTTCGCGAAATTTCGATTCGTGACTTCTTCAAGTGGGCCCGCTCATCTACACTTCGGTTTTTTGGCACCAAAGGCGGCATTTAAATTGTTTTTTCTCGAGATTGGCTTCTATCCAAGTGGCGAAGGAAGGCAAACGGTCACCCAAGCCAAATGTCATGTTTGTAGCGCTGCACCTGTAGCTGATGGTTGGCTCTCCATCTCCATTTTTAAATGATTCAAGTAACTCCCCAACCCTTGGGCATTCTATCTCTTCCTCATAGATTCTATATATCGTATGCAAGTTATTTGCAAAGGGTTGGTTGGCTTGTAACTTCTGGGAGACTGTGGGAAAGAAACTTTGTTTCTTCACTATGTATTTCTGACAGAGAATTAATGAAAGGCAGTGGCTCTGTTTCATGAGATTCTTGTGGTTGTGAGTGTAGCAAATGTGTCTCTTATGTTTTCCTATGTATTTCGTTATGTTTCATAATTCAATTCATGTTCATTTCCAGCGAAATTTTCTGAGTGAGATTAGGTAGAATTCAATTTTATTGCTCTCCCTGTGGGAAAATTTCATGTTCAGTGTTATTCTTCTGTTGAAAAGGATTCATGTCACTATGCCCTTTTCACTTTCTTCAGCAATCTACTCATGCCGCAGTACCTCAAACTAAATTGTTACATTTTCCGCTCACCTTGCCTCACGGAATAATCTGTACCTTTGTATTAAATTCTATGTTCTTTGCTGAGCGCCGGTCCCATAACATCCCAAAAGCTCGGTCATTCATGAAAATTGTTTCCAGAATCCCTATTCACTTACTAGCCTAAGGTAAATATTACATTGTAAGTCATCTCAGACCGTTTTCAATTATCTATTCACTGAGCATGACTCGGAGAGAGCCCTCTCCTACTCTAGTAGGGCTAGCTACCAGACTGAGAGTGGTTTGTGGTTACCCTAATTTTTTCCTTCCTTCAGCCTAAGGCATATTTAGGTGCTAACAGTACACATAGCACAAACAAACATGTGACATGGTACAACGTATACACATTTACACATGCACATATACATAAATAATAAAGGAATCCAAGGGCTTATACCTCCACCCTCAAATCAATAACGGAATCCAAAAATTTGTTTGAGCTCCACCTGATACACAACAGGAGTCCATAGGACTTGCTCCACCTATGTGTTTTTTCCTCATTGTACTTTGTGCATCCATATTTGCATTAAATGACTATAGACCATCATTCTTCTACAATAATGACTCTTGATAAAATCATAATCATAATCAACCCCTTTGTCAAAATCACCATTTAAAACCAATTTTTAAACACTTAACAAAATTTTGCTTTCTTAATAGCACCTACAACCTCATAGAATTAGTTAGCATGCATCACATTCATAAAACAAGAATGCATAACAAAACCTATAGGCAATTTCAAGTTAGCAATTAATCTCTATAACCCACACCTGCAACAAGCATCCATCAATTACTTAACTTTCTATGATATACCTCTAGTCAAACAAACCATGGGGTTTCTCCATCCCCTGCAAAACCATCCAAACAGAAAGGTTGGCGTAGATAGTTGCAACAACGTATTAATCAGCCATAGATCAAATATATTTAGCCTAAATATGGAAATGATACATGACAAGTGATGTTCAATGAAACAAAATTCAAAAATAACTATAATTTTTTTTTTGATATCTTGTAATTTTTAAAACGACTTCATACTTTTAGCTGTTTCATGCCCTAAATGTGTGCATGGGATTTTAATTCACTTACTTCACATTTATAGTCAACTTCTTGGTTTGACTATTCATTTCTTGCAATGTTTGAGCACCCATATGATCTTAAGTTTCTCTTCTAACAGATTGTTGCAATAACTTGTGGAATAACTTGGTATTTAGGTCATACAACCTAGTATTTTTAGCTCTGTTATTAAAGGTTTCCTAGGTAGTTTTATTACCTTAATGCAAGGAATAAAATGATATGGCTTGATGGGACTATGTGTATGTAAGACACAACTTGGATAAATTCTAAACATTTGATGTCCCATTGTTGCAACACTGAATCTAACACATAATCCCCATATATTGAATTTCAACGCCTTAAATGTAACTATCCTATGATTGGTGTCTTAATGACATTCTGTTAGATAATGAACTGTAAGAAGTTCATTACTTGTTCTTCATTTGGCTCATAATTAAGATCACAAATTCTCGTGGTTGCAATCTATCCTTAACCCAGTCATATAACAGTGAACAATGCGCATTAATTCTTTTGGTAACATGTCAATTGAAATATCTGCAATGATGGTGGATTGACCATGACTTAATGGTACATTATCTAAGATCTTTGTTTTCCTAGATTTCACCTATAGACAGTAGTAAACTAGGGGCACTCAAGTCACATATGGACATGTTTTAATTTCATGTGTTTAACGGTGAGGATCTTTGATAATGCACTTAACAGTTACATACTTCTAAACCCCATTTAGTCATTCCTAAATAAGAGTTATCATTGTAACCCAACTTACTTAAGCCACTGCTTCAGGTACCCCATCACTCATAGGAAGCACAATGTTCACATTTGTATCAAGTTCTTTACTCATCAATTGTTGACAAGGTTTATGGAACAAGAATCTCTTCTCATTGTTACTTTTCTCTTTAATATCATGCTTGCAAATATTTATTCAAGAAAATAATAAGAATTCAATCATCAAAGTATAATTTTATATTACTTATTTTACTTTCAGTAATGCTAACAATATCTCATACAGCTCTTGTAATTTCATTATTTAAATGCTCTTGCTACCAATAAGAGCATAAATATGTAATTCAAGGTGATCAACGACAAGTTATCGAAGAACTTGAAGTCACACAGACAGTGTAGTTGCTCATATATTTAAAACTTATACCTCATATCGTAGCATACAAGGAAAATTTTTACCTATGCTTATGATCAATTGACTCATCACAAAATTCCTTGAGCTTATACAAGGAAGAATGTATTCAACAGTGTGACAACAAGAAAAATCTATTTCCTTTCTCACTTTCTGATGCAAGGAAAAAAAGGAATATCCTATCAAAACTTACCCACCCCCCCTTTTATCTACAACAAAAGATCACTTGCTTTTCTATAATTCGGAAGTTCCATGACTGGAGAATCCATTGCCCTGCTTTAGAATGCATGCATCCTACCTTCCATTCAGAATCATCATATAACTAGATGAGAGGGTTCAACTAGATGTAATAGCAGCTACAGGTATGTACAGGTACAACCTTAATATCATCTGAGGGAGGAGTAAATAATATAAAGGTTACTATTAGCAATCAAGCACAACCTTGTCAACTTGGTACGATTTCTTTCCTCCTTCCAAAGTATTTTAGGTAAAGTTGGCTTTAGGGGGAGCGAGTTTTCTATAAATGCAGTTTTTATTTCTACCACAATTGTTTCTGTTGAAGGAATTATTCAATACTTAGTGTTTGGATATCAATTTATCACATTCTAGCTGATACACAAAAATACTAGAAATGCTAGCTTTTAAGCTCTCTTTACAACTTCCCAAAACTAAGAAAAATTATCTACCTGTAGATTGTGGTCACCAACTAGGATGAGGCACACATACCGGCAATAGAAGGGTCAATGGTCCAAGCAACACTACATCTTTGGTAAGTCAAATGATCGTAGTGCTTAGGGACTACAATCTTCTAACACTGATACAGACATTAGACTAGAACCTTAGCACATGTTTAGTGTAAAACATCATAGATGGGGAATACTTAAAGAGTGACACATCAAGGGTTTGTAAGAATACTCTTCTCCGATAAACTTGATATAAAATATAAAATAATAAGAGGAAAGTATCTCATGTGGGTAATCCTAAAAATGGCATATGTTGCATAATATTGCACCTTTTCAAGGAAAAATGTGATATGATAGGTTTTAAGCTCTTCCAGGGGCCTCACCTATATAGCTATTATAGCTTTAAAGGAAATAGGGATCTTCCATAATTCGGTCATGGAATATTCCTTAAAGTTCAAGATATAATTGTCTGAGAGAGGGTGCCAAATCTAATTTTAAGTCATGTGCATTTATTTTGACAAGATAACACACTTGCAACTAGAGGTCTTTTAATATAAATGCCCTAGAAAACCTTGGTATATGTTCGTACATTTTGTTTGAGTTCTCACCTTCTTGCTATATGGATGACATATTATTTCATGATGTGTTCAAGTAACATAACATGGTTTCATGGAACAGTGCAAACTTTGGTTGCACTAATAGCAGGCTAGAGGTAAATTCTTGATGTCAGATTCTTCAATTTTTTTTCCTTGTATATGGAATAGTTTTTATTACTTTACGGATATTTGTTTCATATTTGCAGCAAAAGCTCTGGTGAGTTACCATAAGTTCCAAAATGAATCCCCAAATTAAGATGATGAAAATCAAACACCTCATGCACCTTTGGCCCAACAAAATCCCCGTGGGTCAAGTTACATAATGCTGCAAGTAATTTTAATAAAAACATCAAAATGATCACCTTTGAAGAACCATCGTTCGACTCCATGGCTCCTCTTCAACTTCATCTAGGAGAAAGCACAACCAAATTTATCCGTCAAGATTATAGGGTTGGGCCCTTAACCTTCATCCCTGTTGTGATAAAACCCATTAGGTCCAAGTGTTGAACCTGAGAGCTCTTATACCACATATAGCACACCCCCTTATCTAACTAAAGGTGGTTACTATGATATCCCGTCTCTCAACGTGCATTTATGATAAAGGGGTGATTTGTTTTCACAAAAAATACCCAATCCATGATATATGTCTCATTGAGACATTTCCGATGATATAAAATTTCTCCCTATTCAAGCTTTGAAAACGAAAGTTAGGTCGATTCAAAGTTTTTTGAGATTTCTATACTAGAGCACTTTGTCATGCCACGTGGCACCCATGTAGACCACATGACGTGCCACATGGCATATTACTCTAATTCTACTCTACACCACTAACTTATAGCCAACTATGATTCAATATGTCATTTGTCTAAACTTGAGATGTGTATCTTCATTTGAGCTTGTAAGTGTTTTGGTTTCAAAAAGTTGGGGAGTGCAGCAGGTCAAGCAATTTAGATACTTACTCTCCCAAGAGTATACTTCAGAAGTCTATCTCTCACCATCTGTCATTGTTCTAGAAGTATGGAAAAGTCACTACTCAAGAGTTTATATTTGTAGCTAACTTTTAATCTGGTTTCTTCTGTCCCAATCCATTTTTTTGACACCTAATCAATTCTAATTATAGAACTCCATCCCAAAACTTTAATATTAGGCTTGTTTACATTACTCGATAAAATATGATACAGATTTCATATTTTCGGGATATTTTTGTCAGCTACAACATCCTTCATGTTTTTAGTCCTTTTGGAAACTTCCATGATTGATGACTACTAATCTACTCCATTATATGTGTGTGTGTGTGTGCGCGCGCGTGTGTGTGTATAACATGTCAAACTTTATTTGTTTAGTTCATGCATATTTCTTCTTCTTGGAACTAAATGACATCCACCTTTGTGTCAATTTTTTCTAGTGGGAAGAGGGTACATGAATAGGAATTAAAGGCTTATAACCTAAGATAATGGGTTATACCAAATGGTAATAGTAAAAATTAAAAAAAATTAATAACTTCTTTCTAATTGAAAGAAGACATACACAATCGTTCATGCCATAACTTCCCTTTTCAATTTACAAAGTGATCAAGAAGCATAAGAGATTTGAATGCAATCACAATCAAGAAACTAAGTGTTGTGATCTAATATCCATTTGCTACTAACCTTAAGTCTACTCATTCTAAATCAAACCAAAATAGCTTAGGTTTTATCTGAGATAAATAAGAGTGTTTTAGGTTCACACACAAATATATCTTTCACAAGTAATTTATTTAATTCTACCCTAAAATCCCATTCAATTGTTTCAAGTCTGGAATAGAATGTCCTAATGTGTTAGCTCATCAGTTTTGCACACCATATTTCACACTTCATTCGATAAGGGAGCCTATTAGACTTATTAAGGTATTTAAGAAATTGTGCATATATTCATCACAACAAATCCATCTCTATCTTGAAAATTGTGAGCATTAGACACGTCAATGTCTGAAATTCCATATCAACATTGCACAATTCTTGACAAGGCATGTAGAAAAGCCACTAGAAGCTCCCTGACACAAGAAATGAATAACACACTACATTGGAAAAGTAGGTTATGTTCATCAGTAATTCATACTCTTGTTTTGAGGTACCTCTATATTGAGTTGTTTCTCATATTACTAATACCAAACATCATCCACTATTACCAATGTGTATCATCTTCTCAAGAACTGAAGATCTACATATTTAAACGATTTCAAATATCCATCATTGTCAATTCAAATAATTGATTATGCATACCAAAGTTCCATGTGAATTAATTCTTAGGAGCAAGGGTTGATGTGGGCATAACACATGACAGTTGTGTGTATGGTTACATGTTATAAACAAGCTACACCACTGATAATAATTTCATTTCTAGAATTCAATGTTAAGCTTAGGCAACATGCCATAAGGAAACTCTCAAATCTCAACTAATATGACAACATAGAAGAGTGCACACTTCACCTATGAAGCAACATAGTGTAGCTATAAAAAAAAAGAATAAAGTACATAGTTACCAGCCTAGAGGCACATTAAAAGACACAAACACATACAAGGAAGACTGAATATGCACAATCAATAATTCAATTATGCAGTCTTGACATTGACATGGCATTTAAACATAGTTTGGCATCCAACTCAGATTATAATGGAAATCCCTAATCCCTGGCCCTACGACTGATGACAATTTGGCATTTAGTGACTAGAATGAGGAATTTGTTGCACCCATATGTGGTTACAAACATTGAGATCAACCACAATTTACTCCCTTGGTCTTTCATGAATTATTGTGGCCTATTATTGGTGGCTATTGAATTCGTTTTCAGCTTGGAATTAGGACCTTACACAAACTTTCTCACTGGATCAATATCAGGACAAGCCATGGTGAAAATAGTGAACTCCTCACTGAAGAGGAAGTAAAAATAGTTGGAGGGAAATAAATCTCCACAAGGATGGAAGACGTTTGGCAGGGTAACAAAATAGCCTCTAAGGAAATCATTTTAACTCGAGCATAAGCATAATAACTTAGACAAAACAAAACCAGTTGCTACAGTTCAAGCCAAACTTTGGTGCAGTGCCCTACTCCTACCAACATACTAGCATTCAAAACAAAAGAAGTCACTTGATTTCATATTCAAGCCAAAATTTGGTTCAAACCCTTGTTCCTACCAGCATTTTAGGATCTATAAAACACGGTGTTGATACCCAGGCATATTGTATATACAAGCTTGTTACATAACTGCACCCAACACATTATACACATGTATATACATGTCATACATACACAAGTAAGAGCACATCCACATTTCAACATACAAATCATGAGTTTCTCATTACCCATACTGATTCAGTATGAATGGACTTAGAAAGAACTCATTGTTTACATGATTATATTTCCTTAAATGTACATGGGAAACTGAGCTTGGGATAGTACTCACCTCCCAACATTAGATAAGTTTCCATTAGACTTCTCATGCAGTTGTCACCCTCGAGCTAACTTCCAAGACTTGAGAAAACTATTTTTAGGCCAACCTATTTACCAGCAGTCCAAAAAATCCAGAGGTCAGAGCCTCTACCCTTAATCAGTACCAGGGTCTCCAGAGTTTTAACCTCCACCCAAAATGTTACGTAGGTTTATCTTGCCTTCTTCAACGTACAAGGCACACAGTTAAGTTCCTTGTGCCTCCATCTCCCTAGTGTAAATGCACTCCCTCTTCTGCTTTTTGAATACCTTTTACCCTCTCCTCCCTTTTTTGTTGTCCGAATTCAGGTTGTGGTTAGTTAGAACCCAGTTTGGCCCAACCCCTTTAGACCAACCAAAAGTATCCCACCTGTCCTTTGTATCAATATTTTGTTTTTCTTGGACCTGTCATCATTGATTAATCTTGCAGGCCAATCAAGCTCATTCTATTGGCCTTTTTCCCCTTTGCTTGTCATTTGTCAGCGTCCAAGGCTTGTTCATGTAGAAAAATCTTCTCAAGTCCTAGAATCAATTGTCCTTTTTCCTGCCCATGTGCCTATGTTTTTCTTTCAAATATTTTCCATATCTACAAGGGTAAAAGTGACTAGGGATATCACACACAACCACTCCCAAATACTCGAACAAAGATCTTTGCAAAGATAGCAATTGGTTTAGGGTTTAGACATTCAACAAACTAGGAGCGCAACCACTCCCAAAGACTCGAACATATGAAACATAGGATGTGATATCACCCTCTTAGTCCCTTCTCACCTCTAGTATATATTATAGACAAAACATTGAATGAAAAATTTGTCCTTCCAACCTTATAATAGTCTACGATGACATCCAGTATATAGCCCAAGTAGGTTGTGGACACATCAATATTTTAGGCCCTTAATCTTCATTTCTCTTGTGATAGAGCCCATTAGGTCCAAGTGTTGAACCCGAGGCTCTGATACCACTTTGTAACACACCCCTTTGTTTGGCCAGAGGTGGTTATCATGATACCCAACTCTCATCGTGTAGTTACAAGAGTGGGGTAATATTTTTTTTGTTTTAGTTCTAAACACATAACTGATAGTTCTCAAATATTATAATTTTACTAAATGTAGATAATATGATTAAATTAAATAAAACTTGGTTTGGAACCCACAACTTCCTTTTTTGCTCACAACACAAACCAAAACAACAATGATTTTATGGAGAGAATAGGAACAGAAGGTTTGAAGGCAATCAAATACTTACAACACCACTAGAGAATTTTCAAGTCAAGTATACAAAGAGTGGAGTATGCATTTAATGTACTCTAAGTTGCTCTCATAAATAGAGCATGGTTTTGGCATGAAGTGTTGAGCATCTTACAAGGTGAATATTTCAAAATTATAGAAAAGGGAAGATATAGAGTTAGAATATGGGGAAGAGGGGTAAAGGATGTATTTAAATCAATCATTTTTAACTGTTCTATTGAGCACTAGTACTCGAGAAGCATAAGCCACAGGAGCCTAAGAATTACACCTAGATTAACTAAATACAAAACAAAGAAAATGCAATAACTAAAATAAATGTAAGAATATTGGGCCAGTGTTATGAAACCGGCTCACAAAAAGATAGAAAAGATAGATGAACGCCTTAGAAATAAGCCTCTTCGAGGGGGCAACCTCCTTTACATTATACAAATGAAAAATTCTTGGATGATTCAAATGACAAGACCTCCTTTCTATATAGGAGTCTAAGGAGTCATAATATAATCAGAGCTTACATAACAATAATAATGTAAGGGCATAATAATAACAATAGTGGGCTTCTATGGGACACAATAGTAACAATATGGGGACTACATAGGTACAACAATATAATAAGGGGGTTGTACTAATAACAATAAGGGGTTACACTAGTAGTATAGGGGCCTAACATGCCCCTCTCCTTCAAAAAGTGTTGTCATCAACGCTTGAGTAGTTCTTGATGCTTCTGTACAATATTCTTGTCCTCCCATGTGGAATCTTTAATAGTTAAGTTCTTCCACTTGATGAGATACTCTAAAATTGATCAATTTCATAGCTGTTGGGTTCTTGTTTCTGTGACTGCTCCAGGTTCCAATATGATTTTTCCTTCCTCTACAAGTTATGGCAATATTGTTTGAATTGGGATCTTCTGCAACTTTTGAATGAGTGGCCACACTTCTTCGTCCTTCTTCCATTCATCTGTTGCTTCGTTTATCCAATCTGGTTGGATAATAGAAATAGCACAAAACAATGCTTCCACATCCTCATCCTTTCTTGAGAGTGCATCTGCAACAAAATTTTTCTTCCCTTTTCTATAGATGATGTCAAACTCATAACCCAATATATTTGTGACCCATTTTTCTGTTCTTCTATATATAATATTTGTTCTAAAAAGTATTTAAGACTATCATGATCCATTTTTACCTTGAAGTTTCTTCTCATTGGTAAGGTCGCCATTTCTTAAGTGCATGTAGTATTTCCAACATTTCCTTCTCATAAATAGCTTGCTTGAGATGTAACAGTAAAAATACCCAATCACCTACATCAAAACATTTTTCACTACAATTTTGATCTACCTGTTGTTTCATTCGATTTTGCACCAAAGTGGCATTATCCTTTAAAAGTTGGAGAACTTGTTGTTGATGCTCGATGTGATCTTTCACTGCTTGAACCTTTTTCTTCTTGATATGTCCTTCTATCTTGAGAGTTTGAGGAGTGGTAATTTCTTCCAATGCTTTACAAGATATGGTCGGATTCATTTCTTGATGCTCGATATGATCTTTCACTTCTTGAACATTTTTCTTCTTGATATGTCCTTCTATCTTGATAATTTGAGGAGTGGTAATTCCAGCCAATGCATTACAAGATATTGTTGGATTCATTTCTTCTTTCTCGATGTGATATTTCACTTCTTCAACCTTTTTTTTCTTAGGAGTCATAATTCTTGCCAATGCTTTACAAGATATGGTCGGATTCATTTCTTCTTTCTCTGGGGTTGGTTCCTAGTGTATATACTATTCTTTTGATGTTTCTTAATCCTTTTCTTCTTCCTCTTCATAATCTATGTAAAATAATTTCTTCTCAGCACACTTATGATCTTTAGTGCATTTGCTATCACAATTGTAACAAAGCCCTTTTTCTCTTTTCTCTTCCAATTGTTGTGGTGTAACCCTTGTAGGTTGTGGAAGGCTAGGAGAAACAACACTTCCATTATTATAGTTGTGAGGGGTAGACTTCCTTGTTGCCATAATTTTACTTTCCACTATGTAACAAAGCTCTTTTACTCTTTCCAATTGTTATGGTGTTGCTCTAAATAAGGTGTTGCTCTTTGTATCCTCATAATGTGCTATCATTTCCTCCGTGAAAATTGACCACGTAACAAGTTGTTTATGGGAACAAAGCCCTTTATACCATAAAAATTGATCTGGTTCTAAATATGAAGATGCAATACATACCTTTTGTAACAATGGTACACCATGTAGATCAAAATATGGCTCCATTTGAAGTATCCAATTTACCGGATCCTTGCCATCAAACTTCCTCATATCGCCTTTTCTTGATTTTAGGAGCTCAATATTGAAATGACTATAATTTGTAATTTTGGTTCTTCCAGTTCTGAAATTGTTACCTGCAGTAGCACTTTGTTTCCTCTTTCCAATGCCACTAGTCTGATTCAAATTGAATTCTCCAAGGAAGAGTTATGCACAATCTCACAAGATGACCTGATTATAGACCTTTCTAGAAGAGCAAACTTGTATGAAGTGCCATGTATCATTGTTTCGAGCTTTGGCTCTGAAAAATATATACAAGAAACTACAGTCCATCCTCTTTCTGTACCTTCTTATAAAATTTCAATCCGATGCTCAAAGAGAAAGTTATGATGATTTTCCCCAGGTCACCTGTTTGGAATGTAATTCAGGAGTCTGCAAAAAGACCAACTTCCTCAAATCATATCTTCACAAATATAGCGCCAAAAGCTATGAAATTCGGACCCGAGGTTCAGTGAAATTTCATATCAAATGGGTTTTTTTTCGCTTCTGAAACGTCGCAGAAAAAAAAAGTTATAGTGAAAATGCCACGATGACCTATTTGGAGCAGCGAAACCCTAGAATCCAAAGCTCTGATACCAAATGTTATGAAACCGGCTCACAAAAAGATAGAAAAGATAGATGAATGCCTTAGAAATAAGCCTCTTCGAGGGGGAAACCTCATTTACATTATACAAATGAACAATTCTTGGATGATTCAAATGGCAAGACCTCCTTTCTATATATAGGAGTCTAAGGAGTCATAATATAATCAGAGCTAACATAACAATAATAATGTAAGGGCACAATAATAACAATAGTGAGCTTCTATGGGGCACAATATTAACAATATGGGGACTACATGGGTACAACAATATAATAAGGGGGCTGTACTAATAACAATAAGGGGTTACACTAGTAGTATAAGGGCCTAATAGCCAACTTTAGACCTTAGTGTATATAGTAATTCTAATTGGAACAATTTGATATCACAATGTGAATACTCAATACAAATGAGTAATTTTTCATGGATTATATAGTATATCGTGAGAGATCAAGGCAATGTACTTTGTACATTACACAGGAGAAATTAAACTAGAGTAGAATGAAGATATTAACAAGTTTCAACATATCTCTTCACCCAAAAGAAATGGAGGGTAGTAAAAGAAAAAATTAAAATCAGAACCATGGCCAAAATAATGCATTAAAACTATGGACACGTAATTAGTGGTTCACTGGTTTCTTTTGGACTTAGTAGGGGCATCAAATTTTGCAATGATAATTCCAAACAACTCATAATGAGAAGGTTAGGATAAGTGTTTCCAAAATTAAAGCACACCTCACCAAGATCATCCACATTTCAATGAGGCTTACATTTGTATAAGATGATTGAGATGTAGTCTAGTTCGTTTTCCAAAATCTATGAGAATTAAATATAATTTGACCTAGAGATTACTACTTTCTTGGTTGGATGCCCTTCTTCGTCCTAAGCGCCTGATAGGCAGGCACTATGCCCGATTCGTTGAGAGTTCCATGGCACATTTGTGCTTGACGAGTTATGGCTTTACAAGGTAATGTTTTGACGACTTAAGAGTTTTTTTCGATTATGCTCGAGGAATGATCCCACACCGATAGTTAAATTTAGCACCATGAGTGAGTCTAGATGTAGGTGTTTGATTCTTGTATGTTTCCTGAATAGGGGAGGCCTTATTTTATCATGTCTTGCAAAAGTTATGATTGCCCCACTAGCACATGAATAGTTGAATGACTACAGATAGATGCCTCATATTTTTTGAAGGTGGGAAAATGCTATGTCAAATGGCCACTGCATGATAGGTCATAATTTAATTCCCTCATGATTTCAAACAGTAGACTGACAATTTTTTTTATTTAAAGAATTCCAAGAAAATTCCATGTTGGAAGGGAATTCTTGTCAGTAACTTTCCAAACTATCCTAGGATAACCGTTCAATTCAACAAGTATCTCAACATTGTCAAATTTTGTCCATTCTGCTGCACAAAACTGCACCATTATATATAATTTGAATCCATAGATATGTCCACTGAGAGAAAGTGTGAGGCCTGGGATACATCGTTATGAAAATATTCATGTTCCTTGAAGAATCTCATTTCATTAAACAAATGAAGAACTAAAAGTGTACAGAGGATGGTACAACCACTTTGTTGGACTATGTTTTACAAAATAATCCTTGTAATAGAGAGGGTACAAACAACTATATTCTAAGTTATATCCTAACATTGTGACTTCTATATTCTTAACTCAAGAATGTGATACTCCCTCTAGGCAAGCCCAGGCCCAAAGACTAGTTTCTGACTCATATACTTCACCATAATCCATAACAGATGTCATACATAGTTTCATGGACATAACAAAAACTACATACATAACATTATAACCTCTGCACCATGTTATTTCAACATCACATTACTTAACCCAGTAATCACATTCCAGACATGCATAACAAACAAGATATATCATAGTTACATATGACCATGACACACACACAACATGAGAAACCCATTATTCATAATGGATCAGGGTGATCTCATTTAGCAAGGAAACTTATTGTACACATTGTCATGCATGCAGATGGGAAATTGAGTTTGGGACAGTACTCACCTCCCAACCATAGACTAACTGCAATCAAACCTCTTATGTAGTTTCCTCCTCTAAGTCAGATTCCAGGGTGTAAAGGGACCACTCAAGGCCAACAAAATACCATCAATTGGGTTAGAGAGTTCCAGATGCCAAAGAGGTTGCACAGTAGGTTCGAGCCACCTATTTACTCTTCTATCTACGTGTCTCCTATGTTGCTTTAAGCGGACCCAAGATCCTTGCAGCAATTGGACCTCCTATTTGTCTATGTTGATCCCTTAACCTCGACTATCCTCAACACTCATGTGCCTTAAGAAAGATGTAAGGGCCAACCCCCATTCTTCGTTGGAGAGGCACCAACCTGTCATATACTCCCCTCTTCCCTCCACAATATTCCAACTTCTCATTTCCTTCTCCTCAGTTTTCCAATATTTGTTTAGGGCAGTTATTTTTTTTCCAACCTATCTAATCCTCTAGACCAATTAGCCTTCCTCCATCTATCCCTCAAATGTCATATTTTTTATTATTTGGCCTAGTCATCCTTGGTTGGTTTTTCGGTTTTCCTACCAATTATTGCAGGGAAATCGTCTGAATGCCGCATCATCTCTCTCCCATTTGCTTTCCATGTATTCCAAGTAGAATGTCCTCCTCAACCCTGGAATCAATTGTCCCTTTGACTCAACCCATGTGCATATATATGTGTGTGTGTGTGTGTGTGTGTGTGCGCGCGCGCACGCCAAAATATTACAATATCTAAAAGTGACTGGGGATATCATAAATAAGATCTTGTGTTTCGAATTGATGATGAGTTAGAAGGAGATTTTGTTAAATTCTAATTGTACTTTGGGTGGTGGGGGGGGGGGGGGTAGATTTCAACATTACTATTGACCATTTGGAGAAAAAAAGAGGCAACATTTTTAGAGACTATTTTCAAGAAAATATGCAAGATCTAATCTTTAATTTGGATCTCATTGACATAAAGCTAAAAACTTCATAATATAATTGGAGCAATAAAAGTTTGGGACCAAATATTTGCTAGCCTCGGTCTTTTTTGGTGAGTGCCACCTTCCTTGAACAATTATTTAATATCTTTGTCTCTCACTTAGTTTAGAGTTGATCTAATCATTGTTCCATCAATATTTCGGCTACTCCAAAGGAGGATCTTGACCCCATTCTATTTCGCTTCAGCCTTTTCTAGCTCACTGAATCATACTTTATGAAGGTTATCTATTTAGATTGGTCTAATTGGGTGCTCCAATATATATTTTGGAACAAAAAATTAAAAGAGTGATGGAAGAGCTTATAAAATGGATAAAAGAAAAGTAGAAGCCAAAGAAAAGAAGGATTGAAGAGAACAAATCCAATCTGGAAGATATCCTCCAAGAGATGAAGTACAATACAGTAACAAAAGAAGTGTTAGCAGAGGAAAAGAAAAAATTTTATTGAGTTGCACAAGGTGCTTCAGAAAGAGAAAGAAACATGGAGACTTGAAGCAAGAAGCTTATGGATTAATTTAGGGAGACAAAAAAAAAAATCATATACAAGAAAAAATGAGAGAATGGGGGAATCATGTCAAATCCATAGAGATAAATGGAGAAACCATCTCTTCCATAGATAAAATTAAGGAAGTAGCCTTCAACAATTTCAAATATATCTACATGGAACAAGGGTAGGTTCCCAATGTAGTCAAAGAAGATTTCTTATCCCATATCCCAAGGTTGGTCATAGAGGAGGAAAATGCAATCCTTATGAGGCCAATTTTAGAGGAAGAAATTAAAAAAACTATATGGTCCTTTGATCCTGAAAAAGCGTCAAAACTGGATGGGTTCATGGGACACTTCTTTCAAAAGTGTTGGAATATAATAAAATTTGACTTATGTAGGATGGTTGATTGCATTCAAAAAATACGATTAATGGAGGGTAGCTTCAATTCCTCCTCCTTGGTTTTGATGCCAAAAGAAATAAGTCCTTCCTCCTTTTTCTAAGGGGATATGAGTTCCTCCTTTTTCCAAGGGGTTGGCCACCAAAGCCCAAGCTATGAACAAAAATATAGAGATTTGATAGTCTTCCAAAGGTAAATATCTTTTATTGGACCCTATCCCATAAAAAAAATTAACTACAGAAAAAATCTAATGAAAAATAGGGATGGCAGGTACGTCTAGATGTTCATTGTGTTTGTGAGCCCAATAATCCTCTGATAACCTCTTTCTTAGCTACATCTTTTCTACAACTAGTGTTTCGGAAGTAGTCCTCTATTCTCTAAGTCACAAATTTCCTTGGCCAACCTCTATATAAGAAATGTTTGGTAATTGGGGAAGGTTTCACCAAAGTTCTTTTATAGGTAAGAAAACATTCAATAAAATTTGGGAAGCTCTACCCAAATTTATATGTTGGAAAATTTGTTCAGTGAGAAATAAATCCATAATCCAAGATGAAAAAGCATATTTTTTAAAGAAAACAATAAAAGTGTTGGTCCTCCTCATTGAAACTTTCAAGGCAAAGGATTTAAGAGGTAATGAATATCGTGACTTGGATGATGCAGAACAATGTTGGATTAAGTCCCTTCAAGTTTTTGCTGGCCTCGGAAACAACAAGTCCAAGATTGAGAATTGGAAAATAAGACTATCAAGAGAAGAGTTCATTAGATGGATCTCAAAGTAGAAGAACTATGTCCTTGTTTTGATGGGGTTGCTAAGAACAACCTAGGGTGGAAAGAGTGGAGGGAGGTGTGGGGGGGATGGGATTTTTCACCCTGAGAATCAAGTAGAATATAAATATGCATGGGCATTGGTTCATTCTACAAAAAAATGTGGCTCAAGCTTACGCCCTCTTTCAAGGCTTTCATCAAGTGGTGTCATTAAAAATTCACAATCTCATTATCATAGGAGATTCAACAAATATAATCTATCACTTATATTTTGGATCTCTTCCTTTGGATGCACCTCTCAAAAACATCTTCGTGAGAATCTTCTCCTTGGTTGAAATCATTCCGAATAAAAATATATTCCATGTGTTAAAGACAAACAACCAAAGCATTGACCTTGTGGAAAACGAAGCATCCAAGTTCGACAAAGGAGAATTGCTTGTGAATGGCTGTAAGAGTTATCCACCCATACCTTAGTTTTGTTATGAAGGGGATTATAAAATTAAAATGGTGGCCCCCCTCCTCATTACAAGGAGAGGCCACATAACCCAACCATGCAGGTGTACTCTATTAAGAGAAAGGTGGTGTGGGAGATCTTGTAAGGAAGCAGATAAAGATGTGGATGTGAAGGCAGGTTTGAAGCTCACAACTGATGCATTATGGAAAGGAGTGTGTCGATTAGATTTCTGCAACTAACCATTAGACTTAATCAACATTCCTCTAGCCTTTCAATGGCTATGGATATTTTTATAGATATGCAAGCCAAATTCTACCAAATGGAGGATGAAATAGAGCATATGAGCCTAAAATTGGAGGGTATTGAAAAAATATTAGGTATGGCTAATGAATCACCAGAACAAGGAAAATCAATGATTTCCAATGCTAGGATCTCTGCAAATAAAAAAGGAAATGATACTTAGGAGCATGTGGATCTCCCTCCTTCTAGAGGCTAATATTTTATGTAATCATGAAGTGCAATTTTTTATTTCTACTAGGCATGTATTGGTAGTTGTGTAAAACATTAAATATAGACTACTAAATCCCCTCATGGGAAAAACTAGATTATATGTTTGTGATTGTACATGACTGTTATGCATTACATGCATCTAAATTTTTGGGTTCCATATTAATCTAAAGTAAATTTGGCACTTTGGTGTGTTCCCAACACAACCCTTTAATGCAAATATATTCTCTCAATTTGGGTCAAAAAAAAAATGATGGTTCTCCATTGTTCAATCAAACCATTCAAATTATTTTTAACGTACTTCTCTATATGATCAATTTTTTTTTATAAAGTTTTTTTTTGTTGAAAACATGGATTGTTTGAATGGACATATTTTTTCATTAAAAAAAAAATTTGAGGTGTAAAATAGTTGATTTATTTATTTGGGTTTTAGTCTCAAGTTCAAATCTCATGGGGAGGGGTCGAGGATGGGCATTAATTGTGAGGGATAAAACTATCCCAAAGGATGTTCAAGCTTGATAAAGTCTCATTGGGTAGAGTATTCAACTTCTAGTGTTAGACCATACACAACAAAATACTTGATTATTTGTCATGAAAATCTTGTGCCCTTTCACTCTATGCATATTTTAGGATTTGAACAAGGGATGAGAGAGGGTCAATGCCCCATTCTAAAAATACTCACCCACATACAAAGAGAGCATACACACTTTATTATTTGGCATTACAATATGTTGTCCTTTCACTGCGCGTATTTCTAAAAATAGTCACTCACATACAAAGAGAGAATACACAACAAAATACTTATTATTTGTCATGAAAAACTTGTGTCCTTTCAATATATGAATATTTATGAAAAAACTCACCAACATACATGAGAGCATACACAACAAATTACTTGATTATTTGTCATGAAAATCTTGTTTCCTTTCACTATATGCATATTTCTGAAAACAATCACCCACATATAAAGACAACATACACAACAAATTACTTGATTATTTGTCATGAAAATATTATGTCCTTTCACTATATATGCACATTTTAGAGTTTGAGTAAGGGATGGGAGAGGGGTGATGCCCAATTGGAAATACTCACCCATGTACAAAGAGAGGAGTGTAAGATGCAAGAGGAGGGTATGTGGCCTCATAAGGGAGTCACCTTGTTGACCAATATCTTATTGTATTCATGCATAAAGAGAGTTTTAAAATTGTGAAAAATCTAGTCAATATATACATATTGGAGGTGGGTGAAATGGGGTAAGGTGGGTTTATATGTATTGGGTGGGTAAAAAGGGACGTATTTAGTAAAAATAAGGGATATCTAGTAAGATTTCCTATAAAGACTTTTATGTGTCTTTATCCAAGGGAATGATATGACTTTGGCACTAATAATGAAGATTAAAAATACACTACCATGCTCTTATTTCTCATCTCTTATTATTTATATTTCTATATTTTAAAGATAAAAATATTTATTATTATTTTAAAACTTTGATGACTTTTTATATATTTATATATGACGTTTTCCCCTTAAAATTAATTTCATTGTCTAAGATAATGATGTAATAATTTAAAACGACAATCTATTTCACATGAATTGGTATTATAATTTCAAGAAAGATTGTGTTTTTGTTGTTGTTTAAAATACATTTTTCAATGCATAAAAGGATTCACACCTTGAATAACCCCTGGGGCACTCCAATTCTATAGATTAAAGAACTTAGACTCAAGTTTTTAAAAATATCTGATGGATTTTGGTTAAAATTAACTAGAAAAAATGCCCTAAAAAAAGTTATTTCGTCTATAAATTAGACTACACCTTTTAAAATTGTATTTGTTATTTTTAATTTTTTAATCCAATTTAAAATCATTTCTCTTTATCATCAATATTTTCTATTTTACTTAGATGTTATTTCAAAAATACGTATTAATAATTTTTAAATATTATTTAAAAAACAAAAAAAATAATATGAATTAAAAATATATTATCTAAAAAATAAATGCAAATAATTAATATATTTATAAATAATAAGAAACACTTTGTACTCCATGACCATGTGAAAACATCTACAACATAATGATTTTTAATGACAAATCATAAGATGAAATTGGCATGATGATCTCTTTTTATTATTTGTAATAATGATACTTCTAGCAATAAAATTAAAGTTTAATAAATTTTCATTTATTAAATATATTTAACACTAGCATAGTTATATAAATTAAATAGTTGGTAAATGTGGATATACATCAATTCATACTAAGCCTTAAAACATTTTTTTCATAATACATTTCACAATGCGGTTGTCTTTAGTGTGACTTTTTGGAAGTTTTTCTGGTCGATTTTTCCGGTCTAATTTTTCTAAAATCCCAGAAGAATTCATTGAAATCACAAGCTTGATGGGTAACCCCTACACAATAGAAGAACCCTAAGGGTTTTTCAAGGTGTTGAATCCATATATACAGTAAAAAAACTAGTTTAAATAACGCAAATCAGGATTTCACCTCAATTTTTTCACCGGAAACTCCAAAAAGTCGCACTAAAGACAACTCCTTTCACAATACCCAGATTATAAAATAATATTAATAATAATTAAATTATAATTATTACAGTATAAAGAATTAACATATAAGTTAAATATATAGACATTTAAAACATATGTAACATGATTCTTGACCATGGAGATTTTTTTTCTAATAATAACTGAGAATTTCATGATAAAAGGCTAAGATTTAAACCCAAAAGTTACATGACACTGGTTATTGGTTTCAGGAGAAACTCTTTCCATGGTTCTTGGTTCAAAATGTTTGTCATTCTTGTCAACCAAAAGTTCCTTTCTACATTTCTATTTCTTATTTGGCTACAACAACTTTTGTAGCATCTCCCAAAACTATCTATTAGGAAACAAAAAGAGCAATACATTTAAAGGCTGAAGAGAAATTGGACCCCATATTAGGTGTTGTCTTCTTTAGTAGTGTCACACGGAATAAGTTAATCTTGCGGACAAGATAGACCTTCCTAGAATCTAAAGAATACCTAATGACAAGCAAACCAATCAGACACTATCTTTCTCTAAATACGCTTTTATAAACAAAGGCAAATAAGTGTTTTAGGGCCTACCTTATGTCCAATGCGAGTTTGTGGAAGCCTTCGCTCCTTTAATCCAAATGAGCTCCTTTGTCACGAATCTGCAAACACAAACAAGCAAACAAATTAAATAGCACCTGAAAAGCCAATATCATAAAACATATTTAACATGAAAGTCAAGGAGTTCATGAAACAAATAACATGAGATACTTTTTGAGAAAAATGAGTTTTATTGTATTAATTCAAAAGAAGAAGAACTTTACAACCTATGCCTTGACGTTGTACAAGCTCCTCCCAAGGTCTAGCAAGAAGTCTCCTCTACTTTGACAAGTTTCACTCTCTTCCCAATGAAGCCAAAAAGGTATGTGATCTCTCCTCTTAAGCTCAACTAGGAAGTCTTAATTTCACCAACATTTACCCTCAAAAATGTTCAGCTTCTAACCTCCCCAACAACCAGCCCAATGCCTGAATTTATAGTGCAATGGAGGGAAGTTACTAGGTCCTCCTTCAAAGGGATAAAGCCCTCCTTCAAAGGGATAGCTCCTCTCATCAAGGGATTAGCTCCTTCTCTTTTGGGATGCATGAACCACCGAAGAGCAGCAAATCCACGTCAAAATTCCTTCTAGAATCATCTAGAATTAACCCAAAGTGAGTTTTTTAGAATAAACTTGCACCTTTTTGACTTTCACAGGGGTCCGCACCCACACCTTTAGGGATAGAGCAGGCAGGTCCGTAGTTTTTGTAAACAGAAGGTGCATGACCACAAGTAACAATGAGAGAAAGTGCAGAACCAGAGTTTCATTGATTTTCAATGTCTTTCTCTCATTTTCAAAGCTTGACTTGAAGAGCTGAGGTCTGAGACTTGCTTAGGAGGACAGTACAAGTGATGATAGACCCATACTGATTGCAAATAATCATGGTGATGATATTTTTGTGTAACAGATTGCCCCCTAAAGTGCGAAGTCTGTAGTAGATGAGGATTTCATTTATCATTTAGGAAGAGTGAAGTACTTTATCATTTCGAGGATCATCTTGTGGAGAGCCCGGTTGGAACCTGTAAAAACATTCAATGCAAGATATATATATGAGATCATATCATCGCTGAGGTAGGCATTCCCATACTCAGATCAAAACTGACTTAGACAACTAACTACTACTCTGATACAGGAATGATCTTGTAAAACATCACAAGTATAGACTCATGTGGACACAGTATGGACGCAACCATCTGTTTATGAATAGTCCATTATATAATGAATACAAAATTCCTCGCAGCCTGGATTGTGGAAACTAGATCCAGGGTCTTCATTTCTACTTCCCGAAACAGTACGATTATATCCATGCGAATGAATGTGTTGATGTCGAACATGGTAGAAACCACTTGATTACCAGTCAATGATGTAAACTGTTAACAAGTGTGAGAGAAACCACCAGTGATGTCAATGGCTCTCAAAGTACCCAATACAATCCATGAGATGTGAATAAATGTGTTGATGTCGAACATGTCACGGAATCCTTTGATCGAAGGTCAATGATGCAACCTATCGTCATAGGCGAGAAACCTGCCATTCAGGCATGCAGATCCCAAGGTACTGACGATCTCTAGATCATCTTTCTAGATAATTAGCTGAAGTCGATAGAAAGTGATCCGTCGCAGGCAAGCCCACAACACGAAATCATAGATCAAGTTGAAGAAATTTAGTTGCAAGGACTGACTCAGGGATGGTCAAGATGGATGACAGACATTTTGCAGATGAATGGCTTATTTGTAGTGACCTCTTGAACACATAACGACACGACAGATGGCTTGGTGACAATTGACCCAAAGTTAATACCCAGAAACCGGCTGAAGACTTTCAATGTGGTTTGATCAACTATTAGGCAAAGGATTTCCCAACCCAGGTGAATAAAAGTGTTGTGTTCAAGAGTGGTTACAAAGTATGACAAACAGGCTCATTTTTCTCTCTTTTCCCCCACCATTTCTGGCAAGTACCTCTTTATTTTTGACAAGCTTGAGGAGGATAACATTTGCTTGATTATAAGCTCACCCTTCGGATGAGTCCAACTTAGTTTAAATTCGAACCCTAAGAAGGAGTGGTTCGTTCCTGTTTGTAATTGAACAGGTTCTTTACTGTGAAATTTTAACGAGTCCAGTATAGGAGAAACTCGGCGTTTTTCAATTTTAGAGAGTCTGAAAAAACTTAAGAAGACTCCAGGGTTGACCTTTTCGTAAATTTGTGTCTCCCAAGCCCGAAAAAGTATAAAATAATACTTGAGAGAACCACTTGATCTTTACGACCAAGGAGTACTTTTTGTAATTAGTGTCCTTGATCCGAAAAAGTAAAAAAGCGATCAACGACACGTCGTTTTATAACCAATGTCGAATTTGAAACGACAAAAATCTGGCAATCTTTTCATGTTTTTACGGTCAGAAAAGGGCTGTAAGTGGACCGTCTTTTAATTCCATTTTAACGAGTTTAAAAGAAAAGCTCGACGATCTTTTCATGTTTTAGGAGTCAGAAAAGAGCTTAAAGGTGACTCTAAATGTTTTTTCGTCGAAATTTCGCCTGAATAATCCGTTATCCTGAACAAAAACGCAAACATTACTCATACCCGTTTGAAATGGATAAAAATGTTGCAAAATACCTTTCCAAAGTGAAACATAAACAAATTTGCAATTTATTTACTGAAAAAAATTATAAAAAGGGCCTTCGTCAATTCATTTTTACCGTTTGAGTTTTGGGTGAGAAAATAGTGCTTTTGTTCAGAAAACTTCCCGTGAAGATTGCGGAAAATCCAACTGTCGGAATCGAACGCCGTCTTCTCCAGGTAATCCACATCATCCTCCTCTTCATTTTTAACCATTTCATTTCTTGTTTTAGGCTTTCATTTCATTTTTTGGAGGGATTTTAGGCTTAAAACCCGTGCGTGGGGGCCCGCAGGTGTACCACTGCTGGCCTGCGGACCCCGATTTTTTCTCCATTGGGAAAAAGTCAGGGGTCCACACCTTCCATGTAGACAAGGTGCGATCCCATGCACTGTGTCTAACCCGGAGGGTGCGGTCCCCGCTGCAAGGGTTTTTAACCCAAAATTTCTCAAAATTGGCCCAAACAAAATAATTTCTAGCATCCTAATTTATCTTTTTACTTGATGCAGAGAGTACATCATGCTAGATTGGCGTGAACGAGAGCATGAGGACGTGGATGCTGCCACATGGAATCATCAACCTTCGCTTGATGCTTTGAAGGCGTGCGGCTTGTACAAATTCTGGGCCATTCCTGGCATGAGGGCTCAGGTGGATTTCTTACAGTGGCTGGTTGACAGATGGAGCATACAGGACCAGTGCTTCTTCATTGGTGGCCACCAGCTTGAAATCGAGCCGGCGGACATATATTTCTTGACTGGCTTGCCTAAGAGAGGCGAAGACTTGACTTTATTCGAGGCTAGGCCAGGTGGCCAGTCTGTCGATAGCCTCCGGCTAGAGTTCTGCAACAACCAGGCTAGAGACAAAGGGATAGACATAAAAACCATATCCCGTCCTAAACTCATGGTGATCGCATTTACTGTCACTAGACTTTGCAGGAGTGCTGCATTACATATTGCCACCGGATCCCAGATGCGTATGGCAGTTGATTGCTTTCGAGGCACCATCTTCAACTAGTGCGATGCTGTGTTGGCCAATGTGAAAGGCCAACTGACCAGGGCCAAGAACGAACAACTAAAGACCTTTGGTTATGGGGCTTTGGTTGTGAGTTTTGGTCTGGAAAGGGTTCCCATGTTGATCCCGCAGCACCTTACTGTTGGAGCTGGGCTTCCTCGAGAGCCCAAATTGATGCGATGGGTCGCAATTATGGCCCGTCACCCGGACAAGAGGACAGAGGTTGCTCAATTCAAACCTGAGTATTTCCAATGGTTGGAAAACCAGGTTTTTTCTATTCAGGACTTCCCTTACGCTGGGGTAGATTTTTGTGGTGACCCAGACATGGCTCTTCCACCAGGAGAGTAGTGGGATGACTCAGGTAAAATCATTTTCAACATTTTCCTTTTTTTTTAATTTTTATTGTTATTTTTCATCGTCCCAAAACTGATAGCAAATGTTTCAAATGCAGATGTGGGTCCACAGTGACCAGCTGCTCTCTGGCCTTACGAGAGGAAACAACCAGTTGCAGCCGCGCCAGCCCCACAGGATGAATCAGCAGAGGTTTTGGCCGAGTTGGAGGGTCATCTCGAGCGCTTAATAGGAGATATTCCGGAGACCACTATAGATGACATTCCTCGTTGACTTCAGCGCTATGTGATTGGGGTCCCAGGACCTTTTAGGAGGTTCCTTTGCAAGGTGGCCCGTGTAGTGGTTTCTTATCGAGATCATCACCAGTGATAGGATGATCGCCTATTGTGGGCACATATGACATTTCTTCTTTTTGTACTTATCATTTTTGCCGATCATAAGGTGTTTTTCAACCTATGATCGAGGACGATGTATTTTTTGACACACTCCTATATATATATATATATATATATATATATATATATATCACTATTACCGGCTTATCTTGTAAATCATGTTATGGAATGGTTTTAAATTTACATGTATGATTATTGCAAATGTCTACTTAACATTTGAGAAGCAATTGCATCTGCTAATGTATTTAAAGATCTTGAAATATGCTGATATTCAATATAATCAAATTCACGTTCCAAGAGACGCACACTCAAAAATAATCTTAATAACACTAGATTTCTAATGGCATACACTCTATTAAGTTGTAATACAATGAGTTCAGAATCTAACCTCACTATCAAACTCCAAATCCCAAATGAAATAGATTCAGATAATAACTCAATCACTGCACTATACTCGGCAATGTTGTTCGTTGTTTGACCGAGGCTTACCCCATGCATAGATACTAACTCGTTAGAGGGCGAAATAAATAACCCAAGCTGCGGAAGAAATGTTCCATCTATTACGACAAGTACCATCAGCGAAACCAATGTATGTTTGGAGAGGCATCGACATCTGCAATATCAAGAGTAAAACCAAGATAAGCAGGAATAATGACGAAAAAACACTCTCTAAGCTAAGCACACTGTTTAAACTAAAACACACCAGCTAGAAAGAAAAGCTATCCTAACTAAAAATCTCCATACCCATTCTTTAAGCATAATACCTCTTCAGGTAAAGACCATTTCTGGGTTTACCCAAAGAGTCCCCATCAAAGTCTACCAATTCATAGGCCCCTTTTGCTAGCTTTTGCTTGACAACATAGGGACCATGCCACATAGGAAAGAATTTTCCAGCACCTAATTTATCATTAGCTTGATCATAAACTAAGACTAGATCTCCTTCCGAAAAATTTCGAGGGGCCACATTTCGATCATACTGAGCTTTCATACGTTTTGCGTGAGTCTCGATCGCCAATGCAGCATCACGTCGATTCTCATCTAATTGAGCCAATTATAACAAACGCTTTTCCTCTTCGGAAGTGGCTGGAAGTAACTCGATGGCCATTTGCAGTGACGGGATTTCGCATTCAATGGGTAACACAACTTCCAGACCATAGACTAGTTGAAAAGGAGTGAACCCTGTTGATGTTTTTACTGAAGTTTGGTATGCCCAAAGCGCTGAAAATAACATGTTATGCCAATTCGACCGATGAATCCCAATGATTCGTCGGATCATGATGACTAAAACTTTGTTGATGGATTCAACCAGACCATTAGCTTGTGGATAATAAGGGGTTACACTATCGTGACGCAAACCAAGCTGGCCTGTAAGTTCGGTCATCATAACATTTCGAAAATGACGCCCATGATCAGTGATTATCACTTGTGGGACACCAAACCTAGCAATTATGTGTTTGAACATGAAAATTGCAGCTGTCTTGCCGTCTGCCTCAAATGTAGGCATCGCCTCGGCCCACTTGGTAAAATAATCTACCGCAAGGATGATATATGCATGCTCCCCGGCCGAGTGAGGGTTACATGTTATAAAATCGATACCCCATTTGGCGAAAGGACCAATGACAATTATAGGGTGGAGAGGAGCAGGTGGAGCGCGCATATTTCGATCAAAAATTTGGCAGTTGTGGCATTTTCGGACCGCGGTAATACAATCTTTAAACAAAGACGGCCAGAAGTAGCCAGCGCGCAATATCTTTTGGGCTGTGGCATACCTAGACATATGACCGCCACACGCTCCAGAGTGACAGTCATTTAGAACCCTTTCAGCTTCTTCGTGAGTTAAGCAATGCCGAAAAATAGAGTCCGCCCCACGCGATAAAGAGTATCTCCAATAATCCTGTATTGTTGGGACTGGAATCGTATTTTCCGACGTTCTGACCTTGAAATTTCCGGCCGAAAGGATTGGGTCTGGAGATAAACAATGATATCCCCATACCATGGATCTAAAGTGCTGATTAGAAACAAGGATTCGTCCGCAATGGGCTCCTCCGCCACAGTTTTTGTGTCAGCATGCGGGAAATCACACATTAATTCCGCAAAAACTAAAGATTTCTTAGACTTAGATTTCTCAAATTCCAAGTCGAACTCCTGCAGGATGACAATCCATTTAGAGTACTTGCCCCCTAGCAATTGCTTGGTCAAATGTATATCATAGGGTTGCAATCCGAAATCACTGTAGTTTTACGTAGTAAAATGTAGTGACGAAAACGTTGGACAACTTGAACAACTGCCAATGCCAATTTCTCCACATGTGAGTATTTTAACTCAGTGGGATTTAAATTTCCACTAAGGTAATATATCACATGTTCAGTTCCGAATTCATCTTCCTAAACTAAGATCATTCCAATGGTGGAATGAGAAGCGACGAGATACAAGAAGTAATCCTGGTTGTAGTTGGGAGGATGCAATAACGGTGCATGGGTCAATGCGTGTTTGAGTGCATCAAAAGATTTTGGAGCTATCTCATCCCAATAGAATGGAGTATTCTGTTTCAACAACCGGGTAAAACCCTTTGTAACCTCGGCGTAGTTAGGAATGAATCGTCGTAAAAAGTTTGCTTTCCCTTGCAAACTTTGGAGTTGGCGAAGACTCGAAGGAGGAGGCAATTTGACAATAGCTTCGACCTTTGAGGGATCGACGCGAATGCTGGCTTTCGAAACTACAAACCCCAGTAATCGACCTGTTTCTATATAGAAGACACATTTGTGTGGATTCAACCGAATCCGATAATGCATACACCTCATAAAGATTGCTCGTAAATGGACGAGGTGATCTGCTCGATGTAATGAATGAGTAAGCAAGTCATCGAGATAGGGTTGCACAATGTGCTTGATGTCATGAAATGCATAAGACATAGCCCTTTGAAAAATTGCTCCGGCATTCTTGAGCCCAAAAGGTAACTTGCAATAAGCAAATGTCCCCCGTGGACAAATGAAAGTCGTTTTTGGTTGATCGGAAGGTAGAATATTAATTTGATTGTATCCGGAAAAACCATCCATGAAGGAGAATATTTCGCTGCCGGCACAATCATAAATGATTTGATCGATATAGGGAGTTGGGTAATTGTCCTTTGGACAGGCTTGATTAATGTCCCTATAATCGATACACATTCTTATTGTTCCCAGCTTTTTGTTAACCAAAACAATATTCGATACCCAATCCGTTAACGAGATCGGATAAATGAAACCTGCTTTGAGTAATTTTTCAACTTCTGCTTTAATTGTAGCAGCTTTTCTTGGGTGAATCTGACGCAAACGTTGCCAGACGGGTTTAGCGTCCGGGTAAGTCTTGATCTCATGAACAACAATTGCGGTATCAATTCCTGGAATTTCCTCATAGGAGCAGGCAAACACGTCGTGGAATTCTTGAAATAGGGCCTTATATATTTGAATTTCGTCATCTGTACACGAGGCACCTATATGAATGTTCTCAACAATTCCAGGCTTAACCGAAATGTCAATAGGAATAGTTTGAGAGATGTTCCCCAAATTTAACTCGGAATCAGGATGTTTCATTGGATTCTGAGGTTCCTTGACATATTCAGTCGTAAAGATTGATGAAAAATCATTTTAAAAATGATCGTTCTCGGTTAAAAACGAAGATCTGTGATGGAGATCTTCC
Source organism: Pinus tabuliformis (assembly GCA_031772625.1). NCBI lineage: Eukaryota > Viridiplantae > Streptophyta > Pinopsida > Pinales > Pinaceae > Pinus > Pinus tabuliformis. The sequence goes on from CM062818.1 coordinate 601,905,588, forward strand.
CATGGTAAATCATCTACACATAGGATTTCACGAATTTGCTCATCAGAGTGAACAAGTTCAGAAAACGTGATTAAATCTGAGCTTGATGTGAAAAGTGATTCTTCATGGACCACATTCATTAAGTCAATTTCGGTTGAAGATGGGTCGGTAAACAATTGCACGACCTCATACACAATTTCATATGGACTCAAAGGCATGACATCACCAAATGAGTCTATCTCAGATTCAGAAGGAAGGATCCAAGGATCATCATAAACAATGGTGTCTGACGCAATCATATGAATGGTCGAAAATGAAGATGATGCATTGATCAGAGGAAAATGAAAAGTTCCCAATAAACCGACATCTTTAACTAGTCCTACTCCAACATCCTTATACGGGATAGTCGTTTTACCGACATGCTGAATACTTTCAGAAGAGGCTGGGTCGGATGAAAAGTAAGCCAACTGGTCTATTGTTACGATCTTTCCATTATGGGGAAACTTTATAACTTGAAAGACCGATGAAACGACTGCTGTCATAGCGTAAGAGCAACTTCGACCCAAGAGAAGGTTGTAATCTAGAGGGGCATCAACCACCTCCACATCTAGATTAACGGGTTTTCCTTCAACCCCTATAGGCAAATCCTGTAGAATGCTAAAAGGATGAAACCCACGGCCATAAAAGGCCTTTAGAATCGTTGGGGATTGATTTAGTGAAAGAGAACCAAGCGATCTCCAACACTGTATCGACATAATACACGTTGAGGCTCCCTCATCAATCACAGTCCGATGAATAGGCCTAGTTTTTACCATCACTGGGATCTGGAAAGCCATTTGATGAGGCAAATGTGGTGTACAATTGTCTAGATCGAAAATTATTAGGTTCGAGTCCTGAACGTCAACAGCTCCTATAGCCGACAAAAGTAATTTACGCTATGCTGGACATGATTGCAGCACCTGCAAAGCCAACATTGCTGAGGGTGAAACAACTAAATCCTCAACAATGTTATAGTTTTGAGCCGCTCTCGCATGTGGATTGAAAGCTGACTTTCGAAGTATACCCTTGGCGAGCGGTTTGATTACCAAGTCTGGATTAGGTTTCTCGATCTGTAGTGGATTGGAACCGGGAGCTGAGGTTGATGGATTAGAATGGGAAGATTCTGCTTCTTTACCATCAACAGGACTTTTACTACCATAATCTTGCGATAGAGTCGCAATCCTAACATGGGACATCATTAGTATGGGTTCTTCATTGGCACTCGAGGAAGAACCTATCATCTTACTGTCTTGAGCTGGAAAGGGATCCTTCAAAACAACAGGCACTTGGGAACCTTTGACAATCTTCGCAACCTCTGCATGATGAGGGCAGTCTCTTGTAAAATGTTCATCGTCGCAAATGAGACAAGGATAACGAGGTTTGCGTGTTTCATCATTGGATTCCGATTTTTCAGGTTTCTCCTTTGAATTTTTGTCTGTTTATTCTCTGGAATACCCAGATTAATTTCCAATGTTTGGAGACTTTCTCCGGTGCTATTCCACTATTTATTTATTTTACTAAGTTAATGATTAACTTAGAGTCTTCCTCTATCATCACATTGAAACAATTATCTTGACTCAGAAAATCCAGGCATTGTTCCAAAGCCATTAGTTCAGCCATGTTGTTGGTGGTTGTTCCAAGGTGGCAATGGAAGATGAAGATAATACTTCCCTCTGCATCCCTAAGGACTCCTCCATACCCAACTGTTCCCGGGTTTCCTTTTGAAGCCCCATCAATGTTGTATTTCAAATAACCTTCCGGGGGAGGATGCCAGAAATCCTTCTCCGTATCCATAGATGAAGCCTTCCTATCTAGGCCATTAGGAGTGAGCCCCTGCATCCCCAGTTGCCTGAGAATTTTTAAATCCACTTCTGAGGGAGGATTTTTAGGGTAGTTACAAATAGTGGTTCCCACAGTCTCCTTAAGTTGTTTCAGGATTATCTCAAACAGGCGGTGTGGGGGATTCTTTTCATCCTTAAATGTTCTTTTGTTCCTCTCCTTCCAAACGTTCTATATAATGAAACTTGGTGTAAGGGCCCAAGCGAAGCTGAGAATGTCATAATCAGAGAAATTTCTTCTCGAATTATTGAGGGTACTAATGATGCTCCCTCTGTCCCTGTCGGATTGCTGAAAGATTGTGGCAAATGTGTCCCATAACCAGGAGGTAAAAATGCAACTGTTGAGTAGATGCTCCATTGTTTCCTCTTGAGCCTCATAGAGCTGGCATCTTGAAGGCCCCAGTACACCTCTCTTCCTGATGTTGTCCCAAGTCAGGATTTTCTTGTGGTATACCAACCACATGAAGAGTTTGATTTTCATCCACCCTTGATTCCTCCATAGGTTCTACCAGATTTTGTCCGGAACCTAGGGATCTAGCTCGAGGAGAATGCCTTTTGCTTCCTTAAGATTAAAGGTGCCCTTTTTGTTATTGCCCCATATTATTTGGTCTTGCCCCCTTGCCACTAATATCTTTCTTTGTTCAACCGTTTTCATGAGCACCTCTGATTTTGTTTTTAAGAGATTGTTATTTCTGCAGTCAATGTTTCTCCAGATTCTCCACTTTTCCATATGATGAGTATGATTCCAGAAGTCCTTTACCTTAATTAATCCTTGGGAATCTGTCTCATGCTTAAGGTCGAAGAAGTCTTCTTTTAACAGAATTGGTTCTTGTTGCCACTTATCTTCCCAAAAAAGAGCAAGATCTCCTTCTCTAATTTCCCAGAAGCTATTTTCTTGTACTAGGCTTCTATTCTCCCAGGCTTTGTTCCAGATGTATGAGCCCTTTATATTTCCTGACATTCTTATGAGATCACTGGTTTGCCAGGAGCTTGCATATTTTTCTTTCTAGATATTTGCCCATTGAGTCTCTGGATGCTGAACCCAATGCCACCATAGTTTGGCCCCTAAAGCTTTGTTGAGTATTTCCTGATCATCCAAGCCTAGCCCTCCATGGTTCTTGGGCCTACAAATTTTCTCCCAAGACACTAAGGCCCATTTCTTCCTTGTCTCCTCCTTACCCCAAAGGAAGTTTCTTTGAATATTTCTGAATTGTTGAAGGACTCCTTTTGGAGCTGGGAGGGGTGATAACATAAAAATATGGATTTCTTGCAGAATAGCTTTTGTGAGTACCAACCTGCCAGCAAGATTTAAAGATCTAATGGTCCATTTACTGACTTTATCCTGCAGCTTATGGATCAAGGGTTCCCAAATGCTTCTGAGCATCGGTTTAGCAGCAAGAGGAACTCCTAGATATTTTGAGGGAAGGGAATCCCTTTGAAAGCATAGAATTCTGGAGATATTTTTCTAAATAGCAATATTGGTATTGAAGAAAAAGATTTTTGATTTGGAGAGATTAACTTCCATACCTGAAGCCAAGGCAAAGAGATTCAGAATTTTTATGTAGGCTAAAGCTTCTTTGACTGTGGGGATTCCCTGTAGCATGGTATCATCTACAAATTGTTGGTGAGTCAGGGCCTGACCATTCTCAGTTAGTTGCAAGCCCTTAATCTTTCTCGTTGCTTTAGCATGCTTTGTTGACCGGCCAAATCCTTCCATCATGAGGGTGAAAAGAAAGGGAGAGAGTGGGTCTACCTGTTTGAGGCCTCTTGAAGGATTGAAAATATCTGAGGGATAGCCATTAACTAATATAGAAAAACTAGAGGAAGTCACCAGTGCCATTACCCATCTAACCCAGTTATGATCAAATCCAAAAGCAATAAGAATTTTCTTGATATAGGTCCAGTTTACCTTATCATAAGCTTTGGCTATATCCAATTGCATGATCATGCCCACCTGTCTCTTGCTAGCTAATGTGTGCACCACCTCTTGAGCTTGAATAATGTTGTCAAGAATTTGTTTGCCTTCCACATAACCTGATTGTTCCCTTGAAACCAGAATAGGAAGTAAAGGTTTGAGTCTGTTAGCCACTACCTTGGATATTATCTTGTAGACCACATTGCAGAGGGCTATGGGTCTATATTTATCCGGTGTTTGAGCAATGTCTTGTTTGGGGATGAGAGAGATGAAAGAGGTATTGAGCACTTTTAGAATGGTTATGTTCAACCTGGAGTCCTCCACAACATGCACAATATCATGTTTAACAATATTCCAGCAAGCTTTGAAAAAATCCACATTGAAACCATTCGGGCCTGGTGCTTTGCAATTTTGCATATCTTTGAGGACTTCACTAACATCCTCTTCTATTACTGGCCTATTAAGGTTGAAATTATCCTCTCTGGACACCAGTTTCGGTATATTACTAGTTATCTCCCTGACGAAGTGCTCTCTGTCTGAATTGTTCTCTTGAGTGATACCTTGGAAGTGCTGGATTAACACAGCTTCTATAGCTTCATGGGAGATATGAAGCTCCCCCTCCTCATTCTTGATCGAAGAGATTCTGTTGTAAGTTCTATTGGCAATGGTGACTTTGTGAAAAAACTTAGTGTTACGCTCTCCTTCTTTGAGCCATTGAACTCTAGACTTTTGTCTCCAAAATATCTCCTCCTATTTACATAGATTCTCCCAATCTTGATGATGCTTATCCATTTGATCACTTATGGCTTTGTCAAAGTCTTCCGTGATCAAAGCTTGGTTGAGAACTTGCATTTTGTTTTCAACATCTTTTTTCTCCACAAAAATATTACCAAAATCCTTCTTGTTCCACTCTTTAAGCTGAAGCTTGATGTGCTTAAGTCTTTTGTGAAGTAGGAACATTCTTGTCCCCTGAATCTGTAAATATTCTGCCCACCAATTTTCAATATTGCTGATGAAGTCTGGGTGTGATAGCCAGATATTCTCAAATCTGAAAGGTTTGTTCCTAGGAGTACTAATACCCTTAATCTCCAATTGAACCGACCAGTGATCTGAGCCTCCAAAGGGAAGAACTCTCGATGTTACTTCTTTATCTGTCAGCATAATATCCTCAGAGATGATGAATTTGTTTAACATTGAGGCTACATGGGACTCTCCTCCTCTTTTATTATTCCAAGTAAAGAGGCTAGTATTCCTATTAGTGTCAATGAGATCCATATTGTCTAAAAAGGTTTGAAATGCTAAAGAGTCTTTACTTAGAGCTCTGGTTCCCCCTTTTTTCTCTGAAAGAGATTTGATCATGTTGAAGTCACCTCCCATGATCCAGGGTATATCTGCATGTCTGTCTCTGAGATCCACAAGGGAATCTAGAAACCTGAGTTTGTCATCTATTCTCTGAGGACCATAAACGTTTGTGACCAGAAAGGTATCCCTGTCTCCTACCGGTTGAATAACAACTGATAAATAATTCCTGGAAGCCTCAGCATCTAAAATACCTATTTTTTGGGGGGTTCCAAAGAGTGAGTATGCCCCCCGCTGTGTTCTCTGCTTTGACTTCAAGAAACTCAAATCTACTAAGCCATTTTCTATGAATTTGTCTTAATTTTTGAATGGAACATTTTGTTTCTTGGATGAAAATTATATTCGACATTTCTTGTTTCATTCTATTACTAAGAATTCTCTGCTTTCTCTTACTCCCTAGACCTCTAATATTCCAAGATGTAAACTTCATTATTAAAGATTTGTAAAGGAGTAGCTGGCTAGATCTTTCATCTTACCTGAATCGATCATAAGCTTTCCACACTCCATCAAGAGTTCATTCTACTTTTTCCTGCCTCTTTTCTTGCCTGGGTTTCTAGTGGCTAGTCCCGGAGTCGTTTTCATCATTTTCACCCCTCTGTTGTCCTACTTGTCGATGATTTTTCCTCTTTCCAGCACCTTAGCCTACGTTTTCCATAAAAACAACTGTTGTATTCTATTGAGCTCTTCTTGAGGTAACGAATCTACTCCTCCCCTGGTTCCCTGTATCAAGAACCCTTCCAGATGTAGGTTTTCTTTGTCAAGAATTTATGGTAGTTCATGGTCCTCCAGGTCCATTTCATTCTGGGTCATTTCCTGATCCATCTCTAGTTCTGCATCACTCATTGTAGCTTCTTTCTGATAATCACTATCCAGTGTTTGTTTTGGATTTTCATTTTTCTCCGTTTCCACAGAACTTCCTTCCATTGCTTGATCTTCTTTTGTGATCTCTTCATCTTCCTCAAGCACTTGGAATTTGCTCTGACTGGTTTGTTTTCCTTCATCTTGATGTTGTTTTGGTCAATTTTTTACCGCCTTTTCCTTGATTCACCACTTTCTAGAAGCTGTCTATTTCCTTTATTGTGTTAGTTTTGCTCTTGTTTACTACTTTACTGAGCAGACAGTCTCTCAAAAGGTGTCCATGTTCATGACATTTGCCGCATCTGAACGGAATATGCTCATAGTCTACTTTTTGCACCCATTCTTCATCAAAAACTTCCAAGATCACCTCATCCGGTAGAGCTCTTGATAGATCCATTTCCACACATACTCTGGCAAAGGAGGTATATTTGCCCCTTCTTGTGGCTTCAGAAGCTTTGACAAAGCGACCTAATTTATTGCCTATGGCAGCTAACGATTCATTTTGCCAGTAATCAAGAGGTAGAGAATAGAGCCTTACCCAAACCGGTACTAATGAAAAGGTTTCCCGTTCTGGAACAAAATTCATCATCCATGGCCGCATGTGGAGTCCAACTGCTGCATAGAAGTAAGGCCCTCCTTCAAATACTCTGTCCTTGTCTTCAATATTTGTGAAAACCACAATAGAGAATCCCTTTGACCCTAGATGTAGGTCAATGCTCCCTTTAGGTTTCCAATGGTATTTGATCCATTACTGTAAAACTTTTTCAGTGGGCCATAATCCCATGAATTTGCAGATGATGGCATACGTCCGCATGTGATCCTGGTGCGCCTGCAGAGCTGGATCATTTAAAATAACTCTGGGTGTTATCTCTGCTTTGGGTTTGCAGGGTCCCTTTTGTTTTTTGTCTTTAGTTCTCTGATTTTTGTCTTCTACCTCCTTGTCTTTTGTGCCATTATTTTCTTTATTTATGGCTTCTCCTATCTCCTCTTCCATGTTTTTTTTCCTTCCTCAATAGTACCTCTAGCATTTTCTAGAGGTTTCTTGCCTCTACTCGTTACGGCCTCCTTGTAGGAGGGAGTGGAGCTCCCTCCTCTATGGCCCTCCATATGGTTCACTGACTGCAACTATCTGAAACCCTTGTTGTTCGCCCTCCTTTCGAGCTTTCCCCGGTAGTACTCAACCTTAGCATAATAAGCGACCTTTGTTTGAGTAATATTCATTTTTCCTATAAAATTTTTAATATTCCACAAACAACATTATTTTAAAATAATTTAATAAAAAAAATTATATATTAAAAAATATAAGTTAAATTCAACATTATTTTAAGATAATTTAATAATAAAAAAAAATTATATATTCAAAAATATAAGTTAAATTCAAGAAAAGCCAATATAATATTATAACATAGCGTTTTATATATTCATATTGTTTATACTTAAAATTCATTTTGGGTAATACTCATATGTATAATAATTTGTTAATGTAATTCTACATATTATATGAATATATTAGCGTTATATTTTTTAATTGATAATTGTATTTTTTACTTAACTAATAATCGTATCGTTTACTTAGGATCGTTTACATGGTAATTTTGTATTTTATTTTTGTTGTATTTAAGTTAATTATTGGGCTTATAATATATGGCTTTTTAGGATATAATATTAGTGAACAATAGTATATTTTTCATAGTACTCATAGTATTGCTTGTAATAATGGCATGTAATGAAGTTTATAAATAAGCTTGTGATTTTCTATTTAATGGTGATTTTTAACATAGTGTAATAAATATATTATGATCTAATTTTTCTGGTTATAGTTTACCATAAATTATGTATGATTTATATTTTGTTAGCTTATGCTTATTATTTCTTTCTCTCACGCATTGTTTCTTTCTTTCTTTTTATTTTTAAAAATTGTATAGACTTAGAACTAGTCTAGACTCTTCAAATGAAGTGGTCTAATGTTGGTGCTAAAGCAAAATGGAAAGCCCAATGGCATAGTTGTTACAAGAGCAATAACGAGTGAGCGAATGAGTTTCTCATAAGAAATTCAGAGTATGTAAAGAACAACCATAGGAGCTAGAACTAGAGATTGAGGTTGAGTTGGAGTTGTCTGCAACCAAGGATTTGAATAGTGCAAGGAGAGAAATGGGTGTGACAAGGAGAGAACGCTAGAGGATGGACATAAGTTTTTAGGTAAAATAAAAATGAGAAATTACTTTGGAGATGAAATTTTTTAACCACATGTAAACGGGTGAACGATTTTAAGATCATAAAGGCATGTATACCCCTATGATAGGGAGTGGCCTGTGAGTTCTCCAGATAGAGAGGATGGAGGATAATATTGTGGAATGAACCACTTGAATAGGTACAAGGGAGGAAGATGTACTCATATACTAGCTTGATGTTAGTTTGTTGTAAGGTTTATTATTTAGACATACATGTTTTAGTGTGGTGGCACATGGAGTTATGTATAATCATGTTGTGGAATTGACAACTTGAATATGAATGAGGGTGATAGGTGCACATGTATGTTAGTTTGAGGGGGAAATGTGAGATCCTGGGATGTGAGATAGTTGATGAATTATGTATGAGATTGTCCTAGAAAATTGATTAATGTAATGCCTTGCTATCATGTGTTCTTATGAATGGTAAGTTAATCTCCTCAAGTCAAGTTCAATGTGGGGAATTGTTAGGGTAGTTAGAGTAAACTTGACTCGATCATGGAGTCAATTTGATAAAATCATTAGCGATTACCACTGGAGGCTTGAGGTTTTGATAACCTGTTGTTTTCCCATGGTGTTTTTATGTGATGTACTCTATTTAAATGGATTATGACTTCATTGTGAGATGAAAATAAACAAAAGAATAATAAATTTATTATTATAAATTGGTTTTCTAATAAGGGTTAGTGTCCATGTATTATTGCCTTTATGTATTGCTATCATATTTTTATCTATTTTTCTTTTTATAATAGTTACTAATTATTTTTTCCTAATAAAGAGTTTCATAAGGTTTTCATTCATACTACAAAGTTGATAGTTAATGGCTATTAAAGTTGGTGTGAATACACTTGAGTAAAAGGTTGATTGATATTACAGAGTTTAATATTTAATAGTTGATATTTATTTAGTTTAGGGTGAATTTAGTTTAACTAAAAAGTTTATTAATATATTGTTTTTGCTTAGTTTGTTCAGTTTATGTAAATAAAATAGTACACACCCTTATTTTACTACGAATAATAACAAAAAAATTAAGGAATGTTTTTTTCAGTGTGAACATATTCTACAATTTCCATGTTGTTTAAACGTAGTTAGAAGATACTCCAAAATTTTACTTATAAATTTAAATAACGATAGCTTCTCCTATCTAATTTAAATCATGCCCCCAACACTACTAAGAATAATAACAAACACGCACATGACGTGCATGATGTAATGGCTGGGGCGGATGGCTTTCACACCCCCCACCCAAGTTCGAATCCTGCGAGGTTGTAAAAAAGTGGAAAATGAGTGGGTCCTACCGAAGCTTACAAAAAAAAAAAGAATAATAACAAACACATTAGGGAATACTTTTCCAATGTGAAGATATTTTTAGTTAACAATGCACATACATTTTTTGTGTTATTTAAATGCTATGTTGCACAAGTTTTCGGTACACAGATACTTCAGGTACAAGGGAACAAGTATCCGACACGGCTAGAAGCTTTGCCCAAATTTACAAGGAACGTGAAGGTGGGAGCGGAAATAATATAATATATTAAAATTTAATATATATTAAAAATAAAAATAACATAATTAATTTATTTCCATCCAAAACGTGCCAATTAAATTCCATCCTGGCGATTCCATCTTGCAATAAAACATGTAAAAGATTAAACTTCGAAACACTATAAAAATCAAAATATTAATCCATCAACAATTTTCCAATGAAATTCCTTGTAAATGAAGAAACATGTGGAACTCTCAAGCCGAAAAAGTGGCTATTATTACTTGATTATTATGTGATTTCATGCAACACTATATTATATTCAACTTCAAAATTCAAGTTTGGAAATTTATAAAATGAAAGTGACTAACAAGCGACTCTTTCTCTTTCTGACCATCAGTATAATTTGTTGAATCTTATCATTAAATCTTCAATATAGACTTAAAGAAAGTAGAATTATTTACAACAGATGCTGCCAAGGAATGACCGACAACTGTCTATTTTTTGTTGAAACCTTTGCTACATCTCCACCTCTTTGTTGCTTTACAGAGCCCATGTAGTCCAGCCCCTGACCTATCAAGTATCACTTAGAAAATAAACAAATGATACCTTCTCTGCACAAAATAGGTAACCAAAAGGTGAAAATCTGCTCAAAATAGGTACGTGAAACGTCAAAATATGTTGTAGTGAAGCTCCCAAAAAGCTTCAAAGTACCTGATGAAGCTCCCAACGATTTTGGAAAGTTTCCTACAAGCTCCCATGAGCATGGGAGCATGGGATTCGTACTCTCCAATTCCTGGGAGTGGTACCCGTGTTACTATGTTTAAATATAGTTGCTATTTAAATGTAGTTAGAAGATAGTGACTTATAGATTTTTTCCTATCTGATTTCAATCATGATCGTGTTTAATAAATTTGATATATGTATTCCAATTAACTAAAAATATCTATGATGTTAAAGTTAATATAGTCATGCTTAAAAGTGAAGTCTAAGGCTACGATGTTAAAGTTAATATAGTCATGCTTAAAAGTGAAGTCTAAGGCGCTGAGAAACTCCTAGTGCCCCTCTAGTCATTGAGATGGGAAACTTCGAATGCCCTTCTCATCATTGTAGCAAAGCCTTATGTTCAAAAACTTTGTGTTGGTTTTCTCATAACTTTGCGAATTCTATACATTCATATTGTTGTTGAGTATTTTGTTCAAAAACATTGTGCTTGTTTTCTCGTAACTCTGGAAATTCTATCCATTTTATAATTACATTCATCCTCAATTTAACATGATGTTTGAAGATTCTCGGAGGGCTGATGTAAAATTTTCACACTATAATTCATCAAAGGTTAACTAGTATCAAAAATATATATATACCCACATCAAATTGTATGTGTCGTTGATACATATTCAATTACAAATCTTCCAAGTAATATAACACTGGCTTCAACTTTGTAAGACATAGGTTTAATGTTATTACCATTTGCAACCATGTATTATCTTATATTATATTTATACATTGTGTTTCAAGATTTCTCAATTTTTATATTAAGTTCATTCACTCTGTTTTAATTTGTTAACTTTTCCGAATAATTTTTAGTAGCATGAAGCTTCAAATTTTATTGGAAAATTTAGTTAGTTTGTTATAATTTGCAGTAATATCGCTGATATATATATATATATATATATATATATATATATATATATATATATATATATATATATATATATATATATATATTAAAAATTATTATCATTTTGATGAAGTAAATGGATTTGATGGTTAAGACATAGATTTTTATTTAAAAGTCATATGTTTAATTTGAATGAAAAATAGGGTATGTACAGATAAGCAATATGTTATGTTTGGAAGTAAGGGAATTTCAATACATGTATAGAAGTAGAGGAATTTCAATGTTTATGGTCAAATATTATGTTTAGAAATCTATGCATATTTATTATAATCTTAGAATTTGGTTTTCTTAATATTATAGCAATTTTTAGTTTAAGACAAGATTTAATCTTGTTGGATCAACTTTAGAACTTTTAGCTTATACATGTTCTTACACCTTCTTTTCCCTTGAGCATTTTTTTTTTAAATGATGTTGGCCTTCACTAAAATCATTTTCACTCATGTTTATAGGCCCATAAACTTAATTGCAGATGGTGTTTCCAAAGCTGCATTGAAGGGAAAACTCCCTCCCCTCAAAGATTGCTTATCAAAGTCTTGTAATTGCCCTCTCTATGAAATATTCAAAGTCTCAAAAATCTCCATGTTTGCTCCTAGGTCCCAAAATAAAAATTGGTCCTCGCAAGGCATTTTTCGATGGGGTTACTCAAGGAGCTCCCTCTATTCGAGTTTCTTCTCTTTTTTTGTACTACATTTTTGTACAAATGTACTCCATTGGTAGCAACTTTTAATAATGTTCATATTAGTTCAATTACCTATATGGTCATTAAATGATAATAACAGTAAGTATAGGCTAATAAGAAGACTTATAGGAGCTTTTTTATAAGATGTACTAAAATTGTTTTTTCTTATGACAATCTGTGGTCCCTTTTAGACTAAACTTTAATGAGGTTATGGGCCAAAGGAATGCTATTAGCATCTACAAATGCGATTTTGTTTATATATATAAATGGAATTACATATTTTTTTCTTTGAAAAAAAAGGAAGGTTGTTGTTATCAAATAATTTTTTATATGCAATATAATGGAAGGAAAATATCTTGAGATAAAATGAGATGATACAAAGGTTAATTTTAGAAAATTTCTTCAAGTCTTATGTTGATGACAAAATTAATAAGGCCATTAAAATGGAATAAAGGTGGTGGAACATTTATAGGCTAAAAGTTCTAATATAGATCCCACAAGATTAAATTTCATCTTAAGTTGAAAATTACTATAATATTGAGAAAAACAAATTCTAAGATTATAATAAACATGCCTGTGTTTGTAAACATAAGGTTTGGCCATGAATATTGAAAATTTCCAGCCATATTTTAAGGGAAAACTCCCTCCCCCTCAAATATTGCTTAACAAATTCCTACAATCACCCTCTCTCTAAAATCTGCAAAGCCTAAAAAATATCCATCTGTGTTTCCAGGGCCCAAAATAAAAATATACCTCGCCCTTCTTTTCTTCTATCATGGGAAGTTGTCAGGGTTGGCGAGGACGGTCCCGCAAGGGTTCAACCAATTCCAGTCCCAATTCCTTATACCCCTACCTCATTGGGACATGCACATAATAATATAGAAAGAGTAGACTACTTTGGTACCATTGATCTAGATTTATAAAGGAATGAAATGAAATACAATTTTAAATAGAAACAAAGAGATACAATGAAATAAAAATTCAATTAATAAATAACAAATGCTAGAAATTATTTACATGCAGAATGAAAACAAACTAGCCCACATGATGGTAGCTTATTTCTGAGAAGGGATGTGGTGGCTACATGCATTTTGAACTATGTTTAAATCAGTCTTTGAGGCCTTTTTATCATGAAGAAACAATGAGAAAGCCTAAACATCCAAAAACATAACCCTAGGAGATGAAGTGCCAAAATCCTGTTGGCACTAATGGGGTTAGTTGGAATGTCAACTTCCTAGGGTGGTAACTTTGGCATCAGATCTATGTTTGGCATGCACGATATCCCATTAAAAAGTTCTATACGAGGAAATAAACTTTCAATTGTAAGCATAGTATTTGAATCACATTTTCTTGTTTCCCCAAAAAATGTCGTTTAGTGCCTCAAAACAACTTCGGAAGTCCACGACCTGAAAAACTACCAAAAATAGAAAACTATCGAAATAGAAAATTATGCTAAAAATAGGAAAATTAGCGGAAATAGTGTTGGGGGTCCAAGTGGAATAGGCGCATGGACACCAATATCCACTTGGATCAGAAATATTCTAGATGGGGAGGTATCAATGAGTCAGAAAGTTGATCATGACATTGATCATAACTCACATCTGAGAGAGGATTTTAGAAGACAATGTCACATTGGTCGATTAAGATCATATCACAATATCCAAAAGGAATATGGCCTTGCATGGCTTGAGATGTAGCATGAAGATCTTTGTAAAGGCATAAAGGTCATAGCCTCTTTCAAATACCTTGTCGCACAAAGCAGCAACAAAAACGGAAGGATAAGTGCCCAAAGTTTAAGTAATGTGAACAAGGGGGTTCAAAATTCTATATGTAATAGAAAAAGGGTTGAATGGCTCCATAAAAGCCACAAGTGAGTGTTGGGGGCATGTTAGGGCTAGTTTTGAGAAAAATAAAAGTCAAAGAAATGTGGAAATTTTGAGGTAGTTTTGGGAGTGCACATAGAAATATGGAGCATAAATAGTGCATAAGATAGTCCCATAGTTTTTTCAAGGTAGAAGAAGTGTGCATAATGGAGAAATGCACAAAAAGGAGTAGCATGTAGAAGAAAAGGAGACGAAATGGCTAAAGTTGACTGCATCTTTGAACCTATTTGATTTAGTCTAGTTTAGCAAGTATAGCATATCTTCCCACGATGATTATATTCTTGGGTATTTTCCATGGTAAAGTCAGTCTAAGATGATGTGAATGAATATAAACAGATAAGAGCCGTAGGAATTCATGTTGGCTAGGAAGTGATTGGAAGGTTAGTGGATGGTTAGGTGTTTTTGTTCATAATTATGTTGTTGTTGTAATATCATGTGATTTAGGATGGTAAGCAAAGGAAAAATAATGTTGTAATGATGTATGTGTTGTGCGTGATGCCCCCTTTTAGTATTAATAAAAGATGGTTGGAGCTAAAATTTTTTTATTTTTTGTGTTTTGTGAGATCATCACATTATGTTTAGTATATTTCTTTCTTAAATTTGTAATGTATGGATGAATTGATCTTAGTGATATGAATAACTAAGGCACCCCTCCAAATTTTTTTTCTCTTTCCATTAGTGCTTGGAGGTTTTGTCTTGGTGTTCATTATCTGATTTAGCCTGCAAGATATGATTTGAGCCTCATACTATGCTTGTAGATCATCGATTTTGATCCCCTTCATTATTGTGAAAGCCTGGTTTCTGCAATCCACATTGGTGACTCGGGTGAGACTTTTTCTGTTCATAGTTGATGCTAAAAGAGTCGGTACCCAATAGTGTTTTGTTTGTCGCACTTTATACTTAAACCCTCACCATATTAAAAAGACCACCAATAAAACTCTTGTGCACATGGATCCTTTCAATGATGATGCATAAGAGAGGCATGCATAAAGGATGTGGACTTCAAGGAGTTTTTTCAATAATTTCAAAGACAGGTGCAACAACCCTGGTCAAAAATCCATCTAATAAAGTTAATAAAGACAAAATAATAATCAAGGTCATGGGACACGTATTCCAAGTTGAATGTTGGGCAAAAACATAGTGATGGGGATCACTTGTGATTAATAAATGGCTATGGAAATTGACAAAGACTTTGGAAAGGAAAAGTAGCATTAATTGGCAATTTATTTATGAAAATAATGGAAATTAGGAGAAAATGAAGGTAAAAGGTCACAAGTTTCATGTGAGGAGGAAGATGAAGGAAAATAATGGAAAATAAAGAAAATAGAGGACTCATTAATAAAAAGACTTATGAGGATTAGTTTGTAGACTTTTGTCAGTTTTAGCTTGGAGCTCTCTATTCTACTCTCTCTCTCATACCCTTGGACACTTAGAGTTTTCTTAGAGCATCCTTGGATGAGTGTGGCATACTTGGGATTTTGAGCAAGAAGGAAAAGGAAGAGTAGAAAATAGATAGAGGACATTGGGATCAACAACTACAACGTATTTTACTTGTAGGTACCGAGTTGCATGTACAATTTATTTGTAGCTTTGGCATACATGTCACATACACGTGGTTTCTTCATTATGATCTATCATTGGCATGGAGGATTGTCCGGATTGATGGTGGAATTTCCTAGCCTTTCCATCTCCTAGATAGCTATGGTGTTGTGGGTGTCTTTCCTTTTGTTTTCTGGTTCGTTCTCATGTTCCTTATGGTTGTGGGTTGAGTTACTAGTTCCTGGAAGCCTTGGTTGGATAAACACTTTGGAAGCTATAGTCATGTTTTAATCAATCCTAATTGATTGAGATTGAAACACTTAATTGTCAACCCAGGGTAGGTCTTGCTATTTCAATGGAGTTCAATGGAGTTCACATTGTTTGTCTCGATACACTACAACCAAGAATGAGAAAATGCAGAAAACAATAAAAGATGTCGTTGAACCAAATTGTTGAATCAAACCATTCATGTAGACATAAAAACACACTCTACAGAATGAAATCACACTTCGCAACTATCAAAGTAAAGGAAAGCCACACAGGAACTAATATCTACTCTAGCTTGTTACTACCATTCTGTTGATTAACTCAGTGTAACAGCATAATGTAAATTGAAACAACAGAAGACGTAACCCACAATTTTTATAGCAACAATGAGAAACCATAAATCAATTAGATAAAATAGAATGTACACTACCTCAATCACTGTAGTCCATGCCAAAGAGGAGGGCCCTTCCTCCTCAGTAGGGTGTAGGAATAACATAAAAGTAATTAACAAATCATCTGAAGAGCAGTAACAACACCACCATGCTGATTAATATTAAAAATAAACTCAAAGTTACAGAAGCAGAGTAACAATACTTTTCTATATATCGGGTACTTGTACATGAAAAATCAAGTTCCACTATAGTTATTACATACTTGAAATTAGAAACAGACCAGTGATAAGAATCTCACAATTCTTATGCTGATAAAAAATAAAAGTAGTTACAACCTATTTCTAAATACAAATATATATTAGCTAGGATTACAATCGCTTGGGTCTGTTGCTTCCAAAATAAACAATTCCTACTGCCGACAGTTCTTATGTGCAATAGTACCCACATTTTCCAGCTTCGGTGCAACAACATCCTGCGAGTGAATAGTCGTTCAGGATGTTACGACATCACTGGCAACAACACCCTTGGTGTAACAATGGACTTTTGTATCAACGTGTAGTGTAACAAGATTCAATGTGCAACAACAGCTTGTAACAACATTCAATGTATAACAACAACCTATGACAACATTCAGGGTGTAATAGCAAACTTTTCTACCCCTCTCTGTAGTTAATCTGAGCTGCCTATCTTCTCCATAACTCTGTTCTTTGTGAGCAACACCTGAAAAGGAGAAGAGATTTCCAAAATACTTCTTCAATGCTCCCCCAGTTAGCCACAAAAAGGAATAAAGCATCTTATTATTCAATAAAATATGGAAAAGTAACATGACAATAGAATAGGTTATAAAGGTGATAAAATAGGGGAATTAATCATGTAAAGTCAAAGGCCTGGAGGATAGAAGGATCAAAATTGGGGAAAGAATGTGAAGAAAATAGGTAAAAACCACACCCAACATCTCCCCCCAACTGAAGCAACTGCATGTCCCCATGCAGAATCTCAGCTCCTCCTACTATACCCCTGATGAAAGTTTGTGAAATTGTAGGCACCAGCGGTGTCTTCACCCGGAGATTTGTACCCTTGAATGGCCATCAATTGATGTGGCCAAGATTCCTCTTCATAGTCACATAGGTGGTAGTCTGGCTGATACTCCTCTATTGGAAACCAAATCAAAGGAAATTTCAATTTGAGCCCAATCCAGAATTCCCCCAATGTTTGTACGATCTGATCATACTTAGGCACCCATGTAACAATAGCCAAAAAGTTCCTATACTCAAAAGGATACCCTTCTTGTAATTGGGCGCTACAGGCCTCGATGTGTTTAAGACAGCCTACTAGCGCTCAACTTTTCTTTTGTGCATACATGTTGAGGCAGATCCTCACAATCCTTTTCCTATAGACGATCGCCTATTCCCCGATCTCTGGGGTGCTCAGGAATAGCTTAAACGCACACCTGAGTTCATAAACCATCCCTGGTTCAGCTCTGACCCACAATGTTGTTCTCTCTTCGTTAACTTCTGCTGATTTCATGGCCAGATGACACTTAATCTGATTCCTCATAAATGAAAGGAAGACCTGCAACTACAAATCTCCCATATAGTAGAAGACACTTTCTACCATCTTCATGCTGACATATTCACACATGATATTATGTAAAAATAGCTTGCACAACAAGCTTTGCTAATCAAAGTCGCAGGAGCGAAAAATATCAAGAAAAGTACGGGTTGAAGAACCCAAATAGGACCTATTGCCAAAAACTGCTTTTAATTGAAATAAATAATAATGTTCCCAAAGGAACACTGGATACAATGGGGACGACCGCCATCATGCTAGTAGGTTTAGGGCAACATCACGGAGCTTGGTCTTGTCATCCATTAGGTCTAAGACCTGTCGATTTAGCTTATACAACTGTTCATCCTTCTTCTTCATAGCTTCCTTGTGCCTCTGTGCTTCCCATTCTCTCTCCCATTCTTCCTTTAGCCATTTCTCCCTAAAGGAATCCATCATCTTATTGTGTGCCTTGAGCGAGATCACCCCCTCTTGTAGAGAGAGCACCTGCTACTTCCATTTATGTAGCTCTGGTAACAACAACATCTTTTCAGAACACCATCCTTCATCAGGACTCAATGTTCTCCCACATGCATTATCAATTGAGGGTGTAACAACCTCCTAAGGGTGAAACTACTCCACTTCGGTTGCTGGTTCTTGTGTAACAATAAATTTGTCAATGGATTTTTTTACAGTTTCCTTATCTCCTTGACCAACTTCCATCCCCATTGTTGGTTCTTGTGTAACAACAGTGTCATCCACAGATTTGTGTATATCGTTTTTCCCCAGGTAGGCTTCTGTCTCCACTGCTAGTTCTTATGTAATAATGGTGTCGACCACAAGCTCATGGATATTAGCTTCTCCTTCCTTTCCTTGGATGACTTCTGTCTCCATTGCTATTTCTGGTGAAACATTAGTTTCAGCCAAGGGCTCCTGCGTATCTACTACTCGATCACTTCCTGTGGACTGTGCCGTCTCAGTTGCTGGTTCTTTTGTAATAGAAACGTCCTCAATGGGTTCTTGTGTGTCAACTTCCTAGATTTCGTTTTGTGTTTCCCTCGAGGTGGTATCTGCTACACATAATTTAAACCCTACTACCACTAGCTTCTCAGCACAGGCCATGCACATAGTGCCCAGGGCATCTCTCCTTTTGGTCCTGTCCACTACCTCAGCAAAGTATCTAGCCCTGGGGCTCTTGCCTCTACCTTTCCCTTTGCTAGTTGTTCCCTTAACTCTCTATTTTCTTTTTCTAAATTTTCAATTATTAATAGCAAGGGTTGAGTTTAGTTCTTACCAGGTGAAGAAGGTTCCTCTGGTTGAGCTTGCTCCTCATCCTTCTTCTCTACTACTTCTTTGTTCTTCCTTGACATGGATGGGGACTCTGGGTCCCCGCTAACCCTTATCCTCTGCTTCGGCCGCTTGTCACCAATTGGTTTGTCAACTGGCCTCTTACCAACCCTTATTGTTGAAGGTTGGGGCTGCTCCTTTATCACTGTTGGAGCTTCCTCAGCCATCCCGGTTTGCCTCATGCGGGTGGTCCTAGCCTTCTTCCTCATGAATTCTTACCAATTCATGCCCTAGCAGCTCAAGGTGTCCAACACAATGAGCTTGATAAGGCCATGGTTGGTGATGCATGTTTTTGGATGCGTAACTATTTTCATGGCCATGGTCATATACCTAATGTTTCCCAGCAAGAAGTAGGGAAGATTGATCAACTACTAATGCGCCGCGGTGATGGTTCAGCAATGGAAAGTGGTAATTGAACATAATTGTTTCCCTTCCCTCGCAAGTAATGTACTTGATGAGGTAGAGGGAAACATCAACCCATGGCTAGGGGAGTGACAATCTATCAATTCCCCTTCCTTTCTTTACCAGTGACTCTTCTTCTTGGATGAAATCCCCCTTCAGGGAGGGGTCATTAACCTTCCTGCTAAACCACCTCTTTCCCTCCACTGGTAATCCCGTCACTCTAGAAATCACCTCTTCCGTGACCTCAAACTTCAATCCTCTAACCTTTGTCTGGTTTCTCTCCAAATTCTTTGCAATTCCATGGCAACACCATGTCTGATCCTGCAAACCTCTGGAAGAATTCAAACTAGCCTACGTCCTTGAAAATCTGGCATGCTTCGGGGCAATTCTCCAAGGATTTTGTGGACCTTGGCTCATGTAGAAGCCGCTCCACCCATTGCTTATGCAAATTCATTGTTGTTTCTCCTCCTTCTCCTTTCCTTTAGATGCTCCAGGGTAGTTGATGCACAACTTAGTTGTTTCAACCTACACTATTATTTTCCCACTTATTTAAGCACTCTGAATGGGGATGTAGTGCTACAACATGGGTAAATGTTAGGGTGGTGGGGTGGTGCAGGTGAGGATTTCGAATTAGGATTTTGCAATCACGGTTATTAACGTTGGGTTATGGGAGGTCTTGTCGACAGTACACTTCCCATTTTTGGTATGATTGGGCATTAAGTAACAATAACTACCAAGTCACCATGCCTTACTTGTAGGTTTTTTGAATAATCACAAGTCATGCAATGATCATGTCCCAATATGATTCGCTCCCCCCCCAACTTAAATGTGACAACCGTCAAAAGTCATGTTAAGTTGCCATAATTACCAAATAAAGCGAATACAATACTACCTTTCAATGAAGTACCTGGGTGACGTGGGGAGAAGTCGTGGGTGGCGCGATGTGCGAACCAAGCTCTGGTGGTGAGATGCGCGAACTTAATTCTGATGACGAGGATCATGATGATCCCTGCTATTTATTACAATAAAATATCTCATTTATTTCTTAAAATTCGTTGGTTGTTACAGGTGTAACAACCAAGACGACTAATATATATTACTTTGATTTTTACAAAAAATAAAGAAGAAAATATTATGTAACAATACTTATCATAAGGAATGCTTTGAAATAACAGATGTTGTTACAGAGTGTGTAACAACTACGACAAGGTGTTTTTCAACTGCTACAAAAAGTCTCTGTCTATGCTCGGGAAAGGTTTTCACAGCCAGATTGTTATTATTATTATTATTATTATTTTTGAAGAGTTTGAAGGTGTAACAACCACCAACCATAGTTGATTTTCAGTTGTTACACTTATTGGAAAAATTAGAATTTTTGCAGCACAAGGGGACCTTCCCCTGTTCCTGTAATTTGAAGATCTGAATTTGTGACAATGTTGACGAATGAGTCCCTTCAAGCAGGTTTGTGATATAACCAAAGATGGTGCCCATTTGCAAGTAATGGTGTCCTTGCACTGTCAATGGTTACCAAAATTTATAGTCCCATTGTCAAAGATTGTATCTATCTCATAGGGACCTAGCCATTTGGTGCAGAGCTTACCCTTGAAGTCTTTAATCTTGAGTTGTATAAGAGAGCCCAATCTCCTTTCTAGAACTTCTGCTTCTTGATGGATCTGTCATGCCACTTAGCTCTATGCTGTTGGATAATCTCTATTTGTTGGATAACAACTAACTGTTTCTCCTCCAATTCATTGAGTTGGTTCAATCTCTACTTTTGTGTTGTAACTAGATCCAAATTGACCTGCAATGTTGTTCTTAGTGTCTTGATTTCAAATTCAATGTGGAATAAAGGGGTTTTACCATACACAAGTTCATATGGTGATAATCCAGTGGTATTCCTCCATGTAGTCTTGTATGCCCAAAACACTTCTGGAAGTTTATCAGCCCAATTTCTTTGGTGACTGGCCACAGTCTTAGTAAGGATCCCCTCAATGACCTTGTTAATGCTTTCCACTTGGCCATTTTCTTGTGGATGATAAGGTGATGTGATTCTATGATGGATTTTATATTTTTCAACCAACTCTTGGATCTTATGAGATGTGAATTGGGGCCCTTCGTCTATGACTATCTCTCTAGGTATTCCAAATCAGAAAAAGAAGTCTTCAAATAGAAAGTCTGAGACAACCTGCTCTGTGGCTCTGTTTAGTGTCTTTGCCTCAACCCATTTTGTGACATAGTCAGTGCAGACTAGGATGTAAGATTTCTGTCTAGATGAGGGATTAAGTGGTCCCACAAAATCTAGTGCCCATTTCTCAAAAGGTTCTAAGACAATTCGGGGTTGTAATGGAATCTCATCTGATTACGGTGGTTGACCCATCCTTTGACAACTATCACATCCCTTCACAAAATTCTTGGCATCTTGAAATATTGTTGGCCAATAGTACCCTGTTGAAAGGACTTTGTATCTTGTCCATTTGTTTGCGAAGTGGCCTCCACAAGGTTCTTCGTGACAATCCTTAAGGATGTCAAAGACCTCATCTTCTCTAACACTATGCTTGATTTGGAAATCTAGTCCAATGTGATAGAGATTCCCATCTATCCAAGTATATGTAGCACTTTGTTGTATGATATTTATTTTCTCCTTGGAGGAAAAATACTATGGAAACTTCCATGTAGCAAGATAATTGGCTATATCTTCATACCAAGGTGAGTAAGTAGAAATATAAAAAAGATATTCATCTGGGAAAGAATCCTTAGTAGGAGTGCAATTGTCATCAATAGTTAACCTAGAAAGAAAATCAGCTACTACATTACTTTTCTAGGTTTATCAACAATTGTGATATCAAATTCTTGTAACAGAAATAACCAACGTGTAATCCTACCATTGATAATTGGCTTATTCATTAAAAAACGAATGGCAGAATGGTTAGTGTGTACAAATACTTGATACCCATTGATATAATGTCGGAATTTATTGATGGTGTTCATGACTGATAAGAACTCCTTCTTGGTCACTGCATAGTTGAGCTCAATTGGGGTTAGATTTTTATTATATAGTAAATAACATAAGGTTTCTTATCCTCCAGTTGGCCCAAAACAACACCTACAACAATATCATATGCATCTGTAGCTATGTGAAATGGCAGTTCCCAATTTCGTCCTCACAAGGCTGGAGATGCTGATACACAATATTTCAATTTTAAAAAGGCTTTCTCATACTTCCTTGCCTATAAAAATTCGACATCTTTCATGAGTAAGGAAAATAATGGTGATGTAATTTTGGAAAAAATTTCTATAAATGTCTCGTAATACCCTGCATGCCCCAAGAAACTACGTACCTCTTTTTGTGTTTTGGGGGTTGGAATTTTTAGTATTACCTCTATTTTTCCAGGGTCTACCTTGATTCCTTGAGCAGAAATGTAGTGTCCAAGCACGACCCCTTCATTCATCATCATGTGACATTTTTTAGTGCTCAAAACAACATTAGTATATACACAACGTCCATGAATATTTCGAGGCAGTCATTCAATAAGTCAGAAAAAATTCCCAATATTACCCTTTGAAAGGTTGTCGGCACATTACAGAGTCCAAAAGGAAGCACCCTGTATGCGAAGGTTCCCCAAGGGCAAGTGAAGTGTGTTTAATCCTGATCCTCCAGGGAAATCTATATCTGATTATAGCCACTAAATTCATCCAAGAAAGAAAAGAATTTCTTTTCTAAAAGGGTATCAAGGACCTGATCTATAAATGGTAAGGGAAAATGGTCCTTTTGAGTGGCTTTATTGAGTTCTCTGTAATCTACACAGACTCTCCACTTTCCATTCTTTTTAGGAACGATGACAAGCGGCGACACCCACTAACTGTCAGATATTGGGTAAATAAAATTAGCACTCAAGAGTTTCTGTAATTCTTCCTTTACCACCTCCTTCAGTGCAGGGTTCATGTGGCACTGTGGTTGTCTGACTGATTTGCAACCATCCTTCAAATAAATCTGGTGAGTGCATAGGTTAGGGTGGATCCCTTTCATATTCGTATAGTCCCATGAAAACGCTTTTTTGTATTTTATAACAGCTATAACAGTTATTGGTTTTTCTCAACAGTCAAGTTGGGGTTAATATTCAAAGACTTTCTAGGTTCTATCTCAATTGGATTGCTGTCAATATTCGAAGCGGTTCTCATTTGTTCAAAATCTATATCTTCCACCTCTTATTCCCCATTTGCATTTTTAATAGAAGCAATAGAAAGTGAGTTACTAATAAAACCATTAATGAAATCATCTTCTGTCTCATCCTTGAAATACTGAGCTTTCCCTAGAGTGAGGAGTGGTAGGGAAAGATTTGACTAAGGTTCAAACTCATCCCACCAAGGGTTGTATACATCCATATTTGGTTTTGGGGGGTAAAGGCTAAGGTTCTTTGTTGCCTGGCCATCCAAGATCACCATAGATCCCAATATGCAGCCTATAAATACATCTGCAGTGGCCAGCCAAGGTATCCTTAGGATCAATGGATTTCCCCCCAAATTGGATTTGGGCTGCAAGATAAGAAAGTCAGTCGGATACCTCCAGGAAGCTATTGTAATCACGATATCATCTAACACCCCCTCGGGTTTGACACGGGACCTATCTGCCAATTCAAGTATAGTAGGAGTATGTCTAAGTCCATGTAGCCCGAGAGTGGTAAAGAGGTCCTTTGTCATTACATTAATGGTAGCCTCGAGATCGATCAACGTGTTAGCTATGGGCTGATCATTAATGTAGACAGTGACTGTAGGATTTCATGGATCATTATACTTAGTTAGGAGATGCTGCACAGACATTAATTTGGATAATTTGCCCATCACATGTATCGTGGCAGGGTCTTTAGGCTTCCTCCCAGGTTTCTTGATGCAAAAATTTCTCACCTTTTTAGCATAAATAGGTACTTCCTTAAGGGCTTGTAGCAAAGGAATTTGTACATGCAGATTTTGCAACTCCCTTAGAAAATCAGATTTGGGTTGTGAAGTCATCCCAGGTTTAGCCAATATCTAAGGATACGGAGGGTCCTGAGTTATGACAATCGAGTCGACTGTTACAGGTGTATCATCCCTTCCCAAGTTGGTTGTTACAACAGTAACAATCCTTTGCGGGTGATGAGCCTCATCATTGAGTAATTATATGAGCCTTAATTGAACTTAATTCACCTCCTAGCTTAGTCAAACCAGCTATTATCACAACTTATTGCATACTTTTGATTATATTTTGTTTAGGATATGAGTAGAGTTGGATATTTTGATTTTTGGTCTAACGTGCATGTAATGCAGGAATAAAGGATAAAAGAAAGGAAAATGTAGGGATAAAAGGTAAAAGTAAGGAACTGTGGTAAAAACCTTGGTAAAAACTCGAATGGGACAAGGGATAGGAATTGCAAGAGGTAAATCCTCCTCATTTGCTGCCCCTCCATTCGAATACCCCTCCATTAGCTAAAAGTACAAAAAACCAAATCAGGTGTACTAAAAGGCAGCCAAGCAAGTGAAGGTGCAAACAGCCAAATCAGGTGTACTAGAACGCAACCAAGTAAGTGAAAAGTACAAGTCTATCTTGAGTTGGGAGCCAAGCCTCCCTACTAGAAGGCAACCGAGCTAGTGAAAGGTAAAGCATGAGTTTATCATTGAATTGGGAGTTGTGCCTCCCTATTTTTGAAAGAAGTCGTTGGAGACTTCAGATGTATAATTAGAGAGGCTTAGGACCTCAATTTTTTTAGTTAGTTACCAGTAGTCAGTTAGAAAGCATTAGAAGTACTTGGAGGGCTGAAGCTGAGTTTTTTTTCGAGCCAACACTAAGTTAACTCGAAGGGATGACGCTCTTGGGTTAGGGCCCAACTCTAGCAGCCAAAGCTCCTCTTTATTGTATCGTTAAGTAGCATAGATTTATGTTCATCTATTGAAGTAATTCATTTCCATTACAGTAGTAGCATAGATGCATGGTTTGATTGTTCATTTGCTTCTGTAAGTTCATCCCCATTACAACATGATAACATAGATTTCTGGTTTTTTTCATTTACTTAAGTAGTTTCCTGCTTTTCTGTTTATTTGTTTAAGTAGCTGCATTTCCATTACAACAGGGTAGAACAGATCAGTTGTGTTTCAGTCTGCTTCATTTATTCTTTCTTTCAATTAGCATGGTAGCAAAGAAAATATCCATAAGGTTGTCCACAGGTGTCTCGGCCTCACCTCCTCCCTCTGGGACCATGACATGAGGAAGAAGCCCTCTAGCAACCCCAAAAACATAGGGTTTTGGTTTTCACAGGGAGTTTGTTGTTTCACATAGTCACTGAGCCCATTTCATATCACTCTATTCCTTTAATGGTCATCTACTCCTTCACTCTCTTCCTGTCATTTGATCTCCCTCACATGCCATTCATTCTCCTTCAACATGAAAAGATGAGTGGAATCTGCTAATCCACGTCTAAATGGTTTTTATCTGTAGATCGCCTCACATAGCAAAACTGACCAATCACTGCCCGAATTCACTTTTAGCATTTGCATTGGTGCACTTTAAATATGAACCATTGATCTGCCTTGTCAGATCCGATGGTTATCGTGCACCCGCTCACCAACTAGCTCGGTCAAACCTTCACCATTGATCTACTTCGCCAGATTCGACGGCTATCGCGCCATATCACGTGGATCTCTATCCGACCGTTATCCACCCGAGGGCACACGAAATGGGTGGTTTCCCCATGCTATGTGTCGGCTGAGGAGGCTAATTGCATGAAATTTGAGAAAACTGCTTTCAGCTTTAAGGGCATGCGAAATATTGCTTACCGCCCTCTAAACCCGGTCCCTCATTTCTACATGTTCCTTTAAATGCTCCAATCTCCACCATCAATCTGTCTCCTGATCTGACGACCATCACATCACCAAATACCATTTCCACAAGTTCCTTTTGTCGTGATCTAATCTCCATCATCCATCTGCCAATTAATCATGTCTGTCCATCTCCTGACTCCACCCATGCGATATAATCTTAGCCGTCCATCTCTGGTTGTCCCCGTTCGTTCATCTATTCACTCAACTGCCCATGATATAATCTCCACCGTTCATCTTGTAGTTAACCCTATTCGCCCATATACCTAAGTACCCTCCTGTGATCCGATCTCAGCCATTTGTTTGCCTTTCACCCGCCTGATCCAACAGTTCTCAGGCGTTGTTGCTCCCTCATGTCCTCTTTCACCAATTTGATCTTCGACTGCTTCTTCCACTTAGACACAGACTTAGCTTAGTTTCCATTGTTTACCCCTTAGCCTAGTTTTGATGCTTTTACTTCTGCAACTTAGATAATTAGCATTAGATTAGTGATTGATCTAGTAATTCTACTTAGCATAGTTGTTTAATTGGTTAGCTAGGGTCTGGTGTGAGTTTACCATTACATGATTGATTTCTTCATTTTTGTAGTAGAATATCTCTCCCCTAGAATAGGTTTGCTCTCCTTCCATCAAAATCAAGCTTCTTCCGACCCTATAGAAGTCTGGCTTTGAACCCCTGGGTCTCTTGCCAGATGAGTAGTGACAACAGGCAGTACGTTCACTTCTACTTCTGAATATAGCACAGTCACCTCCAAGTTTATACGAACCCCGAGTTGATAAGTAAAGCTGGTAACCCTCGGAGTTGCAACATTCTTGCTACAATACCTAGTCTCATCACTTTTTGGTGCCGTTGTTGGCTAGGTGTCAGAGTAGGAGAGATTACTGCTCCTTCTATTTCTAGTATCTAGCTTTCTTTTCTTCTATTTCTAGTCTTCAATTTTCTTCCATTAGTTTATTTCTGCAAAAGTAATATAGTTTATTTCTTTCATTTTTCATTTATCTGCTTTCCTTTCCATTCTGCAAGTAGAATTTCAATTCAGCAAGTAGTTTCCTTCTTATTAGTAGTTTTTCATTCAATTAAGCAATTTCATTCTGCAAGTAGTTTTCTTTCTATAGTCTTTCATTCAGCAATTTCAATTCAGTAGGTAGTTTCCTTTTTGTTAGTGGTTTTCATTCAATCAACAATTTCCTTTCTGCAGAGTAATTTCCAGCTTTAAAGAAAAATCTTACAAAAAACCAAAAACATTTCCTTTCATGTCTTGTAGGAATAGGGATAATTCAGGAAAATTCTTGTCAAAAAACCCTACTGCATCCAACAGTCAACCTTCTTTATTCTTCACTGACAGTGAATTGGAAGACCCTTTAGGTGAGCAACCTTACCTATTTGTGGAACCTATAGGGGAAGAAGAAGAAGAAAAACCCATTCCTATTGAACCAATGGCTGAAAACCAAGATGATAGAAGAAATAGAGAGAGAATTGAGAGTGCCTTCCCCATTAGGGAAACCAATGGGGACACTAAAATGAAGAATATAAGCCCCTATGCTCTACATCATTTCCATGGCTTGACCACAGAGGACTCTGACACTTTCCTGTTTGAGTTTGTTGTTATATGCTGAACCTATGACTACACAGAGGATGAGAAAAAGGTTAAACTTGTTTCCATCTACCCTCAAGGATGCAACATTGCGCTAGTTCATGGGTTTACCTGGGGACAACATCATAACATGGGCTCATATTTAACAGGTCTTTAACAAAAAATATAGGGACTACTGTAGGTCAAAAGACACTAAAGAAGATATTTTTAGGATGACCATAGGCCAGGATGAATCCTTAAAAGACTATGAAGAAAGATTCCAGCTTAGTTACAAAAGGGCCAGGTGCACATTTAACCTTGAGTCACTGAAGTTGGTCCTGCTTAGAGGAGTAAGGGAGGATATCCTAGATAACATGCATTTGTTATCAGGAGGAGATATCTACCAACTATCCTATGAGGATATCAAGACTATATTTAGAAACCATTATAGGGAAACCAGGAAAAAGGGTAGGAGTAGTCAACCTATGGCCAGTTCATCATCTCCCAAATCATCCATCAAGGGTGAAATTGGAAATATGCTGGAGGAGTTCAAAAATGAGATGCTACAAACCCTTGCCTTGCAATTGGATTCCATGAGTATCAAAAGGAAGCAAGAGGAAGTAGAGAGAGTCTTGGCCATCTTTTGTCCTAGATGGACTAGGAGGCATCCTAGGAATGAATGACCATTGAACTGTATTGAGATTTGATAAGTCTATGAAGAAAACCACTCCACATACAAGTGCCATTTTTTACCTGGACCCAAATTTGTATATCACGGAGCTGAAGGGGTCACTGAGCAGCTTTGCTACATCAACCAAAGGAGACCTCCTGGGCCTAGACCATACGAGTAGGGTATGCAAGGATCATCCCATGCATATTACAGACCCAACCAAACCACTACGATACCTTCTTGGGGACCCCCTGCTCAACCTTCCTGACACCCCCTCCTTGGTCCTATGCACCTCAGTATCATTCCCAGCCAACCAACCAGTCATTTCAACCTTACAATCAACCACAACATCA
Source organism: Pinus tabuliformis (assembly GCA_031772625.1). Lineage (NCBI taxonomy): Eukaryota > Viridiplantae > Streptophyta > Pinopsida > Pinales > Pinaceae > Pinus > Pinus tabuliformis. Next base: position 601,934,464 of record CM062818.1, read on the forward strand.
GTGGAATACCCCATCCCAGGGGTGGAGGCCCCAATTCATCAATGTTCCAGCTCTATTGCCTCCATCACCTACCCAGTTGCAACTCCTGCACTCTGCTCCACCTAGGCAACCCTAGATGCCTGCCCAACCAAATCCAAACCCAAAAAATAGGCAGACTCAACAAGGATATAGTGGGGAGACATCATACCCAGCTTATGCTATAGAAATCCAGGAGATCAACCTAAGATCTGGGAGAATTCTCCTAGATAACCAACCTCCCTCTCCACATAGGGAGGTTGAGGAAGAAAGAGAAGAAAGCAACCTTAAAGAAAATCCACCCTTTCCTGAAATATTAGCCCAACCAATCCAGCCTAGCCCAAAAGAAACTAAACTTCTGGGAGAACTGAAGAATCTATGTGTAAAGATCCCCCTTCTACAGACAATCAAAGATGTTCCTATCTCCAATAAGTTGATTATGGAGAAGTGCTTCAAGCATCCAGGAAGGAGAAAAAGGGATGCCCCTACCGTTAATGTCATTGGGCAGTTATCTGACTTAATGCTAGGGAAAATAATATGTCGAAAATACTTAGACCCTGGAAGCCCTATAGTTGATGTGCACATCAATGGCACCATTGTCCCTCACACTCTGATTGATCTTGGGTCTGCCATTAATGTGATGACCAAGGACACCATGCTCAAGCTTAACCTTCAAGGGTCATTAAGGAAGACCACAATAGTACTGCATCTTGCAAACTGTTCCACAGTCACCCCTGAGGGAATCGTGGAGGATGTGATGGTCTCCATTGATTCCCGGGAGTACCCTGCAGATTTCCTAGTTCTCCAGCCTAAGGCTAAGCTTACTGGTTACCCTCTCATCCTTGGGAGGACATGGTTGGCCACTGCTGATGCCTACATTAGTTGCAAAACTGTGAAAATGACCATCAAGAATGGTCATATGTCCAAACAGTTAGTCTTATACCCTCCTGCTCAACCCTCCCTAGAACATGATTTACCTTTATGGTTGGAGGAGGAGGAAGAAGATGAGATTTATTCTGCCCAACTTTATGCTATGGAAGCAATCATAGGAAGAGGACAACAAGAGGAGGATGACTTAATTGAACACTTGCTCCAAAGTCCAACTCCTAGTTCATTACCCTTAGAAGAAGAAGTAAAGGAAACACTGAACATTGATCAAATTGACTTATGCTTGGCTGATTCCAACCCACTATGAGTCAAAACCATAGAATTTGGCCCAGAGAAAACCTTGAAGATTAATCCATCTCTTTCTACTTTAGAAGAGGAACATCTATGCAAATTGTTGAAAGAGAATCTAGAAGCCTCTGCTTGGAGCTATAAGGAAATGAAGGGAGTACACCCTTCAATGTGTACTCACCGCATATACATCAAGGAAGGTTGCAAGCGAGTTACGCAACCATAAAGGAGACTGAATCTGGCCCTTAAAGACATCGTCAAAGAAGAACTGCAAAAACTGTTAGATGCAGGGCTCATTTTCCCTATCTCTGACAGTGAGTGGGTCTCTCCTTTAGTATTAGTTCCCAAGAAGAATGGTAAGTGGAGGATTTCTGTCGATTATAGGGAATTGAACAAAGCCACAAAGAAGTATCATTTTCCCCTACCCTTCATTGACCAATAGCTAGATGGCCTAGCAGGGAAGAAGTCCTTTTCTTTCCTAGATAGATTCAGTGGATATAAACAAATCTAAATCTACCCAAAAGACCAGGATAAAACCACATTCACTTGTCCTTGGGGTACTTTTGCCTATAGGGTCCTTCCTTTTGGCTTACGCAATGCTCCTGCCACTTTCCAAAGAGAAGTCTTAAGTATTTTTGTGAAACTAGTGCATGACGCTATGGAAATCTATATGGATGATTTTACACCTTATGTCTATGATTTCCAAGAAGCCCTGACTAACCTAGGAAAATTATTACGCATATGAATTGAAATGAACCTGTCTCTCAGTTCATAAAAATGTGAATTATTAATGATTGAAGTGACTGTGCTAGGTCATTCCATATCTCAGCAAGGACTGGAGGTAGACCCAAATAAAATAGCCATCATCCAAAGGGTCTGACCTCCACAAAAGCAGAGAGATGTCAGGAATTTCTTTGGGTGAGATGGATACTACAAAAGGTTCATAAAGAACTTCAGTAAGTTGGCCTCTCCTTTGTTTGGATTTTTGGCCAAAAATTCTGAATTTATATGGTCAAAGAGTTGTCAAGAAGCCCTAGACATTCTAAAGGGTAAATTAACCACTGCACCAACCCTTAGAGGCCCAAACTGTGCCCTCCATTTTCTTATCCATGCTGATGCCTCACATAAATCCATAGGAGCAGCCTTAGGTCAGGTAGAGGAGACATTGCCTTATGCCATCTATTTTACCAATAAAAACCTATCAAAGGCTGAGTTAAGGTATACTGTGACCGAAAAATAACTCCTGGCTATTGTGCATTCATTGAAAAGGTTTATGCATTACATTATAGACTATCAGACATTTGTGCTTCCTGATCATATTGCAATTAAATATTTAATGAAAAAACTAGATGTAAATGCTAGAATCATAAGATGGTTACTTTTATTACAATAGTTTGACCTACTATCGTTGATAAGCTTGGTAAGGAAAATTTTGTTGTTGAATTTTTGTCTAGAATGAATATGCCTACAAGTGAAGAAGGAATGGTGGATGATCAGTTACCATATGAGAATTTTTGTGCTATTTCAGTGCTCTCCCCATGGTTTGTTGATATAGCAAACTATCTGGTGTTATCACAGTTCCCACCAAACCTACCCTCCAGAGAAAAGAAGAAGATAATTAGGAAAAGTGCCCCCTTCACCTGGATTGGGGGAAATCTGTTCAAAATTGGCCCAGATCAAATATTGAGAAGGTGTGTAAGGGAAGAGGAAGTCTTTGACATCCTTTTGACCTGTCATGATGGGCCTTGTGGAGGTCACTTTGCAACAAAGAGGATAGCATTCAAAGTGTTGCAAGCAGGCTATTATTGGCCTACTCTTCATGAGGATGTGAAGAAGTATGTTAGTCAGTGTGATCAGTGCTAGAGGATGGGAAAGCCAACTCCAAGAGATGAAATGCCCCTACAACCTCAAGTGACTTTCGAGCCATTTGACAAGTGGGGCATGGACTTCATTGGGCCTATAAACCCTCTTTCAAAGGAAAAACAACACATCATTGTGTGCACTGATTATCTAACTAAGTGGACTAAAACCAAAGCAATCAAGGTAGCGACAGAAGAAAAGGTGGCTGAGTTCCTAAGGGAGAATATATTCTACAAATTTGGGTACCCTAGAGAACTAGTCACGGACCAAGATAGCGAGTTCACCTCCAGCATGATTGAAGAACTGCTCAAGCATCACAAAATCAAGCATAGGATCTCCACTCCTTATCATCCACAAGCTAATGGGCAAGTGGAGGTGACCAACAGAGCACTGGAAAACATCCTAACCAAGGTAGTGAAAAACAATAGAAAGGATTGGGCAAAGAGACTAGTTGAGGCCACTTGGGCCTATAATACAACATGGAAGACCACCACTGGGTTTACACCCTATGAGTTGGTCTATGGAAAAAAGGCTTTGCTATTCAATGAATTTGAATATAACACATTGAGGATGGTAGCCCAACTAGATCTGGATCTCAGCCATGCATAGAGAGAGAGATTGTTCCATTTGAATGGCTTGGATGAATTCAGAATGCAGGCCCTCCTTCATACAGCGATAGTTCAGATTCAAAGGAAGATCTGGCATGACAAGCATATTAAGGAGAAGCTATTTCAAGAAGGAGACTGGGCATTATTATATGATTTAAGGTATAAAGACTTTAAGGGCAAGCTAAGGACAAGATGGCTCAGACCTTGGATGGTGGAAAGATGTCATGACAACGGTTCAGTATAGATCAGAACTATCGATGAAGAAGCCATTCCATTACCAATTAATGGACACAGATTGAAAATGTACAAGAGACCTTTATCTAAACAAGAGTTCATTGACAACATCAACAAGACAACGATGATGGTGGAGCAAGTTTTAGCTCCTCCCTCATGGGGTCACTGAAAAAGAAAGAAAACAGAATAAGGATTTAGGTGAAAATCTCCATGAGGAACCTGAGTCCCATAGTTGGATTGAAACCCTCCATGAGTTGGCCCAAGGGTGAGAAAAAATGGAAAGAAAAAGAATATCTGTCAGCTGGATAAGTCGTTCTTGCGGACAAGACCGACCTCCCTAGTATCTAATGATATCTAGCGACAAGCAAACCAAACAAATTCTATCTTTCTCTAAATATGCAATTTATAAATAAAGGCAAACAAGTGTTTTAGGCCTACCTCGAGTCCAGTGCAAGTTTGTCGAAGCCACGCTCCGTTGATCCAAATGAGCTCCCTTGTAAAGAATCTGCAAACACAAACAAGCACACAAATTAAATAGCACCTGAAAAGCCAATATAATAAAGCATATTTATCATGATGATCAAGAAATTCATGAAACAAATCACATAATACAATTTGTTGAAAAAAATGAATCTGATTGTATTAACTTTAATCAAAGAAAAACTTTACAACCTTGGTGCCTTGATGTTGTACAAGCTCCTCCCAGGGTCCAGCAAGAATCTCCTCTACTTTGACAAGTTTCACTCTCTTCCCAATGAAGCCAAAAGGTATGTAATCTCTCCTCTCAAGCTTAACTAGGAAGTCTCAATTCCAACAGCATTTACCCTCAAAATGTTCAGCTTCTAACCTGTCTAGCAACCAGCCCAATGCCTTAATTTATAGTGCAATGGAGGGAAGTTACTAGGTCCACCTTCAAAGGGATAAAGCCCTCCTTCAAAGGGATAAGCTCCTCTCATCAAGGGATTAGCTCCTTTAGTTTTGGGATGCATGAACCACCTAGGAGCAAACCATCCACGTCAAGATTCCTTCTAGAATCATCCAGAATTAACCACAAGTGAGTTTTTAAGAATAAACTTGCGCCTTTTTTACTTTCACAGGGGTCCGCACCCACTCCTTTAGAGACAGAGTGGGCAGGTCCGTAGGTAACATGACCATGGGGTGTGGGACCGCAGGTAATAGTAAGAGAAAGTGCGGAACTAGAGCTTTATTGATTTTCAAGGACTTCCTCTCATTTTCAAAGCTTGACATGAAGAGCTGAGTTTTGAGACTTGCTAAGGAGGACAATATGAATGATGATAGACCCATACTGACTGCAAATAGTCATGGTGACAATATTTTGTGTAACAGATTGCCCCCTAAAGTGCGAAGTCTGTAGTAGATGCGGATTTCATTTATCATCTAAGAAGAGTGAAGTAATTTATCATTTCAAGGATTATCTTGTGGAGAGCCCAGTTGGAACCTGTAAAAACATTCAATGCAAAATATATATATGAGATCATATCATCGCTGAGGTAGGCATTCCCATACTCAAATCAAAACTGACTAGAAAACTAACTACTGCTCTGATATAGGAATGATCTTGTAATACATCACAATATAGACACATGTAGACACAGTATGGACGCAACCATCTGTTTATGAATAGTCCACTGTATAATGAATACAAAATTCCTCGCAGCCTGGATGGCGGAAACTAGATCCAGGGTTTGATTTCTACTTCCCGAAATAGTATCATTCTATCCATGTGAATGAATGTGTCGAAGTCGAACATGGTAGAAACCACTTGATTACCAGTCAATGATGTAAACTATTAACAAGTGTGAGAGAAACCACCAGTAATGTCAATGGCTCTCAAAGTACTCAGTAGAATCCATGAGATGTGAATAGATGTGTTCATGTCGAACATGTCGTGGAATCCTTTGATCGAACGTCAATGATGCAACTTATCGTCGAAGGCGGGAAACTTGCCATTGAGGCATGCAGATCCCAAGGTACTGACGATTTCTAGATCACCTTTCTAGATAATGAGCTGAAGTCGATAGAAAGCGATCCGTCGTAGGCAAGCCCACAACACGAAATCATAGATCAAGTTTGAAGAAATATAGTTGCAAGGACTAACTTAGGGATAGTCAAGATGGATGACAGATATTTTGCAGATGAATGGCTTATTTGCATTGACCTCTTGAACACATAACGACACAGTAGATGGTTTGGTGACAATTGACCCAAAGTTAATACCCAGAAACTGGCTGAAGACTTTCAATATAGTTTGATCAACTGTTAGGCAAAGGATTTCCCAGCCCAGGTGAACAAAAAGTGTCGTGTTCAAGAGTGGTTACAAAGTATGAAAAACAGGCTCATTTTTCTCTCTTTTCCCCCACCATTTCTGGCAGATACCTATTTATTTTTGACAAGCTTGAGGAGGATAACATTTGCTTGATTATAAGCTCATCCTTCGGATGAGTCCAACTTAGTTTAAATTCGAACCCTAAGAAGGATTGGTCCATTCCTGTTTGTAATTGAACAGGTCCTTTACTGTTAAATTTTAACGAGTCCAGTATAGGAGAAACTCGACATTTTTCAATTTTAGAGAGTCTGAAAAAAAATTAAGAAAACTCCATGGTTGTCCTTTTTCGTAAATTTGTGTCTCCCAAGCCCAAAAAAGTATAAAATAATACTTGAGAGAACCACTTGATCATTACGACCAAGGAGTACTTTTCATAATTAGTGCCTCTGATCCGAAAAAGTAAAAAAACGATCAATGACACATCATTTTATAACCAATATCGAATTTGAAACGACAAAAATCCAGCAATATTTTCATGTTTTTTACGGTCAGAAAAGAGTTGTAAGTGGACCGTCTTTTTAGTTATGTTTTAACGAGCTTAAAAAGAAAAACTCGGCAATCTTTCCATGTTTTAGGAGTCAGAAAAGAGCTTAAAGGTGACTCTAATGTTTTTTGTTGAAAATGACCAATTTTGCCTGAAAAATCCGTTATCCTGCACAAAAACTCAAACATTACTCATACCTGTTTAAAATAAATAAAAATGCTTCAAAAGTTACCTCTTTAAAGTGAAAAATAAACAAATTAAAAACTCATTTATTCAAAAAATCTTATAAAAAGGGCTTTTGTAAATTCAATTTTACCGTTTGACTTCAGAGTGAGAAAAGAGAGCTTTTGGTCAGAAACTTCCCATGAAGGTTGCGGAAAATCTGTTCGTTGGAATCGAACGCCGTCTCCTCCAGGTAATCCACATCATCTTACTCTTTCATTTCATTCATTTGAAAATTGTTTTTAGGGTTTTATTTTGTTTTTTAGGAAATTTCTAGGTTAAAAACCCGTGCGCGGGGGTCCACAGGCATAGCATAGGAAACCTACAGACCCCGACTTTTTCGTAAAAGGAAAAGAGTCGGGGGTCTGCACCTGCCATGAAGGCAGAGTGCGGACCTACGCACTGTCTCTAATAGAGAGAGTGTGGTCCCCGCAACAAAGGTTTTTTAAACCTAAATTTTTCAAATTCCACCCAAAAATTTTGATTTTAAATATTCTAATCCGCCTTTTTATTGAATGTAGGGTATACATCATGCTTCATTGGTGGGAATGGGAGCACGAGGATGTGGATCTCGCCGCGATTAATCATCAACCTTCGATTGATGCATTGAAGTTATGCAGTTTATACAAATTCTGGGCCATACCTGGCATGAGGGCCCAGGTGGACGTTTTGCAGTGGTTGGTAGACAGGTGGAACATACAGGACCAGTGCTTCTTTATTGGTGGCCACCAGCTCGAAATGGAACCGGAAGACATTTACTTTTTGACTGGTTTGCCTAAGAGAGGTGAACATTTGACTCTATTCGGGACTAGGCCAGGTCGTCAGTCTGTCGATAGCCTCCGGCTAGAGTTCTGTAACAACCAAACTAGAGACAAAGGGATTGATATAAAAACCATCTCCTGTCCTAAGCTCAAAGTGATTGCATTTACTGTTACTAGGCTCTGCAGAAGCGCAGCACTACATGTAGCCACTGGATCCCAAATGTAGATGGAAGTAGACTGCTTTTGAGGCACCATCTTCAACTGGTGCGAGTCTGTGTTGGCTAATATAAAAGGCCAACTGACTAGAGCAAAGAACGGACAACTAAAGAGCTTTCGATATGGTGCTTTAGTTGTGATTTTTGGTCTGGAGAGGGTCCCAATGTTGGTCCCACAGCATCCTACCGTTGGAGTTGGACTTCCCCGAGAGCCCAAACTGATGCGTTGGGTTGCAGTTATGGCCCGTCATCCTGAGGAGGGAACAGAAGTCGTTCGATTCACTCCTGAGTATTTTCATTGGTTGGAGAACCAAGTTTTTTCTATTCAGGACTTTCCTTATGCTGGGGTAGATTATCGTGGTGACCTAGACATGGCTCTTCCACTAGGAGAGCAAGGGGATGACTCAGGTAAAATCATTTTCAACATTTTCTAATTTAATAATTTTTATTTTCTTTTATTTATTTATTTTATCTCATCCCGAAATTGATAGTAAAATTTTCAAATGCAGATGTAGGTCCACGGCAACCAGCCACTCTCCGGCCCTATGAGAGGAAACAACCAGTAGCAGCAGCACCAGCCCCACAGGACGAATCTACAGAGACCTTGGCCGAATTGGAGAGTCATCTAGAGCGTTTGACAACAGATATTCCGGAGACCAGCATAGATGACATTCCTCTTAGGCTACAACGCTATGTGATTGGGGTCTTAGGACCTTTCAGGAGGTTCCTTTGTAGGGTGGCCCGTACAGTGGTTTCTTATCGTGATCATCACCAGTGATAGGATGATCGCCTGTTGTAGACTCATATGACATTTTTTTGCTTTTTGTACTATCATTTTTTCTGATCATAAGGTGTTTTTCAACCTATGATCAAAGACGATGTATATTTGACACACTTCTATGCTATACTATATCACTATTACCGGCTTGTCTTGTAAAACATGTTATGGAATGTTTTTAAATTTACTTGTATGATTATTGAAAATGTCTACTTAACATCTGAGAAGCAATTGCATCTGCTAATGTATTTAAATATCTTGGAATATGCTGATATTCAATATAGTCAAATTCACGTTCCAAGAGATGAACTCTCAAAAATAATCTCAATAACACTGGATTTCTAATGGCATATACTCTATTAAGCTGTAATGCAACGAGTTCAGAATCTAACCTCACTATCAAACTCCGAATCCCAAATGAGATAGATTCAGATAATAACTCAATCAATGCACTATACTCGGCAATGTTGTTCATTGTTTGACCGAGGCTTACCCCATGCATAGATACCAACTCGTTAGAGGGCGAATAGATAACCCAAGCTGCGGAAGGAATGTTCCGTGTATTACGACAAGCACCATCAGCAAAACCAATGTATGTTTGGAGAGGCGTTGACATCTGCAATATCAAGAGTAAAATCAAGATAAGCAGGAATAATGACAAAAAACACTCTCTAAGCTAAGCACACTTTTTAATCTAAAACACACCAGCTAGAAATAAAACTAACCTAACTAAAAATCTCCACACCCAGATTTAAGCATAATACCTCTTCAGGTAAAGACCATTTCTGGGTTTACCTAAAGAGACCCCGTCAAAGTCTACCAATTCATAGGCCCCTTTTGCCAGCTTTCGCTTAACAACATAAGGACCATGCCACATGGGTACGAATTTTCCAGCGCCTAATTTATCATTTTCTTGATCGTACAATAAGACTAGGTCTCCTTCCGAAAAATTATGAGGGGTAACATTTCGATCATACTGAGCTTTAATAAGTTTGGCATGAGTTTCGATTACTAATGCAGCATCACGTCGATTCTCATCTAGCTGAGCCAAGTACAACATACGTTTTTCCTCTTCGGAAGTGGCTGGAAGTAATTCGATGGCCATTCGCAATGACGGGATTTCACATTCAATGGGTAACACAACTTCTAGACCATAAACTAGTTGGAAAGGAGTGAAACCAGTTGACGTTTTCACTGAGGTTCAATGCGCCCAAAGCAATGAAAATAACATGTTATGCCAATTCAACCTATGAATCCCAATTATTCGTCGGATCATGATGACTAGAACTTTGTTGATGGCTTCAACCAGACCATTAGCCTGTGGATAATATGGAGTTAAACTATCGTGACGCAAGCCAAGTTGGTATGTAAGTTCAGTCATCATAATATTTCAAAAATGGCACCCATCATTAGTGATAATTTCTTGTGGAACACCAAACCTAGCAATTATATGATTGAACACGAAAATCGCAGCAGTTTTTCCGTCTGCCTCAAATGTAGGCATCGCCTCGGCCCACTTGGTAAAATAATCTACCGCAAGGATGATATACGCATGCCCCTCGGCCGAGTGAGGGTTACATGTAATAAAATCGATACCCCATTTCGCAAAAGGACCAACAGAAATTATAGGGTGGAGAGGAGTAGGTGGAGCGTGCATCTTTCGATCAAAAATTTGGCAGTTGTGGCATTTTCAGACCACGTTAATAAAATCTTTAAACAAAGACGGCCAGAAATAGCCAGCGCGCAATATCTTTTGGGTTGTGGCAAACCCAGACATATGACCGCCACATGCTCCAGAGTGACAGTCATTTAGAACCCTTTTAGCTTCCTCATGAGTTAAACAACGTCGGAAAACAGAGTCCGCCCCATGACGATAAAGTGTATCTCCAATAATTTTGAATTGTTGGGACTGGAATCGTATTTTCCGACGTTCTAATCTTGAAATTTCTAGCCGAAAGGATTGGGTCTGGAGATAAATGATGATATCTCCATACCATGGATCTAAAGTACTGATTAGAAATAAGGATTTGTCCACAATGGGCTCCTCCGCCACAGTTTCCGTGTCAGCACGCGGGAAGTCACACATCAACTCCGCAAAAACTAAATATTTCTTTGACTTAGACTTTTCAAATTCCAAGTCGAACTCCTGCAGGATCACAATCCATTTGGAGTACTTGCCCCCTAGCAATTGTTTGGTCAAAATATAGATCATAGGGTTGCAATCGGAAATTACTGTAGTTTTTCGTAGTAAAATGTAATGACGAAAACGTTGGATAGCTTGAACAGCTGCCAATGCCAATTTCTCCACATGTGAATATTTTAGCTCAGTTGGATTTAAAGTTCGACTAAGGTAATATATCACATGTTCACTACCGAATTCATCTTCCTGAACTAACACCATTCCAATGGTGGAATGTGAGGTGGCGAGATATAAGAAGTAGTCCTGGTTGTAGTTGGGAGGATGCAATAACGGTGCATGGGTCAACACGTGTTTTAATGCATCAAAAGATTTGTCAGCTATCTCATCCCAAAAGAATGGAGTATTCTGTTTGAGCAACCTGGTAAAACCCTTTGTGATCTCGGCGTAGTTAGGAATGAATCGACGTAAAAAGTTTGCTTTCCCTTGCAAACTTTGGAGTTGGCGAAGACTTGAAGGAGGAGGCAATTTGACAATAGCTTCAACCTTCGAGGGATCGACGCGAATGCCGGCTTTCAAAAAAACAAACCCTAGTAACCGATTAACTTAAAAATACACTTGTGTGGATTCAACCTAATTCGATAATGCCTACACCTCATAAAAATTGCTCATAAATGGATGAGATGATCAGCTAGATGTAATGAATGAGCAGGTAAATCATCGAGATAGGGTTTCACAATGTGCTTGATATCATGAAACGTGTAAGACATGGCTCTTTGAAAAGTTGCCCCGGCGTTCTTGAGCCCAAAAGGTAATTTGCAATAAGCAAATGTCCCCCATGGACAAATGAAAGCCGTTTTTGGTTGATCAGTAGGTAGAATATTTATTTGATTGTATACGGAAAAACCATCCATGAAGGAGAATATTTCACTACCGGCACAATCATCAATGATTTGATCGATATAGGGAGTTGGGTAATTGTCTTTTGGACAAGATCGATTAATATCCCTATAATCGATACATATTCTTATTGTTCCTTGCTTTTTGTTAACAGGAACAATATTCGATACCCAATCTGTTAACGGAATTGGATAAATGAAACCTGCTTTAAGTAATTTTTCAACTTCTGCTTTAATAGCAGCAGCTTTTCGCAGGTGGATCTGATGCAAACGTTGCCAGACGGGTTTAGCATCCGGGTAAGTTTTAATTTCATGAACAACAATTGCTAGGTCAATTCCTGGAATTTCCTCATATGACCAGGAAAACATGTCGCAGAATTATTGAAATAGGCCCTTATATGTTTGAATTTCATCTTCCGTACAAGAGGCACCTATATGAATGTTTTCAACAATTCCAGTCTTAACCGAAATATCAATAGGAATAGTTCGAGAAATGTTTCCCAAATTTAACTCAGAATCAGGATTTTTCATTGGATTCTGAGGTTCCTTGACATATTCAGTCGTAAAAATAGATGAAAAATCATTTTCAAAGCGATCAATCTGAAGTAAAAATGAAGACCTATGATGAAGATCTTCCCATGGTAAATCATCAACACACAGGATTTCACGAATTTGCTCATCAGTGTGAACAAGTTCAGAAAATGTTGTTGAATTTGAGTTTGATGTTGAAAGTGATTCTTCATGGACCACATTCATTAAGTCAATTTCGGTTGAATAAGGGTCGGAAAACGACTGCACGTCCTGATACGCAATTTCATATGGACTCAAAGGCATAACATCACCAAATGAATCTATCTCAGATTCGGAAGGTGCAATCCAAGGATCATCATAAACAATAGTGTCTGATGAAATCATATGAATGGTTGCAATAGAAGACGATGCATTGATAGGAGGAAAAGGAAAAGTTCCTAGTAAACCAGAATCTTTAACTAGTCCTACTCCAACATCCTTATAAGGGATAGTTGTTTTGCCGACATGCTGGATAATTTCAGAAGAGACTGGGTCGGATGAAAAATAAGTTAGCTGGTCTATAGTTACAATCTTTCCATTATGAGGGAAATTTATAAGCCAAAATACCGATGAAACAACAACTGTCATAGCGTAAGACCAACTACGACCCAAGAGAAGGTTGTAATCTAGAGGGGCATCAACCACCTCCACATCTAGATTAACAGTTTTGCCTTCTACCCCTATAGGTAAATCTTGTAGAATGCCAAAAGGATGGAACCCACAGCCATCAAAGGCCTTTAGAATCGTTGGGGATTGATTAAGTGTAGGAGAACCAAGGGATCTCCAACACTGGATCGACATAATACACGTTGAGGCTCCCTCATCAATCACAGTCCTATAACAAGGTTTGTTTTTTACTAACACTGGAATCTAGAAAGCCATTTGATGAGGTAAGTGAGGTGTACTATTTTCTACATTGAAAATTATAAGGTTCGAGTCCTGAATGTCAACAGCTCCTATAGCTGACAATAGAAATTTACACTGTGCTGGACATGATTGCAGCACTTCCAAAGCTGACATTGCTGAAGGTGAAATAGCCAAATCTTCAACAATGTTATAGTTCTGAGCCGCTCTCACATGTGGATTGAAGCTGACTTTCGAAGTATACCCTTGGTGGGCAGTTTGATTACTAAGTCTGGGTTAGGTTTCTCGATCCGTAGTGGATAAGAACCGAGAGTTGAAGTTGATGGGTTCAAATTAGAAGATTTTGCTTCCTTACCACCAATAGGACTTTTACTTCCATAATCTTGCGATCGAGTCGCAATCCTAACATGGGACATCATCATTATGGGTTCTTCTGAGGCATTTGAGGAAGAACCTATCATCTTACTATCTTGACTAGGAAAAGGATCCTTCAAAACAGCAGGCGTTTGGGAACCTTTGACAATTTTCGCAACCTCAGCACGATGAGGGCAGTCTCTTGTAAAATTCTCTTCATCACAAATGAGACAAGGATAACGAGGTTTGCGTTTTTCATCAGTAGATTCTGTTTTTTCTGGTTTCTCCTTTGAATTTTTATCCATTTTATTTTTCTTCTTCCCTTTCTTTTTACCGCCAAATTTTGATTTCGCCATAGATGACTCTACAACATGAATATCAGCAGAAATTTCCACGGAAGAATATCCTGTCGGGGAATCTTAAAGTTATGATAGGAGAAGATTTCTTGGAAGATTTCTTCTTACTTTTGGTATTAACCGTACCAATCATACCATCAGCGGCATGAGACCCTGAAGGAGCTGCAGTTATTTGATTTTGTTTAGGAAGGTCAGGGATTTTCTTATGTAACGTACCTGACTACGTATAAACTAAGTCAAGGTACTGAGCTTGAGTAATTACTTGCTCTTCAGTAACGACTCCTACCTTAGCTACATCCTCAGTGATTTTCGGTAATAAAGATTTGACAAACCATTCAGCTAAGATCTGATCTGGAATAAAAACATTCACTAAACGCCGTCGACGTCTTCATTCATGAATGTGATCTGAAATGTAAGTGGATGTTGACTGTTTAAATGAAGTTAATAATTCTGTGCCATTGTCATATTTGAGTGGCAACTGAAAATGAGTTAAAATCGAAGTATCTAACTGACTAAAGTTATAAAAAGTGGCTCGCGGTAACTCAATGTACCACTTGGCCGCAAGACCAATTAGAGTGCGTTGGAAAAGTCTTAAACGGATTGAATCATCTGAAATGGAGTTAGACGCACACCAGAGGTGATAAGTCATCACATGGTTCAACGGGTCCTCTCCTGATTTGCCTTCAAACTTAGGAATATCACTAGGCAACTTATTCGGCATTGGCGGCCAAAACGGAAGATAGTTAATTGGTCTATTCGTAAGGGGTGACAAGTCAGGCCAGTCCAAAGTTGCAATGAACGGTAACTGACGATTAGGGTCCCTGAAGCCATGGGTCATGAGACCAGCCCCAGGAGGAGGATATCTAGGATAACTAGGAACTGGAATTGCATTTGGGATATTATATCCTCCTGGAAAACTAGGATTAACCGGACCGTACTGGGGTTGTTGAGGTTGTTGATATGTATATCCAGGGTATGGTTGATACTGATAGACTGGCTACTACACAACAGGACCGAATTGGTACTATCCCTGGTACGGTTGATAAGGAAATTGAGGTTGACTCGTGACAACCGTACTTGGACCAGGTTGTCCTACAGGCATTTGAACCGAAGTCTAAATTGTGGATCTAGACTGAGGTAAAGATGCTTGAGGAGTTGATACAGGAACAGTAGAAATCAGAGCTGTAAATACTCCAGAAGTACGTGGGGTAGATTGAACAGATGTTGCAGCAGTTGCAGCAGTCGTTTGAGGCAGAGTACGAGGCGTACTAGGCCTAGGCTGAGAAACTATAGAAGGTGTAGAAGTTTGAATAGTAGACTGGACAGGTTGCTAGGGTGAACCAGAAACCAAAGGTTGTCCAGTTTGAGATGACAACTACACATTTGGTTGCAAGATCTGTTGAGATTGAGATTGATCCCACACTAAATTCATTCCGGGGTACAGACCCATAGCAGGTTGAGAATATTGAGGACCATAACCGGGTTGAGGGTAGGGTTGATAATTCAAAGGTACATTTCCAGCTCCTTGGACAAATGATTGACCAGAAGGTGGTTGGAAACCTTGGGTTGGGTACTGACCTTGAGGTTGATAACCTTGAGGCACGTACTGATACTGGGGTTGACCTTGAGGTACATATTGATACTGGGGTTGACCTTGAGGTACATACTGAGTCTGGGGTTGACCTTGAGGAATGTATTGTCCCGTAGGTATGTACTGTCCTTGAGGTTGCCCCCCAGGCGGTAATTGGGTACCTTGAGGTTGCCCCCCAGGTGATAATTGAGGACCTTGAGGCTACCCCCCAGGCGATAACTGGCCACCTTGAGGTTGCAGATTAGGAATAGTACCTGACATCATAAGAATATCTTCTACACTCAACGGCTTAGTTCCGTTATTACCAGTTAATAACCCTTGTTCAATAGGTTGGGGAGATGCTCCTGAAAAAGTACCAGTAAGTGACTAATACCCAGAGGGAACAGAAGGACCGCTGTATAAAAAGGTTTCTGGAGATTGATAAAACATGGACAACTGTCTTGACATATTTAACAGAGGATAATAAACCTAGGTGTTGGGTGAAAAGGAATGCAAGGTGGTGAAAAACTTAGTCCCGGGTTTTCCAAAAAATTGGTCAATGAAAGATGCCAAGCGTCCCTCCTATGTGGACTGTAAAAGATTGATTCACGCTCCCTATGTTCTATAGCTGGTTGATTTTCAGGGACAGGGATACCTTCTTCCGGAGTAACAAGTTCTTCAATAGCAATAAGTCTAGAAGGAAGATTTTGGGTAATGACTCTTTTTACCCTGGGTGAACCAGGACCACTGGAAGTTGGAGAGGCAAATTCCAATGTTGGAGTAGCAGCAGGTTCAGTTTCAGGTTCAGATATTTCAGGTTCCTCGGCTAAATCACTAGTAGAAGAAAAACTACCAGTAACTTCAGAAAAAGAAACAAGTTCTAAAATATACTCTGGTGCTTGAACTTGGTAATTAGGATGTACCACTAAAGAAGACTCTCCTTCTTCAGGTGACCCAACTCTACTGTCACTAGGAGTTACAAGGGCTCGTAGCCCTTCAAGCTGGCTTGGTGAAAACTCAGGAGGTTGGCCCCAAAGTCTATGGGACTTCCTCGGTAATTCAACCACGATTAAATATTTTAACTACTTCACACGCAAACAAAGAAAAATCTCAATGAAAAACACCTAAAGCCTCTAAAGAACCAAACAATTTTGAATCACACTCCTAAAGAATCTAGGAGATCAAACCACACACAAACAGTAACTTTCCGTACCAAAAACACTAGTTGGTGATGAAATCCAACGTCGCAGAGTTAAATACAGAAATGGCGGTTGGAACAGTTACTCTGGCAACCTGCTTAATGAATAGACTGGCACAAGTTTCTCCACTAAACCGTCTCGAGTGAAGAGAACCCCCCAGAAAATCCAAGTGAGTCTAGCCGATATCTGCTCTAAGTACAGTGGGATCTTCCCTCCATCGTCACCTTAGGAAAGAATCCTATAGAATATGGTCACTATGGTTACCAATGGAAACAAATATACTTGGAGGAATAATATGTGATCCGATACACACGCAAGGGCAGAGTAGCAAGCTCAATCCCCTTGAAGGCTCCTTGACATAATCCAAGGTTTACCAACAAGTGACCCCAGGCTCCTCGACAATGGTTAATCCGAGGTTTACCGTTTTTAATACGTGTATATCTAGTATCGTTCCCAATGAGGAAGGATTCATTACCCCACTAGTTCGGACACAATCTTGTGCTTGACTCCTATAAGAGGAGCTTCCCAGAGCATAGATGTAACAATTGGAATTTATCTCCTACCGCAAGATACAGCTACTTGTTTGTTTTACTATCTTGGAGAGTTAGTTACTCCCTACTCCAAGATACTAGCCTAAGCTATGTTGGCGATAAAGAGCCCTAGAAATAAAAAGATTACTAGATAGATTTTACTTTAAGCGTTATTTTTATTGGTTTTTTCTTAAGTCAAAAGGTGCGGAGATGAAACTTATGGTGTGAAGACTCGACTCCAAATCACTAAAAAATGCACTTAAGATGAAAAACAATCCTTTCCCTTCAATGAATTTCTAGCTAAAGAGAGAGTTGAGAATGCAAATGCTTGTAAAAACAAATCTTTCCTTAACAAACAAATCAAAAGAATAACTTTCTGTCTTTTCAAATACACTCAAAAATGAGACAACTAGTTATGCTCACAAAAATTTCCCTTTTCTTTCAAACACTCAAACACTACAAAACAAACTTTTTCAAAAGAGAGTTTTTATTTTTATAAAACACTCAAAACTATTGAAAAATCTAATCTTGAGATCTATAAATTCTAAAAAACTAATTGAAGTAAAAGCTTACAAGATTTCTTTTCAAGGATGTTTTACTTAGTTATGAGCAAACCAAGGACTAATTTGTCCAGAATCACAAATCAGTCAAAAAACAACCAATTTTGGTTTTCTTTTCTAAAAATGACATCCAAAACTTTCAACACAAGTCCTTTCGAAGTTTCGCAAAGAGAAAAACAAGATGGAATCCTCAACAAAGGCAAATTTTGCAAATGGTCAGACTCATAAGAAGACCAACAAAAACCAAGGTGATCTGAGGTTTCTAAGGCTTCTAAGCTCTGAGTTACTACAAGACCAAAATGAAAATCAAGCCCGACACACAAAACTTCTAGGAATTTCACCTAAAACCCTAATGCCAATGGAATGAACCTAAGAAAAGTTCCTGACAAGTCACGTGCAGATCTAGGCAGAGGCTAAAAACACCTAAACAAATCCTAAGCTGACTGAATGAGAAAATTTCAAGTTTTTCAAAATTTTGACAGGGTTCGCAAGCCCCCAGTTTACCCAGGTGCGGTACCGCTCTGTGTGTAAAGCAAAAGTGCGGGTATGTCCGCACTGTGTTACAAGCAGAGGGTGCGGTCCTCTCCCAAAAGTACGAAAAACAAAAAATAATTCAAGATCTACTAAACCTACCCAATCCCACACACATCAAGCCAAAAACAGAAACAAAGATACAGTTTCTCAAGTCAAAGTAAAAGCAAAGGAAAAATAAAAAATTCAAGTCCCCAGTGGAGTCGCCATTTTGTCGGCCGGATAAGTCGTTCTTGCGGACAAGACCGACCTCCCTAGTATCTAATGATATCTAGCGACAAGCAAACCAAACAAATTCTATCTTTCTCTAAATATGCAATTTATAAATAAAGGCAAACAAGTGTTTTAGGCCTACCTCAGGTCCAGAGCAAGTTTGTGGAAGCCATGCTCCGTTGATCCAAATGAGCTCCCTTGTAAAGAATCTGCAAACACAAACAATCACACAAATTAAATAGCACCTGAAAAGCCAATATAATAAAGCATATTTATCATGATGATCAAGGAATTCATGAAACAAATCACATAAGACAATTTGTTGAGAAAAATGAATCTGATTGTATTAACTTTAATCAAAGAAGAACTTTACAACCTTGGTGCCTTGATGTTGTACAAGCTCCTCCCAGGGTCCAGCAAGAATCTCCTCTACTTTGACAAGTTTCACTCTCTTCCCAATGAAGCCAAAAGGTATGTAATCTCTCCTCTCAAGCTTAACTAGGATGTCTCAATTCCAACAATATTTACCCTTAGAAATGTTCAGCTTCTAACCTCTCTAGCAACCAGCCCAATGCCTTAATTTATAGTGCAATGGAGGGAAGTTACTAGGTCCACCTTCAAAGGGATAAAGCCCTCCTTCAAAGGGATAAGCTCCTCTTATCAAGGGATTAGCTCCTTTAGTTTTGGGATGCATGAACCACCTAGGAGCGAACCATCCACATCAAGATTCCTTCTAGAATCATCCAGAATTAACCACAGGTGAGTTTTTAAGAATAAACTTGTGCCTTTTTGACTTTCACAGGGGTCCGCACCCACTCCTTTAGAGACAGAGCGGGCAGGTCCGCAGGTAACACGGCCATGGGGTGTGGGACTGCAGGTAACAGTAAGAGAAAGTGCGGAACCAAAGCTTTATTGATTTTTAAGGACTTTCTCTCATTTTCAAAGCTTGACATGAAGAGCTGAGGTTTGAGACTTGCTAAGGAGGACAGTATGAATGATGATAGACCCATACTGACTGCAAATAGTCATGGTGACAATATTTTGTGTAACAATATCCATGGGTGAAAACCTTCGTTGAGGCGCCCAGGGCAAATATTTAGGGTGAAAACCTCTCTGAGGCAGCCTAGGTGTTATATATATATATATATATATATATATATATATATATATATATATATATACATATATATATATATATAATTATAAAAATAAAAGAAAAAACATAATTGTTATTTGCAGGTGAATGAGAAAGACAAGTAGGGAGCAAAGAAAAGATCCAAAGGGAACCCTACCTCACATATATTCATCTCCTCCACTCCTTACCATGCATCCCTCCATAAATTCCATTGTTTTTCACTTCATTGTTCCAATTCAGGTGAAAATTGTGTTTTCTACAAGGACCCCTCACCTCATCCATTACCATAATCCCTGCCTTCACACACACTCCTACTCCCTCTGTCCGTACAGTAGCATCATATCTACAGTCAAGAAACCATTAGCAGACAACAAAGGAGGAAGAAGAATGACCATCAACAGCTCCTCTGATCTTTGACAACTGTAGCGTGGAATTAAAGCCACAGGTAACTATCCTACTCACTCACTCATATGCATCGTCTGATCAAAAGTTGTAGAGGTTAAGAGGTAGTTGGTTTGTAAGTAAAAAGGTGGCCAGTTTCCTCTAAAAAGCTAGAGGATTACATGCACAAGCAACTCTGTTTTCTCAATATTTTACTCATTTCCTCTTCAAGCCTCACAAGAAAGATGCTCATCAAGTATATCTCATATGAGGGTAGGTACAATATTGTTTATGGCTACCATTTTAGAATGCTTGAAGAACTGAGATTTGGGGTAGAAACACCAGTTCACCAAAGGTTCAACGTACCCTATTTTTTGATGCAATCACTCATGGACTCCAGCCGCAAAGTAAAGAAAGGAAATTCCCAACCATTGGCTCACCATGTGTTGATCAAAATCCTCATTGAGGATGCCCTCCTAAACCCTAGTATCCCTATAACATGGAAAGTCTTCAATGACTTACCAGTAAAGGATGACATCAGAACCTTCATCTATGGTGTTAGTCCCTCTGTCAGTGAGGAGGAGGCAAAACAAGAAGAAGAAGATACAGAGCTAGATAGGGATGAGATGGATAAGGAAGAAACTAATATAGAGGGACATGATGAAGAGGACACTAATACAAAGGAACATGATGCTGAAACAGAAGAGGAAGAAGGCATTGAAACAAAAACAAAAGAAAGAGCAGCAAGAAACAAAAGAGCTAAGTGGCTTCAGGGACAGAGAAGCAGCTAAACAATCAAATCCCATGGCCCTAATCTACACCAATAATCTAAATGCAAATGAGCCTCAGCTGGCACTTAGATATATTTCTGCCCAAGAGATAGTAATTTCACATTTTAAGGACATGTTTAGGTTGCCAAGAAATGATAATATACATGCCTGCATAAGGAGATGGAAAACACTACCACATAGCTTGAAGATTAGAGAATATCAGTGGGAAGAAGTATAAAGGAAAGAAGGCTTCTATGAACGAGAAGAAGAGACCACAGTAGAGGCATGAGATGTCAGAGAGGCTACTAAAGCCACTAAATTGCTCAAAGGATGAGAAACACTTTCAGTAGGGGGTGATGATGAGTCTCATCATTGAGTAATTATAGGGGCTTTAATTGACCTTAATTCACCTCCTAGCTTAGTCAAACCAACTATTCTCACAACTTATTGCATACTTTTGATTATATTTTGTTTAGGAGATGATTAGAGTTGGATATTTTGCTTTGTGGTCTAATGGGCATGTAATGCATGAATAAAGGATAAAAGCAAGGAAAATGCAGGGATAAAAGATGAAAGCAAGGAACTGTGGTAAAAGCCTTGGTAAAAACTCAAATGGGACAGGGGATAGGAATTATAGGAGGTAAATCCTCCTCATTTACTACCCCTCCATTCGAATATTCCTCCATCAGCTGAAAGCATAAACAACCAAATTAGGTGTACTAGAAGGCAACCAAGCAAGTCAAGGTGCAAACAGCCAAATCAGGTGTACTAGAAGGCAGCCAAGCAAGTGAAAAGTACGAGTCTATCTTGAGTTGGGAGCCAAGCCTCCCTACTAGAAGGAAATTGAGCTAGTGAAAGGGAAAGAACGAGTTTATCATTGAATTGGGAATCGTGCCTCCCTATTTTTGAAAGAAGTCATTGGAGACTTCATATGTATAAGTAGAGAGGCTTAGGACCTCAGTTTTTTTAGTTAGCTATCATTAGTTAGTTAGAAAACATTAGAAGTATTCAGAATTTTCGCTCTACTTTGTGTCCAAGTGTAGAATTGTAATAGTTTTGATGTAATCCAATGTTATTTTATAATGAAGATGAGTTTTGTTTTGAGCCATCACTAAGTTAACTTGGATGGTTGAAGCTCTTGGGTTAGGGCCTGACCCTAGCAGCCAAATATCCTCTTTATTGTATCGTTAAGTAGCATAGATTTCTGTCCATTTGTTGATGTAATTCATTTCCATTACAAAAGTAGCATAGATGCATGGCTTGATTGTTCATTTGCTTCGGTACGTTCATCCCCATTACAACATGATAACATAGATTTCTGGTTCTATTCATTTACTTAAGTAGTTTCCTATTTTTCTATTTATTTGTTTAAGTAGCTGCATTTCCATTACAACAGGGTAGAATAGATTAGTTGTGTTTCAATCTGCTTCATTTATGATTTCATTCAATTAGCATGGTAGCAAAGAAAATATCCATAAGGTTGTCCATAGGTGTCTCGGCCTCAGCTCCTCCCTCTAGGACCATGACGTGAGGAAGAAATGTTGTAGCAAACCCAAAAACACAGGGTTTTGGTTTTCATAGGGAGTTTGTTGTTTAACACAGTCACTGAGCCCATTTCATATCACTTTGTTCCTATAATGGTCATCTCCTCCTTTCTCTCTTCCTGTCACTTGATTTCCCTCACATCCCTTTAATTCTCCTTCAGCATGAAAAGCTGAGCGGAAGCTGTTAATCCACGTCCAAACAGGTTTTATCCATAGATTGCCTCACACATAAAAACTGACCAATCACCACCTGAATTCGCCTTTAGCATTTGACTTTGTGCACTTTAAATCCCAACCATCGATCTTCCTTGTCAGATCTGACGACTATCACGCACCCGCTCACCAACCAGCTCGGTCAAACCTTCACCATTGATCTACCTCGCCAAATCCGATGGCTATCACGCCATATCATGCGGATCTTTGTCCAATTGTTATCCGCCTAAGGGCAAGCGAAATGGGTGGCTTCCCCGTGCTACGTGTCAGCCAGGGAGCCTAATCACCTAAATTTTGAGAAAACTACTTTTAGCTTTGAGGGCACGCGAAATACTGCTTACCGCCCTCTAAACCCACTCCCTCATTTCTGCACATTCCTTTAAGTGCTCCAATCTCCACTGTCGATATGTATCCTAATCTGATAGCCATCACATCACCCGACACCATTTCCTCACATTTCTTTTGCATGTGATCTAATCTCCGCCATACATCTACTGATTAATCATGTCTTTCCATCTCCTAACTCCACCTGCCCAATATAATCTCAGTCGTCCATCTCTAGTTGTCCCCGTTTGTTCATCTACTCACTCAAGTGCCCGCGATATAATCTCCATCATTCATCCTATAGTTAACCCTGTTCGCCCATCTACCTACGTACCCTCCTGCGATCTGATCTCAGCCATTCGTTTTCCTTTCACCCGCTTGATCCAATGGTTCTCAAGCATTGTTGCTCCCTCACGTCCTCTTTTCACCAATTTGACCTCTAACTGCTTTTTCTGCTTAGACACAGACTTAGCTTAGTTTCCATTGTTTACCCCTTAGCCTAGTTTTAATTCCTTTACTTCTGCAACTTAGATAATTAGCATTAGATTAGTGATTGATCTAGTAATTCTACTTAGCATAGTTGTTTAATTGGTTAGCTAGGGTCTGGTGTGAGTTTAGCATTACATTATTACTTTCTTCATTTCTGCAGTAGAATAGCTCTCCCTTAGAATATGTTTGCTCTCCTTCCATCAAAAGCAAGCTTCTTCTAACCCTATAGAAGTCTATCTTGGAACCCCTGGGGTCTCTTGCTAGATGAGTACTGACAACAGGCAGTACCTTCACTTCTACTTGTGTATATAGCACAATCACCTCCAAGTTTGTACGAACCTCATGTTGATAAGTAAAGCTGGTAGCCCTGGGAGTTGCAGCATTCTTGCTGCAATACCTAGGCTCATTAGCAGGTTGGCTGTTACAAATTTAACAACTTCCTCTATATCGGTTATTGTAGGCATAATAGCCACCTCAGAGCCTCCGATATCTCTTCAGGATGGCTCACATTCCTCCTCTGTAATGATAGGGTAGTGACTTGGTTTAATTACCTTGCCCGATCGCAATTGTTTTTCATTAAGTCCCACAGGGGTAATAACGTAGGTCTGGAAGGTAGTTGGAGCCTCTATGCCCCCAGCTACTTTATTGTTCAGGTTTGGGTTAGGTTGCATAGGTTGTTAGGGTTGCACAGGTGGTGTAAGAGCAGGAGTTTGCAAAGGAGGTAACTGCAACTGTTGTTTCATAGGTAATCCAAGTAAAGCTGAGTTCTGAGAATTTCCTCTCCAGTTTTGGTTCTAAGGATATGGTTGAGCTTGAGGATATTGGACAGGGGGAGATGGAGACTAGTGGTTCCCGTGTGAAGGAAACTATGCTGAAGGAGGAGTAGGATATTGCCATGGATATTGTTGAGTATTATATGCATTGTTCCACGAATTGAAAGAGGAAAAACCTTGACACATAATTGGCATGGTCTCCTTGGTGTGATGAAATAAGAGGACGACACTTCCTTGCATGATTCTCTGAGTACTACCTTTAGTCTAGGAAGCTCTGGACATTGCCCTTTCGAATGTTCCAACTCGCAAATATTACACAAGCCAATATTGTTCAATTCACATTCTCTCAAAGGCTGTTTCTTCTAGAAATTCAAACAGAACACAACCAAAGGTGTGTCAGCATCCGCTTGTGTCTTCTTGATCTGCGCTATCATTATCTGGGCAGAGAGAGTACTGAGGATATCGGTCTTGAAATTTTCAAACAAATTCCTGATCTCTGCTCTGGTTACTTCCCCTCATGCATATTTTTGTATCCGGGCGGAGGCATCTCGAACTGTGCTCCTCTCCTTAGAGGATCCTTTAGAGCATCTTAGATAGAGCTTAAAAATCTTAGCTAATGGTTCTTGCGATATATCCCCCTTCCCTAATAGGTTCAGGGTGTCAAGGCAGTCATCCCTCATTCCTCTAATAAATATAGTCTTCAAGATTTCCTGCTCTAAATCACTATGTTTAGACCTCTGCAAATTATAGTGGAATCTCTCCACATAATCTTCCAAGCTTTCATCCTCCTTCTGTGTCATTCTAAATATCTCCTCCTTTAAGTCACCGGTTCTGCAATAGTCTTGGCACTTTGATAAGAATGTCTCCTTCATATCATTCCATGTTCGAATAGAAGCGGATCCCAATCCCATGAACCATCTCAAGGCTTCCCCTTTTAAAGTAGCAGGAAATAATTATAATTTCTATGCATCTGAGGTATAATCATCACTTTTGCATAAGACATCGAACTCAAATAGAAAGGTGTCTGGATCTTCCACAATCATCCCCTGGAAGGATGGTAAGGATGATAGAGGAATATTTTTCATAAGAGCTTCACCTCTGATATCTTCGATTGGGAACTCAAAGGTGGTGATAGTAGCATCTATTTTGGCATTGTTGTCATTGTGGTCCCCCATGACTAATCCTTCTAACCCTCGTTGTAGCAGACGTCATTCAAACTCTTCTTGTGATGGTCTTGTAGGTGTGATTAGTGGCTTAGATGTCCTTGGGGCTGGCTGGCTGGCTATTTCACCACACTACCTGTATCTGGGTATTGATAAACCAACATGTGTTCTTCCATCTTAGGTGTTCGATGTTCCCCCTCGGTTTCCCCTTACCCCTTTGTCCTCAAGTTCTGGCTACAAGATTCCCCCTCCTGCCCCTGAATCAGATTCTTGGTCTTGGGGGTATGGGTGTTATTTTTAGAATGATATGGTCCCGAGATAGAGGAATCAAAGGTTTTTTTCTTTTGCTATGGGAGTAACAAATTTCCGCGGCCCTGTTTTCCTTGCATCCCTTTGAGAGCTGGACTGTTCTTTTTTTACCTTAGAGATTAGTTCCTGGATATATGTTTTCCTTCCCAAATCTACACTCTTCGTTTCCTTTTTACGACCCGTTTTTCTTGTGACTAATTAGAGTGGTGGCAGTTTTGGTATCTCTATAATTCCTATATTTGCACACATGGAACCTATGTGTATTGATTCACACCCTAAGTGTATCAGTCTTCAACAGTGGTGAGCCTACCCAAAAGCGATGCGTAGGTTCTTACCTTTCGTCTTACCTCCCAACGACTAAAGAGCTGACGACACACTAAGAAAAACACCAAAATGCCCTAAGTTCCCTAGTGATCACAATGGTGAGCCCACCAAGGTATGTTAGAGAGATGCACAAGTTCTTACCTCTCGTCTTACCGCCCAACAATTGTGGGCTCAGAACACTCTACATCAAACAAACAACCTGGCTGACTGTATCGTCAACTGCCATCCACGGCAATATGCCAAAATGTATTGATGTTGTAATCAATCCTAATTGAATGAGACTGCAATATTTAACTGTCAACCTAGGGTAGGTCTTGTTGTTTCAATGGAGTTCGCACTGTCTGTGCTGATACACTACAGCTAAGAATGCAAAAATGTAGAAAACAATAAAATATGTCGATGAACCAAATTGCTGAATCAAACCATTCATGTAGACATAAAAAAACAATCTACAAAATTAAATCACGCTTCATAACTATCAAAGTAAAGGTGTTCCACACAAAAATTGATATCTACTCCAATTGGTTACTACCATTCTATTGATTAACTTAGTGTAACAACATAATGTAATTTGAAACAGCAGTAGACGTAACCCACAATTTGTACAACAACAACGAGAAACCATAAATCAATTAACTAAACTAGAATGTACACTACCTCTATCATTGCAGTCTGTGCCAAAGAGGAGGGCCCTTCCTCCTCAGCAGGGTGCATGAATAACACAAAAGTAATTAACGAATCAGCTGAAGAGAAACATCATTGTGCTGATTAAACATTAAAAATAAACTCCAAGTTACAGAAGTAGAGTAACAGTACTTTTCTATATGTCGTGTCCTTGTACATGAAAAATTGAGTTCCTTTATAGTTATTACATACCTGAAATTAGAAACAAATTAGTCATGAGAATCTCACGATTCTCATGCTAATAAAAATAAAAGTAGTTACAACCTATTTCTAAATACAAATATACATTAGTTAAGATTGCAACTGCTTGGGTCTATTGCTTCCAAAATAAACAATTCCTACCGCCGATAGCTGTTATGTGGAATAGTACCCACATTTTCTAGCTTCGGTGCAACAACATCCTGCGAGTGAATAACAGTTCTGGATGTTATGGCATCACTATTGACAACACCCTTGGTGTAACAATGGACTTTTGTATGAGCAGGTAGTGTAACAACATCTTGTAACAACATCCAATGTGTAACAATAGTGTGTAACATCATCCAATGTGTAACAACAACCTGTGAACGCATTCAGGGTGTAACATCGAACTGTTCTACCCCTATTTGTAGTTAATCCATGTTGTCTGTCTGCTCCATAACTCTATTCTTCACTAGCAACACCTGAAAAGGAGAAGACCTTTCCAAAATACTTCTTCAATGCTCCCCCAGTTAGCCACAAAAAGGAATAAAGCATCGTATTAGTCAATAAAATATGGCAAAGTAACATGACAGTAGAATAGGTTATAAAGGTGAGAAAACAGGGGAATTAATCATGTAAAGTCATATGCCTAGAGAACAGAAGGATCAAAACTTGGGAAAGCATGTGCAGAAAATAGGTAAAAAACCACACCCAACAGAAGCCCTGTAATAACTGGGGTTGAGTTACTAGTCCTAGAAGCCTTGGCTGGATAAACACTCTGGAAGCCCTTGGTGGGTTGGGTTACTAGTCCTAGAAGCCCTGGTTGGAAAAACACTCTGGAAGCCCTTGGTGGGTTGGGTTACTAGTC
Organism: Pinus tabuliformis; assembly: GCA_031772625.1. Classification (NCBI taxonomy): domain Eukaryota; kingdom Viridiplantae; phylum Streptophyta; class Pinopsida; order Pinales; family Pinaceae; genus Pinus; species Pinus tabuliformis. Next base: position 601,962,104 of record CM062818.1, read on the forward strand.
CTAGAAGCCCTGGTTGGAAAAACACTTTGGAAGCCCAACAATAGCTGTGGGTTGAGTTACTAGTCCTAGAAGCCTTGGTTGCAAAAAATGCTCTGTATCCCTGGAAAGATTGGGTAGAGACCAATTTGGTGATGGTTAGTGATGTCCGACCATGAGGTGGAATCATTGGTTGTGGGTTGAGGTGGTTTGGACTCTGGAATCCCTGGTTTTGTTTTGTTGGATTTGTTCCATGAGATTCCACATTCATGCTTGGAATATGGCATGGGGGTCATTGGCTGGAAGAAATATTTGGTTCAACCAATCTATGTTCAGGTGGTACATGTAATTCCTAGACCTCATTTCATTTTTAATATGTTCATAAGAGATCCCCTCCTCTTGTATTTGATGGGTAAATATACTTGTTCATATTTGGTTTTTATGGATGTTATATCTTGCTTATTCCTATTTAAGATATGTTGGTTAAGAGGATTTTTCTGAGAGTCTTGATGTATGGCTCTCATCATGATTTGATTAGAAAATGAATGACCAATGAATATATGACCTAATATATGATAATGAAACTATTTTTATAAGGCATCAATATTCCTTACGAATCTTAGATAAGTATGAGACCCCTATGCTTAGTTTTGTTGTTATGACATGTAGATTACATATTTGTGATATGTTTAATGAAATTATTGTCATGGATAGCAGGGGCCCAGTCAAGTCATTGAGAAATTTTTTGCATTAGTACCCTTGTTTCTATGTTATTTATCATTTCTGGAAGTTTCATGAAGTTCTGGGAAGTGTCCTGAGCCCTGGCCTTGAAAAAATGACACAGAATCCAAGGTCACTAGCACAGAATTGTCTAAAAAAGGTCATAGTCGCATGGATGCATTATAGTGGGAGAAAATTGAGGGTACAAATCACATGCATGCCTTGTCATGGGAGTGAATGAGGCTTTAGGGCAGTGAAATGTTAATTAGTCTCAGGGGTTGGTCATCTGGAAGGGTTAGTTGGCTCTTAAAGGTTCAGTAGCGTGTGTGGAAGGTCAAGATGGTTTTGTTTTTTCAGTTCCACTTTATTAATTGCAAATGGGGAGTTGAATCATATCATACTAACTTCTTCACATTTTTACCCCAACGGACTTGTTAACTTGGGTAAATGTGGGAGGGAGGTGTTACCGAGTGGTATTAGAGCATGGTTCACCCCTTGGACTGAATGGATGATGTATGTTGGTTGTTCATACATGTTGACTACATATGTGCTCCTTATTATTGGGGTCTATGTTCTTGTTGTATATGCATGGCATTGGTCATAGTTGCAGTGGTGTCGCGATGTGAAAATTTGATGGTGTTGTTGTTGGATGTGGTTTTCATGAGTGCAGGCCAATTGTGCATTGGTCATGCATGTTAGTGTTTATATGTTTTTATGAATACATTAGCATGGTGATAGTTTTCATGCATGAGGAAATGGTATGTGATCAATATGGTCATGCATTGGTGACTAGATAATGATTGAAATGATGATTAAATGCTGATATGATTATGTTTATATGTATTGCACTAATATGGTTGGTCTTGTAGATGATATATCCTCCCCTGAACTAAAATGAGGTATGTGGGTTTGTTTATGATTTGGTTTAGCTGACATGATATACCTTGTAGGAAGAGAATATTAAAGATGACTAGAAACATGGTGGACTACAACTCATAAGATTCTCCTTAAATTTGAGATGAGTAGCATGGCAAGGGATATTCTCCTGACATAACAAACACTTTGATAAGTTTGAACACAAAAATAAGGAGTTACAAAGAATATAACGATCGAATAATTCAATCAAAAGAAAGACTTGCTAGAGCACATGAGAAATAAGCAGAAGCGAATGCGGTGATTCTTCAAAGTTTTTCAGACTTGAAGAGACAGGGACCGCTTAGAATCAGTCATGGAAAAGAGGATAGGACTAATGGAGCATATGGTAGAAGGTCACATGGTAGGTAGAGGTTGGATAGAGATGAAATGGTAAGATATGGAAAATTCTTGGATACACTCGATAGATGAGGTAGTGGACATGAGCTTTACTCTAGTTCTATTTCAGACACGTATCATTGTCATCATCGTTATCGTCCTTACAGCGGGAGTGATAAGGTATATTTTTTGGATGAGTTCAAGAAAAAAAATCCACCTACATTTGATAGGGAAATGAAGAAGTCATAGGATGCTAAAGAATGGTTGCTTGTGATGTATAAATTCTTCAGGTTGCATGATTAGTCAGTGAAGAGGAAGGCCAAGATAGAGACATCGATATTAAAGGTAAAACATATATATGGTGGGAAGTTGTAAATAATGTCATAGGTATTCATGAAGAGGAGTTGGCTTGGAGTTAGTTCGAGAGAATATTCAAGAAAAAGAACCTATCAAAGAGATACTTGACAACAAGGAAAAAGATTTCTATGAGCTGAAGATTGGATCTATGACCAATGAGGAGTACACTATAGATTCTTGGAGTTATTGAGGTATGTGCCTTACCTTAAGGAGGAGAAGGGAAAGATCCATCAATTTATCAGTGGGTTGTCAATAGAATTGAAGGACATGATTGATTTTGATGAGCCTATATCATTGGAGGAGGCCTTATGGAAGTAAAGTGTTGTTTTGAGAAATCAAAGTGAAAATATGAGACTAAGCTATACTGCAAAGGTAATGCAAAGGATAAAGGAAAATGGGACAAGAAGCAAACAAGACCTCAAGACACAAGTAACAAAGAGAATGTGGCACCGTATAAGAAGTTCAATGCCTTTGATAAAGGATAGGGATTTTGGTCTGAGAATCATAACGAGGGAGCAGGTTGGAAACCTTTACAGTGTTGGACTTGTGGTGGATAGCATCGTAGAAGAGATTGTCCACAACATCACAGTGGTAGACCATAGATCTATAGTGAAAAAGAAGTGTAGATAGTGGGGGATGTTGCACAGAGTGTTCCATGAATCTATGCAGCATTAGAGAACAAGCAGGTAGATCATCATGTATCTATTATCAAGATGGATGGTAAGATTTGTGATCAAGTTGTTTCTATTTTGATTGATCCTCAATCTAATTATAGTTATGTTAATACTAACCTCGTGGATAAGTGTGGTTTGAATAAATAATTTCATTCATAACCTTGGTTAGTTCAAATGGATATAGGTATAAAGAAGATAGTTCATTATTGGGTAAAAACTTGTGCAGTTGAGTTGGATGGTATGCTTACTTCAACACATTTGAATGTAGTTCCATTAGGATGATACAATATGTTATTGGGTATGGACTAGTTGTATCTTCATAGGACCAAGGTGGATTATTATGACAACACTATTGAGTGCCTGGAAGACAATGGGGAACAAAGAGTCTTGTAAGGTAAGAAGAAGGCAACATTAGTTAGAATGGTGAAAACTATACAGGTGAAGTGCAATCACAGGAAAGGGTGTGTATTATTCGTAGTTCATATTTCTAGTGACAAAGGTAAGAAAGTTGATGATGCAATTGTCTTGAGCAAGTACTCGATTTCACAACAATTTCAGAATGTGTTTCTGGCAGAGATTTCAGAGTTGCTTCCTCACAAGGAAGTGGAATTTGCTATTGAGTTGGTACTATGGGCAAGACTCGAATCAAAGGCACTCACAGGATGAGTACACTGGATTTGGTGGAGTTGAAGTTGCAAGTGAAGGAAATTCTTGACAAGCGATAAATTAGGCCAATTGTACCACCTTGGGGTGCACCAGTGTTGTTTGCGAAGAAGAAGGATGATACTCTCAGGTTATGCATTAATTACAGGCAGTTGAACAAAGTGACCATCAAGAATAGGTATTTGTCGCTGAGGATTGATGACCTGTTTGATCAATTGAAGAGAGCATCAATGTTCTCGAAATATCATCCATAGAAATATGGAAAGACAGAGAGGGTCAGCAAGATATTGGAGGATATGTTGAGGATGTATGTGATGCATTAGTAGTGGAAGTGGGAAGAGTAACTTCCACTAATTGAGTTCGCTTATAACAATGGGTACCATGAATATTTGAGGATGAGTCTATTTGAGGCATTGTATGGGTGGAGTTGTAATACTCCCATTAGTTAGAGTGATCCAGTGAACACGGTGTTGATCGTACTAGACATGTTGGCAGAGATGGAACAAGAAATAAAAGTAATTAAGAAGAATTTGAAGGCAACGCATGATAGATAAAAGAGCTATGGAGATCATAACAAATTGTTTAAGGAGTTTTAGGTTGAGGAACATGTGTACTTGTTCATAAATCCCAAGAAGATCCTTGAGGATTGGATCATGTGCTAAGATGGCATCTTGGTTTTACGGACCTTTCAAGATTCTTCTGAGGATTAGACCAGTAGCCTATCGAATTGCACTACCTCTGAAAATGAAATTACATGATGTTTTCCATGTGTCATTGCTTAAGAAGTATGTTAAATATGTTGATCGTGTGATTGACTAGTATGTATTGTAGGTGGAACCAGAATGAGAATTCCAACCACAACCTCAGTGCATTTTGTAGAGAAAGATGTTCATGCTTCGGAACCAAGTAGTCGAGTAGGTTAAAGTACAATGGAAGCACTTTGGGCCCAATGAAGCTACATGGGAGATGGTTGATCATATGCGAGCTATGTGTCATTCTCTATTCGTTGGTTAAGTGAATGTTTGTGGCCTATGTTTTGTTGTGATGTTTTGGTACATGTGTATATATGTATATGGATGTAAATACCACCATGATTTGTGTTATAAATCTCTAATAAGTGGTGTGGGTGTCATGTTTTTATGGTTGTTATGTTTCTCATGTTGATTTGCTTCTCAGCAGGATGATCGTTGTAAATACAACGAGCTAAGTTATAAAGTTCCATCGGTAGTATGTTTTAATTTTCAATAGTCTTGTTGGTTGTAGGTGTCATTAAACACCGAGGACGGTGTTCCTCCAAGTGGGAGGGTTATGTAACAAACCTGGTAAAAATTCCATGTAATAAAGTTAATAAAGGAAAAATAATAACCAAGGTCATGAGACATGTATTCCAAGCTGAATATTGGGCGAAAATATAGTGATGCATATCACTTGTGATTAATTAATGGATATGGAAATTGGAAAAGGAAATGACAAAGGCTTTGGAAAGGAAAAGTGGCATTGATTGGCAATTTATTTATGAAAATAATGGAAATTAGGAGAAAAAGAAGGTGAAAGGTCACAGGTTTCATGTGAGGAGAAAAATGAGGAAAATAATGGAAAATGAAGAAAATAGAGACCTCATTAAAAAAAAAGCTTATGAGGATCAATTTGTATAATTTTTTCATATTTAGCTTGGAGCTCTCTACTGTACTCTCTCTCACATACTCTTGGACACTTACTGTTTTCTTGGAGCATCCTTGGAGAAGCGTGGCATACTTGGGATTTGGACCAAGACGGTAAAGGAAGAGCAGGAAAGAGTAAGAAGACATCGGGAGCAACAACTACAATGGGTTTTTCTTGTAGGTACTAAGTTGTATGTACAATTTCTTTGCTAGTTTTGGCATGCATGGCATGTGTATATGGTTTATTGGTTATGGTATGTCATTGAGATGGAGTATTGCCTCAATTGATGATGGATTTGCCTAGATTTTCCATTTTATGAATTTCCATGGTGTTGGGTGTATTTCCTTTTATTTTCTAGTTGGTTATCATGTTCTTTGTGGCTGTGGTTTGATATGGTAGTTCTTGGAAGCCTTGGTTGGACAAATGCTCTAGAGGCCCTCTAACAGCTTGGGTTGAGTTACTATTCCTAGAAACCTTGGTTGGAAAAACACTTTGGAAGTCCTTGGTGGCTTGAACTACTAGTCCTGGAAACCTTGGTTGGACAAACACTGTGGAAGCTCGACATTAGTTGTGGGTTGAATTACTAGTCTTGGAAGCGCTGGTTGGAACAAACGCTCTAGAGCCTTGGAAAACTTGGGCACAAACCAATCTAGATATGGTTAGTTATGTCTGACCGTGAGGTGGAATCACTAGTTGAGAATTGAGGTGGTTTGGCCTCTTGAAGCCCTAGTTTGGTTTTGTTGGATCTGTTTGATGAGATCCCACATTCATGCTTGGAATATGGCATAGGGGTCATTGACTAGAAGAAAGATTTGGTTTAGCCAATCTATGGTCGGGTGGTACTTGGAAGTCCCAAACCGAGTTGCATTTTGTGTATGTTAATAAGAGTTCCTCTCCTCTCATATTTGATGGGTAAATATACTTGTTCATATGTGGTTCTTATGGTTGTTATATCTTGGTTATTCCTGTTGAATATATGTTGTTTAAGAGCATGTTTTCTAACATTATTAATGTATGGATCTCATCATGTTTTGATTAGAAAATGAATGAACAATGAATATATGACCTAATATATGATAATGCAACTATTTTGATAAGACATCAAAGCTTCCTTACGAATATCAGATAAGTATGAGACCCCTATGCTCAGTTTTGTTGTTATGACCTGTAGATATCATATTTGTGATACATTTGACGAAATGCATGTCATAGCTAATAGGGGACTAGTCAAGTCATTGATCATTTTTTTTGCATTAATATCATTGTTTCTATGTTATTTATAATTTTTGGAAGTTTCATGAAGTTATGGCCAGTAGCCTGAACCTTATCCCTAAAAAAGTGGCACATAATCCGAGGTCACTGGCACAAAACTACCTGGAAAAGGCCATAGTCACATGGATGCCTTGCTATGGGAGTGAATGGAGGGTCCTAGTCACATGCATGCCTTGTCATGGGAGTGATTAAGGCTCTAGGGTAGTGAAATGTCAATTTGTCTCAAGGGTTTGTCACTTGGAAGTGTTGGTTGGATCCTGAAGGTTTGGTAGCATGTGTGGAAGGTTAGAATGTTTTTTTTTTTGTTGGTTCCACTTCCTTAACTGTACATGGGTAGTTGAATCATACCACAGTAATTCTTCATCACATGTTTACCCTAGTGGAATGGTTAACTTGGGTAAATGTGGGAGGAGGGTGTTACAATAGGGTTATGTGCATGGTGGTGATAACACAATTAACTACAATCTCCAGATTAGGTTATTCTATAGGTTAGATAAGTTATGTGTTCCTAAAGGTGAGTGATGGAAGTTGATGAGTGAATCTCACACGTCTAATATTGTGTAGGGAAGATAGCGTCCAACTTGTAGAGGTATATGTATTGGGTTAATATGAAAGAAGAGGTAGCTAGGTTCATAAAAGAATGCATGCTTTCTTGTAACAAAAAGCCTAGTAACAGGAACTAGGGTATATATCATCCCTTGGTTGTACTCACTGATCCTTGGGAAAGAAGTTTCATGGGCTTTGTGGAAGTTTTACCAATAATTTGTTTGTGGTAGTTGACAGGTTTAGTAAAATGTGTGTTTTACATGGTGACTTCACTCAATGAACCTCTGACATATCATGTGCGTTCGTGGCATACTAAAAACTATCCTTAATTTGACTACATATTGGAAAATACCTCTAAAAATAAAATTATTTAACTCCCTACCAATTCGAACCCAATACACCTTCCTAATTTAAAAAACCTCTACTTTCACTAGATATTGTAGGTATCCAATTTTCATTAACATGTTTTATACCCCTTCATATTTTTTCATTAACTTTGAGATCCATTTTTTATACCTGGCAATACAAAAACCCTTTACCCCCTATTATATGCTCAATATATTATGTCATTTTTTCCTCAATATATATCCCCTAATATGAATTCATGTGGTATGGTATTTCCCATAGTGAAGCCCCTATGGTGTTTTAATACCCTAAAAAAATACCATTAGTGGGAAACAAGTAATGAAATTGTTCTTTGGACAGGTCTAAGTGCACTTTGGGATACGCCCCTATGGTGTTTTAATACCCTAGAAAAAGACCATTAGTGGGAAACAAGTAATGAAATTGTTCTTTGGACAGGTCTAAGTGCACTTTGGGATACCAAGAAGCATCGTTTTAGATAGGGACACAATATTTTTCAACGTGTTGTGGACTACATTGTGGAGAAGATAGACACGAAGTTGAACATGTCTACAACATTCCATCCACAAACAAATGGAAAAATGTAAGTAGCCAACAAGAATTTGGTGCAACTTTTGAGCGATTACCATCAAAAGCGTCCAAATAATTAGGATGAAAATATTGTATACATACATCACCCTTACAATAGAGCGGTCCACACTTCTACTGGTGAGTCCCCATTTGAAATTTGTTTTTGATTTTCCATCTTCACCTTTAGATATTGCATATGGGTAGCAAGGAGGGGTGGGAGAGGATCTCAACGATGATGCCTTAAGGGTAGAAACATTTGTTGAGAAGCTTAGTAAGATCCATATATAGGTACAAGGGATGTTGCAAAAGTCATAAGAAAAATACAAGGCTAGACATGATCAACACAAAATAGAGAAGTCATTCAAGATCGGAGAGAATGTATGATTACAGTTGAATAAGGAGAGACTACAGGGTCTTGGTAAGAAAATCAAGGTTCTGCAATATGTTCCTTTTGATATACTATAAAAGTTGGGAAATGATGCATATAGACTCAATATACCCCGAAACGTGAAAATTTACTCAATGGTGGATGTAGAGAATCTAAAACTCTATGAGCCTTACATGTTATATCATGAAGAGAAACAAGTCCTACCTTTTGAATAATATTCGACACCAGATGCACGAGCAAAGTTGATAAAGGATACAATTTTGCAGATTAGGCCCATAAATAAAATACAAACGTTGCATGAAATTTGACATGTTGGATTGAAAGGATAACTTCCAAGCAAGGCAAAATGGACAACCTGAGAGAAAGTGGAGGAAAAGTTTCCTCACCTCAATCAATAGAAGATTTTGACAACGAAAATCCTCCCAAAATAGGGAAGTATGATCTGGATTGGATCATATATTTTTTTTCATCAATATTGAAGCTTTCAGAGTGGAAAACATAGAGGAATCATATTAGAGGACCATTTTACCAATAGGTATTAGTTTTCAAAAGTGGGATATGAAAGATTCCATAAGCCATTTGAGGCATAAAATGACCTTCTTTGCGAGGTAATTTTTTTTTTTTTTTTTTAAGTGTTTTCCCCTAGAACTATTCTACACATAGATGACTTTCCAATGATGCAAGAATTGCCTCTATTGGAGCCTGTATGCAAAAGTTTTGTCGTATGGAATTTGGCCTTCTTTTTTTTCCACCATGATAAATAACAAGATGCCATGTTATCCCTCATTATCCATGGAAAAGGGTCTATCCATGTGATCATGATGAAGAATAATCTAGAAGAGTCCATATTGTGATTGTAGTTAAGAGTTTGAAGGAATCAAAATTAAGTGCTAGTAGGCTATTCATTTGTTTTATAATGAGGCCAGTAGGAGAAAAAATGGTTCCATTCTATTGGAGTGCATTTTGATCCATATATGAGGAGAGTAGCTGAGAGTGGTTAGAGAGAGAGAAAATAGAGTAGGTTGTATACTATAGTATCCAATGGGCCACAAGTCCCACTACTTTTTACTTGCATCCATTTCCATTTAGATAAAGAGAGAGTAGAGGAGCCTCACCTTCCATCTTGTTTTTCTCCTGAAAGGGTTTCCCAAGTCATATCTTCTGTTCATTATAGTTTGTGATTTTTATTTCGGTGCTCTCTATTTTCTGCATATTTTATCTATTACTTGTTTAAGAATAACACAATAATTAATGGATCCAGAAATATGGATATAGTGTCTAGATTAATTGAGGGTGACATTTCGATGTTTGTTTGTCATGCCATGGGCCACATTATTTCTCCATGAAAATTATTCATGCCGAATGTATCCCTTATAAACATTTTCATGTCTAAGAGGGGATTATAATGTTGACAAAGGCTCTAATAATCCCAGGATCTCCTCTCTACCTAAAGGAAATAGGAATATTCTAGGCATATACAATAGAGATTAGTAGCTAGTAATTAGTAATTATGTATCGTATAGAAAAGCAATATATTGAGCTATTAATAACTAATTCTTATGGATAGGTTGTCAAACCTTGTGATGGGAGATATATGTATATTTCTTTCCTAAAGGAAATATAAATATTTTTTCTTTTCATATATATATATATATATATATATATATATATATATATATAGAGAGAGAGAGAGAGAGAGAGAATATATTGCATAATTTCTCTTGATGTATTCCTCCTTGAAATAATTTTGTCAAATTGATTGAGATAATGCTTTGGGTTTTTGATAAAACTCTATCATGTAAGCCATACATGCTTGTAGAGTTATATATATAATCTAGTAGGTAAGCTTAATTAGTCTGGTCGAACTATTCTAAGATAAAGTTTGCTGTGAGGTATTCAAGTCTAGTCTAGTTGACATTTGATCACGCTAAGTATTGGTGGGTTAGTAACCACTATTATGGCTAGTGGTTGATTCAACCTCTATCTAAATATTCTGATGAAGAAGGGAGGGATCCCAAAAGGCATTTTACATAGTCCTACAAAATTTATAGGAAAGGGCAACACCAAACTCAATATTGAATGTGATCATCCAAGAAACAATAGACACGTGTCAATCCTAGATTATAAGCAACACCAAAGAAGTATTATATGTTCAAGCACCTTTGTGGTATAGTCCTATACTACTCACCCCTACTAGAGTTTCACTATATTTTAACATGCATTCGACCTTTAAGATCCATATAAAGGACATGAAATATTTGAGTGGACAATTAACAATAATCTTCTAAGAATCAGATGAAACATATTCTATTCATTCTCCTCAATGACATGAAATGCATAGCTCATAAAAATTATGTATAGATTTAAATCTATTTGCATAAACAATTTCAAAAAATAACACTTAAACATTTGATAATGATCCATAATTCTTAATGGAGACCTAGTCTAACTACCAACAATAATGGACAAACCTTTGTAAGCATGAGAAACTACAAGAAGGTCATTATGGACAATATATACGACAATCATGCATTTGGAAACAATCTTCCTTCCAAAAGGAAATGATGACACCTAAGTCCATTTTCATCCAATGTTAACAAACATTTTAGACTATAAATTTAACAATAGAATATAAGAACCTAATTTAGTCTAGGATAAATAAATTCCCGTCCATGGCAGAATGTAAAATTTTTAACACATTAATACATTTGTTCACAACAAATATTTTACTTGCAATTATAACAAGAACATGGTTGAATATATAGTTTTTGGGTCAAAGAAAGATTAGTAAATGACCAAACCGACTACATACACACATTACACACACATGGATCAAGGTCTTCAAGTTTGTTAGCATATGTTGTTGTGGCATTTAATAATTATATTGGTTCTCACTAGGAACAAACCTAACCAAAAAAAATAGCATATTTTGTTGTGGCCTTTAATAATTATATGGGCTCTCAGTACGACCAAACCCAACAAAAAAAACTATTAGTCTACCCGATTACAAGTTGACTAATATACATAAAATTCCAAGGATTGAAATTAACAAGGTCAACCAATTTCATTAGAAATATTAAACATCAAGGTTTAATCCCAAAATAATATCCCATACCACATTTAAACTAAGAATGTAAATGATATCAACGTTCTTATAAGAACCCATGAAAGAGAAAAAAAATAATGCAAAGGAAGATAATACACTCCTAAAAAAGGAAGATAATTCTTTTATATATATATATATATAACCTCCCACAACCCTTCCCCGATGTAATTTTATTTTCCAACAAGGGGGATTGAGCTTGTAGCCTCTTTTAGGTTACCGACACACTTCTATATGTGAGATACCACTTTTAACATCATATTTTTTCAAATTGAAATTATACATTATTTCTATAATCAAATCATCTTAATGCTATACAAATTATAGTACATATGCTTAATCTTTTTATAAAGTTTCAATCTCATTTATATTATGATATTAAAATAATGATTATATTAATATGTATATATTTATATAAAATAAATTAGTTTAGTCATATAAATTACATGGTTGGTAAATGTTTATAAACATATTTATAATGAGCATAAAAACACTTACTACATGATATATCTAAAAATAACTACTAGACATATCCACAATGTCTGGTTGTGCTAAATTTCGATTTGCGTGACACTTTATTTCCACACGGTTAGGTGACAGGTTTTCCATTAATCATTGAGGGAAAATGTACAGCCATTTCAGGGAGTTGTTTATACTATATAATATTTTTGAAAAATTAGCTCAACGAATTGAATGTGGATTTGGGAGAGGTTAGATTAGTTAGGTTTATGCATTCTAGTAGTGACAAATTGGATTGGCAGTAACAACTCAAATTTATTTTAATTAATCTTTTCAAATGGATTTTTGAATAAGCTCAGAATTAATTTTGAAATCAATCTCAGTCCTTTAATTGTTCATACAACTTTGAATATTCCCTAGATATTTTGAGGAGGTTAAATATCCATCATCTACCTAATTTTTCATATAAATAAATTAAAATTCTAAAAGCCCAATTCAAATATATGGAATTTAGATGCAAAAGTACTATATATGTATGTATATTGTAAACAAGATAATCCAAAAGATATATATCTTCATAACAAGGTGTATTTACAATATTCATATTGAAATATCCTTAGTGCTAAATTGGAGTACAAAATTTTGTGAATTTGTTTATAACATAACTGAAAATATAAGAATTTCTTAATGGAATTCAAACATCTATGAAATGTAAATTGAAATTCTTTTTCCAACTTATTAAGCAATTATTCAAAATGAATTTGAAAAGGCATATAATGTTGTATAGAAAAAAATAAATGATTGATTAAAAACAAAGTTTAGAGTGAAATTGATAATTCATTAATGAATCTAATGGTGAAAAATACTAAATACACATAGCAATACAAAATTTGTAAGAAAAGATCTATAGTAAAGGTATGACATTGAGTTCTTGTTTTTATTGGAATGTATGTAACATCCCTTGATAGACCTCGTGCAAAATACATAGGATTAATTTTTTTTACAAGTTTTACAAGCCTATAGCATTCCATGAATGAATTATCACATACTCTTAATCTAATCATTAAATGATATAATCATAATCATTAAGTGAAGTAACCATAGAAATGGAATAAAAAATTGTGCAAATGAATAATTATTAGTGCAACTCATTAACATAATGCATTATGTTGAAACTTTTACATCATTAACAATTTTCAATTAATGTGGGCTTATTAAAACCACGGTGAATAATATAATTTCCAATGTCATGCGAGGTGACAATATCATCAAGATAGCCAATTAGGAAAACACACAAATGAACACTCATATTACCGTGGAAACCCCAAATGGAAAAACCATCAAACATTTATTTTATTAAACCTTTCATGAGGGAGTTCATCCCTAACTTAAAGGAAACAAGGGAGTATGTCCCTTGTCCATTATTGAGATTTTACAAAAGAAACATAATCTTTCATTCAAGCATCATTAACTAGAGGCCCATACATTAAACATGTTGTCATGTTTCTCAAACATATTACCCAACAATTCTTAAAGAACAATATCCTCATGGCACGATTGTTTACCAAGGTAACCATCTTCCCCACCACGCATCACGCTTGTCAAACCATAACAAGTTAACAATATTTTTTAGTAAACCAAGTTTCCCATTTTAAAATTGCATATCACGATCTTTCAATCTACATATACAATGCTTATATATAGTGACTTCATCACCAAGAATAGTATTATTTATAATCCATTGTTTGATTGTTGCAAAAGAGATTAGTTTAGAAACTATCACTCAATTCTTTGTGAAATTAATGATTCTTCCCTATAACTGTTATTCTTAACAAATAATATAATATCTGGATTACCCATAATTCTTGAAATATCAAATTGTTCAAAGCCAAAAGATTTTTACTTTTTTCATCCAAATATAATGTGAGAGAATCAAAATCTCTCTATCTCAAATATATAATCTCTACCAATTGTAGCAACCCTGGTGAAAATTCCATGTGATAAAAGTTAAAAACAATAACCATGGTCGATGGGACACTTATTCCAAGTTGAATCTTGGGAAATACATCCTAGTAGGTGTTCATTTGGTTGTTTATGGCTCAGGAAATTGGAAAAGGAAATGACTAAGGCTTTGGAAAGGAAAAATGGCATTTTTGGCACAATTATTTATGAAAATAACGAAAATTAGGAGAAAAAGAAGGTGAAAGGTCAGAGGTTGCATGTGGGATGAAACTAAAGGAAAATAATGAAAAATGAAGAAAATAGAGGCCTCATTCATAAAAAGGCTTACGAGGATCAGTTGGTAACCTTTTTTCAGTTGAGTTTTGGAGCTCTCTCATTATTCTCTCTCTCTCTCACTCTTGGACACTTAGAGTTTCTTGGAGCACTTTGGAATTAGAGCAAGAAAGGAAAATAAGGCAAGAGGAAGCAGAGATCAAGTAGGGAAAGATAGGATCAAGCAACTACAACAGGCTTCATTGCATATATCGACTTGCATGTGTATTTTCCTTACTATATTTGGCATGGATGGGATTGCATGTGGTTCTTTTCTATCATGGCATGGGTTTTTCCAGGTGTGACAATGTTCTTCAACCTAGCCTTGCCATTTCCTGTTGGATTTGATGAGATGGATTCTCACACTCGGTTAATGTGGGATGGCCGAATTGGATTCAAAGCTGAGTGGGGTGGATCCTCGAATTGACAAACACATGTCCTAGTTGTCCTTGAACCAAAATGTTTATCACCGTAAAGCCAATGGCCTAGTAACCCATGAACCAGACTGTTGGTTGCGGTAAAGCCAGATTATGTGCCTCGGTGGGCCTAGGAATTCTTGCCAGTGAATAGTGGGATATACAGTAAGGCCAAGAGGTGGATCTTATCTCCGTTGGGCCTAGTAGTCTTGGGATGGGATGTACGATAAAGCTTGGAGAGTATGTCTCAGTCTAGGCTCTAGTGACCCTTATATCAGATTGTGGATTTTGCTAAAGCTTCAAAGACTAGGAGGCACTCAAATTCCACATGGTGTAGGTAGAGAACTCTGGTGGAATGCATGCTTGTTGGTGTTTTTGGTGTGTTCTATGAGTCCCACATTCATCATTGAAATATGGCACGAGGGTGATTGGCTAAAGAGAGACTTGGCTCAGCCAATCTATGGTCAGATGGAACGTGGTAGTCCCATCTCCGGTTGGTTTATTGCATTCATTAATGAGAAGTTTATTCCCTTGATTTTTATGTGTAAATATACTGATGTATATATGGATTTTATGGCTGATACGTTTATGATATTTTTGTCCCTATTATGCTGGTTATATGTATGTTTTATGACAACAACTAGTTGTGGATCGCAGTATGTTTTTACTTGTATATAAATGGATAATGTGTCTATGACCTAATAGATTATAACGCAACAAATGACATGAGGGAAAATGGTTCATAGAGATTCGTAGATAAGTATGAGATCCCTACACTTAATTTTATTGTTTACACCTGTAGGTTACATGTTGATGATATGTCTGAAAAAATTCCTATCATGGCCAGTCGAGGTCTGGTTAAGGTCTTATTCAACTTATTTCTTTTGCATCATTGATTCCCTATACTTTTACTGATTTTAAGCTATCCCTCCATTCTGGGCAGTGACCCGGGCTCTAGGCCTGAAAAGGTGGCGTAAATCCTCGGGTCGTTGTCGTAGAACTGGCAATTTTGGTCTCTGGTTGCTGGCAGGCAAGCCTGCGAGAGTGACTTTGGGTTTATGGTCACGCCCTTGCCTATAGCATGAGAGCGACTAGGGCCTAAGATGTTCATAGCATCAATGGGACCCAAAGATAGGTTGTCTCAGTGGTTGGCATGTCACTTGAGGATTCTGAAGCTAATGTTGGATGACTGTGTGTAGTGTTTCCATTGGTTCCACTTCCTTGAGGTCACATAGGAGGTCGAATCCAGTCATGGTGGACTCTCATCTCATGTTTACCCTGATTGGCTAGTTTCTTGGGTAGATGTAGGAGGAGGGTGTTACAGAGTGGTATTAGAGCATGGTTCAACCCTCAGACGTGATGTACGGTGTGGGTTGGTCATGCATACATGTCAGTTGCATGTGTGTCTTCTACACTTGCATTCCATGTGCTTGTTGCATTTGCTTGATGTTTGGTTATGGTTGTAGTAATGTTGCCATGGAGAATTGATGTTGATTTAATGGAATGCATTTGTGACGAGTATATGTCTGGTTGTCTATGGCTATATGTCGCTTACATGTTGATTTTATGTTGCCTACCTACATCCTTGTATGTTAGGCTATATTCTTGTACATTTGATTACATGTATCAGTCTTGTAGGTTGATTACAAGAATTGATTGTTTATGTTTGACTACATGTGTTTATGCATAGGTGTAGTTGATTAGAGATTTCTTATGCATGTTGTTGGTTGCATGTGGCAATGCGTATAATGGAGTAATGCTTGTTGTCATCCATGAGGCGATAACATACATTGTTGATATGGCCTTGCATTAATGACTGGACCCTAAATAGAGTGATGTTTATATGTTGATACATTGATTTGCAAATGTATATATGTTGTTATGTTTATGTCATCTATGTATCATGCTGATTTGGTGATCTTGTAGACAAGGTATCTTTCCCGAGCTATAGTAAGGTACGTTGATTTATTGTGATTTGGTTTATCTGACATATTATTCATTACAGGAAAGAGATCAAATGGCTAGCAAGATGGCTGACTACAAAGACTCTCCCTATGAATCCAAAAAGCAATATGGTATTGGGAACTCTTCCGATTTGGGAGTTACATTGAGAAGTTTGAAGGAAGAGATACGGAGTTGTAAGGCAGATAATGACTGGATCATACATGCCCAAGAGAAGTAAGCAAAGGTTAATGCTATACTTCTTCAGATTTTGTCAGAATTGCAACGAAAAGGGCCACTTCGGATCAGCCATGGACATGGGGATGGAACTAATGGGTCATATTGCAATATGTCTCTTAGTAGACATAGGTCAGATAGATATGACACAGTGAGAGATGGTAGGTTGATTGACACTCCAAATAGAAGGGGCGATGAGTACATGTACTATTCTAGTTATGGTTCTGATAGACATCATGATTGTCATTGCTATCATCCATATAGGAGGGGATACTTGCCAAATGAATTCAAGAAATAAAAAGAACCTACTTTTGATGGAGATGTGAAGAAGTCAGAAGAGGCAGAGGATTGGATACTTGGGATGAACAAATTCTTTGAGTTACATGCGTACATAGATAATATGAAGGCCAGAATAACTATCTTCAGTTTGAAAGGTAAAGCATACATCTGGTAGGAAGATGTTAAGCGGGTCAGAGACATGAGGAAATATGACTTGAGTTGGTGGGCATTCAAGAGGCTTTTCACGAAGAAGTACTTGTCAAAGATTTACTACGAAAGTAAGGCTAAATAGATCTATGAGCTAAATATGGGATCAATGACAGATGAAGAGTACATGACCAAGTTTTTGGAGCTATTGACATATGTACAGTATCTTACTGATGAGAAGGCTAAAGTCCAAAGATTTTTCAGTTGTTTTCCATTAACATTTAGAGATCGGATTGATCATGATGAACCTTGGTCACTTGAGGAAGTTATTGGAAAGCTGAAGCATCGCTATGAACAGTCAAAATGTAAGAATGAATCTTAGCATGGATGGAAGGGAAAATAAAAAGGTAGAGGTAAATGGTAGCCTAAGGGAACAATGCCTTAGAATGCAAGCATGAAGGAAAATATGGCACCACAAAAGAAGTTTAATATAGCTAGACAGGGACAAGGGTTACAAAACAACAACATAGAGGTGAGGGAACTAGTCAGTTGGAGTGTTGGACATGTGGTGAGGAGCACCTTAGGAGAGATTGTTCGCAACATCTGGGTGGTAGACCTAATATATAGAGTGTATAGGAGGCACAAACTGTTGGGGATGTTGGCCAGAGTATTCCTTGTATTTTTGCAGCATTGGACAACAGACAAGAAGAACACCAAGAATCTATCATTGAGATGGACGGTAAAATTTGTGATCAAGTTATTGCTATTTTGATTCACTTTGGATCGAATTATAGCTATGTTAGTCCTAACTTGGTGGATAAGATTGCATGCATATTCTTGGTTAGTGTAGTTGTCTATAGGTACAAAGAAGTGATTTCATCAGTGGGTAAGAGCTTGTGCATTTGATTAGAATGGTATGCTTACCACAACCATTGGGATCATACAATATGTTGTTGTACATGGATTAGTTCTATCCTCATAGAACCAAGGTAGACTACTATGATAAAGCTATTGAGTGTGTTGATGACAATGGAGAACCAAGAGTTTTGCAGGGTAAGAAGAAAGCCACATCAATTAGGATGGTGAAAAATATGCAAGAAAAGTGTAGTCGCAGGAAAGGGTGTATGTTATTCGCAGTACACATTTCTAGTGATGAGGGTAAGGCGGTTGAGGATATAGATGTGTTGAATAGGTACCCAGTTTTGCAATAGTTTCAAGATGTATTTCCTGAGGATATTACAAATTTTCCACCTCACAGGGAGGTAGAATTTTCTATTGAGTTAGTGCCAAGGGAAACTCCAACATCAAAAACGCCTTACACGATGAGCACACCTAAGTTAATTAAGCTGAAGTTGCAGTTGAAGGAAATGTTGGACAAGGGATACATTAGGTCACATGTATCACCATGGGGCGCACCGGTATTGTTCATGAAGAAAAAAGATGGTACGCTCAGATTATGCATTGACTACAGGTAGTTGAATAAAGTGACCATCAAGAATAGGTACCCTTTGAAAAGGATTGATGACTTGTTCGATCAGCTGAAGGGAGCAACAATGTTCTTGAAGATTCATCTGAAATATGGATACCATCAGGTACCCATCAAAGAGGAGGAAATTTACAAGACTGTGTTACGGACCAGGTATGGGAATTATGAGTTCATTGTTGTTCATTTGGATTGACTAATTATCCAACTACTTTTATTTTTTTAATGAATAGAGTTTTCTGTCCATATTTGGATAAGTTTGTTATTGTATTCATTTAAGATATACTGGTATCTTCTAAAAAAGAGGAAGATCAGGCCGAGCAATTAGCAGTAGTGTTGAGGTTGTTGAAATAACATCAGTTGTATGATAAGCTCAGCAAGTGTAGTTTCTTTCAGACTGAGGTACATTACTTGGGGCATGTTGTCTCCAAGGAGGTCATTGCAATAGATCCAGAGAATATAAGAGCCATCATGGAATGGGTAGCTCCTAAGAGCATGGATGAGGTGAGATCTTTCATGGGTTTGCCAGGATATTATGAGAGGTTCATCAGGAACTTCTTGTAGATTTCTTATCCTATCACATCATTACAGAGGAAAGGTAAGAAGTTCGAATGGACAAAGGAGTGTGAGGCTAGCTTTGAGTAGCTTAAGCATTGTTGACACATGCACCAGTGCTATAGATTGCAGATTTGGACAAAGAGTTTGTTGTATGCACAAATGCTTGCAAGAGAGGGCTTGGCGGAGTCCTTATGCAGGATGGAAAAGTGGTATGCTAGGAATCCCGGAAGCTAAACGAACATGAGAAGAACTACCTCACACATGATCTTGAGTTAGCAGTGATCATACATGCATTGAAGATGTGGAGACACTATCTTCTTGGGAGAATTTTTATACCTATGAGTGATCATATTGGGTTGAGGTATTTGTTTGACCAACCAAATTTGAATTCCAGGAAGGCTAGAAGGTTGGCCACGATCAGTGAGTTTGATTTAGAGATCAGGTACATTAAAGGTAAGGAGAATGGGTTGACAGATGCTCTTAGTAGATCAGTACATGTAAATCACTTGGAAGCTATTATCTCCTATGGGACAGATCCACCAGATACGATATTGCAGGTAGGTCAGCAAGATGTCAGGTATATGGATATTGTGCACAGGTTGCACCAGGGTACTAGTACAGGTGCAGGTGTAGGTACATGTATAGGTGCAAGTGCAGGTATAGGTATAGGTGCAGGTGCATAGGGAATGGATTATTGTATTACAAAAGATGGATTGGTAAGGTTATGAGATAGGATATATATACTAGATAACATTGAGCTTAAGAAGCTGATCTTGAGAGAATTTCATGTGAAACTATATTCAGATCATTGAGTTTATCTGAAGACATTGAATGCAGTGAAGAAATTCTATTATTGGTGAATTTGAAGAGGCATGTGGCAGAGTTTGTGGCTAGACTTTTCGACTATCAGCAAGTGAAAGCATTGTGTAAACATCTAGGTTACTATTACAGCCGATTTCGATTCCATGATGGAAATGGGAAGTTTCCATGGATTTCATCACAAGATTGCCTAAGAAAATGAGACAACATGATTCCATCATCGTTATCATGGACAGGTTGACAGAGGTTGCACATTTCTTTCCAGTAAAGTATACATTCTCAGTTAGCAATGTGTGGTTAGGTTGCATGGTGTCCTAAAGAATATTGTGTCAGATAGGGATGTGAAATTCACTTCCAAGTTATGGAAGGAGTTATTTGTAGGTTTACGCATAGAGTTGGCCTTCAGTATAAATTATCATCTGCAAAAATATGGATAGACATAAAGGGTGAACAAGATATTGGAGGACATGTTGAGGACGTATCTGATGCATCAGAAGTGGAAGTGGGAAGAGTATCTCCCTTTGGTAGAGTTTTCATATAACAACAATTATCATGATTCATTGAGGATGAGTCCTTTTGAGGCATTGTATGGGTGGAATTATAACACTCCTATCAGTTGGAGTGATCTGGTTAGGAGCTTATTGATTGGACCAGATATGTTGGTAGACATGGAACAAGAAATGAAGGTGATCAAGAATAAGCTGAAGGCAACACAAGATAGGAAAAAGGTTTATGGAGATAGGAATAGGTTGTTCAAGGAGTTTCGAGTGAGGGAATAGGTGTACTTGTGCATCAAACCGAAGAAGAGCTCCTTGTGGATTGGATCATGTGCCAAGATGGCACCATAGTTTTGTGGACCCTTCAATATCATTGAGAGGATTGGGCTAGTAGCCTATCGACTTGCACTGCCTCCAATAGTTAAAGTCCATGATGTTTTCCATGTATCTTTGCTTAAGAGGTATGTTAAGGATGTTGATCATGTGATTGATTGGTTTGTATTGTAGGTGGAACTAGATGGAGAATTCTAGTTGGAGCCTGAGTGTATATTGAAGGAAAATATGCTCATGCTACAGAACCAAGAAATCGAGCAATTTAAAGTGCAATGGAAGCACTTTGGGCCCGATGAAGCTACACGAGAGATGGTGGATCAGATGTGGGCTAGGTATCCTTCCTTGTTTTCTGGTTGAGGCAAAGCAACTTCGATATGGTGATTTGGTATATGCTTTGATATCACGGTTTGGTATATGATTTGATATGGTGTTTTGGTATATGCTTTGATATGGTGTTTTGGTATATGCTTAGATATGGTGTTTGGTATATATGTTTGGCGATATTGCAATATGTACATATGTACATGGATGTAAATAAAGCCTCACTATGTGGTATGGGTGTCATGTCATTATGTTATCATGATGTTATGATGTCATGTGGGTTGGCACTCAATGGGATGATCATTGTAAATACCATAATGAGCTATGTTACAAAGCTCCAGTATGTGGTATATTGTCATGATGTTTTGTTTTTGAGTAGGTCCTTCATTTTAAATATTGCATTGAGCTATGTTATGAATCTCCATGAGAAGTATGTCTTATTTCAGTGGGTAACTGAGGTGTATGTGTGATTGAACACTGAGGATGGTGTCCCCCAAGGGGGAGGGTTTTGTAACAACCCCAATGAAAATTCCATGTAATAAAAGTTAAAAACAATAACCACGGTCGATGTGAAAATTATTCTAAATTGAATGTTGGGCAAGGCATCCTAGTGGGTGTTCATTTTGTTGTTTATGGCTAAGGAAATTGGCAAAGGCAATGGAAAAGGATTTAAAAGGTAAAATGGCATTTTTGGCACAATTATCTATGAAAATAATGGAAATTAGGAGAAAAAGGAGGTGAAAGGTCACAGGTTTCATGTGAGGAGGAAATTAAAGGAAAATAATGGCAAATTAAGAAAATAGAGGCCTCATTCATAAAAATGCTTATGAGGATCAGTCGATAACCTTTTGTCAGTTGAGTTTTGGAGCTCTCTCATTATTCTCTCTCTCTCTCTCACACTCTTGGACACTTAGAGTTTCTTGGAGCTCTTTGGCATTGGAGAAAGAAAGGAAAAAAAGGCAAGAGGAAGCAAAGTTTAAGCAGGGAAAGGCGAGATCAAGCAGCTACAATAGGATTCATTGCAGGTATCAACTTGCATGTGCATTTGCCTTGCTAGATTTGGCATGCATGGGATTGCATGTGGTTCTTTTCTATCATGGCATGGGTTTTGTGAGGGGTGATAGTGTTCTTCAGCCTAGCCTTTCCATTTCCTGATAGCTTTGATGAGATGGGTTCTCACACTCTTTTAATGTGGGATGGCCAGATTAGATTCGAAGTTGAGTGGGGTGGATATCTAAATTGACAAACACATGGCATAGTGGTCCCTAAACCAAAATGTGGATCACAATGAAGCCACTAGCCTACTAACCTCTGAACGAGACTGTGGGTTGTGATATATCCAGATTATGTGCCTCGCTGGGCCTAGGAATCCTTCGTTGTCATTGGCGGGATATATGGTAAAGCCAAGAGGTGGATCTTCTCTCCGTTGGGCCTAGTAGTCCTGGGATGCAATGTACGGTCAAGCCTGGAGAGTATGTCTCGATGTAGGTCCTAATGCTCCCTAGATCAAACTGTGGATTGCGGTAAAGCCGGAGAGACTAAGAGGCACTCAAATTCCTCATAGTGTAGGAAGAGAACTCCGGTGGCATCCATGCTTGTTGGTGTTTTTGGTGTGTTCTAGGAGTCCCACATTCATGCTTGGAATATGGAATAGGGGTGATTGGCTGAAGAGAGACTTCGCTCAACCTATCTATGATTGAGTGGAACGTGGTAGTCCCATCTCCAGTTGGTTTATTTCATTCATTAATGAGAAGTTCATTCCATTGATTTTCATGTGTAAATGTACTCATGTGTATATGGATTTTATGGCTGATATACTTATGATATTTATGTCCCTATTATGCTGGTTATATGTATGTTTTATGACAACAACTAGGTGTGGCTCTCAACATGCTTTTAGTTGTATATGAATGGATAATGTGTCTATGACCTAATAAATGATAATTCAGCAAATGACATAAGGAATCAATGGTTCATAACAATTCTTAAATAAGTATGATATCCATACACTTAATTATGTTGTTTACACCTGTAGGTTACATGTTGATGATATGTTTGATGAAATGCCTATCATGGATGGTAGGGGTTTGGTAAAGGTCTTATTCAAATTATTTCTTTTGCATCATTGTTTCCCTGTACTTTTACTGATTTTAATATATCACTCCATTATGGGCACTGATCTGGGCTCTAGGCTGGAAAAAGTGGCTTAAATCATGGGGTCATTGGCACAGAATTGGCAATTTTATTCTATGTTCGTTGGTAGGCATGCTTATGAGAGCAACTTTGAGATTCTGGTTGCTCCCTTGCCTATAACATGAGAGCAACTGAGGCCTAAGATGTCTAGAACATCAGTGGGACCCAGGGACAGGCTGTCTAAGTGGCTGACATGTCTCCAGAGGATTTTGAAGTTGATGTTGGATGATTATGGTTGAGGTTTCCATTGTTTTCACTTCCTTAAGGTCACATAGGAGGTAGAATCCAATCATAGTGGCCTCTTGTCTCATGTTTACCCTGGTTGGCTAGTTATTTGGGTAGATGTGGGAGGAGGGTGTTAGACCGATTTTCATTTTTATGTCAAAATCACTAATAATATTCAGTGCATTATATATATTTTCATGAAAACACTTCTTGCACACACATAAATAAATTAAAGGTCATAAACCCAATTAATTTTTTTTCTTGTAAATGCATTATCAAATATAGAACCACAACTATTATTGCATTTGTCATATGCAATACCATAACTATTATTGCAAGCTCTACTATTATTGTATTAAACAAAATGAAAAACAATGCGTATAAATTAACAAAACCATGGTATTGATTCCCAATTACTCTTCTTGTTGCAAAACCATGGGTATCAACCACTTGTTCTTTCAATGCAAAACCATGTTGATAAACATGAACTACAACTATTCTTGTTATTACCCATGTAATAACATATGCAAATAATATAAAGCACAATTATCAGTTTTGCCTATACTTCAAATGCATACAATTATAAAATCATGCCTTTATCCATATTTCAAATGCATTAAATAAATGAATTGTAGGTATAAAATCCTGGTTATTTATGGTTGAAAATGAAAAATCTTATGCATTAATAAAACCATATCTATATTATTTCCATTAAAACAAAATATCATATGTATCATGTGACCCACATATAAGAAAGTCTTAGTGTCTGTTTTGGGTATTATGGATCTTTCAGACCATCAATTTATTATCTTTATCCTTGATCTATTAAAACCACATATTATTGAGTTATTATAATAATCATAACTCTCAGCTCATGATACTTGAAGTGATACAACTCCATAAGTATGATATCAAATACAAGTATCATTAGTAATCACTATTACCAATTCCATGTGATCACTATTCATTACTAATTACTACCACTATATTGTAAGAGGATAAACCACATGTGCATTAGGGAATAACAATGGCCAAGATTATCACGGCTAAAAGTAAGAAAAATGAGAGGGTGAGCTTACTTGAAGAGCAACATGTCATAAGGGAAATCACTCGGCATAGTGAAAGATAGAGATATTTCCTTACAAATTAATATAAAAAGAAACATTTCCACAGACCCTTCGAAAATACCAAATGGAAACATCGAGAATCTCTCCCCAACCTGTAGATTTAGACATTGTGAGGTTCTTACCATACTTGAGTGTGAACTCCACAAAATTTAGAGGCTTCCAATTTCCCAAGGTTCTAAAGAAGCTAGAGCCTAAGTCTTGGATCTTATTGTTGGGTCCCTATAATAATAGTGATTACCCCATTACTATTGTAGTTATACCCCTTATTCATATTGTTGTGCCCCTATTACCCCCATATTGTTATTTCTGTGCCCATAGAATCCCTCTATTGTTATTTTTGTGGCTTTATATTATTATTGTTAGGTGGGCTGGATTATATTGTGACTCCTTAGACTCCTATATATAGAAAGGAGGTTTTGTCATTTGAATCATCCAAGAATTGTTCATTTATGTAATGTAAAGGAGGTTGCCCCTCGAAGAGGCTGAATTCTAAGGCGTTGATCTATCTTTTCTATCTTTTCTTGAGCTGGTTTCATAACATTTGGTATCAGAGCTTTGGATTCTAGGGTTTCGCTGCTCCAAATAGGTCATCGTGGAATTTTCACTATAACTTTTTTTCTGTGACGTTTCAGAAGTCGCAAAAAAAACCCATTTGAGAATAAATTGCGCTGAACCTTGGATTCACATTTTAGAGCTTTTTGCGTGATATTTTCGGAGATATGATATGAGGAAGTTGGTCTTTTTCAAGACTCCTGAATTACATTCAAAACAGGTGACCTAGGGAAAAATGTCATAACTTTCTCTCTAGGAATCAGATTGAAATTTTGTAAGAAGGTACAGAAAGAGGACGGACTGTAGTTTCTTGTATATCGTTTTCAGAACCAAATATCGAAAATTGTACACGTGGCACTTCATACAACTTCACTCTTCTGGAAATGTCTATAATCAGGTCATCTTGGGAGATTGTGCATAACTCTTTCTTGAAGAATCCAATTTCAATCAGACTGGTGGCATTGGAAAGAGAACATAGAGAGCTACTATAGATCACAAATTCAGAACTAGATGATTGGAAAGTACAGAGATACATCAGAGGCAATATCGAGCTCCTACAAAGTGAAAAAAGGTGTGTAGATTTTTTAAATTTTTTCTTAAGCTTGGTTTGAAAATTTATTTTGAAGGAATTCAAAGGGCATAGTAGAGCATTATTATCGGTAACTGATGCCCCGAGGAAAGAAAATGCAAACACCTAGTAAGGAACCTGAAATCTCTAGCATGACTCATGAAGAAGAGGAAGAAATGCTACATGATATATCAAAATTACAAGAACAAGTGCAACAAATGTCACGCTCACAAAAGTTAACAGAAGCTAAGATAAATGGCGTGGAAGCTAAGATAAATGGTGTGGAAGCTAATATGAATGGCATGGAAGCTAAGATGGACAATTTGAAGATAGATTTGAACAAAAATTTGAGGACAGGCATGGAAAATTTGAAGACAGATTTGACAAATTTTCTACAAGAAATACTTACTAATGGTGAAAAGGTAGTAAAGGAAACTCATGATGAGAACAAAAGAAATGTTAATCATGATTCCATAGACGCTAATGTTGGATCGAAGAATCACCATATTCCAAAAATCGATATGAGGAAGTTTGATGGCAAGGATCCCGCCACATGGATATTACAGATGGAGCAATTCTTCGATCTCAATAATGTGCAAAACGCACAAAAGGTACGTATGGCAACTGTATATTTGGAACCAAATCAGTTTGTATGGTATCAATGGCTTTGTTCTCGTAAAACATTTATCACTTGGGCAATTTTTACGGAAGAATTGATAGCACATTATGAGGATACAAAAAGCAACACTTTTTTTAGCCAATTGATAAGTCTCAAACAAAAGGGTTCAATAATGGAGCACATTGAGGAGTTCCAAAAATTGAACATAAGGGTAAAAGATATTCCAGAGGAGCATAGGATTGATGTGTTCATAGGGTCTTTAAAGGATAATATCCAACATGATGTTCGCCTTTGGGAACCTGATTCATTAGAGAAGGCATTCAGGTTAGCAAGAAAAATGGAAAGCAAAATTATGGCAACTAGGAAGCATACCACTCACAACTATAAAGATGGAAGTGTTGTTGCCCCTAGTCTTCCACAACCTACAAGGTTGACACCACAACAATTGGAAGAAAAAAGAGCAAAAGGGCTTTGTTACAGTTGTGATAGCAAATACACAAAAGGTCATAAGTGTGCTGAGAAGAAATTATTCTACATAGATTGTGAAGAGGAAGAAGAAAAGGAGCAAGAAAGGTCAAAAGAAGAGGATATACTCCAGGAACAAAGCCTAGATGAAGAAAAAATAAATCCGACCATATCTTGTAATGCATTGGCGGGAATTACCACTCCTCAAACCATCAAGATAGAAGGACAAATCAAGAAGAAAAAGGTAATAGTGTTGATTGATTCAGGAAGCACCCACAATTTTATTCATTGTAGGGTAGCAAAAGAATTGAATTGCTTCCTATATCCAGCACCAGAGTGTCAAGTGATGATTGCAAATGGAGGAACAATAAATTGCTCTGGAAAGTGCCATAATATCAAGCTATCCATGGGAGAATATGTATTGACTAGCCCAATGCTTTCCATTCCAATGGGAGGTGTGATGTTGTACTAGGAGTCCAATGGCTACAATCCTTGGGTACAATAGCTTTTAATTTTCAAGAACTTTTCATCAAATTTTCTATGGAAGGAAAGGAAGTTGAATTAAGGGGTATTGCAGGGAAACCAGGAAAGATAATCAGCTCTAATGGCATGACAAAGCTTCTAAAAAAGGAGCAAAGAGGTGTAATTGCACAATTATGTTCGCTAGATGTTTCCACATTGGAATCATCTATTTCTCCAGATCTCCAAAAAGTCCTGGACAATCATTCCAAGGTATTTGAGACTCCCAAAGGTCTCCCACCTATGCGTGATCATGATCATGCTATTCATCTGATTCCAGGAAGTGTTCCTCCAAACATCAGGCCGTACAGATATCCCTATGTCCAAAAAAGTGAAATTGAACGTATGGTTGCAGAAATGCTAGAGGCTGGTATAATTCAACCGAGTCAAAGTTCTTTCTCAGCTCCAGTAGTATTGGTGCACAAGAAGGATGGATCATGGCGCATGTGTCCGGATTATAGGGAGCTCAACAAGCTCACTATTAAAGATAAGTTCCCCATTCCTGTCATTGATGAATTACTGGATGAATTGCATGGATCAATTTACTTCACCAAGTTGGATCTTCGTTCGGGATATCATCAAATCAGAATGAAGATTGAAGACATTCCGAAAACGGCATTTAGAACTCATGAGGGTCATTATGAATTTTTGGTCATGCCTTTTGGCCTTACCAATGCACCTTCAACATTTCAAGGTTTGATGAATTCAATTTTCAAACCATTCCTTAGAAAATTTGTGTTAGTATTTTTTGATGATATACTAATCTACAACAAGTCTTGGAAGGATCATGTTGAACATGTTGACAGGGTGCTACAACTATTGGAGGAGAAACAATTATATGCAAAAAGATCCAAATGTTTCTTTGGAGTCCAGGAGGTGGAATATTTGGGTCATATTGTATCTCATGAAGGAGTTAAGGTAGACCCTAGCAAAATTAAAGCCATTAAGGAATGGAAAATCCCCACATCCATAAAGCATCTGCGAGGATTTCTTGGGTTGACAGGGTATTATCGCAAGTTTGTTAAGAATTATGGGAGAATAGCAGCACCTCTAACAACATTATTGAAGAAAGATTCATTTTCATGGACTCTGGAAGCAACAAAGGCCTTTGAACATCTTAAAGAGGCAATGTGCCAAGCACCGGTCTTAGCTACACCGGACTTCACAAAAACCTTTATTGTGGAATGTGATGCTTCAGGAAATGGAATTGGTGTTGTTCTAATGCAAGATGAAAGACCCATTGCTTTTGAAAGTCGTCCAATCAAGGGAAAGTTTTTAAGCAAAGCTATTTATGAGAAGGAAATGTTGGCAATACTCCATGCACTTAAGAAATGGCGACCCTACCTAATGGGAAGACACTTCAAGGTAAAAACGGATCATGATAGCCTTAAATACTTTTTAGAACAAAGATTATCCTCTGAAGAGCAACAAAAGTGGGTCACAAAGATGTTGGGTTATGACTTTGAAATCATCTACAAAAAAGGGAAGCAAAATGTGGTGGCAGATGCACTCTCAAGAAAGGATGAGGATGTGGAAGCATTGTTGTGTGCCATTTCTATTATCCAACCAGATTGGATAAACGAAGCGAGGAATGGAAGAATGACGAAGAAGTGTGGGCACTTATTCGAAAGCTACAACAAGATTCCAGTACTTCTGATACATTTAGCTGGCAAAATGATTCGTTATGGTACAAAGATCGCTTATACCTCTGTAAGAATTCCCAGCTAAAACAAAAGATTCTTATGGAATTGCACACTTCTCCCTTAGGAGGGCACTCAGGATTTTTAAAAACTTACCACAGGGTTAAGAAGGAATTTTTTTGGGATGGCCTTAAATCAGATATTCAAAAGTTTGTGGCGGAATGTTTGGTTTGCCAACAAAATAAAGTTGAAACAATTAAGACACCGGGTCTATTACAACCTTTATCCATTCCAAGCCAACGTTGGGAGGAGGTTTCAATGGATTTTATCACAGGTTTACCCAAGTCTGAGGGAAAGAGTGTCATCATGGTGGTAGTTGACAGACTTACCAAGTATGCACACTTTTGTGCATTATCACATCCATTTAAAGCCAGTACAGTTTCTACTGCATTTATGGAAACAGTTCAAAAGCTACATGGAAACCCAAAGATTATTGTAAGTGACAGAGATCCCATTTTCACTGGAAATTTTTGGACATAATTATTTTCTTGTCTTGGTACTCAGTTAGCTCATAGCTCATCTTATCATCCTCAATCTGATGGGCAAACTGAGATAGTAAACAAATGTTTGGAAGGATATCTTCGTTGCTTTGTATCTGATAAACAGACACAATGTGTCAAATGGTTGCCTCTGGCTGAATGGTGGTATAACACTTCCTTTGATACAGCAACAAAAATGACCCCATTTATGGCACTTTATGGACCACCATCCATCACATCACATTTAAGAGAAAATTCTAAGGTTCAGGCAGTGGAACATCACATCGAACATCAACAACAAGTCCTCCAACTCTTAAAGGATAACCTCGTGTTGGCACAAAATAGAATGAAACAACAGGCAGATCAACATCGCAGTGAAAGAAGTTTTGATGTAGGTGATTGGGTATTCCTACGGCTACAACCATATAAGCAAATGTCCCTAAAGCAAGCTAAGAAGGATAATAAATTATCACCAAAGTATTATGGTCTGTACAAGGTGTTGCAAAAGATTGGTACTATGGCATACAAATTGGAGCTTCCTGCAGCTTCTCGATTGCACCCAGTTTTCCATGTTTCATGTTTAAAGAAGGTTATAGGCGACAAGCTCCCAATTCAAACAATATTGCCAGAACTTGACGAGGAAGGAAAAATTATATTGGAACCAGAAGCAGTCACAGAAACAAGAACTCGACAGCTACGAAATCGATCAATTTCAGAGTATCTTATCAAGTGGAAGAACTTATCCGCTGAAGATTCCACATGGGAGGATGAGAATTTTATGCAGAAGTATCCAGAACTACTCAAGCGTTGAGGACAACACTTTTTTGAAGGAGAGGGGCATGTTGGGTCCCTATAATACTAGTGATTACCCCATTACTATTGTAGTTATACCCCTTATTTATATTGTTGTGCCCCTATTACCCCCATATTGTTATTTCTGTGCCCATAGAATCCCTCTATTGTTATTTTTGTGGCTTTATATTATTATTGTTAGGTGGGCTGGATTATATTGTGACTCCTTAGACTCCTATATATAGAAAGGAGGTTTTGTCATTTGAATCATCCAAGAATTGTTCATTTATGTAATGTAAAGGAGGTTGCCCCCTCGAAGAGGCTGAATTCTAAGGCGTTGATCTATCTTTTCTATCTTTTCTTGAGCTGGTTTCATAACACTTATTAGTCACCCTGTTAATATACGTCATGTCTTAAAATGACCTGGGGAAAATACGAATATTAATAGTGCCCAGAGCACTGGTGAGGATGTGAGCCTTGGTCAGCATGACTCTTGCAACCTCCCAACAGAGCAAAGGCAAGATCCATGATGAATAAAGAATGATGTCAACAGGTTCAATGTTCCCACCCCATGTAGATTTTAGCTTGGAACAGACCCTATGGTAATTGTAAACTGTTCAAGAATACACAACTGATTCTTGATGCTAATCGTTTCGAAGAACATCACACATAATAAATCAATAATATGTTTATATTATTCAAGTCATGAATGCCAAACGTTAATATGCAGGTTCTAGGGATATTCTAATGTAAGTGAAGTAGGAGAGAGTGCAGAGGGAGTAACCAAAAATAAAACTTAATGGGTACATCATGATTGTGGAAAAGGAGTTAAATTGAGGTCTAGAGCAAGTAACGTACATTTAAAGGTTGGATTTGTTAATGGGATTTCAACCAAGCACATACACTTAGATTTCCTCACAAATCTGTTTGATAGGATTTTTCTTCTAAAGTCATCTTTGTTTCCTGAACACATATCTAAATAATCTCCAACTAGTCTTTTAGGCTTTTGATGAAATATATAGGGGTGGGATCTAAAAGGAGAAGAAAGGAATTGGACACTAAAAAAGCTTTAGAAGGAGCAGATATGGAGAGGCCATCAACATAAGTTATGGGGAGGGCAATAGGAGGAGCTTCTATGGAGGTATTGGTGAGAAAGAGATAATTTCCATGTTAGAAATACTCAATAATGGGTATAAAACAACATATTATATAACATATAAAGGAGGAATTTTAGCTTAATGGGGGGAGATTGGGGCATGATGGCGAAGGAGGCACTGACAAAATATGGTCTAGATTCAAGGAAGATGCAGGGAAATAAAAGAGAGTACAAGTTAGAAATTACAAAGACTACCAGCTGAAGAATTTGGAGTCCTTTCACCAAATATTTCCCATCATCTTTCAATTCATCAGTGGGGGGTTCATCGCTGGTAGTAAGGATTTCATTGCCAATTATTTCTTTTGTAGGAGGTTACCCAAAGCATGTGATGCAATAGTTATAGCTATAAGATACTACCTTGTGCGAAAGAACAAGTTCTTAGCAAAATTTGATGATGGATTCAAGGTTATTCAGTGGTTATCCAAATAAGCCAATCTCGTTGAGTGCAGAAAGTCCCGTTCTCACGTCTCAAGGCATTATCTTCGAAATGATTCAAGTCCTTACAAACCACATTCACATTATAAAAATTCTAGACACATTTGGAGCTTCTATAATAGTGCAATAGCTAGCTGCCCACAAAGATCCTTCCAAGTTTTTTACTTTATATTCCTTTTTTTCTTCTTCTTCTTGTTGGCATTTTTCTCTCTGTCTTGTTGTTTGAGTACTCTATTTATTTTAGAAGTTGATAAATTAATCAAGAACCCTAATGGCCCATTCAATTATAGAAAATATCACTAAATCATAACCAAATATTTACTATATCATCTTGTTGAAGCCTCAAAAATCACTGCAACAACAATGGGGGATAACCACCCGGTCCGGATCTTAAAGCAGCTCCTTTTTTGTTTGGACTAGTGGCTCCAACTAGTTTAACTAGGTCTAGTTACCTTCTCCCTATCGCTATTGGTTTATGATGTATCTTTAACTACCAATAGAAAGGGATATCAGATTACTTCTTTTTGTTGATCAGGCAAGAGAATGACCCTTAAGCTGATTTGGGTTTAGCCAAGCCACAACTAAAATTTTGCCTCTTTGAGAAGAAGACTTAAAAGAATATAGAAATTACTCTAAATGCAAGCTTATTCTAAGATGCAAGCAAAAGAAACTAATCTTAATTCTATCTTAATTAGGCAGATATAGATCTAACCCAACCAAGAGCAAGATATTTAAAGTATTGGGATTTTAAATATGTCTTGTTTATAATGAATATCAAGTTAATGAAGTAGTTCAATTAACTGATATTATGGATATCAAAACACATTCTATTGAGACCTCTTAACTGAAATAATGAACCAACAACACTCAGGAAGTAGTTCAGAAAAATGATATTGATTATTAAATTAGTAAATCCAATGATTAAACAATAATATGTGAAAATAGTTCACAACACATCACCATTTAATAAATCAGTTTATAAGGCAGATTTCTAAGGAAATAGTTACTCAGAAATCATAAATTAATTCATAAGAACAAAGATACATAATAACAACATTGAGACAAATTACCCATATTGACAATAGTGCACAAACATGAATAAAATGAGACATTCATGTTACCATAAAAATGAAACTGATATTTGAAACAGTAGTATTAGAAATACCAATTTATTGCATCCATTTCTCTGTCCCTGGTCTCCAACAGCTCTTTACATTGCTTGAACTTCTGCCTTCAAAACTAAAGCCACAATAGTGCAAACTTTGCCCATCATGCATAATTCAAGATACAAAGGAAAAATCCTCAATAATCCCCAGATCTGAGATTTTCTCTCCTCTCTCCTACAACTCTAAATTCCTATTACAAAAGTGCTTTCAGAAGTCTAAAATTGCAGAGGAGAGCAGCCTCTATTACATTCTGTCATCTATTATTTATAATATTTGCAAATGAAAGTTTTTTGAAGGTAAATCCGTCAAATCCAATTTTATTTTCTCAAAAATTCTAATCTTCAATTGTTGGGGCATTCTCAATGATTGAGATCCTTTTCTCCATATTTCTTCCCCTGTTTTCTTGCAAAAAGAAATCAAAACAAATTACGATGCAACCAATAAAATGAAAATGTCATTTTTGGCATTTAAAACAAATCCAATCAAATTCTATTTAAATAGATAATTGAAAATAAAATATAAGCTCTCTATTGATGCCTGGGATGGTGTAATTGGCCAAGGATATTATTGACGAATGGATTCGCAATTAGAAAAGACTTGGACAAATGAAAATGCAGAAAATAACTCAGAAAATTGATTTTGTTTTAGAGATTCGGAGCTTGATCTTCTGCATGATTTTTGACCCAATTAATGACCAAATCTATTATTGAAACCTCCTTAGAAATGTTCTCCTTGATTTTATCTTTCCAATGGGTTGTCTTGGGACTCATTTGGCCAAGTAAAACCCATTCTATGAGCTTCCAAAATAGATGAGTTAATTCTGGTACAATTCTAGAATTTTTATTGCTGGGCTAAAAAATATCAATGTTTTAATTAAAAATTTAATCCTAAATTAGAATCTAATTATCTAATAACTAATTCTAATTTAATTGTTAATTATGAAATAAACTAGTTAATTAATAAAATGTTATTAATTAATCTTAATTTAACTAATTAATATAATGAACTATTTATAAACTAATTAATATTAATCTAAATAATAATTAAATTTTATATATTAATTAAATTAATTAATTTAAAATTTATTATTTTAAATATTAAATCAAACTAATAAAAGATAAATTAATAAACCATCCTTCATATTACATTTTAACTCATTCATCACCTGTTAACTCATTCGTATGAATGAGTTTAAAACTTAAAAACCAAATGAGTTATGAGACTTTGGTTAATCGCTTGAAGTCCTTATCGCAATCGACAATTGGGAAGTGAGGTCTTCGGGGTTTTCTTAAAATGTTGCGATGAGAAATGCCGATCTGATTTCCTGATAATGTAATTAAAGTTTATAACGAGGGTTGGTCAATGTGACATGTTTTTTCGCAATCGGCGATTGGGAGGATGGAGGAGTTCTTTAAGCTTGTCTCATAAGAAAGTTCCGATCCGATTTGATTGTGTAATAAAACTTTATTTTATTATTTATATTTGAGTCCTTTTTTGCAATCGTCAATCGACATCGGGGAGGTGTCAGGGTTTAACCTTTGTCACATTGGAGAACTCTGATCCGATCTTCCGATCAGGTAATGAAAAAATTATTTTAATATTAAACCAAATGAACTTGCCATGTGACATGCCTTTTCGCAATCGGTGTTGGGAGGGGTATCGGGGATTTAAAAGATGTTTCCTTACGAAATCCCGATGCGATCCTCCGATCGCG
Organism: Pinus tabuliformis; assembly: GCA_031772625.1. Classification (NCBI taxonomy): domain Eukaryota; kingdom Viridiplantae; phylum Streptophyta; class Pinopsida; order Pinales; family Pinaceae; genus Pinus; species Pinus tabuliformis. The sequence continues at coordinate 601,997,123 of CM062818.1, forward strand.
AAATAAGTTTATGAGGTTTTTTATTTAGTTATGTTATTATCTAAACTATAGCCACTAAAATAAACTATAGCCACTGTGAAAATAGAAAATAAAATAAATTACAGCCACTTCAAAATTATGATTTATCGAGATTAGTAATTTATTTGAAATATTGGAGTAAATTACCAAAATCTCGTTGCTTCATGATTTGGCTGTATAAGTAAAAGTGAAAAATGTTAGTAAAAACTCACTAGGGGTTAATATTTAAAATAAATGCATTATTGAACTAATTTATTTACAAAATGCGATATTGTACATTTTATGCATTTTTAACCTAGGCTAGATAAATGATGAGACCTCAAAAGAGTACAATTTTCAAACTAGTTGACCAAATGGGGCGAAACAAGCATCAATGGGACGCTTATAAAAAAACGATTTTAACAAAGTAATCAAAACAAGAATGCAAAGAAAATGAAAAATTAACAAACGAGTAGGATAATTAATTAAATAAAAATTCTAAAAGGTGTTTAGCCAAAATTTTATAGAAAGGGTCCTCGTTATTTGAAATGAACACATCAATAATGGGGGTTGTGTTTTTACCACAACACATCTAAAGGCTACCTTACTTTGGAACATGTATTTATTTTTCTTGAGCATAATTATGGAGATGTATGTATTCAATGGATCAAAGGAACTAAACTTGTATGAAATGCAAAGCAAATTGTAAAATATATGATGTTCGAGGATTCTCAAAGCCATATTGACAACATTGGATTGATTTGTTGTATGGTTAAGGTGCTTCTTGAGAGGTTGTATGACAAAATCTAATTAAATAGTAAGGTGTATTAAAAGAAAGATATGGTATGGAATCTTTGAGAGATAGTCTTATATCTTAGTTAATTTAATTCACTTGGTATTTTGCTTCAAACTATTTTGTGTTTTGTGATAATAAATGAATTGTCTAATCATCACAACATTGTGTTTCATGCTAGGACATAACACATTGAGTTTCAACATTATTACATTGGAGAAAAGTGCAAAACAAATAGATTGAATTTATTTATACCGTGTCACAAGATTAACTAGTAGATATTTTATGTTTTTGCTATGGGATTAAGAAAAAAAAAGGTTTGAAAGCTTATATTAAAAATGCCAAGTTAGCAACAAAAGCATCCTTATGGTGAAGTTATAATTTATGAATTAGTTGAGTAGATGTAGTGTAGGCATGTTGAAGTCTTGGTAAAAAAAGGCATGCACACATTTTGCATGAATTATAATTTGTAAGGTACATTAAAATCCATACATGCAAACTAGCTAAATGCACATTCTCTAAATACAATAGAGTATAAGATTAAATTTATATGAAAAAGCACTCTAAATACAATAGAGAATATTAAATTTATATGACAAAGCACTATTTATATTGCACAAAATTATGTGTAAAAGTACAACAATATATAAAAGAGAAAAGAAAAATGTAAAAACAAAGGAATATATAAAGGCTACTAAGATTGATACCAAATCAGAATAAGCATCTAAGCATCTTTCTTCTTTGGCATCCAAATCAATAAGTAGTCTTTGCAAGAAACTGCAAGCATTCCTCTTCCCACCAAGATTCAAGAAAGGAAGTGTTAAAACTTACGTTGCTCTCAAAAATACATTTGCATCACTTTGTCCAAAGAAAAGGTAGAGATAAAGCTATAATGCAATTTCATTAACCCAAGAAAATAGATAAATCCAATTATTTTGGATCGCAAGAAGCAATGCATACCAATGAATGATGCCTTTGAAAAGTTAGGAGAATTGAAGTTAGACCAAATGCCAACAATCTAGTGAACAATCTACTTGTTATCTATGAAACCACTTTTGGCTAACTGAACCTTCATTGACAAACTTGATAAATAATGAGCCATGTAAAGGCTCAAAGCTTAACATAGATTTTGAGGGTCCACACACTATACAATATTTCAATTCATCTCTTTTGAATATCCATCAAAGGCCTTATAAGATTTAAAGTAGGGGCTAAGCGCATAAAGATAAACCCTCATGGCATCATGGCAATTATGTATCATTCCCCCCTCGTACAAATGACTTCATTCAATTTCGCTAATACGTTCTTGTATAAAATATATTCATGTTACCATAAAGAGACTTGCTAACCTCCAAGCAGCAAAGTGGATTTGTTTAAGTGGATTTGTTTAAGGAGTAAGTTAATGTTGTTTTCTTGAAGTGTTAAGCTTAACCTTATTAAGGTTTAAAAGGACAATCATCTTTTGAACTTTGCATTGCAAGCTTAATTATGGTAAGAAAAAATTAATAAGATTTCTTTTTGTAAAGAGAATAAGGTCTATGGTACACTTTTCAAGTGTTGCTAGATTATGTTTTATATCTTTTTGTCAGAATTATTTGAAATGAATTTTAGCAACTTGGTTGAAATAGACTACAATTTATTTCATAATATTTAGTTTATTGGTGCAAGTTGCAATTTTAATAGCAACATTTTCCAGCCTCTTACTTTTTTTGGAAGACTCGCTACATTTGTGCTCATAGATGAATTGATAGAATATAAACATTATTGAGGAATTGTCAATGAAATCAAGATCATCAACAATCCTCCAACATGGAAACAATCTATTCAAAATATGTAAAGAGAATTTCCAACACTTATATGACCATGAAATAATTAATAGTTTTGTTTGTTATCAGTATTATAAGTTCCCAAGGATTTGGAGGGATGACTATTCAATAGTAAAATATAAGAATCCAAAACTTAAAAGGGTGATGAACTTGAATCATGGTATTCTAATCATGTTTAGAAGTAAATTACTTAAGAATGATGCTCGAATCATTATAAAGTTCACAATACCAAGATTCATAAGCACAAATATTAGTAGTTTGATTTCAAAGATTGAGAAGCATTTGAAATTGGTTCCTTAAATCCTACTAGAGTAGAAAACACAATTGTATCTCTAGAAGTGGGGGGAAATGATTGGTCTTTGAGCACAACCTTTGCATCCACCTCTCAAGCTCCAACATAGAGCTTCTGAATCGAGGAAGTCCTTGTAGTCGAACAAGAGCAAACCTATGCAACGCCAGAAAAGATGATGACCAATGCAAAAGTCAAGTCTCTCTTTTGCACTGACACTGTTGGCAAGGGTGGGTGGTGGAAAACTCTGCTTCTCAATGAGTCTTAAACAACCAAAATGTGATGGACTTGAAACAAACAAGAAGGCAATTCCCATTTAGGTGTGTTTCCTTTGATTTTCGGAATCTTTTTTCTCGAGATTTTGTTTGGATGTGACCATGTCTTATTTTGATGCTATATATACTCTTAAATGAAGATGAATTTTATCAAAGGCATATATAATTAATTACACTGTAAGGCGTTCCTTATGAAATCAACCCCCTCTCTACCCACCTGTCATCATTGTGAGCCACAAGATTACATGTTATACGATTGCAAAAATTTCAGTTGTTAAATCAAAGTGGTTACAAATTCATTGCGGAAACAGTTGGCTTCAAACCGGTCATCTACCCCTGCGTTGAATTCCCTTATTGAGTTTCAATCTGAATCAGAATTGAGTGCACACAGATCTGTTCATTTGACCCAATTAGCTATTGCCGATGTGAAGTGGGTTCATCATGATGCACAGCCCAGATTCGTAAGGACGCTGTCTGAAGCTGATTTGCATGACCCATTGCCTAATGCTTGTTCAAGCAGGGAGAGGGTAAGGAGGGGTTCTGGTTCTTTGGACCTCTGTTCAAGTAGGGAGAGGATAAGGAGGGGTTCTGGTTCTTTGGACCTCAGTGAAAGTCCCTCTACATAAATTTTGAGCAATGGCTTATTGGACGAGTCTCTAGAAGAGGATTTTGATAGCCCAATTTCAATTGCGTTTCAGAGCCCTGGAGAATCTCCAGAAAAAATCATGGTAGTCAGTGGAACCCATGGAAGTGAGGGGCCTTTTGTCTCTGGAAGGAGGATTGAGAATTGGACCAGTGATAGGATATATAGAGGTTCTGAATTGGCTTTGGTGTGCGACAGGGCTATTGTTGGATCTAAGAATGAGACGGAGATGTGTTCTGGTAATGGAGGATTTGGTGGTGAAAATTAATACCACAAATCATTCGATGAAAATAGGGATGAAGAAGTTATAATAGTCGGAACTGGGGCGTCTGGCTTGGCCATCGCAGCATGCCTTAGACCTCGGAATTTCCAGTCTCGTTCTGGACAGAGATTTTTGCGTGGGGTCCCTGTGGAAAAACCGGACGTACGATCGGGGGACACTGCAGGGCAGCAAGCAACACGCCAACCTTCCTCTCATGCATGTTCCTGATGAATATCCTATGTTCCTTACCAGGGACCATTTTGTTGCCTACTTGGAAAAATATGCTAGAAGATTTAATATTCAGCCGCAGTTTTGCGAGTCCGTGGAGCTTCACTCAAGAGACGAGAAGATGGCATGTCATTGCAAAGTGTTCTTCGGATAATTCTGAGAGGGAGTACCATGGAAGGTTTCTAGTTGTGGCGACAGGCGAATTCAGTGAAAATTTCATGCCAGATGTTCCCGGGCTGGACAGCTTTCGAGGAACTATTATCCATTCGATTGATTACAAAAATGAAAAAGATTTCGAAGTCAAGAGAGTTCTTGTCGTGGGATGGGGAAATTCTGGCATGGAAATAGCGCTGGAGCTTGTAAATAACGATGCAGGGCCGAGGTCGTCTATCGTAGTTCGTAGTCCAGTAATCATATGTCAAAACCCCTAAACCTTCCTTTTGTACAACCATTTCAATTTTTTTCGCTAGGTTTTACATATTTTGCATCTTTCATCGGAAAATTTAAAGAAACGCAATAATTGAACATTATATTCATTTTAGAAGTGAATGTTTACAATTACATGCAGCGATTTATGGATCTTTATGCCTGAATCACGAAATCTGCCTCGGAAATAAAAAAAATTCCGCAAAGCTATGAGTATGCAGACAAGAACCAGATCCAGGGAAAAAATATTTATATCTGCGTACAGCAATTTATGGATATTTGATATAATTATGCCGGAATCGTTATACTGTGATGATTTTTGTCGAAAATTGGGATTTTCTGCAAAGTCGTGGTGAATTTTTTCGTCTTTCAAGTTTCCTGTCAGCGATGGAAACTAGAGGCCGAAAGCTATTTCTGTCCCAATTTACATTCTTAATGTATTTTCTTCTACTTATTATTTTTCCAAGTCCAAGAATGTAATGAGCAGAGTCCAAGAAGCCTCACAACACTGAAATAAAAACAACACTAGCATATACAGTTTTAAACCAAAAAGAGTGCCTAAGAACTACTGACCTTCAGCTAAAAGTGAAAGAAAAACCTTACAACAAACACACAGAATACACACTGCTAAAATATGAATAAAAAGTCCCCAAAGGAGAGCTGACAGTCTGAAAAGACACAGCTGTTATAACTAAAAAAAGTCTTGAAGGTATAAACAGAGTTTAAACTGTCAGGGCCAGATTCAATCACAATACATAAACCTGCTTCAAGAATCGGTGTCTTTTAAGATAGAAGATCAGATACAGTGTTGTGTTCTCGGAAAACATGCTGGACCTGGGTGGAAAGCCTCTTGAAAAGCCCTGATCTTGTTGTCCCAAGATTTCAGCTCAAGAACCTTGAGCTTAAATCTACAATAAAACCATTCCAAAATCACTTTTCAATCCCAAAAATATACACACTTTTATGCCTGTGAAGAGAGAAACTTTCATTACGCAAGAAGTCCAGCTTCTCTATTGGTTTTCTGTTAATTACATGTATGGACAAGTAATGTGTCGGACAATGTTCTGATCTGGATACGCCATGATAATTTGGACGTAGCTTCCCAACTCAAGTGACTTGTACAGGTTGCATTGTGCATTTAGGGTTCACACCAGATCATAACCACAACAACTCAAATTCTTGTTCATGGTAGAAATGTTCAACACCTTCTACGTGTAGGAAATGGAACAGATCGAGTAGAGTCAAATAATGATTTGAGGTGGCCTTTTGGGCTCATTACAAAGGAAATTTAGGTAAGTACAGTGATTCTGTAGTTTGTTTTCCTTCAAACAATTGCAATATACTTGAGATTAGCTCCAGTGAGAATGCATCAATAAATAATGAAATGGAAAGGTATAAACAGAGTTTAAACTATCAGGCCCAGATTCAATCACAATACATAAACCTGCTTCAAGAATTGGTGTCTTTTAAGATAGAAGATCAGATACAGTGTAAATAATCCACGCCATTTGTCTGTTAATTACATGTATGGACAAGTAATGTGTCAGACAATGTTCTGATCTAGATACACCATGATAATGTGGATGTAGCTTCCCAACTCAAGTGACTTGTATAGGTTGCATTGTGCATTTAGGGTTCACACCAGATCATAACCACAACAACTCAAATTCTTGTTCATGGTAGAAATGTTCAACACCTTCTACGTGCAGGAAATGGAACAGATCGAGTAGAGTCAAATAATGATTTGAGGTGGCCTTTTGGGCTCATTACAAAGGAAATTTAGGTAAGTACAGTGATTCTGTAGTTTGTTTTCCTTCAAACAATTGCATTAGGGTCTTAGGATAGGGATTTTTTTCTTTTTTTTTTACCTTGCAACCATTCCATCAACAATGTCCAGATCTCAAATTTTAAACTTTCTTAAGAGATTATAGTTTGATTAGTTTGATATAGTCTAAATAGATATTCAACTTAAACTAAAATCCTGGACGATCCAATGGAGTATGAGATCTTATTTGGATCATTGATTTCAGACAGGAAAGCTTATGACAAAGCCATTGAAGCTTAAGTATAATATTGGCAAATTTCAAAGCCATAAATAAGAAAATATATCTAGGCCTTACAGGGAATTGGAATGCCCATAAAGTCTTCTTATTTGTATCCCAGAAAAAGAACCAGTGGGAAGGTATTACCATGATTAGGGAGATTTTTTGAGCATATACTTTGGATAGCCTTCCACAACATTGTGCACACTTGTGGCTGATTTGGGTGCCGTTTTGTTGCATAGAATCTTACACGCAGCAAATTCAAACAGATTTTATTTCCAACCTCTATGGTGATCTATAGATGAGGATGCAACATCAAAGAAGGCCAGAGGTTACGTCACTAATTTTAGGCTTCCAGCAACGAGGGTGCGTGCAAACATGCATGTGCTTGCTATAGATAGGATAGGATAAGATTAGGTTCCTCAATTTCCAGTTTTGAGGATAAGGTGTTTTTCTAAGTTTAGATAAAGTCTCAGTTTTATGTATAGTAGTTTTCCTAATTTTGGATTATCTGTTAGCTAGAGTGTAAATCTCAAGGGAATCTGAGTTTCTTCCTTGGAGCAATTCATCTAGTCTCATGTGGATCTTCAGATGTATGCGATAGGTTTGTTTTTTAAAACTCTAATCATGCCCTTCTCAGTGCTATAAGAGAAAGGCTAGCATATGGATCTGTAAATTTAGTTTTCAGTACAATAGTTAGCAGTTTGTTGTTTGCCTTGTAGTGGATTTTTCTTTGCAGAAGTAGCAGTAACAGGTTTTGACAGTCAATTTACTGTGTTTCTGTCATATATTTTCTGCAGCACGTGTTTATAGATTCTAGCATTAATTACTGAGTTCTGTTTTGAGTGGCTTTAAGTTTTCTGCTCTTTAGTTTCCTGTAGAAATTATTGTAGAGTGCCGAATCTGTTTACCATGGTTAAGAAAAATTAACTTAAATTCATGGGGACAATGTTTTGTGAAATGCTTAATGTTTTGACTGCATTTTTCTAAAAGTATGTTTATGGATGCCTAATGTTTATCCTAAATTCAGAATATAGATCTTCAGCTTAATCTAAAATCCCGATTCTAGATTTTAGAATATTCCATGTAACTCAGAGCATTACTAGACATTGTTTCCAAGTCCTGGTACAGAGCGTATGAGCCATATGTTGGTATTCTCCTAGAGGTTTTGCTTGAGGCTCACTTCTTACATAGGCAACTAGTCCAAGAAGACCTTTGTGCCATTTCTTTTTGATAATTGCATTCCTGGGGCTATCTAGGCCTTGTGTCGTTTCATAGTTTTATCACATATGTGAATAGTTTCTTCAATGGAGCCCTTTCATACGCGGGATTGAAGTTGCACTTACTTCAATAAAAATTTTTGGGATACATACAACAGCAAGAAGAATGTTTTGGGATACGTACAACAGAGGAAAATTTATAATACTATTCTTTTAAATTTACAGTGCAATTCATTTCACGAGAATTAATACTCGTTGCCAAGGAATACGCTGAAAACTTAGTTGCATGAGAAACATTTAAATGGGGTTGGAGAATGTGTTTCCCCTTGCTCGCGAAATTGGGGGCTAGAAAAAAAAAGGTTTTGGATTGGGTTGGAAGGGTTTTATTTCATGACTTTGCACAATGCAATTCTCGGTGGATAACCTCCTCACAGATTTTCTACTATAATTTCTGGATGCAGTGGCAATATTCATATCAAAATTTTTAAATATTAACACAATGATTTCTTATTCAAACTATTACATTTTATTTTGGAAAGGATGAAAAACCATCGACCAACCAATCAGGTGCCAATCAGTGCACAATGGATAAATAACATGAACATGGGGAATGTGTGGTTCCCCAATGAAGCCCAACACTTCATGCTAGAATCGCAATACTATCCAGGCATTACAGAGAAAGTTGTGGAGTATCTATACACAGAGATCCAACATAATCATCTAGGGAAAGGCACCGTGATTAACAAGGTCGTGAGGTAGTGGGTGCAGAAAGTGGAGGGGCGGCATAGTGATGACACAAAGCACATAATCAGGAAGAACTAGGTCGGCATTGGTACTATCAAGTGGATCCTCTTTTCCCAAAGGGCGAGTACAACTGTGTAACTTACGTTAAGAACATCAAATCTATTTTGACAGACAATCAAAAGGTATGTCATTACCATGATTACAAGCATCCTTATGTGTTAGGCCATTTTTGGCAAACCCTTAAATTAGATTAATTTTAAAATTGATTCATAAATCTGTGTTAAAGATTTTTTCCAATTTTATAACTAACCTTGCATAGAAATTACTGTGATTGGATCCTTTTTAAGTATCTACTGATATCCTTTCAAGTAATTCCTATTTTGCTTTATAATATATATTTTGTAAACTGTTTAAACATATTCTGATTTATCAACAAGTAGGAAAATAATATTCTTGTTAAATTCAAATAATTTTCTGTATGAATTTTTGAAACATGTTTATTGTTGTAAAATCTAAGACGATAACTTCTTGGACGTGATTTTCAGGTTACTGGGCAACTTGGCTTTATGTGGTCAACGACTGGACACACTTTGCAAGAATTCATTGGGATTCCCTGCTATAATATCCAACTCAAATTGTGATGTAGATCCAGGGAATATATCCAAGACTTCAGATTGGTGTCTTATATGCTCATTTTCCCTTTCCCTACCAAGAGTTTTGAACTTGAATTTACCCTTGTGCCACTGTTGTTGCGTAGTGTCTTGGACAATTTGGAACTTATCTTGATATATTTTGACTCTGATTTACTGAATTCTTGAGAGTTTTGAACTTGAATTTACCCTTGTGCCACTGTTGTTGCGTAGTGTCTTGGACAATTTGGAACTTATCTTGATATATTTTGACTCTGATTTACTGAATTCTTTGGATGTTATCAGCATCAACTAAGCCATCAGAGCGAGTTTCAAACAGAATCCTCATCGGAGCAATGATGACAATGGGCATGGCTCTTGCTCTCCTGTTCTTCTTATGGTACTATTTTTTGTACAAGAATGATGGGGTCAAGCAACCTTACACTAAAATGGAGCAGCAACTCCTGCAGAAAACAGATATCCATCAAGTATATTTGCTAATCTCTTTCAACTTGTTTTCAACTTATCAGGTGGAAATTGATAAAAATCTCTCTCAAATGTGCTATATCACAGATGCTAAGCTGGTCATGTTCCATGGAGATCAGCCACATACATCTCAGGATATAATAAAGAGAATTGAAACACTTGATGATATTGATATCATTTGGTTTGGAGGCTTTGGTACCGTGTAGAAATTGGTGATGGATGACAATAGTGCGTTTGCAGTGAAGAAAATTATGAACAATGGGGTAAAGATCAGATTGCCTCTTTGAAAGAGAGCTTGAGATTTTGGAAAACATCAAACATAGAAACCTTGTGAATTTGTGAGGTTATTGCAATTGTCCATCGGCCAAACTTCTTATCTATGACTACTTGCCTCTGGGAAGCTTGGACGAGTTACTACATGGTTAGTATATTGGCAATGCTAAATTTGTGAAATTCATGGAAATCCTTCGAGATGACTTTAGTTCTGATTTTAAGGTAGGTTATAATATTTTCAATATTGTCTGGCGTCTAGAGTTTTGGTGTTTGGAATCAATTTGCAAGTAGTCCTACCAATTTTGTCCAAACCATAGAAAAACAGAATCAACTCTAGAATGGAGTGCTCGATTGAAAATAACATTTGGAGCAGATCGAAATCTGGCTTATCTGCACCATGATTTCTATCCTCGCATTGTACATCGTGATGTAAAGCCCAACAATATATTGCTGGTTGAGAATTTGGAGTCACATGTATCAGACTTCGGTCTTCCAAATTCTTGGAAGACGATGAGACACATGTGGCCACCATTATAGCTGGCACATTTCGCTGCTTGGCACCAAGTACCGATTTCCTTTAGTTCTACCCCTTTTTAGGATTTAGAGATTCTATATCACCAAAGGTAGTCATATATTTTTATCCAATGACACTCAATTGAGAGAGTATCTGCAAAGTGGGTGAGCAAAAGAGGAATCTGATGTATACAACTTTGGAGTTGTTCTGTTAGAGTTGCTCAGTGGCAAATGGCCAACATGCCAATAATTTGTAATGAAAGGTTTGAATGTTGTTGGATGGGTAATTTATGTTGTATTTTATCATTTTATAATTAAAATGATAATTTAATTTTAAAGTCATAGATACCATGATAATTTAATTTTAAAGTCATAGTAATCTAAGAACTTGTTGTGATTTAAAATGCCCAGTATGCAATTTTTGACTACTAGCTTTAGCTTCACCATCATGATTAGACAACTGCATTTCTAATTGAGTATAGAATGGAATACACACTATGACATTGATATCCCCATTCCAAATGCAGGTGAACACACTATTTGAGGAAAAATACGCTGGAAGAAATTGTTGATATGCATTGTGATTGTGGTTGTAAAGGCGGTTCTACAAATCATTGTGAGGTGCATAACTTCCAATCCTAAAGAACGTCCAACAATAAACCAAGTAGTTCAGATCCTAGAAGAAGATACAGTGTGTCTCCATACCTTAATGACTTTTATGTATCTAATTCAGAGTGACCAGATAAATTCAATCCCAGGCCTTCCATACCCATTTTGGCAACTATTTTTTTCCTCTTGGTCATAAACTCTTCACGGCTTCAGTTGTGTTGTTCTGGTCTGCTTGTATATATTTGTGAGCCAGTGGCTCTCCGCAAATAAATCACGGTGTGTTCTCCAGACTAACAATGGTGCAAAGCATTCAATATAATTCATTGCTATAATAGAAACCTTGCCCATCACTTAAACGAGGGTAATTTAGATTTAATTTTTATAACTAATATACTGATATTTTTTTAAATATATTTCGTTGACTAGATAAATGACTTTTTATAAATATATTTTTATAATTGTTCACATTTATTAAATGGTTAATTTAAAATCCATGCTTATATTTCTCAATCTTTACTAAGTCATAAATAAAAGGGACTCACCAAGGAAAAACAAGTGTGACTTTCCATATCACTAGCTTTAAGTAGTAAGAGACATTAAATACAAAATTAAAGTGTTTTCAATTAACATTATTAATTAAATTTTTTTATATTTTAACTTTAAATTAATATTATTTTTTTTCAAAATTTAATTATATCGGTTTTTTGTTTCTATATATTATCATATTATTTCAATAATAAAATATTTTTTTTAATGATATTGGATAATAAAAATAGAAAATTATAGAATATAGTTTACACCATTTTTGGATTTTTTAGATTTTAAATCAATATTAATTTTTAAAAATTTAATTATATATTTTTATATTATTTATTATTTGACTAATAAATTTTTTTTATAATAATATTGGATAATCACATTATGAAAAAATTGAGTGTTCTTGTCACCTTTCTTCAACTAGGGTTACCCTATATTTATATTTTGAGAGAATCTGCTCCTCTCTGTGAACTTTGTCAAGGTCCTCAGAGTCGAGCCTTTGAGAAGGTCCTTTGACAATCCTTAGCCCGAATGTCTGTTTTCAATTCATCCGTATTTTTTCCTATGGCTTCTTTATTCTTAAAAATGCCACCAGAAGCTTCTCTATTTAAATGACTCATTTTGTCCTTCAAAATTTTAAGTCTTTGGGCCATGACAAACATTCTTTTATCCAAACTGAATATGTTTATTCCACCATTCCTCTACTTTGTCTTTGAAGTTAGGATGAGATATCTAAATGTTTACAAATATCAAAGGCAAAAATTTGCAAGCTAGATGTACCCAAATTTCCTAATACCAGTCTATGTTTAGATTTGGAATTCTTGGGGATTAGGATTCAAAACAAAAGTTACCTGGAAACCACTAGGAATTTGCAAGAAATCTCTCAGTCCCTTCTGCATTGTGATTCCTCTCCACCTTTCAATTAGTCCGAGTGAAGTGATCCCTTGTAGGAGTTGGATGCCAAAGACAGCCAGTTGAAATGAAGTCCACAATCTCTAGGTTGGCCGAATTGAATCCTAAGCCTCTGCTTTTCTCTGAATGTATAAGAGTTGCATTGAAATCTCTATCAACAACCATTTTTCTTCCTCCAAACGGATTGAAACGCTTCCAGCAATTCCCAACATCTCTTCTTCAGAATCGGATCAGGAGCATTGTAGACATCTTGTACACTCTATAATGAATCCAAAATTGAGAACTAAAAATGTGATAAATATTCATCTTTGCAGCATCCCACAAAATAACAAATACCGAACCCAACTCTGCCTACTTCTTCAGACTTGGTTGTTGTTTTAGCTTTTCAGCACTTCATTGCATTTTTCAATCCAAGTCAGTTCTTATGTCACTGCTGCCTCCTCTTTATTGCCAGATTTGACTTGAATTATTTCATTTCTCAAATTTTGACTTTTTTCTTCTATGCTATTATTTCTTATGCCATTGTCTTACGATGTTTCCCTTGCAACATGTGGTACAAATGCTAGTCTTACACACAATGAACTCATAAAGAGTTATACTAAAACTTATTTTGTTCTTCATAATAGTAAATGAATATGTTTTTTTAAAATACAAAATTTTATTTTACGAGAAACATCTTTTAACCTTCATATTAAAGTTTTCATGAATTTTAAAATATACATATGTATTTAATAAACAAAATATTTTAACCTAGCCATTAAAGTTTTTCTTTAATTTTTTAAAGAAAATAAAAAGATAATTTTTATCTCTTTATCCATTTTTAACATATTATAAATTATAAGAACTAACCATTTAACTACATGTTTTGCAAATATTACTTGTTTCCTCTAAATCTTACTCCCCATAAATATGTGTGAAATAATGCAATATTTTTTTCGGAAAAAATTCAATATAATGGAACATCTCAAAAACACTCATGCTCCCTTATGTATCACTCCAATCTCCACTGTTCACTTACCCAACTTTGAGGGATGAAAACTTGAAAGTGATCCCAATCTTATTTTAGTTTACTCGCTCACATGAAAGCATTGAGGTCTGCAAAAGGTGTGGGTGGCCCTAACCATACAAGGATAATTCTACACGCGAGGAATCAATTCTAAAGAGGAGCGAAGTCACTTACAGAGCGTGCTTGCCAAAGCAAAGCATGTGGGGATGGGCCTTCCCAGGCTTGGAAAGATCAGACATGAAGAATCCCTTTCTTTTTCGAAAACATTTTATTTCCTCGGGACAAGCTTGTGGCTGAACAATCAATAAAGTAATGGTTGTGACCGGTCATCAGACTGAAGCCCAGGAGAAGGGAAGCAAAGCAAACGAAACACAGCTGAAGCTTCTGTTATTGGCATGTTGAAGAGGAGAATCGCAGAGCACAATACATCCGAGTGACAAATATGGTCCTAGAAAACCTGGATACTCAGAGAACCCAAAAAAGTTGGCAGTTCGAGTGCTGTGCTTGCTTAAAATATCTCAGAGTGTGGGCATGGAGGATGACATTGATGTCATTTCTGCATTTGCATAGATATTGCAATGGTATTTGGTTTTTGATAGCAGTTTCCATTGTTGGGATGAGAGGAGTGGGGAAGAATTTCATGGTCGAAACTCTCCAAGAATGTTTCGACCAGTAGGTTTTACTAGTCAGTGAGGATGTGGCTTGATGCCAAGATCAACTAGGGCTTCTGTTGGGCAATGCACCTCATATGTGCCCAATGCCTAATGCATGTCAAGACTCATATGTGCCCTACGACTTGGCTCAATGAACCCTGCAATGATATAGAATTGAGAGTGGTGAGTGGTCATATATGCGCACTGGTGAGGGGTCATATATACCGTTGCGGGAGGTGCTAAACGCAGCAAAAGCCCACAAGGAAGATGCAACTGTGGTGCCTTGCCAGCAGTTCCGCCAGGCAGAGACAGAGAAGACTTCTTTGATGTAAGATATAAGTACTCTAGTACTAATTATAAAGGCTTAAAAAGGATTTATGATCCCATACAGCTACGCTTGTCACACAACAAAATGTGCGTTGAATATTTTCAATAACCTTGAGGGTTTCAAGGATAAACTTATTCTGAGATTGCAAGTGTGAAAACATTTCCAGTCCTAGGAGAATGAAACAATGTCAATTCTGAAGTATTTGTGAATTGATATATTATTTGCCTACTGTGCAGAGGGTTTTACATTTTATTATGCATATCTCTGATTGTACTCTGTATCTGATCACTGAGTTAAAATGTCACTTTATAAGTTTTATATTTTCCTTACGTTTCTGCGAAATCTTCTATTAGATTCCTTATGTCTATAACATCTGAGGATGTCTGAGGGTTTATGAGATAAGTGAAGTGCTTCCATTCCTCAATTATTTTATCATTTCACTGCAACCTGTATCATTCCTTCTCATGTGTATGGTACGATCATTACTTAGTATTGAACCTGGGCATGGTTTAAACTCAGCTATCGCAACATTTAAATCATATTCAACCTGTAGAGTGTTTTCATTCATACTTTAAACACATTTATTTTGCAATCATAGTGATTCTATTTAGACAATAGTATTCCTGGTTACAATCTGATTAATATTAATAACAAATTTGTTGAAAACCATTCAATATCTTATTCTATATACTCTGTTTGTATAGTCGGTACTGTCTTCCTTCTTCGAGTTAATAATTTTCACCGTCATGGATACTAGACATTGCTTATCGAGTGATTAAAGCCTAGCTTTGAGATAAGAAGAGGAACAAATTACAAAGTCTACTTCAAAGTTTTTGGTACAGTGAATGTTAGTAATCAAATGGTTGATGCAAGCTAAAGGGAGTAGACAAATAATGGCATGAAAAAGCCTAACAAAAGCGTTAAAATAATGGATAAATGCAGATCTTGATTCAATGGTTTAACCAGAACAAAAGGGTAGAGAGTTGCCGACCATTACTGCTTCATTGATATTGATCTCATCTTTATCACTTTTTTCAAAGTTTTCAATGTTCTTGCAATTACATATTTCTTGAAAGTTTTCAATGTTTTTGCCATTACATTAAAATAATAATTTAAATTAAAAAAAAATACAATTTATATATTTAAAGAAATTTTTATAGGTTAAATTCAGGAATGGAAAAATGTGTCGTATTAAAGGTATTTTGCTAGCTGATATTTATATTGTCTTATTTTTTAAATTTTAGGCTAATTTTTTGAAATACTTATTGGTATGTATATTAATTTGCCAATAGAATTTTCAAATTGATATCAATACACATTCATTAGCCAAGGATTGTTTCATTGAGCACCATATTTTCGCTACCTTATTTTGGCTGTATCTCAGTGATACACGGGTTCTTTTGCTCTAATTGAGAGTATTCAGAGATTTTTTGGTTCATATTACGAAGTTTAATGGTTAATGGCTATTTAGTTGGGTGTGAATTCACTTTGCCAAAGGGCTTATTGGTATGTTGTTTTGCCTTGCCTTTTGATTAAGTCCGGTTGTTCAGTTCATGTGAGTATAACAATACATTCCAAAACACAGTTTAATGGTCAATGGTTAATAGATATTTAGTTTGCTGTGAATTCACTTGACCAAAGGGTTTACTGGTATGTTATTTTGCCTTTCCTCTGGGCTAAATTGGTTTGTTCAGTTCATGTAAGTAAAACAGAACATCCCAAAACTTTGTTAAGAAGTAAAACAGAACATCCCAAAACTTTGTTAAGAATAATGGCAATCTAGGGAATAATTTGGCCAACTTTAGTTGATACCATATTGTAAGAAAAAATGATATGATCTTGTGAGTTAACTGTGTCATATTACGTCCTTTCTTCAGCCTCTTGATCAATAGAAAGATTTCATAAATATATGAAATTTGAGTTGCTCATTGCTCATTTGAAGTTGATTTCTGGGAAATCTCTGGAATTATCTATATTATTTGAAGTTGATTTCTGGGAAATCTCTGGAATTATCTATATTTAAGATTTCTTTGAGATTAGAAGGGATTTTATCATGTTTTGGGCGTGGGTTTTGACCTATTTTTGTTACTTTCAACCTTTGTAATTGTATAATATCCAGTGTTGTGGTTTAAAACTCCACAATTCAGACAATTTTTCGTTGTTCCACTATGTTTTTTTGGCTGCAAGAGTAACACTATTACTTTCCTCATAGAAAAAATTGATGTGAATTCCTTGATAATAAATTGATAATTTCAGTAATTTCTTGGATATTATTTTTCAAAATATTCTCTAAAATTAGAAAAGATTTTATCATATGTTGGGTGCTGGCTTTAGCCGGTCTATATTTCCTTCATCCCTTGTAATTATATAATATCCAGTGTTGTGATTTGAAACTCTATAATTGAGACAACCCTTTGTTGTTACACTACGTTTTTTCGGTTGCAAGAGTAATATTAGTACTTTCCTCATTAAAAATTGATATTGATATGGATTCATTGATAGTAAACTGGTAATCTCTATCATTTCGTAGATACTGTTTTTCTAAATCTTCTCTGAGATTAGGACGACTTTTATTATGTTTTGGGCGCTGGCTTTGACTGTCTTTTATTTCTTTCATCTTTTGTAATTGTATAATGATTTGAAATTCTACAATTGAGACAGTTATTTGTTGTTTCACTGCATTTTTTAGTTAGAAGAGTAACATTAGTACTTTCTTCATTAAAAATTGATTTTGGATTCAATAAATTGATAATCTCTCATTTTTTAGATATTATACCTTGGTATTTAAAAAAAAAAAAAAAAACATTTTTTCAAACTTTCAAAAATTCTTTTGAATAATGTTAGAATCAATAATTTCTCATCGTTTAAAAACTTTCACTTTGATGGAATTCAAGTATTCTCCTCTCTGCAAAACGTTCTCACTGGCATGTTCCATATCTAGAATTTGATCCATAGTGTATTAGTTTATAATGTTGGTTAAGAAATATTTGTCAGATTTAAATGTTTTTTTTGGTTTATTAGTTTATAAT
This sequence comes from Pinus tabuliformis, assembly GCA_031772625.1. NCBI lineage: Eukaryota > Viridiplantae > Streptophyta > Pinopsida > Pinales > Pinaceae > Pinus > Pinus tabuliformis. The sequence goes on from CM062818.1 coordinate 602,014,843, forward strand.
GTTGGTTAAGAAATATTTGTCAGATTTAAATGTTTTGTTTTTTTTTTTTTTTTTTATAATATGGATTAAAAATATTTTTTAAATTTAAATGTTTTGCTTATTTATTTTGTTATATTTTGTTTTCAATTTGTAATTTTTTTTTTGTATAGTAGGTTTTAAAAGCTTTAAATTAATAGTTTATATACCTCAAAGTATTCTATAATTTTATATAAATAACATTTTTAAAAATAACAATGTTACTACATTAGTACATATTGCAAGTTGAAGCACTCCCATCAATGGGATACATTAGTACATATTGCAAGTTGAAGCACTCCCATCAATGGGATAGAATAATGAAGATATTAACATTGTTCTTACTTAAAATCTCGGGTTAACATAGTTCGTATTTTTGGAGACAACCCTCTCCGTGTTTCTTCATAAAACTTTTGTATATTTTGGGAGAGCCATATCAGTGTCTCAGTATTTGTTCATAAAAGTTTGCTTACAAGTTTTTTTCACTTTGGAGGGATGATGTTTTTAGTTTTTTTCTTTATTTTTACGAAATATTTTAAAATTACTTTGTATTTCATAGGTTCATATATGAAATGGTGCATGAAAAATGGGTAGAAAAATAAGCAATTTTATAAACATTTCATTGTAAAACAATTTATAGATTTCTCTCTATTCCAAAAATGGGTGGAAAAGATACTCAACTTTTATGAACCTGCATTGTAAAACAATTTATAAATTTCCTTTATTCTTTCACTGTGTAGTTTTGTTATTAGTCAATTATAGCATATTATTGTGATTAAATGTATTTTGCATCTCCTCATATTAAATTGTTTTTATTATTATTATTTTTTATAGAATCCTTCTCTTTCTGTTTTTTATTATCTTTTATAGAATTTTTTATTTTTTATTTTTATAGAATTCCAACAAATGAGTTATAAGAAAAGTTACTTATAGAGTTAATAGAGTTAGTATAAAGTTTAAATTACATAAATATATATTAGAGTTACAAATATTATAAAATTTGTTAATGTCACTGAAAATTTGTAATGACAATGCCATAAGGGTTGTAATGTAAGTAATGATTATTCAATAGAAATGTTTGTTTAATAGTACATTAAAACACTATGCACAATATTGATTTTCAAGTTATAAAATTAGATAGAGGCGAGTTGAACTTGTAATGTTACATTATATTACATCTTCTAATGGAAGATTGACAAAATTTGGAGACTACTTTGAAACTAGCTAATGATAACTTTCACCATAGTCAACCATATATCCAAAATCCAAACCCAATTATAATACAAGAATATCAATCAAGCAAAGAAAATTTGTGTTGTTTACACAATGCAGAGGGAGAAATTAAGAACAAAAGGATGAAATTTACACATTTGAATAGATGTGATGAGTTTCTAAGATATTGTTTTGATTAAACATGAATTTTTCTTATGACTTGTTCAAATATTGTTTCTTGGCCCCTACTCTAAGCAATAAATGGTGGAGCAAAGATTCAATCTCACAATTGAATATAGTAGCTTCTTATTGATACCACTAGATTTAATGAGCTTCAAAATAAATCAATTCATGATCTTAGAACTCTTAATAGATAGAACCATGCATTTTGTGAAAATGTGGTTTTTCAACATTTTGATATAATAGGTAAACACTAGTAATAGTGTTTACAATTATAATGTATTTCATGTAAGCTAGTGCATCTTACAACAAACAAAATCAACCCATGAAAATTTCTTTGAAATAATACTATTCAGTTTCTTCTAGATGAAATGCTAGAAGCTGGTTTGAGTAAAGAGAATTTTAATGAATTATGTGTGCCAAAAAAGGCAAAGGAACCTCAACCACCATTAGATGGAATTATTGAAAAATGATACTTTGGTAGATTTCCAGACATCAAACATCCATTAGAAGAGGAAAATGACCAAACTAAAGCACACAATACTATGGAAGAACGCAATAATGAAACTCTAGAATATGATGAACATGGATTAAATGATATTCCATATTAAATTTAAATTATGCTTGCAAATCAAGTTCAATTTTGAGAACTATTCATTCGTTACACTTGTAATGTTTTGACTTTGAGATTTTATGACAAAAATAAGTATTCAATTTTTATGGTTATATGTGTAATATTTGTATTATCTAATTTTCACTTTATTTTTTATGTGAATCATTAATTTTTTACTAAAAAAAATTGTTGTTGTTGTTGTTGTTGTTTTTTTTTTTTTTTTCTTTTTTCTTTTTTTTTTTTAAGTTTTAAGTTTTTTCTATTAATGATTTCCCATAAAAATCATTTATTTATGTCATTTTTAACAAAAAAAAAAGTCTTAAAATATGTATTTTTATCATTATATCTATATTCAAAATGTGCATTTTTTGTCAATTAATTTTTTTTTAGTGAAAATTATTTGATGTGCATTAAAATATTAATTAACGATGCATAAATATAAACTTCAAAAGGTTGACCCTTTTTTTAACTATGCAAAAAAAGGAAGATTTCAGTACAAAAAAATGAAAAGAAAAATAAAAAACACAAACCTGAAAAACACTAAAAAATAAATATCTCAGTGAAGAAGAAGAAGAAGAAGAAGAAAACATTAGAAAATTTAAAGTGTCAAAAATAAGCCCTCTAAAAAAAGGGGTTGATGCTGCATCAACCCTTTTCAAAATCAATGTGAAAATCAATAACATTTTTAAAAATATGTTCATACTTAATACATAAGAAAATTTAAAGTGTTAAAAATATGTTAAAAAAATGTGTATTCTAAATCAACACTTTTTGAAATGAGATGATTCTTGTGCTACTTAAAAAAGAACAAGTACTCGGTATACTTCTCGTTTGATTGGTAAATATGTTCCAAGTGAAGATATGTTTAATTGACTTATCACTTGATATTTTCGGTACCATAGAAGTGTTTTGTCTTTGCTAAATATTTTCACTATAATTAGGGGAATGTATTTTTCTTCTATCGACAAATTCCAGGAGGAAGTAGGCTCTTTTCTTCAAGGTTACAATCTCTTATGGGAGTCATATAAAGTCGGTCTTTCCTTATCGTCAATCTCAATATTTATTTATGGGAGGGATTCTGATTCCCAAAGATTTACCATTGGATTTTCAATTTCTGATCAAGTTATGACATGTGTTAGGAATATGGGATACCACCTAGGTGTAGAAATTACGATTTGTAGCTTTGTTTAACTAAAGTTATTAATATTTGTCCCATAAATCACTAGAAGATTGTGTATGTATTTGGGCCTATAATTTTTAAAGAATTTTAGAGGATTCTGCAACAAAACCCCTCCACCCTCTTTCTATGTCTTGTTGAGAATCAGTTTGAAGGGTTCATATGGCTATTGAAATGCAGCATCAGAGGATGTGCAGTCACAAATGTGGGGGGGGTGCATGTGGAACTTAAGGATGTAGATGGGACCCCTCACAAGCCCAAGAAGCAACAAGAACCTTTCAAGAGACTACCCCTATGGATGTCAGAAGTGAAATGCAAAACATTGAGAATTTGGTTGCCAAATATTACCATGTTATGTCAGAATCAAATCTCCTAGAGGATTTGTGAGTTTTGTTTTGGACCTTGGTCATACTAAGGGTTGTAGGAAGCAATATTTGTAGACCCTAAATTCCTTTACAAGATAATGAATAATTTGATGGATAAAATCGTTATGGAGTGAGAAAAAGACTAATATAACATTTTCTCTAACTTATCAGACCTTAGAAGGGAGCAATGTTATATGAGTTTTCACAAAGAATAGATGTAAAATCGGATAACCCAAATAAAGAACCATATTCCCATATATTTCTATGTCATTAGCCCCTCCATCATCCTGTGCTAGAGACTCGAACCCAGTTAACTCTTTAGACTCTTAGTTGATTATTTTACTCTACTATATTGTATTGGTTTGATGTTTTTTTAGAATCTCTAGTTAGAGTGAATTGCTGCCACTATTATAGTTTTGGACTTGTCACTCAATTAATAGATGATAAAAATACCTGATTCCCCATTACGCATGTTGAGATCATTAAGGAACAATATTGATGGAATAAATGGGTTGAATGATGTATTATTTTTGTTTCTTTTTGTAGTGAAATGTAACACATATTGCCTTAGTGTGTGTATAATTTATAAAAAAAATGCTATATTTTTTTATGTAGTTAAAATATTACAATTAAATATATTACTTTTAATTAGATATATAAAAAATATCTACATAATTATAAATACATAGAAAAATAAAATAATTATACAGTTGTATGGTAGCCATAATCTAAAATAATAAAAAACAAAATTAAAGAAAAATTGTCATTTTAATGAAAAATATGTTAGTTTAATTTTTTATTTTTGAAAATCAATTATTGTACTTTATTAATGGTTTGTTTAGTAAGAAAAACTTGCTCCACACACACACACACACATATATTTCATTTCATATTATAATTAGAATATAAAATAAATTTGTTAAGAGAGAACAACATAATATGAGGTTTCACATCGAACAAATGGAAAAGTAGCTAGCCCAAATAAAGCACCATATCCTATGTATTGCTATGTGACTAGACCATCTAGGATCCACAGCATACCCATGTATTGATATGTCATTAGCCCCTTGAGGATCCTGTGCAAGAGGCCCATATTAACTCTTCAGACTCTTCGTTGATTAATATACTTTACCATTCTGTTTTGGTTTGATATTTTCTTAGAATCTAGTTAGATTGCAAATGATGCAACTAGCACATTTTTGGACTTGTCACTCAATTAATAGATGGTCAAAATATCTAGCTTCCATTAAGCAAGTTGAGATAATGAGGTGAACAATATTGATGAAAGAAATGGGTTGAAAGATGTATTATTTCTTTTTTTGGGTAATGAAAATGTAACACACATTATCTTATAGACTATGTGTGCATGTGCATTTAAAGTAGTTAAAAATTACAATTAAATATATTATTTTTAATTAAATATATAAAAAATAGTTACATAACTAAAAATACATAGAAAAATTCAAAAAGTGTATAGTTGCATGGTAGACATAATATTAAAGAAAAATCAATTAGGTAGTGAATAAATGTACACTTTCATTATCTTTTTAATGAAAATCACATTATAGCTATAAATTTTATAAATTCATTTGGTCCTGATGATGAATCACACTTGTTGGTTCGAAACGCGTCGGCCAAAAAATTCTCTCATGTGATTTCTACCAAAAGACTTTGTTTAATTCATTATGGATCACAGAAGCTTGAATACCAAAAAAAAATGTTAGGTTACTTTTTAATTTTAATATATATATATATATATATATATATATATATATATATATATATGAATGGTTATAATTCTATTAATCAAATTGGAATCTAGTGAGTGTCATTACATTCAAAATCCACAAAATTTCCGCGGTCCTCCAAAATTACTTTGAATAGTGTCTTGAGATATAAATAAATGTTTTTTCCAGATTGACTATATCATTTTTCTTATAAATTCTCAAAAATACCCCATTAATACTCGACTCCCTCCTCATTATTTTCATCGAAATATTCCATTGTTTCATTGTTCGCTTCCTCGTGTTGGGCTGGTTCCGCTAACACTTGCTTCCACTGCTCCTGTTGCATCTCATGTTGGTCGCGAAACAACAGTGGGAGAGCCCCTTGCTCACCAAGATCCATGTCCTAATCAACTAAGGCCAAACACTTCTTTTAACACATTAACAATTTTAGTGTCCACCTTCACCTCAAAGTTGTCAAATTTATAATCAAGCTTTTCTATCTTGGATATTATTACCTCCACTGCTACTTGTACATTTTCAACATTTTTTTCGAGCCTTCTATCTGGCTCAATACTAGGGTCAAGTTAGAATGAGCCTCAAAAAATATCTACCCACATATCCTCGAGGCCATCTCCTTAACTTACTACTTAAACACTTGATCTATCTCATCTTGAGAGCCACCACTGCCATTTCTTGATGAAGAGGCCATTCCTTCAACTTGGAGGGATTGAATGGAGAGTCACCGCACATGAACCCTGCACAACCATCCTCTTATAGTCAGACTTAACTATAGAATGATGACATGGGGAGACCCTTCAAACTAAGTGTTATTCTCATTTTGTTTCTTTGCATAAAATTGTGAATTCTTTGTTTCTTGGTCTGAACGATGGAAACACGCGATCAAACTAATAAATTATTCCTCGGTCCCAGAAATATCAAATCCTACGCTGCTACGCTGCCTTAAATCCTTGTCGATGCCATTCCACCTGTCTTCATTCTTAGCATTATTCCTCACGTTTATCCACCTATTGGTTGATTGGCTCATCATTCTACAAGAGCTATCACCATAGTACATTTGTACATTGGAATAACTGCAATATTTATGCAACCTATGAGTCGAATAATCCTCCTTTGTGACCTTTAATCATTTCAAGGTCCTCGTATTGTTTACAATCATGGAATGTGACATTTATTGATTCTCTCGTCCACCTCCATCAATTCTCCTTCCTCCAAATTGACTTTGATGTTGGCTTGATCATTCACTTACTTGTTATTATCTCGCTTGATATGATAGAACTCCAAGAATTCAAATTTATCCATAATCAATTGAATTCTTTGAAATGTTGGCCTTTTATTGGGGATCTTGCCAAGTTTCAGATTGTTACAATTATGAATTGTAATGAGAGAGTCTCCAAAAACACTTAATTGGAGGATTACTTCAGCCACTTCCATCTTGAGCCCTTTCCATGGTCCTAGTTCTTCCACCTGATTGTTTGAGGTGGAACACAACCCCCACGCGAACTTTTTTTCAAATTTTCCATCATGGCGAAAGGTAACCCCTCCCATTGTTGCCTCCCATAATATATTATATAATTTTAAATATAATAATTTTTTTAATAAATAATTTATATATTTTTAATAAATATTTCATTTAATATTATATATATATATATATATATATATATATATATATATATATATATATATATATATATATATACACTAATATGTTATTTAATTTTGAAATAATATATAAATTTTCCTATCGAATCACAACTATGAGAAACCTTGGATATCTTAATTTTCACATATTTTCACCAATTATGCTACCCCTGGACTTTATTTATTTTTATTAATCAAGCTAACTTTTATCTATGAATTATATATTTTTAACAAATATTTTATTTAAGATTTTTGCAAAATATATTAAAATTGTTTTTAATATTTATTTTCTAATTTATATTAAAATCAGTAAAGTTTCTCTTCACCTCACAATATTAATCATCTCTCTGAAAAATTTATTTAAAAATTATGGAATTTTTAACATATCAACATACAAAAATTATTTATTATGTTTATTTAGTATATGAAATGATTAATTTTTTATTATATTTATTTAGTATATGAAATGATTAATTTTTTTTTCTTTTAAATGTATTGATTTGACTTTTGAAATGGATATAATTTTATTATATTAAATTAAAATGTAAAATGATTATAGTAGTTGTTATTATTATTATCATTTATTAAATACATTGTATTTATTATATTTATTTAGTATATGAAATGATAAAATTTTTAGTTTTTTTTAAGTGTTGATTTGACTTGTGAAATGGATATAATTTTATTATATTAATATAAAATGTAAAATAATTATAGTAGTGGTTATTATTATTATTATCATTGATAAATATATTGTATTGATTATATTTATTTAGTATATGAAATGAATAAAATGTTTTGTTTTTTTAAGTGTAAGGCTTTGATTTCTGAAATGGATATAATTTTATTATATTAATTTAAAATGTGAAATGATTATAGTAGTTGTTATTATTATTATCATTTATGAAATATATTGTTTTAATTTGTGTTAAAAAAATGTTAATGGTTGGTAATATTTTAGGAGATTTGACCTATGATTTTCTGATAAGTGAGGTACTTAGCAACAAACATTCGATCAACTAAAAAATCCATTAGGGTTATGTTAATGGTCAGTTAGTTAGTGTTATATATATATATATATATATATAGTTAATGGTTATATATATATATATATATATATATATATATATATATATATATATAGATATTAAAGAGCAAAAATTTAATTAATTAATTAAAACATAAAAAAGTTATTATTGATAGTTTTCACTATTTTTATTAAAAATAAAATAATTACTTATCAAAAAGCACTTGAATAATATTCTTAAAAAAAACCTCTAAAATTTCAAAAAAACTTACGATTATTTTCAATTAATACAATAAGTAAACATACATAAAAATACATAAATAATTATTATATATCTTATACAAATACATACATAAGTATAATATTTTTACATCATAAGGCATTCCCCTCTAAAATGAACTCCCCCAAATGCCTTTCTGTCCTAATCTTAACCGTCATATCCATTGTTAGATGATTCAACAATGATTTGTCGTCCAATTTAATTAGAAAACATTAAAAAACTCTTAAGGTAATTAGTTAATTAAAAAAATTAATTAATTGTCATTCTCGTTACCCTACCCAACCGTATGTGCACCCAGCCGGTCCGTCATGCACACGCAGACAGCCGCGTTTCCTACAGAGAAGGGCAGGGGGCGTGCAGAGGAGGGCGGGGTGTGAATAACTTTGTTGCAGGAGGATGAGGAGGGCCGTGGAGGGCGGGGGTTGAATGCCTTCTTCTTTGCTGTAGGAGGATGAAGAGGGTTGTGTAGGGACACTTTTTCTGCAAGAGGAGGAGGACCAGGAGGATGAGGAGGGCCAGAAGGAGGATTAATCAGTTGGCAGTTTTGCCTTGCATCTGAATCTAGCAGCCTCTGCATCAGAACTAGTTATGGTGGTAGTTATTAGGTTATGGTATACATTTTGGGGTTACTGTTCACATTTCTCATCTCATATCAGTATTTGTAGTATTTGCAGCCTTCTCATATCAGTGTTTATAGTATTTGTAGCCTTCACATAGTAGCCTTCGGCAGATTTGCAGCATTCCACCTGTCAGGTTAGTTAATTTACCTCCAGATTTCCCTTTTCATGTTGCTGAGCTTTCTGTCGGCACTCATCAACACCTTAATATTACATATCTTGATGATCTGGGTATGTAGATGTCTCAACCAAACAATTTATGGAACTGGAACTTTCAGCTAACTTTGGTTTCTAGATGACTAAATATTTAGTTGTATTTGATAGGAATTTGTTCTACTATGTCACTTCTCTTCATTCTACCATCCTTCTTTGCTTCCTGTTGCCTGCCTTTACTATTGTCAACCACTGTTCCATTTTGATTATATGCATTGTTGTTCCTGAGAACCTGCAACTCAGTTGTATGGAGTGTTTTCTGATCGGGTTTATTTTTGGGTCTAGTATGTGCGTTCACCATGACTATAGATGGAAAATAGTGTTACTTCTGCCTTTGGAATTCTTCATTCCCAGAAGTCAATTTCAGGGAATGGAGATTTTGGGACCGCCCCTAGAGAACATCAGGCTCGTCTTTCCCAGTCCTGGCAATGCCTGCTTTCGAGCCCTGCTCCACTCCTACCATGGTTCTTTTTCTTGTACCTGGAATGACAACACTTGAGTCCCTTGCATTTTTCTGAACCTCGGCCTGACTGTGATCACATTGAGACTTACCTCGATATTTCCCTTTTCATGTTGCTAAGCTTTTTGTCGGCACTCATCAGCACCTTAATATTATTTCATGGTCCTGTTTATTTAAAATTTTGTTATTTTGTTGTTTGAAACCATTGAAATTCATTATTGCACATGAGGTTGCCACTCGGTCTGTTTCCTGGTTGTGGGTTTTTTTATGCGGCTTATTTTGGGGTCCAGTATGTGCGTTCACTGTGACTGTAGATGGAAAATAATGTTACTGCTACCTTTAAACAAGGGTAATTAATGTTAAAGCGGAACATGGTATTAATGTTTTTTGAAAACCCCAAAGATATGAATACTAGAAATCCAGGATTTAACAAAGCTGCATACAAGCACATAACCTCAATTGCTAGCGGTCAATTTCTAGTGGTGTAGGTTCAGGGAAAACATGTATTCCAACCTGAGAGGCATTGAACATTTTATCCCAAGGGAGGGAAATTGTTTATTAGATCAAGCATCTTTCTATTTCAGATTCATACATCCTTCTTGCTAAGCGTTCCCACAGCTCGATTTCACCCATCTCTCAATTGTTGTTGTACGTGATTGGGTATAGCCATATGCTTGCCTGAATGTTATGATAGAGTAAAGTTTGGAATGCATTTGGGTTCTCACCAACAACCATTGTGGACCTGGTATAGAATCCACACGCCCACAACAATTACATTGATTGTGTTTTTAATGTTTTGATCAATGAATTGGTATAATTGATTGTGCTTTGTAGAAACCAAAGTTAATAGCTCATTTATGTGTATTATCCAGTTCATTCAATCATATGCTACAGCCAGAATCCCTCTTGTGATGCATTTCCTAATAGTTACAACCTTCAGGAATAGTTTATTCAATAGGGGTATATATCTAGATTCAGTTGCTCCCAGCGATGGGCATGGTATCTCACCTACAACGAACTGTGATTCAACAGATATGCCATTGTTCAAAAGCATATGAAATCAAACTGATCACCTAGGTTTACATTAGTTTATTTAAATTAACCATCCTCAATAGAATCTTGTTGTAACTTTCACAATGACAATGTAGCATTCTATATGCTTAGTGAATTGAATGCAAGGACTTTGAGAAAATAAAAGACAGTGAAGCAATCAAGCATCATATCACCTATCTATATTTGATCGATCACTCTAAACCCAAGAGAATCAGAATAGTTATCTTCAACCAGTGTAGCAGGACAACTTAGAAGCATAACCATTCATCCATGACAGAATAAAACAATAACTGGTAACTGTTGTTAACCAAGATGAGCCTCTCCTAAACGGCTCTCATTCCAGCATTTTAAAATTCAAATTAAAAACCAGTTTAGCCTATGTTGTTGTAAAAAAGAAAAATGTTTTGACCAAAATGTAGATTCTATTGATGTCTATTGGATATAATTTTGTTGTAAATAAAAGTGTAATTTTGTTGTAAAGAAAAGTGTGTGTGTGTGTCCGTGTGTGTGTGTGTGTGTGTGTGTGTGGAGGCTAAAAGGAATCTGAGGCCCACTTGAATCCTCTGTTGAATTGGGATCTTGGTATTAATAGCAAGCAGCTCCCAAACAAGCAGAGCCTCGAAGCCAAACTAAAGAATAATTCATTGTATCTATTGGTGATCATTGACTTTGGAAAATACTAACCAGACCAAGCTTAAGAACTTATCAAAGAAATAGAATTTGCAGAGTAACAACTATTTATTTTCATCAAGGATCTATGCTTATGAGATACGCAATGGCCTGATGTTTATTGCTAGGATTGTGAGGACCCATTTCCCATTAAAAATTTCATTCCATCACCAACATGATTTATGTTTCTAGATTTGAAGAATGTTCTATTATTCCAAGTTCAGATTCTCTCTAAGGAACCAAGTTTTTGATGCATTTTATTCATTCCAAGCTTTTCATGTTTTGCTTCTACCCTTCATCATCGGGCTCTTTTTTTCTCTCTTCACTCCAATGTCCTTTTTATCCACAACTAACTTGCATATTTAATGGGTTTCTTTGGAATTTCAACCATCATAATGATTAGTATCATATTATGAGTGAGAAGTCTTGGATTATTCATTCAACTTTGCAAAAATAAATTTCATTATTACAAAGTTAAAAGGGAGGAAAATTGTTAATAGATCATTTATGTGTATTAACCAGTTCATTAAATCATATTCTATAGCCATAATCCCTCTTGTGATGCATTTCGTGGCAGTTGCAGACTTCGGGAATAGTTTATTCAATAGGGGTATATCTATATTGAGTTTCTCCCAGCGATGGGCATGATATCTCAACTACAACGCACTGTGATTCGACAGATGTACCATGTTTATATAGGTTGGATATATATGTGTGTGTGTGTTCATATAGGTTTATATATATATATATATATATATGCTAAATGGAATTAGAAGCAAGCAGGTCCCAAACAAGCAGAGCCTCAAAGCCAAACTAAAGAACAATTCACTGGATCTATTGATGAGCATTGACTTTGGAAAATAGTGAGCAGACCAAGCTTAAACACTTATCAAAGAAATAGAATTTGCAGAGTAACAACTGTTTATTTTCATCAAGGATCTATGTTTATGAGATACACCATGGCCTACTATTTACTGCTAGGATTGTGAGGACCCATTGCCCATTAAAAATTTCATTCCCTCACCAACATGATTTATGTTTCTAGATTTGTAGAATGTTCTATTAGTCATTTAGCTACATTTATTAGTTTTACATATAAAAATAATAATTTATTTTATAAATTAAGATTTAGCCAAATACCAAATTAATGTATAAGACTCCTTATTTGTGAAAAGCAGCTCAAGGTCAGTTTAGAAACATAACCTTGCATACTTTGTTTCCAATAAAAACTATTAATGGAAAACTGCCATTGGATTCCAAGTTCAGATTCTCTCTAAGGAACCAAGTTGCTGATGGATTTTATTCAGTCTGAGATTTTCATGTTTTTCTTCTGCATTTTATCATTGAGCTCTTGTTTTCTCTCTTCCCTCCAATTTGCTTTTTATCCACAACTAACTTTCATATTTAGCCTGGTTTATAAATAGAACATTGCATACTCTATTTCCAATAAAAACTATTGATGGAAAACTTCCATTGGCTTCCAATTTTAGATTCTCTCTAAGGAACCAAGTTGTTGATGCATTTTATTCATTCCGATTTTTTCATGTTTTTCTTTTGCCCTTCATCATCGAGCTCTTTTTTGTTGTCTTCCCTCCAATTTCCATTTTATCCACAACTAACTTGCATATTTAGCCAAATACCAATTAATGTATAAGACTCCTTATTTGTGAAAAACAACTCAATGTTGGTTTAGAAACAGAACCTTGCATACTTTGTTTCCAATAAAAACTATTGATGGAAAACTGCCATTGGCTTCCAAGTTCAAATTCTCTCTAAGGAACCAAGTTGCTGATGCATTTTATTCATTTCGAGTTTTTCATGTTTTGCTTCTGCCCTTCATCATCGAGCTCTTTTTTTCTCTCTTCCCTCCAATGTCCTTTTTATCCACAACTAACTTGCATATTTAATGGGTTTCTTTGGAAGTTCAACCATCATAATGATTGGTTTCATATTCTGAGTGAGAAGTCTTGGATTATTCATTCAACTTTGCAAAAATAAATTTCATTATTACAAAGTTAAAAGGGAGGGAAATTGTTAATAACTCATTTATGTGTATTATCCAGTTCATTCAATCATATGCTACAGCCAGAATCCCTCTTGTGATGCATTTCCTGGCAGTTACAACCTTCAAGAATAGTTTATTTAATAGGGGTATATATCTAGATTCAGTTGCTCCCAGCGATGGGCATGGTATCTCACCTACAACGAACTGTGATTCGGCAGATGTGCCATTGTTCTAGAGGCTGGATATAATTTTGTTGTAAAGAAAAGTATATTTATATATATAGAGGCTAAATGGAATTTGAGGCCCACTTGAATCCTCTGCTGAATTGGGACCTTGGTATTAGAAGCAAGCAGGTCCCAAACAAGTAGAGCCTCGAAACCAAACTAAAGAACAATTCACTAGATGTATTTATGAGCATTAAATTTGGAAAATAGTGAGTAGACCAAGCTTAAACATTTATCAAAGAAATACAATTTGGAGAGTAGCAACTTTTTATTTTCATCAAGGATCTATGTTTATGAGATACGCCATGGCCTACTGTTTATTTCTAGGATTGTGAGGACCCATTTCCCATTAAAAAGAAGTTCAATGTTGGTTTATAAACATAACCTTGCATACTCTGTTTCCAATAAAAACTATTGATGGAAAACTTCCATTGGCTTCCAAGTTCAGATTCTCTCTAAGGAACCAAGTTGTTGATGCATTTTGTTCAATCTGATTTTTTCATGTTTTGCTTTTTCCCTTCATCATCGAGCTCTTTTTTTCTCTCTTCCCTCCAATTCCATTTTTATTCGTAACTAACTTGCATGTTTAATGGGTTGCTTTGGAAGTTCAACCATCATAATGATTGGTTTCTTATTCTAAGTGAGATGCCTTGGATTATTCATTCAACTTTGCAAAAACAAATTTCATTATTACAAAGTTAAAAGGGAAGGAAATTGTTAATAGCTCATTTATGTGTATTATCCAGCCATGAGGATGAGGTACTTTATGTTAGAATCTCCCCTTAGTGTTTTTGTTGTTTTTCTTTTATGTATCTCGTAGAAAGAATTCCTAACAATCCCTTAAAGGATTCCTAACAGTCCCAAAAATGTTCATAATGTCATGACCAATACTTCCAACACCCTCAAACATTTTCATTAAAACATCTCCAATTCTTTTTTATGTCGAACTTCTCAGCATTAGACCATTTCTCAATTTGTTTGTTTCAGATACTCAGAGACTGCATTTTTCTTTGTCAGTTGATTTGAGCATGGTTTCATCAATACTTTACAATATAATATGATTATATTATTGCTAAACTATCACTATCCTCTTATTCTTCATAATTATTCTTTGTCTGTAAATTTCAAATATTAGCGAGAAGAAGCAAGAATTGAAGCTTGGATAAATCTGTAGACTTCAAAAGCTGAAGCTGAAACCAAAAAGCTTGAGGTATAAGGAGTGTGCCTATAAATATTTGTACACATTTTTCTGTTAAAATATTCAATGATATTTCGTCCAGGCAACATCTTTGTCTGCTACCTAACAATTGGCAAATTGTCTTGGATAGCTTAATAATTAGATTGTAGGGTACAAAAATTTGAAACACCATGCATTTGGCACGAATCTTACTTCTACTGAAAAGGAAATGTTGGTATGCATTGAATGGCATTTCTCCACTTTTCATTTGGTGGAGACTATAGCATTTAGAACATATTTCACAGCTTAGGTTTCAACCATAATAGGAATTTTTCATACGAATGCAGAATCTCGTGAGATTAAGACCATGAAAAATATGCCAAAAGTCCTTTTCTATGTGGGGATGGGTAGCCAGGGTAGCCTTTATAAATGTGCCCTGTCTCATTGACATGATCATTTTGATGTATATTATTTTGTGTCTCTTTGTACAATTAAGATGCATTTTACAAAATGGGAAAACAAAGGGAGAGCAGGGTAGACACTGCTTGCATATAAGAAACGAATCCATGAAATGGTACAAACACCATGAATCCATACCTGCAAAATAACATCTTAAATTAGACAGGAGTTTTACTTCAAATGCTTTTTTGGGTTGCACATTCAAAGGCTACACAATTTCTAAATCTACACCCATGCTTATTATCACTGGGTGCTAGGGCGCCTGCCTGATTGTTTCTAACATGCGTAGGTTTATGAAATTTTCAATTTATAGTATTAAGTATGCTACGCCTGTCTGATTGTTTCTAACATGAGTAGGTTTCTGAAATTGTCAATTTACAGTTTAACTATGTTTGAAAGAGAATGATCATATGGAATTTGTTGTCATGAATCTCTTCTTTTTTATGTTTACAAGCCTAGATAACCACTCAATTACAAACAAATTGAATATGCTTCCTTCCCTTTAGTTCATAAATTTTCATGTAGTGTTATAGGAATGTAATGAATGTTAAATATATTACTCGAAGAAAACCACATGTATGAGTTTTGTTATGTATAGTACTAATTTTTTTATCTCTACTTTCAAAAAATGACAATAAACCTTACTGAGAATGTTATTTTCTCAATGCTCTCTGGATCAAATCATATTCAACCATACCTACAAATTGTTGAACTTGAACCTGTTCAATCAATACAAAATTCAACACCATGATATCACACTGCCATCTCTGGTGGCACACATATGAAACACCTTATGCTTCCAACAGATTTCAATGACCTTGCAGCAAGAGGCTTGCTACAAAAGGGTTGTGTTATACATCTTAAAAGTTGGACTACTTCAGCTATTGGTCCATCAATGTAAGTTTGTTATAAATTTCTTATTTCAACTTTAACATTTTTATCGATAGCACTTCCGACTCTAACAATTATTCCTATGACTCTCATTTGCTGTGTAGGTTAATAAATTTAATAGACTTCGAGATTCCTCCGTCATCTGCACCCTTAATTGGAAATCCAAAAAATATGAGTATCCCGATCACTTCTAAAGAAGACACTCCCTCCTCATCGAACCAAGATCATTCATTAAAAAGGCACTACCCTCTTCCAACTACTCCAACCCCATCTGTCATGCCAGTCGAAATTCCCATCAAATCACTAAACCTTTACCATTCAAATTGGTGCATAAAAGCATATGTTCAAAGGAAAACAACTCTTCGATAATTTCATAATCAATATGGACTTGGTAAAGTGTTTGTCTTTGACATGTTCGATACATAAGGTGGATAAATACATATTACTTGTTTCAACAATGTCGCCAAATATTTTTTTGACAAAATAAAACTTGGAAATGTGTACATTGTCTCTAAAGGGAACGTGAAAATGGCTAATAAGCAATAAAACCACTTAAACAATGATTAGGAAATTTTTTTAAATGCAACATCTACCATAAATCATGTTTCCAGCAGAAAAAACATAACCCAGCAGTGCAATTCAATATAAAATCAATCAATGATACCAGAACAACAAACATCAACTCCATTGTTGATGTTCTTCGTATTGTCATTGACATTTCCAGTGTGTGCACTATACATAGAAAAGATGGATCTGAAGTTACTAAACAAACACTACAACTTCAAGACATGTCTGGGTATAACATGGATGCGATCTTTTGGGAAGGAAATTTTGATGTCGTATCACAAGAAATATCCTCCCTATGTGTTGTAGGAAATGACCCCATCATTGCAATCAAGTCTTCCTATGTAGGATAATTTAATAGAAAAAATGTCAGCACTACAACGAGATCCATTATTCTTGTAGATCGTGACATTAAAGAGGTCCACACGCTAAAGTCATGGTTTAAAAAAGAAGGTTCCACTGCAACTTCTACATCCTTGACAACAAGATATTCAACTCCTTTTGGCCATCAATAAAACAAAATAAAAATTGTTGATATTTATAGCATGGATTCCTCACAGAAACGAGCATTCTTCCAATTGAAGGGCACAATAACAAAAGTTGGGAAGGATAGATTTTATGACATTTCTTGCCCGTCCATCTTTGATGGGAAAAAATGCATGAAAAAACTTATTCCACAAAATACGGGCATGTGGTTTTTCCCAAAATGCAACACTGAAGTAACTGAATGTGATTACAGATACTTACTTAAGATCGACATACAAGATCACACTGGTGAATTAGCTTCAATTGTTGCTTTCGAAGATGTGGGATCTACAATTCTTGGGATTAATTCCAAAGACCTCTATTTGTTATCCTCAGATCCAGATTTAATCAAGGAAATTGTCTCCAAATCACTATGGACAGATCATATATTCACACTATCAGTGAAGATAGAAACATTTAAAGGAATACCATGGTTGAAATGTGTTATCATGAAAGAAGAAAGCTTGCATTTCACAACAGAATGCAACAACATCCTTTGAGAAATTTATAACATGTCGATATCGTCGATAGATATCGTAAAATGTATTTTTCGCTTTTTTACAGTTTATATTATCTTATTTTATAAATACAATTTTGAACCATATACTATTGCATGCCTTCTCACCAAATTCTCTTGTTTAGTATCGAAATAAACATTCGTCGTCCATTGTATCTAGCATTGTGTATGTACACTTATTCATATTGTTTTAACAAATGAGGTAACTTGCTGCATTACACATGCAAAAATCTACATGTATGAATGAAAATTACTTAAGTGTTTTTTCAAACACATTATCCAAATAAAAAATTCACATAAAACTACTCAAAACTTCAATTTCTTTCTCCTCTTTCACTTTTATATAATAACATGGTTGTTCTCTCCAAATAGCATTCATGCTTTCCCCTCACTTGCCTATAGGTACCATAACTTTTGCAAATGTCTTCTTCTTGTAATGATGAACGCGCCTGAAGATACTATGCAACAAATAATGAATGAATAAATGCACGCCGACGTGAGATTTATCACCCAAAAAAAGGTGTCACAAAATGTAAAAAAAACAAAAAGCGGAAGGAAAACAAACATTCATCGTCCGAAACATATGGTGAAAATTCACATTTTCCATCAAACCTCTCCATATTTCCCAATTGCCACCCCGAAAACAATCCTCCTTTGCAATTATCAAACTCTCTATCTTTTCAACAAACAAATACATCCATACCTCATTACCCTAACCTCTCCTTTGCACATGCTTTCGGAAACGTTTACACTAATGAAGCACATCGATAATTCCGTGCAAAGATTAATAAACTTTCACCTAAATTTCCATGATCCATTTGTCTTGAATCATATCCTGGAATAAATATCCGTAATTCGAACCAATTGTATTGCTGCTCCAAATGCATATTTGAAACAAAGGGTCGTCGCTTCTCATTATCAAACAACATGGACCCTGGTCCTCAGCCAGCTATCCTTACGTCTCTTTCACAAATAGAAGAAATTCTCATTGCTAGGGTTAACCCTATACTCTAAGTAACACATGCACATTGTGGCCAATATAAATACAGTGGCCACACAATTTGTTTTCCACAAGACATTACAAAAATTACAAACATGTTGCCATGACGTGTTGAAGACTTGGACATTCTAATTGTCACCCATCATAGTAATGACCATCATGCTTATGATTGCATTATCAATAGACATCGTGTTCTTGCTGCATTAGAATACAAATTGGCAAATGACCCATACTATAAGAATGCTCGTATTGATAACAACACACTAGCATCCTTACTAGCAATCCCCACCAATGTCTCCTCCTCCCTTTGCCATTCCAATACCATAGAAACAACTGTCCACCTTTCACCTGAACCACCACTTGAGCCCACTGAAGATCCGTAAACCCATCCCTACACCACACATCATCATTCATACCCATTATTCCCAATACAAATACAGAAATCCAATAAATACACCATTATTTAAATGCTTACAACCACCATTTTGATACTACAATTTATTGGCCACCAATTGGCTTATCCCCAATCAATGAATACAAGAAAGGTCTACTCTCTATGGCTTTCCCTACCCTTTTCCCCATAGGAGTTGTAATGCGAAATCAACTAAGAACGAAAGCAGTGCAGTTACATGAATACACACTTCATCTCATACGTTACTAGATAATAGATTTGGCAAGCACCCACTCTTTTATTATTACACATATAATCTCATGATGTGACATCGCAATCAAGAAACAACCTCCATTTTTGTGAAAAAAAATATCGAAGATAACTTTCCAACATCTATTGAAGATCTGAACATCCGATTAGAACAGTTTCCAGATGAGTAGTTGGCAGAACAAGTCATGTGATTCGGTTGCTCTTTATATGGAACAAGATCTTTTTTGTACAAAGATAAAAATGAACTAACAGACATGATATCTTTGCTTGGTTTCCCAATGTTCTTCTTCAAATTAAGTGCAGGTGATATAAAATGGCCTGATATTCATGCAATGATGCTCGGATGTCACCCTTTTGATATTGCAAAACAACAAAAATGGTGAAACGATAACATTATCTCTAACCCACATTTAACATCACTATATATGCACCATAGATTGAAAAAATTTCATGAAGTTAACTTAGAGAAACACTTGAAGACGAAAGACTACTAGTACAGGTACGCATTCTACCACATTTCTTTCGTAACTCTCTAAACATCAAACCTCATATACTAAAAAATTATCTTACACAAATGCATACTTGATAGGTATGAATGGCAACATAGAGGATCTGCACACATCCATGGTTTCCTTTGGATAGAAAATGCACCTGATATGGACAGCCTCAACTGGGAAGACACAGAAGAAGTTGATATTTCTAGGCAATTCTTCGACAAATATATTTCATCTTGGAACCCTTGTATTCCTTCGCTTTCAAACCAACCAAATTCTCAAATAAATTCAGAAGACCGTTGTCTATTGTCTACGTTGAAAATTTTTAGAAGAAATCCTTTCAATGATTATGAACAACTCATCAATTCCGTTGAACGTCACACAAAATGCACTGAAAGCACATGCCTAAGAAAGAAAGGATCCTCATTCAAATGTCGTTATAAAGCACCATGGGAATTACATCCAAAATCATCCTTATTCATTGCCTCCAATGGCCAAAAAGCATACACCCCTGCTTGCAATGTTGATTGACTCAATACCCCTAACCCTACCATCCTATCTATTTGGCATGCAAATGTTGACTACCAACTAGTACTCTCCATACATGCTATACATAAATATATCGCAAAATATGCATCCAAATCAGAATAAATAAATAAACAAAAATAAATAAATAAAATAAAATAAAAGAAATATATCAGAAAGCTTCCACCACATGCTACGTAGAATTTTCCTCACTTCACCCATTGCTGACCCAGCAATATCTGCATTTTGAAAATTCCTTGCAAAAAACCTTGTTGATCGTGACATTGGAACACAAGAAACCTGCCATATGCTGCAAAAATTACCATTAACATTGTGTAGTCAATCGTTATTTTCTTTAAATGTAAGCCAAAAAATTTATATGCGCCTTCTACAAACTAACACCAACTCTTCTACATCACCATACATCATATATACATATATCCAACACCCATCTACTCTAGAATCCACATCACTTATAGAAGTAGCAAGATCCTCGTCATGTGATCCTTGTCGCAAAATAAACAAATGGGAACTTCGACCTACAAAAGCAATTATTTGGGTCATACCACGCTACTCCATACCATCCACAACAAAACCTTTCCATGTTGACTTTTGTTGAGTTGAACTTAAGCAATACAAACCCTTTGCCATATTGTACATGATATAGGATATTATGCTGAAGAATTCATCACAAACTGGAAAAGATTTCGTCCTTTCTACAAAAACCTTCACATCAACACCAAAAAATATCTGATATTGAATCTGTTGCAAATGATAATTCAACTATTCATGAAGCCAATCCTCCAGACACCATGGAAATAAATGAATGGGAATTAATCTCCCAATTATACCCTACAAATGAGCTCCTCATAAATGACCTTGACATGCTTGGCCTTCGTGGCTTTGATGACAACCATAACTGGAATCATACCACTATATCATTAGATCTATGCGATACAATTCAATGAGAATAGCCAGTCTATCCAACGCATTCTTCAAACACATCAACATATCCTGACGACCCTTACTACATTATCTCCAATGCAAAGAAAAGCTCTAAATATTATTTCTAATCATTTTTCTAAGAAGGATATTTTAACTACTCTCAGAATGATAATATAGGGCACTGTTGGTACATGAAATTCCTCCTTATCAGTTGCATCAAAGATATGCTCATAACCCTTGCAAGCCGAGAACCTTCACCGATCATGCTCCTCGCCCCTACAGGTGTTTCCGCCTTCAACATACAAGCATCGACAATCCATTCCGCCCTCCACCTTCCTATAAAGGATCTTACGCCCTTAGAAGGCAATGCTCTTGCGAAATTCCAAGAAGAACTCAAGCATATAAGGTACATACTAATATATGAAATGAGCTTCATTGGGCCAAAGCTTCTAAGCCATACTAATGAACTTCTTCGAAAGGCATTTCCACTGCAAAGAAACACTCCTTTCGGTGGTTCTTCCATTATATTGGTTGGTGATCTCAGCCAGTTGTCGCCTGTTAAAGACATGCCTCTATATGAAGGCATGATTCACAGAAGCGCATTATGGAACACATTCAACACAGTCATCACATTAGACACAATATTTTGCCAACAAGGCGACAACATCGCCCATGTTACTTTTAGGAACATCCTCTAGAACATTAGAAATGAAAATCCAACAATTGACGACTACAACATAGTCATGTCACGCACAAATTCCTTCTTATTAAAAGATGAAATACATTCATTCGATGAGTCCATGCATATATTTCTAACAAATGCTCAAACAATGGTCCATAATAAGAAAATGATAAAATCTCTAAACACTCATGTTGCAAGATCCATTGCTGAAGATGACAACACATATTCCAACATTTCCTCAGAAGACGAGCAACTTGAGTGAATTGTGTTACTATGCAAAGGCCAAAAAGTGATGCTAACTTCTAACCTTTGGGTTTCAACTAGACTTGTTAATGGTTCCCTCGGAGAAATTATAACCATCTTTTACAAAGAATCAACTACACCTCCACAACTTCCAACATTTGTTGTCGTAGATTTTCCCAAATACATCAGGCCTCCTTGGGATGAAATAAATCCCACTCACTTGCCTATTCCAGCAATAAAAAGAAATGGATGTACACAAATTCCACTAAATATGGCTTGGGCATTAACCATACATAAATCTCAAGGTATGACACTGCCAAAAGCAACAATTGACATTGGGAAAACTGAACACCAAGGTCTCACATTCATGACAATTGAGTACCTTTTCTACAAGGTCTCTGGATTTTCCCTGCATTCAGTTTTGATCGTTACAATAAAATAAAAGACAACAAAAACATTTCTTTTAGAAAACATGGAGAAGAAATTCTCCATTCAATGCCACCTGTCAACAATCTTCTCCAATCCATATGTTAACATCACCAAAAGGTTTCCTATATTTATTAAGCTCAATCTATTTCATAACATACCTTTCATATCTTTGGACAATAATCAAATCTAATCATTATTAATACATGGTTGCAAATATTACATTTTCATTATATTTTCTATACACTTGATTCTAACATTTTCTTTCTTTTGCAATAGACATATGGACTCAGAAATAGCACAACTATATAACTATTGTGACGAAATTGAAGCATCAATACTTACATTGCAACATATACAAAACAGATTTCTTCTGGTACCGAATCCAACAGTACCATTATACTACCTCCGTCCAACTATACAATTATTACTACAAATTAAATATGCTCTGAAACACATAATCCACATTCATCAACGTGACAGAATGCGAAAAATACGGGCAAAATGGCAATCAAGAAATATGCATCTCCAACTACACATAAATCTCCAATGGTGTTTGATATGCCATCGTTCACCTTGCATCTTCGACTAACAATATTTAAATCCCCATGACAAAGGTAAGTTCATTTCCATTCATTCCAATTTCATTTTAACACAACTCACATGCAAACTATTACTAATAAATTTCCACAATTAATTTACATATTACAAACTTTAACAAAATATACATTTTCCAGGTTCATTGCTGCTTCTTCAGGTCTTCGATGCCTTCAACAAGTTTCGATGCATCTTCAAATATGGAATGACAACCACAATGTTCTTCACAATATTATATTTCTTTTCTCACCTCATCCATTACAATCTACTACTTGTATTTTTCAATTGAAACTTGAAAAAGGATCTTTGAAGATCAAGAGACATTCTTCGTTACAAACATTGTACTTTCTGTAAATTCCACCTAATGTATATCACTTAGCTTCATCTTCCACCATTACATGAAATCTTGTTTATTAAATATTATTATCAATAACCTTTCCCATGTAAACTACTACTAATGAATTTCCACAATTAATTTACATATTTCAAATATTAATAATACTTCTACATCACTTTAACAAAAAATACTTTCAAATATGGAATGACAACCATGAGGTTGTTCACAATGTCGTATCGTTTATTTCAACTCTTCCATTACAATCCACTAGTATTTTTTAATAACGCCATAAATATGTAACATATGGAAAAAAAAATCTCCAAATACAAAAAAAAAACCTTAAAATAATGTACAAAAACATGTTCACATAAACAACAACTACTACATGGATAATGGATAACCTCTACATGACATTAACTATAACTCATTATCATCCACCCTTGCTTTCAAGAATGTCCATTCACATGTTGCTATTCTTCCACACACTACTATTACTTACAAAATATCCATATTCAAAACACACATAACTAATACTTTCAACTGTAACTCAATATCATCCACCCTTGCTTTCAACAATGTCCATTCACATGTCACTATTCTTCTACACACTACTTTTATTTACAAAATATCCATATTCAGCATACACATAACTAACAATTTCAATTGCAACTCATTATCATCCACCCTTGCTTTCAACAATGCCCATTCACATGTCACTATTCTTCCACACTCTATGCCTTATAGTGTTTCCTTTGCAACATCAGGTGCAAATGCTAGTATAAGATAATTTAGCCAAAGACATACATGTAAATATAAAAAAAATATAAATATAAATTTGATCACAAGTACAACTCAACACACAAAATATAGAAAACTATATATATAAACAAATAACTATTTTAAAAACCACTCAAACAAACAAAGAAATTGTCAAAAAAAACCATTCACACATTCAAATGCAATTTCAAACATATAGTCACATAAATACAATTTCAAATTTAAAAACACATTAGAATATTTAAAAAAAATATACAAACACAAAAAATCAAGTAAAAAATTTCTCTACCATTCCCACACATTCACATTTACAAAAGAAAATATATAATGTAAAAATCCAATCAAACATTAGAAAAATTCAAATTACTAAATTAAACATTTTCAAAACCACTCTCAAACATTTATAATTCAAATAAACACATCCAGTATACAATTACAAGTTATTAAAAAACACATACAATTTCAAATCAATATAACAATACCAATAAACATAATCAAAATTACAAACACATTTATATATACACAAACAATTTTAAAACAAATACACATACATATACATGAAACAAAGAATCGCAAGATGCTAATTTTTATTAACAAATGCAAAAATATAAAACACACAACATATACATCAAACAAACAATCACAAGATACCAATTTTTATCAACAAATGCAAAAATATATTTTTAAATTAAAATTAAAATATTAACATTTTCAAAACCACTTATACACACACAATTTCAGATAACCAAAACATAACATACAAACACAAGTAAACATCATATCTACCAACATACATACATTGAAATAAACAACCATTATACATTTTCAAATAAACAAACAAAATACGAAAGTCAATTATTGTTATTATTTTTTAAAAATTGCGCACGAATAATTAATTTTAAATATAAATAAAATTGTGTTTTATTAAAAAATATAATTTTAATTCTTAATAAATATTTTATTTAATATTATAATTAGAAGATAGAATAAAATTGTTATATATATGGTTTATAGTGTTTTTTACGAATATTTTATTTAAAGTTGAAATATATGTTAAATTGGTTTTAGATTATTTATTATTATACTAATGCATATTAAGAAGTTTTTTGAAATATTTCTTGTTCACGAGGCTTTGGATTGAGAGTGAATGGGTGCATTATTAAGGCACTCCTTACCATAGGTCACTAGGGTTTTGGATTGACAGTGAATGAGTGCACTACTAAGGCACTCCTTGCAATAAGTCACTGGTTCAAATCCCTCGTGGGTGCTTACTTACCCAAAAAAACAAAATATCTCTTAAATTTATTTTTATATTATATATTATTATAATAATGCATATTAAAAATTTAAATAATATATATATCTATATATATATATATATATATATATATATATATATATATATATATTTTTTCTGAGTAAAGACTATTCTATTATGTATAAATAAAAGAGGAAAATATTTACAAAGAGGTTGGAACCTCTGAGGGGGCTAAAGCCAGCCCTCTGTCAAAAAAACTTCTGCCATCAGCTCTTAACTGTCTGTTTACATAGATAAAAACGAGAGCCCAAGACTCTGTAGAACTAGACACCACCACCAAAAACCAAAAACTAGAAGACGATGGAGAATTATACAGAAAAAAGCGGACGTGGACAACAACGGTAGCACAAAACCGCTTCGCCAAAACCGCTAGTATATCGGGCCGCCGTCGACCATCAAGCAGTTTCTGTATGAACGGGCCCGATATAATCTCTTGTTGACGCGTGGCTCTCTCCATACGTCATCATTTCTGACTTTTCAGGACATAAAGTTCAGCAAAAAGGGGCCATCCGAAATACTCCACCGCCGTCCGATCTGCTCCATCATTTTTGGTCGTTGATTGTTTCAACCTGAGGTGGTACTTCTACATATGCATCGTTGGCTTTGCTGGGAGAGCTGACCCATTCAATCATCACATTATCTTCGACATCCATAATACTGCGACCAGGAGGCAACACCGGATACAGCAAAGTGCCTGAGAACTGCGACGGTGCACAAGGAATGAGCTCCTCGTGTTGAGGAGTCTGCTGATGACGCGCACCCTCTTCATGACCTTCGGCATGCTATGCCTCTGGAAGATTGAGGATTTCCTCTGCCATGCTCCCTTGAGAACCCTCAGAATTCTGAGAGAGAGTCCTATCCATGGATTGTTCATCAGAGCCAGAGAGGTCATCTTCTTCCTCTGAGAAGATGACTGTGACAATAGCAGAGATAGTAGGCTTGTTTAGCTTGCTTTTAAATGTGAAACGGGAGGAGTGGAAAGAACTGTAGAGGGACGGACCAGAGTGGTCGGATGATGGTGAGGCCGGCGAGACAAAAGCTAGCGGGGAAATGCGTCGTGGAGCAGGACCTCCCCTTCCTCTAACATTCCCACGAGTGCCTGAACTGCTACCCCTCCGGGAAATTCCTCGACGTCAGGCCATAACATCAATGATGGATAAATTAAGAGAACAAAAGGGTTGCAGGGGAAGAAGAACGACCCACCCCAATTTGAAATAAACAGAGGATAACAGTACTCAGAGTAGAGAGCGCCCAGGGAAAGCACCGCACAGATAGAAATCAGAACCCCTAAATAAATTCCAGAATTGTCTGAATGAGTCCCCCACCCTGCCCAAGCAGCTTCGACAGACACCGTAACACTACCTATTACAGTTATATACCAAAAGAAAAAACATTGACCATACCAGATGCGAGCCAGAAGAACCGTAATTAAATGCTTGAGGCTGGCCAGATGCGGGCTTCTATGGAGCCATGATGGCTTCCAAATGCTCAGCTCAGCACCCAACTCCTGTGAACCAATTCGACCGGGAATGTCTCTGCTAGAATGAGCCAGAGAGAATGTCGAGCTCTAGGCAATTAAAATGAATCGTATGCTCATCATCTTAAAGAACTTACTCCGCATGCTGTACATCCAATTCCTCATTAATGGGATTTAATGCACTGCATAAATCACCTACTTGCTCCACGATGATGCCCGATGTCGGCGTCGCTCGTATGGGCATCAGGGCTGGAATTTGGATTCCTCTTTACCCATCATACAATTTTTTTTTTACGTTTTAGGTCTTTATGTTGCCCTTCAAAAGACGTTATGTTTAAAATTTTGCCCTTCAAGGGTGATGTTTTGATAATAAATTAACCCTTCACTAATAAAGGTTTCATTAAAAACACATATCTATCATAAGAAAAAAAAAACAAAATGACCATAACACAGAAACGACTTATTGAATTCTCAATTTTGTTGGGAAATTGTATGGAACACTGACAATAAAATCTCCATAATTCTGAAATCAAATGTTCCTTACTCATACATGCCATAGCATTTGTATATATGAAATATTACTAAGGAGATCTTATGGGACGTATAAGATGACCAACAAAGTAAAACTATAAGATGGACTATCCTCTGCATCCTCTCCACGATCATAATCACGTGGAATCAATGTGGGGGTCCACCATAGAGAGTTTGTAGTGAATAAAGTACAGTGTATTAAAGTGTTTTAATATTTCATAAGTGGCGGTAGGTGTTATTCTTCATGAGCCATATCTTTCACGACTTTTAAGTGATATGTTGAGACACTCAATATATGGTGTAGATTGTAGTCAAAGTGACACTTCATCTATTCCACAGATGACATTCTGACATAGGATAACTTTCATAAGTGAGTGGTGAGTCAGTGACCCTTGTGACAAGCCTCTGGCCCAAATAATCCAATAAAGGTGGGTGGCCAATACACTCAGGGAGAGCAAGTGGCAACAAGAAATATGGTCCAAATTTATTATGACAATGAAGATGTTTTTTTCTTTCAGCTAAGTAGGTTTGATATGCACTAGCACACTCATGGATTGATTGTTTGTTTCATTCAAGTGGGAATTTACATTCAGGGAGAGCAAGTGGCAACAAGAAATATGGTCCAAATTTATTATGACAAGGAAGAGGTTTTTTTCTTTTAGCTAAGTAGGTTCGATATGCACTAGCACACTCATGGATTGATTGTTTGTTTCATTCAAGTGGGAATTTTAATGTTGTTTGCATAAGAGATAGATGCATATTCATTGGATTTCAAGGCAACTAATTGGACTTGGATTCTAATCCAACTTACCCTGATCAAATGAACGAATTGTGAGTTATTGAATGACATTCCTTTTAAGGAGTATGAAATAGATATGTTTTATGCCCCTTGTCCCTTCTAAGTGACACCTATGAGAATTCAATCATACTAGATTAAGCATCTGATGAGATCTCATCATGAACAAGACATTTTAAACCAAGCCAAATTTGTTTTTTTGTGGGCATATATATATATATATATATGAATGACATTATTTGATATAAAGTCTCTATAGAATAGATGCTTATTGATCACTTAGTTTTGTAGACATATATTTAAGGAAACTAGGTAATAACCTTTGTTGAATGGTCTCATATCCATTTTCCATGGTTGTTTTTCCTTAGGCTATAGGTGTTTTTGTGCAAGTTGTAAGTATCTATATCTACATTATTTTCATGTTTACAATTGAGTTCTTCAACACCATTTCTACATTTATTAATTTTAATAAGTTAATAAATAGTTTCTAGTAATGTTTTAGATTCATTTCATTTTGATGGCCAAATTATACAATTAACAAATTAGATTTTGGTTTACTTGAATGCTTAAGCCACTTAAACTATTACAAGTATATGTTTAAGTAACGCACCTGGTTGGTGATAGATAGAGTAAAACATATTTCATTTTGATGGTCAAATTGTACAATTAACAAATTAGATTTCAGTTTATTGAATGCTTAAGCCACATAAACTATTACAAGTATGTGTTTAAGTAACACACCTGGTTGGTGATAGATAGAGTAAAACATAAACGACAGTAATAGTTAAATATATACACATTTCTTACAAATTTTATAAAATACTTGTGTTTATAAATTGGAATTGTTGACAATTTTCTTTTTAGTTCTAGAGTATGTCTTAAACTTTCTTTTGTTTGGCTAAGAGTTTGATTTCATGGAATGTAAGGAAATAGGTTAATAGCCCAAGACATATTTGGTAAGAGTGAAATCCAAACTCAGGCTTAGTTTTTCTTGAATAACCATGATAAGTCACCCTGGATTATGGATAGCGTCTAGTGATGATTGTCCCCAATGTAAATAACTAAAACATCATAAAGAAAACACTAAACTTTTTAAAAAGGTTGTATTTATTAAGTTTTAATTATTTAAAGTTTTAATTAACAAAATAATGATTTAAACCATACAAAACTACAATTTCTTTAAAACATGCCATACTTGATTCCAATAAAAAAAACTAAAATAATTAATAATATATATATAATAAACACTTTTCTAAATTTAAATTTTCCAAACAAAATAATAATAACTATATCTATTAATAAACTAAAACCAAAACTAAACTTTTTATAAAATTAATATAAAAAATAACACTTTTTCCAATTTTAAATTAATAAAAAAAATAATTATTTTAATAAATATTAGTCAAAATACATTAAAAAAAGCGTTGTTTAAATTACATAAAATGCAAACTAATGGATTTAAATGGAAATTTGTCACAATGGTGTCTACTCTTCAAACCGTTGGAAGAGTTTATTTATCATAAAAGCTCGGCTTCAAATTCAAATGTTAGATTATCACATCCTCTGAAGATAAAACGCAACTCTGCTCAAAGTATAGAAACAGTCCTATATAAATGTTTTTTTCAGGGTCGAGACTTATAATCCATTCGAGGATCGGGAAGTTGCCATGGTCTTATGCCGAAACTCACAGAGTTGTCTTCCATACTAAGAGTCCTCTGGCTGTCTGCATTATACAACTCTACAAATATTATTGTTGCATAACGGCAAGACTGAATAACTAGGAGCTCCTATACTTTAGAAGATAAAATTACAATGCAAGTCACATCTGATAAGGAAAGCTTTTTGTATTTCAAAATTAACGGTCGTAGTAGCACTTGGTTCGAATTCCAATGTTTTGCAGTAGATATTTTCAGATTTTGAAATCTCCAGGCCAAGATTCGAAATTAAAGTTTATTGGTTGATAAGATCATGATGGACTTATTAGAGGGTCTGTTCCAGGTTGAAGTGGAAAGGTGTCAGTTGTTATATAAAATATTAATAACGTTTTCAAAAATAACTTGGCCGTCAAAAATACGTTCTGCACCCGTCCAAACACGTCATGCTCGACGGTCATTTAAAAAATTTCAACGTTTTTTACGGGCAAAATGGCCTCTGACGGGCAAAATGGCCGTCAAATTCCAACCCTGATGGGCATTAACGGCTCAGTAAATCACCCGCATCCGGGTTAAATAAAATTTTATTTATTTATTTTTTATTAATTAGTTAAATTTTATCTATAAATTATAGTTTTTTTAAACACGAATTTATTTAAGATTGTTTCTTAAAAAATATATTAAAAAAATTATCAATATTTATTGTATAATTTATACTAAATATGTCAATAATAATAATAATAATAATAATAATAATAATATATTTAATTAATATATAATTATTTTAATATATTTTTGTACAAATATTTTATTGAAAGTTGAAACATAGATTAAAATTGTTCTTAATATTTATTGTATTAATTTAGTATGTGAAATTGTTATTATTTTTTAAGAACTAACCATATATATAAAAAATATTGTTTTTTAATAAATATTTTATTTAATATTATAATTAAAATATTATTTATATATATATATATTTCTATGTCAAGATTTTATTTAGTCATCAAAAAAAACATTATATATGTATAAAAATGTAAGTGGCCTCATCTCGACTAGGTTTAATTACCAATATTATCACCATATTACAAGAAAACAGTAGGAGAAGTAGATCAGTTGTCCAAGGCTTAATAGGTCAAAAGCACCAAAAGACAAATAAAACCAAAAGGAAACTAGTGGCCATACTCAATTATCAGAAGTAATTGACGCTGGATTATCCAACCTAATTCTTGGAGGGGGGGAGGGGGATATGGATGTCTAACATGTTTTTCAAAGTGGGCTAGTCGCATTTCCAGCTTCTCGACCTTTTCTTCTAACAATTTTTGTCGCCACCAAACCACTACAATCCTTTCTCTCGCATGGCATTGAAAGTAATGTGGTTGATTAAGTGCAGCGATGACCGCCTCCTGCTCCTCCTTTCTGGGCCTATTGTAAGCTTTCAGATGATCCAAATCAGATTGGAACATGTCACAAAGAGCCACAGGACTAATCAACCACCTAGCATTAGAACGTTCCAAAAGACCCGCACGCGCACTCTAGGTCCATGAACTACATAACCACCCCACCTAGAGTTTGCACCCCACTACAACCTTAAGCTCTAGCTGATGCCCTGACCACAACACCTACAATTCCCCCCCGTCACCACCAACAATTTTCCCAAGACCCCGACTTCAGTGATTGTAAACGAGAGCTCCACAAAACGTGACTCATGATAAAAAAACAGGACAACCCTAAGACGAGACTAAATTCACACCAGAGACTCTTCCCTCAAATTGAACATTAGCGAAGGCCTTATGCTAGCCCCACGACAACCAACAACAACCACCCCTGCAAAACTCACCTCCACCACACTCAGAGCTGGAAGGAGAAGACCATGACCACGATTTGATTCCACACCAGCGATACCAATGCCTCTACCTCTTCATAGACATGGGAAACAATAGAGGGAAGAGATGCAGACAACTTGTTTACACCCCAGGTCACATAACCCCGAGAGCCTAACCAGAGGCAACACCACCAGGCCCTCAAGAGACCTCTAATGAAAATCATGCAATTAAATAAGAAATCAACCAAGCATCTGACCACACATCAAGTAGACCTAGCAAAAACCCCGCTACCACCTTTATCAATTCAATTCCACTTTGAAACCAAGGAGAGAGTCCCCCAACAAGCAAGAGGCACATAGAGAAAATATTAGACCAAAGAGAGGAGAATGACCCAGAGACTCGCCATGAGTTAACGCCTCACCTCAACCACAAAACACACTTACACAACAATCTATAGAGACCTATTAGAAAGGAATCCAGGACCAGCCACCTTACGCTGCAAAAGACTTACAAGCCAGCCACCCTACCCTGCAAAAGACTTACAACCCAGCCACCCTACCCTACAAAAGACTTGCAACCCACAGATGGGAGACAAGAAATCAATGTCGGCAAATGAACTTGCAGCAGATGGAGTGATGTCGAAATCGCCACCATTCCAAGAATACCCAAGACCCAAAAAAAACCAACCAAACTGCAACAGCTCAAACCAATATTGAACACCCTCCATTCAACAAGCCCAATATAAATTTTACCAGTGCCATCATGTGCCATTAAACACATTACCGTACCAACACAAATTACGTGGATGGCGAATAAAGTTTCACACACCGCACTGAGAATTTCACCTTACGCCTTATATGATAGGAAGTCATATGCGTTGTCCTCCTCCCCACCTTTCATTGCCCATGTGTTAAGCCTATCTCGGAGATCGACACCCCCACCGGGGATATAAATATTTTATTTAAAGTTGAAACCTATATTAAAATTGTTTTTAATATTTATTTTATAATATTATTAAAAATAATAAAGTGTTTCTTTGTTTCATGATCACTAATAGGGTCCACCATGCGAAAATTATTATTATCATGGGAAAATTATTTTATTATATATTTTTAATATATGAAATGACCAAAATTTTGACCTTTTTTAAGTCTGTTGATTATAGTGGTGGTTATTATTATTATCGTTTATTAAAATATTAGTTTAATGTGTGAAATTTAAAAAAATTGTTAATGATTTTTTAATATATTGATTTATATATAAATATTTATTATATATATTTTTACATTGATTAATAGATTTTTTAAGGTTGAAAAGTTTTTAGGGATAATATTATTTTATTAAAAATAAAATAATATAATAAGCTATCAAAATATCTCATTAAAAAAATACTTGAAATCAATATTTTATAAAAAAATAAAATTTCAAGAAAAGCATATTATTATTTTGAATTAATATAATAAGTAAAAAAATAAAAAATAAAAAATTATATATATAGAGTAAACATATATAAAACACATATATGTATTATACAACTTGTATAATTATATAATTATAAAATTTATAATATAATTTAGACAATGATATACATGTAAATATAAAAATATATATATAAATTTGATTATAAGTAAAACTCAACACAGAAAACATAGAAAAAGACATATATAAACATGCAATCATTTTAAAAACCACTAAAAAAACGTTACAATTTCAAAAGTGTCAACAGACATTGCATAATTTGACATCAATAAACAAACAAAGAAATTGTCAAAAAAACATTCACACATTTAAATACAATTTGGAACTAGTCACATAAATACAAATTCAAATTTAATAACACATCGAAGTATTTCAAAAAAATATACAAACATAAAAAATCAAGTCTCTACCACACACACATTGACAATTAGAAAAACAAATATACAATATAAAATCCAATCAAGCATTAAAAAAATTCAAATCAATATACAAATTAATCAATTAGACATCTTGGGACACATTTATAATTCAAATAAACACACCAAATATGTAACTCCAAATTTAAAAAAACACATACAATTTCAAATCAATACAATAATACAAACAAACATTATCAAAATCAGACTCACACTCATATATATAGACAAGCACTTTCAAAACACACATATACATCAAACAAGCAAACATAACATACAAATTTTAACTAACAAATTCAAATATACATTTTTAAATAAGCATACAAACAAGTGAACACCATACCCACCATCAAAATACATACATTCAAATAAACTACACCCATTTTACAATTTCAAATAAACAAGACGTGACATACATACATAAGTAAACATCATATTCATCATCAACATACATGCATTCAAATAAACAACACCCATTATATAATATTAAATAAACAAATAACACACAATTTTAAGTTAGAAATAAGCACAAAATACATATATGTATTATATAACTTATACTAACATAATATTTTATAATATAATCTAGACAATAATAAGTAAACATACATAAACATACATATCAGTACTATATAACTTAACTAATATATAGGTATAATATTTTATAATATAATTTAAAGAAATATGTAAATATAAAATAAAATAAAAAAATGTAAATTTGATCGTAAGTAAAACTCAACACACAAAACATAGAAGAAGACATATATAACAAAGCAGCTATTTTATAAACCACTCAAACAAGCACACTACAATTTCGAAAGTGTCAACACACATTACACAATTTCACATCAATAAAAAAACAAATAAATTGTAAAAAAACCATTCATACATTCAAATGAAATTTCAAACAAGTAGTCACATAAATACAAATTCAAATTTAAAAACACATCATAGTATTTCAAAACAACATTCAAAAAATCAAGGTTCAACCAATCACACATTTACAAAAATAAGTATACATCTTAAAAAACCAAACAAACATTACAGAAATTCAAATCAATATATAAATGATCAATTACACATTTTGGCACACATTCATAATTCAAATAAACACATTTATAATTCAAATAAACACACCTAATATGCAATTGAAAATTAAAAAACACATATAATTTTAAATCAATACAGTAATATAAACAAACGTTATCGAAACCACGCTCACATTCATATATACAAAAGCAATTCCAAAACACACATGCATCTTAATCAAACAAGAAAACATAAGATACAAATTTTAATTAGTAGATACAAAGATACATTTATAAATCAACATACAAATACAACTAAAAATCATACCCACCATCATACAATCAAATAAACTACACATATTTTACAATTTCAAATAAGCAACACTTGGCATACAAACATAAGTAAACACCATATCCACCATCAACATACATGCCTTCAAATAAGCAATACCCACTATACAATTTCAAATAAGCAAACAAAATATAAAATTAAATTTAAATATAAACATTGCCAACACCACCTATACACCCACTTATGCAATTTCAAATAAGAAAACAAAAGGCACACAAAACTATTTTAAAGCAATATACAAATTTAGCATACCTAACAAGACACTACATACAATTTTAAATAAACAACATACAAACACAAGAAAACATCATATCCACCATCCACATACACACATTCAAATAAACAATACCCATTATAGAATTTCAAACAAGAAAACACAAGGTACGCAAGACAATTTTAAATCTATATACAAAGCTAACATATCTACATAAATGATTTCAAATAAAAAACAGATAACATGCAATTTAATATAAATAACACTGCATACAAAC
This sequence comes from Pinus tabuliformis, assembly GCA_031772625.1. Classification (NCBI taxonomy): domain Eukaryota; kingdom Viridiplantae; phylum Streptophyta; class Pinopsida; order Pinales; family Pinaceae; genus Pinus; species Pinus tabuliformis. The sequence continues at coordinate 602,050,528 of CM062818.1, forward strand.
ACAAACAAACATCATATCGACTTTCAATATACACACCTTCAAATAAACACAACCCATTATACAATTTCAAACAAGAAAACAGAAGGCACACATGACAATTTAAATCTATATACAAAGGTAACACATCTACACAAATGATTTCAAGTAAATGACACACAATATGCAATTTCAAATAAATAACACAACATACAAACACAAGCAAAGGTCAAATCTACCATCAAAATATATACATTCAAATAAAAATTAATCATTATCACTTTCAAATAAACAAACAAAATACAACTTTAAATTGGAATATAAACATTGTCAAAATCACTTATACACACTCATACACAATTTCAAACAAGAAAACAAGGTGCACAAGGCAATTTTAGATCCATATAACACACATACACAATTTCAAACAAGAAAACAAGGTGGACAAGGCAATTTTAGATCAATATAACACACATACACAATTTCAAATAAGAAAACACAAGGTGCACAAGACAATTTTAAATCAATATACAAAGATAACATACCTATACAACAAGCAACATACAATTTCAAATTAGAATACAATTTCAAATTAGAATACAGATATTGTCAAAAACACCTATACACATATTCTCGCAACCTCAAACAAAGAACACATAAGATAGACATTTTTAATAACAGTAAGTATATCATACAATTTGAATCCAGTATAAAAATACAAATAAACATTATTATTGAATCCACTTACATACATATATTAAGAACCTCACATAAACAAACATAACATAATTTAATATTAGAATGCAAACATTGTCAAAACTATTTGTACACATATAATTTCAAACAAATAAACACAAATATAAATAATATACCATTTTCAAAACTAAACAAGCAAACAATTTATACAAAATCAAACCAGTAAATCAAAACCATAAAATTTCATATCAATATATGATTATCGAAACCACTAAGACATACATTTACTATCTCAAAATAAATATATACAATACAATCCAAATAATCAAACATGCTATCCAATAAATAAATCAAAATTATACAATTTCAAATAAATATTTCATTATCAAATATAATTTTAAAATTCAACAAGTTTTATATAATACATTTAATCGTCTTATAACAAAAACATAAAATAAATTATTTTATTTATCAGATTGAATAAGTAATAAAATAAAATAATATTCAAAACATTAAAATACAATAAAAGGGAAAAAAACACAATACAATGAAACCAAAGAAAATAAAAAGGTAAAAAGTAAAACACAAGGCACATAGGACAATTTTAAATCTATATACAAAGCTAACACATTTCCACAAATGATTTCATCTAAATGACACACAATATGCAATTTAAAATGGATAACACAACATACAAACACAAGCAAATATCATATCTACCATCAACATGTATACATTCAAATAAAAATTAGTCATTATCAATTTCAAATAAACAAACAAAATACAGCTTTAAATTACAATATAAACATTGTCAAAATCACTTATACACACTCATACACAACTTCAAATAAGAAAACAAGACGCACAAGGAAATTTTAAATCAATATAACACACATACACAATTTCAAATAAGAAAACACAAGGTGCACATGCCTATTTTAAATCAATATACAAAGCTAACATACCTACACAACAAGCAACATAAAATTCAAATTAGAATACAAATATTGTCGATAACGCCTATGAACATATTTTCACAACCTCAAACAAAGAACACATAAGATAGACATTTTGTATAAGAGTATGTATATCATAAAATTTGAAACCACTATACAAATACAAGTAAACATTACCATTGAATCCACTTACATACATACATTAACAACCTAACATAAACAAACCTAATATAATTTAATATTAGAATGCAAACATTGTCAAAACTATTTGTACACATACAATTTCAAACAAATAAACAACCATTTTCAAAACTAAACAAGCAAACAATTAAACCAAAATCATAGAATTTCAAATCAATATATCATTGTCGAAACCACTAAAACATACATTTACAATCTCAAAATAAATATATACAATGCAATCCAAATAATCAAACATACTATCCAATAAATAAATCAAAACTATACAATTTCAAATCAATATATCATTATCAAATATAATTTTAAAATTCAACAAGTTATATATAATACATTTTATCAACTTATAAAAAACATAAATTATTTTATTTATCTTATTAAATAAGTAATAAAATAAAATGATATTGAAAACATTAAAATATAATGAAAGGGAAAAAAAATCACAATACAATGAAACCAAAGAAAATAAAAAAATGAAAAGTAAAACACAAGGCACACAAGACAATTTTAAATCTATATACAAAGCTAACACATTTACACAAATGATTTCAAGTAAATAACACACAATATGCAATTTCAAATAAATAACACAACATACAAACACAAGCAAATATCATATCTACCATAACATACATACATTCAAATAAAAATTAGTCGTTATCAATGTCAAATAAACAAACAAAATACAACTTTAAATTAGAATATAAACATTGTCAAAATCACTTATACACACTTATATACAATTTCAAATAAGAAAACAAGGCGCAAATGGAAATTTTAAATAAATATAACACACATACACAATTTCAAATAAGAAAACAGAAGGTGCACATGACAATTTTAAATCAGTATACAAAGCTAACATACCTACACAACAAGCAACATAAAATTCAAATTAGAATACAAATATTTTCAAAAACACCTATGCATATAATTTCACAACCTCAAAGAAAGAACACATAAAATAGACATTTTTAGTAACAGTAGGTATATCATACAATTTGAAACCACTATACAAATACAAATAAACATTATCATTAAATCCACTTATATATATACATTAGCAACCTAACATAAACAAACAAAATATAATTTAATATTAGAATACAAACATCACTATACAAATACAAATAAACATTATCATTAAATCCACTTATATACATACATTAACAACCTAACATAAACAAACACAATATAATTTAACATTAGAATACAAACATTGTCAAAACTATTTGTACAAATACAATTTCAAACAAATAAACACAAATCTAAATAAGCTACCATTTTCAAAACTAAACAAGTAACCGGTTTATACAAAATCAAACAATTAAATCAAAATCATAAAATTTCAAATCAATATATCATTCTCGAAACCACTAAGACATACATTTACAATCTCGAAATAAATATATACAATACAATCCAAATAATCAAACATACTAACCAATAAATAAATAAAAATTATAGAATTTCAAATCAATATATCATTACCAAATATAATTTTCAAATTCAACGAGTTATATATAATACATTTTATCATCTTATAAAAAAACATAAATTATATTATTTTTCTTAGTAAATAAGTAATAAAATAAAATGATATTGAAAATATTAAAATATAATAAAAAGGAAAAAAACCACAATACAATGAAACCAAAGAAAATAAAACGGTATAAAGTAAAACACAAGGGACACAAGACAATTTTAAATCTATATACAAAGCTAACACATCTACACAAATGATTTCAAGTAAATGACACACAATATGCAATTTCAAATAAATAACACAACATACAAACACAATCAAATATCATATCTACCATCAACATACATACATTCAAATAAAAATTAGCCGTTATCAATTTTAAATAAACAAACAAAATACAACTTTAAATTAGAATATATATATTGCCAAAATCTCTTATACACACTCATACACAATTTTAGATAAGAAAACAAGGTGCACAAGGTAATTTTAAATCAATTTAACACACATACACAATTTCAAATAAAAAAACACAAGGTGCACATAACAATTTTAAATCAATATACAAAGCTGACATACCTACACAACAAGCAACATACAATTCAAATTAGAATACAAATATTGTCAAAAACACCTACGCACATATTTTCACAACCTCAAACAAAGAAGACATAAGATAAACATTTTTAAAAATAGTAGGTATATCATACAATTTGAAACCACTATACAAATAAAAGTAAACATTGTCATTGAATCCACTTACATACATACATTAACAACCTAACATAAACAAACATAATTTAATTTAATATTAGAATGCAAACATTGTCAAAAACTATTTGTACACATAATTTCAAACAAATAAACAGAGATCTAAATAAGCTACAATTTTCAGAAGTAAACAAGCAAACAATTGATACAAAATCAAACAAGTAAATCAAAACCATAAAATTTCAAATCAATATATCATTATGGAAACCACTAAAACATACATTTACAATCTCAAAATAAATATATACAATACATTCCAAATAATCAAACATACTATCTGATGGGGCCAACCCACGTGATATGCCTCCAACGTATGCCGATGCGAGTGTACAGGCAATTAATGATTAAACAGAGATTTTTTATCTATACAGGTCGATTAACCGGCGCTGAATTTATGATGGGCCTTGTGATTGGTACGCTGGTCTTTGGTTGTTTGACAACTGTCCCTCCTTGGGATTCCCCGAGCCCACCTTGGTATAGGTGTTCACAAACTCGCGCCCAGACTATTCACTCTGTCATTCTCCCGGTTCTGTGAGCTATGCGCTCTCGGCGGTTCTTCGCGGTTTCAATGTGGATTTTTGTGGTTGCATTCCCCTGGTTCAAGCTTCGACCTGGTAATTTCTCCCACTCGTCCGGCAAGGGTTATATCAACCTGGTAAGGTTCGACTCTTTTCCTGTTTATGCCAAGTGTCAGTTGTTGTTGTGTGATGGTAATTAGTTGTTGTGTCTCTGCGCTCCTTTCTACTTGGTATGCAGTTCCGGTGCCTGTGCTCCCCACAGTTGTTGCAGTCGTTTGCTGGTTGTGCTGCTTCTGGTAATGGTCCTCCGGTTCCAAGCTCGACTTTTCCACGAACCTGGCAGAATGACGGTGCCAAACTTCTCCGGTTTCTCCGCCACTCTCAGGGTAAGTCTGCCTGTTCCATGCTATCAGTGTCTGTTCTTTTTTCCTCAGTCGCCTAACGTTTTGGCTCCTCGTGAGCAGGGGAACTTGGTGGAGTTGTTACAGTCGCGGCTTGCCTTCGTCAGGTAAACAAACCAACTGTGAGTTATTTATTTTGTTAAGTTTCGAATCCTCTTTCCTTGGTTCTGCCGGCACTCATTCCGTTTGCTGACTGTCGTTGCAGGTATGGCCGTTCGAGGGTTTCGGCGCATGGAAATTTGACTGCTCCAACTGGGCACAGGTAGTGTCGTTCTCTGTTTGCTAGTTGTTTCTGTTTGGCTCCATGCTATGACTGTTAGGGTCAGTGTATTTTTGTTTTACGAGTCACTGTCTGTACACAGTTCCGCTGTAGGTTGACACTGCTGTTTGGTTACTGTAATGGGTCGAGGGTTACTGTGTCTGGTTCCCGCTTTGACAAAATCATGGGTCATATATTTATGGAACATGTTCTTTCTTTTTGTTTCCAACATAATATATATATATATATATATGTGTGTGTGTGTGTATAAAGAACCAGAATGCTATCTTTTCATTTATATTGATTCAATTATGAAACTGTATGGACTGTATATTCGCATACCTGGCGATTATAGAATTTAATTGGTTGTCTTGCTCGTTAATTCCGGCTTCTTGGCTTCCGTTTATATATGTGGTTTCAAGTCTGTTTGTTTGGTTGAATCCGCCTGCAACCTGGGCGCTTACGTTCTTCCTCTAGTTGTTATTATCACTCCAATCGCATTATAACCTGTAAGGGTATTACCAACAGTCTCCACGGTGCATAAAACAAACGTAATTTCATACAAATAATATAGACAGTCTTAGGGACGTTGAAGAGGGGAAATATGCACAAAAACTACGACTCTTCCTTTTTCATTTCTCTGATAGTCGAACCCTTACATTGTGTTCTATCCCTCTTTTAAGAACATTGTTAGGAACTGTCATTAACTGTTGTTAGTTATGTTTGATCAGTTACATTAGTTATATCTTGTACAAAACTTTTCTTTGTCGCTCAATATTTTTTAACAAAGGTAAATTAACTATTTAGAATAGTGACACTAACTAACTCCTACTGTTCCTAATTACTGTTCACTAAATTAACTTAGACAACTTAATGAAATAAAAAATAAAAAAAATAAACAAGCACGTTATCCATTCAGTGAATTAACTCCTCCATCCCCTTCAGAGACCATACCGCCTTCATTTTGTCTTTGTCCTGTCAACCAGATGCTCCTGCATCAGGCTCCCGGGGTAAGAGAAAATCATGGCTCCGTTCCATGAGCTCCTCCACAGAATAGCCAGCCTTCTGTATCTGCACCGCGTCGAGCCACGAATTGTCCTCAATTGGACGGTTTTTCCATTTGACGAGGTATCGTAGATATTCCTTCCTGTGTGTCTTCTTGGCTACCTGGGTATCAAGAATCCCCTCAATCTCATGGGGTTGATCCAAAGGCATATGCCTCATCCAAGAACGGTCTTCAACTTGGGTGTCCCATTTTGGCCATACCACACTGTCTTCCTCTGCGTGGGCAGTATATGGGAACAGGTCCGCCACATTGAAAATAGGTGATATGCCTATATCAGGTGGCAGCTGGATTTCATAGGCGTTGGCTGAGAACTTACGCAAAATCTTGCAGGGGCCAATCTTTTTAAATTTTAACTTATTATATGCACCCTTAGGAAATCGTTCTTTGCGCAAGTGTGCAAGGACCTTGTCTCCAACATTAAATTGGACTTCTCTCCGCCTTGAATCTGCTTGCTGCTTATATTTCTGCACGTTGTCCTGCAACTTTAATTTGACCTGTTCATGTAGTTCACTCATCGCTTCGGCAAAATCTTCTCCATCCGCACTTCTCCGCTCCAATTTTCCCAAATCTCGCAGTTCATGTATTCCCCGAGGATGCATGCCGTACAAGATTTGAAATGGGCTGTGTTCGGTGCTACGATTTGGTGAATCGTTATAAGCGAATTCCGCCTGAGCGAGAGCACGATCCCATAACCGTGAATTTTCACCGGTCAAACTCCGTAACAAATTCCCCAAACTCCTGTTCACCACTTCCATTTGTCCATCAGTCTGCGGATGATACGCAGAGCTGAAATTCAATTGCGTGCCCAACTTTTTCCACAGGGTGCGCCAAAAGTGTCCTGTGAATTTTACATCCCTGTTAGAAACAATAGATCTGGGTGGGCCATGTAGTCTAACAACCTCTGTGAAAAATAGGTGAGCTACATACGTGGCATCACTAGTTTTTTGACAAGGGATAAAATGCGCCATTTTTGAAAATCTGTCTACCACCACCATCACTGAGTCATACCCCCGCTGCGTTCTAGGCAGTCCCAAGACAAAGTCAATGCTGACTGAGTCCCATGGCCTGCTCAGAATAGGTAGTGGCATGTAAAGTCCAGTATTCTGACTATGTCCTTTTGTCAGTTGGTAGACTTTACACCTGTTCACATATCTCTGTACATCCCTACGCATTCTAGGCTAGTAATAAAAGTGTCCAAGCTGCTCCAAAATTTTGTCTATGCCAAAATGACCGGCTAGACCTCCACTATGTTTCTCCCGTATAATATTTTCCCTCATTGAACAGTCCGGGATACATAACTGTCCACCTCTGAACAATAGTCCTTCCTGCAAATTGTAGTCCAACCATGGACTTGTATTTCTTAGCACGAAATTTTGGCAGGCCTCAAAGGCTTCCTTGAAGTCTGTGTCGGTCTGGTACAAATCCTTTAGATGTTCGAATCCCATCACCTGTATTGTACTTTCCTGTAAGAGCAAAGCTCTTCTGCTCAAGGCATCTGCCACTTTATTGGCTTGCCCACTGATGTGTTTTAGCATGAAAGTGAAACTCTGTAGATATTCTACCCATTTGGCGTGCTTATGGTTCAATTTGTGTTGCTGCATTACATATTACAGCGATGAATTATCAGAAAATAGTACAAACTCGTTGCCCAGCAGGTAGTGTCTCCAATGCTTTAAATCTTGGACCACGGCATAAAATTCCTTGTCATACGAGGAATATTTCTGCCTGCTTTCGTTCAATTTCTCATTAAAGAATACCACTAGTCTATCTTCCTGACTGAGCACAGCGCCAATAGTTGTCCCACTTGCATCACACCGAACCTAGAAAAGCTTGTTAAAGTCGGGCAGCCTTAAGATTGTCCTCTCTGTAATCTTCCACTTCAAAAGCTGAAAGTTGTTCTCTATTGCTCTAGTCCAACAGAAAGGCTAACTAGCCTTTTTGATGGTGTCTAGCATCGGCGCACAGATTTCACTGAAATTCCTAATAAACTTTCGATAAAAACTCGCCAATCCGTGAAAGCTATGTACCTCAAACAAGCTCTTTGGTGACGACCAATTGATGATTGCTGCGATCTTTTCTGGATCCATCTTCAATTCATTTTCTGCGATTACAAACCCCAAATAAACCAGTTCCTTCTGCAGGAAAGTACATTTTTTTAAGTTTATCAGCAGTTTGTTCTGCTGTAACTTTTCTAGCACTCTTCGAACATGCTGAAGATGCTCTCCCTTCATTCTGCTGAAAATCAAAATATCGTCAAGATAGACTATCACAAACTTGCCAATAAATTCTTTTAACATCTCATTCATCAACCTCATAAAAGTACTAGGAGCGTTGCTCAAACCGAACGACATGACTAGCCACTCGTACAACCCTTCATTGGTCTTGAAGGCTGTCTTCCACTCGTCTCCTTCTCTGATCCTGATTTGATGATAGCCACTCTTTAGATCAATCTTCATGAAATAAGCTGCCCCACTGAGACAATCCATCATATCATCCATTCTGGGTAAGGGAAATCTGTACCGAATAGTGATTTTATTGATAGCTCGTGAATCCGTACACATCCGCCATTCTCCACCCTTCTTAGGTGCGAGTACTGTTGGTACCGCACAAGGGCTCAAGCTTTCTCTGATCAGCCCCTTATCCAGCAGCTCTTGCACCTGTTTACGAATCTCTTCATTATCTTTCGGGCTCATTCGATACGCTGCCTTATTTGGTAGGCTTGCTCCGGGTATGAAATCAATATGATGGCTGATGCTCCTCTTGGGAGGAAACTTGTCCGATAATTCGTCGACTACAATGTCCTTAAATTCTTCTAACATCTCCTCAATCTATGTAGGCAATTCTAATATTTCTGTGTTCAGCAACACTGTCTTAGTTCTCCTCACGACCGCATAATTCACTTCATTTTCCTCAATCTGTTTAATAAATTGTTTTCCTCCTACCAATAATGCTTTTGTTCCACTTGCCTTTATTGTATCCTCTTCTTTGATGGGTACAAGCATATGCTTGACTCCATCTTTCACAAATTTGTAACAATTCGTCTTCCCATCGTGCATCACTTTCTGATCATATTGCCACGGTCTCCCCAGCAGTATATGGCACACATCCATTGGCATGATATTGCAGACAACCTTGTCCTGGTATTTGCCAATGTGGAATTCAACCTCGCACTATTCATCAACTAATAGCTGGTGGCCTTTCTGCAGCCACGACACCTTGTAAGGTGTGGGATGCTTAAGTCGCTTCAATCCCAGCTTCTCCACCATCTCGGTGGCAACTAAATTGTTTGTACTCCCACTGTCTATGATCAATTTACAGCACTTTCCATGTGATTTGCAAACTGTTCAAAACAGTGCCTTCCGTTGGGTCTGCTCAGCCATCTCCTTGGCTGGCTTCAACAATACTTTATTTAAAACCAAAGCCTCTCCTGTTTCTGCCACATTTTCTACCTCCTGGGGTGGTGCTTCAGCTTCCTCAGGTTGCGCAACAAATGCTCCCCTCTGGCCAGTGTGCTCAGCTTCCGGGCATTCGAAGGATCTATGCCCCCACTTGTGGCACCTGTAGCACTAGACATTAGCTCCCCTTCCTCGACCATTTCCTCTTCCTCGCTGATATGGCCGACCTCCTCTCGTGCTATCTCCCTTCTCTACTGTCCCTGAAGCTCTGGAGTTGTTGCCTTCTTCACTGTTAGTGGAAATTCTCCCTCTGCCGTAGGACTGTCCTCATCCTCTGCCATTTCCTCGTCCTCTCCTGTTATTCTGTTTCCTATTAATATTTTCCTCAGCCTTTACAACACTCTGAAAGGCTTCTATATTTTGCGGAGAGAGAATACGGATCTCATCCAGTATTTCCAGCCTCAAACCGTTCACGTATCTCACTGTCTTCTCTGGAGTATCATTCGTATAACCAGCCCTCAAGTTTACACGATAAAACTCCTCTGTGTATTCCTTTACGGTCATACCCTTCTGTCTTAAATTCTACATCTGTCGGTAAATCTCAATCCGATAATCTTTAGGCAGAAATATGCCTTTCCGTTTTGCCACCATCCTTGGCCACTTCCTTATCAGTAGCTTGTTCATTCTCCTCCTGTCCACCTAGACACTATCCCACCACAAAGCGGCGTGTCCCTTTAACTTGGTTGCAGCAAATCTAACTCTTTTTTCCTCACTGATCTCTTCGTTTTCAAAATACTTATCTAACTCACTTACCCAGTCGAGCAGAACATCTGCGGATAATCTGCCATCATAGTTACGAATCTCAGGTTTGGGTTTGCTGCTGGCTAGCAATACCGATCTCAATAGTCTTAACTCCGGGGCTTCTTCATCTGATCCGTCTATAGCAGTTACTACCTCATCTTCATTGTCATCCCCAAGTTCTGGGTCTCTTCTCCTTCCTGCCTCCACTGCTTCCAAGCGAGCCTTAAGGGCCCTTAATTCTTCCCTCAAGCCCTCATCTGCTGCTCTACGCACACCTCTTCCATGTCCTCGTCTTTGAACCTCCATATCCTGATTTCTTCAACTTCCTGCTCTGATACCACTTGATGGGGCCAGCCCACGTGATACGCCTCCAACGTATGCCGATGCGAGTGTACAGGCAATTAATGATTAAACAGAGATTTTTATCTATACAGGTCGATTAACCGACGTTGAATTTATGATGGGTCTTGTGATTGGTACGTTGGTCTCTGGTTGTTTGACAACTGTCCCTCCTTGGGATTCCCCGAACCCGCCTTGGTATAGGTGTTCACAAACTCGTGCCCAGACTATTCACTCTGTCATTCTCCCGGTTCTGTGAGCTATGTGCTCTCGACGGTTCTTCGCGGTTTCAATGTGGATTTTTGTGGTTGCGTTCCCCTGGTTCAAGCTTTGACCTTGTAATTTCTCCCACTCGTCCAGCAAGTGTGATATCAACCTGGTAAGGTTCGGCTCTTTTCCTGTTTATGCCAAGTGTCGGTTGTTGTTGTGTGATGGTAATTAGTTGTTGTGTCTCTGCGCTCCTTTCTACTTGGTATGCAGTTTCGGTGCTTGTGCTCCCCACAGTTGTTGTAGTCGTTTGCTGGTTGTGCTGCTTCTGGTAATGGTCCTCTGGTTCCAAGCTCAACTTTTCCACGGACCTGGCAGAATGACGGTGCCAAACTTCTCCTGTTTCTCCGCCACTCTCAGGGTAAGTCTGCCTGTTCCATGCTATCCGTGTATGTTCTTTTTTCCTCAATCGCCTAACGTTTTGGCTCCTCGTGAGTAGGGGAACCTGGTGGAGTTGTTACAGTTGCGGCTTGCCTTCATCAGGTAAACAAACCAACTGTGAGTTATTTATTTTGTTAAGTTTCGAATCCTCTTTCCTTGGTTCTGTCGGCACTCATTCCGTTTGTTGACTGTCGTTGCAGGTATGGCCGCTCGAGGGTTTCGGCGCATGGAAATTTGACTGCTCCAACTGGACACGGGTAGTGTCGTTCTCTGTTTGCTAGTTGTTTCTGTTCGGCTCCATGCTATGACTGTTAGGGTCGGTGTATTTTTGTTTTACGAGTCACTGTCTGTACACAGTTCCGCTGTAGGTTGACACTGCTGTTTGGTTACTGTAATGGGTCGAGGGTTACTGTGTCTGGTTCCCGCTTTGACATAAGCATGGGTCATATATTTATGGAACGGGTTCTTTCTTTTTGTTTCGAACATAATATATATATGTATAAAGAACCAGAATGCTATCTTTTCGTTTATATTGATTCAATTATGAAACTGTATGGACTGTATATTCGCATACCTGGCGATTATAGAATTTAATTGGTTGTCTTGCTCGTTAATTCCGGCTTCTTGGCTTCCGTTTATATATGTGGTTTCAAGTCTGTTTGTTTGGTTGAATCTGCCTGCAACCTGGGCGCTTACGTTCTTCCTCTAGTTTTTATTATCACTCCAACCGCATTATAACCTGTGAGGGTATTAGCAACAGTCTCCACGGTGCATAAAAAAATTGTAATTTCATACAAATAATATAGACAGTCTTAGGGGCGTTGAAGAGGGGAAATATGCACAAAAGCTACGACTCTTCCTTTTTCATTTCTCTGATAGTCGAACCCTTACATTGTGTTCTGTCCCTCTTTTAAGAACATTGTTAGGAACTGTCAGTAACTGCTGTTAGTTATGTTCGATCAGTTGCATCAGTTATTTCTTGTACAGAACTTTTCTTTGTCACTCAGTATTTTTTTAACAAAGGTAAATTAATTGTTTAGAATAGTGACACTAACTAACTCCTACTATTCCTAATTACTGTTCACTAAATTAACTTAGACAACTTAATGAAAATAAAAAATAAACAAGCACGTTATCCATTCAGTGAATTAACTCCTCCGTCCCCTTCAGAGAGCATACTGCCTTCATTTTGTCTTTGTCTTGTCAGCGAGATGCTCCTGCATCACTATACAATAAATAAATTAAAACTATACAATTTCAAATCAATATATCATTATCAAATATAATTTTAAAATTCAACCAGTTATATATAATACATTTAATCATCTTATAAAAAAACATAAATTATTTTATTTACCTGATTAAATAAGTAATAAAATAAAATGATATTGAAAGCATTAAAATATAATAAAAAATGAAAAAAAAAACCACAATATAATGAAAACAAAGAAAATAAAAGGTGAAAAGTACAACATAAGGCACACACGACAATTTTAAATCTATATACAAATCTACACATCTACACAAATGATTTCAAGTAAATGACACACAATATGCAATTTCAAATAAATAACACAACATACAAACACAAGAAAATATCATATCTACCATCAACATACATACATTCAAATAAAAATTAGCCGTTATCAATTTCAAATAAACAAACAAAATACAACTTTAAATTAGAATATAAACATTGTCAAAATTGCTTATACAAACTCATACACAATTTCAAATAAGAAAACAAGGTGCACAAGGTAATCTTAAATCAATATAACACGCATACACAATTTCAAATAAGAAAACACAAGGTGCTCAAGACAATTTTAAGTCAATATACAAAGCTAACATACATACACAACAAGCAACATACAATTTCAAATTAGAATACAAATATTATCAAAAATACCTATACACATATTTTCACAACCTCAAACAAAGAACACATAACATAGACATTTTTAATAACAGTAGGTATATCATACAATTTGAAACTACTATACAAATACAAGTAAACATTATCATTAAATCCACTTCCATACATACATTAACAACCTCACATGAAAAAAAACATTATATAATTTAATATGAAAATGCAAACATTGTCAAAACTATGTGTACACATACAATTTCAAACAAATAAACACAAATCTAAATAAGCTACCATTTTCAAAACTAAACAAGCAAACAATTTACACATAATCAAACAAGTAAATCAAAATCATAAAATTTCAAATCAATATATCATTATCGAAACCGCTAACACATACATTTTCAGTTTCAAAATAAATATATACAATACAATCCAAATAATCAAACATACTATCCAATAAATAAATCAAAATTATACAATCTCAAATCAATATATCATTATCAAATATAATTTTAAAATTCAACAAGTTATATATAATACATTTAATCGTCTTATAAAAAAAAATTATTTATCTCATTAAATAAGTAATAAAATAAAATGATATTGAAAACATTAAAATATAATAAAAAGGACAAAAACCACAATACAATGAAACCAAAGAAAATAAAAACGTGAAAAGTAAAACACAAGGCACACAAGACAATCTTAAATCTATATACAAAGCTAACACATCTACACAAATGATTTCAAGTAAATGACACACAATATGCAATTTCAAATAAATAACACAGCATACAAACACAAGCAAATATCATATCTACCATAAACATACATATATTCAAATAAAAATTAGCCGTTATCAATTTCAAATAAACAAACAAAATACAACTTTAAATTAGAATATAAACATTGTCAAAATCACTTATACATACTCATACACAATTTCAAATAAGAAAACAAGGTGCGCAAGGCAATTTTAAATTAATATAACACACATACGTAATTTCAAATAAGAAAACACAAGGTGCACAAGAGAATTTTAAGTCAATATACAAATATTGTCAAAAATACCTATCCACGTATTTTCACAACCTCAAACAGAGAACATATATGATAGACATGTTTAATAACAGTAGGTATATCATACAATTTGAAACCACTATACAAATCCAAGTAAACATTATCATTGAATCCACTTACATACATACATTAACAACCTCAAATAAATAAACATTATATAATTTAATATTAGAATGCAAATATTGTCAAAACTATTTCTACACATACAATTTCAAACAAATAAACACAAATCTAAATAAGCTACCATTTTCAAAACTAAACAAGCAAACAATTTATACAAAATCAAACAACTAAATCAAAATCATAAAATTTCAAATCAATATATCATTATCGAAACTTGTAACGTACCCTTTGGCCTATCCCGGAATAATAGTTTATTAGGCTCCCAATTTCATGAATTTTCTTTGTTTTTACATCTAAAATCTAACTATAGTCTTATGTAAGTTTGTAACATATTTATCATGGCAGGAACAAGTATTATTCTTGTTAATGTACTCGTTTCTTAACAATCTCATAATATCGCATCATTCTTTTATGCTTTATCAGATCCGTAATGGGAACCCTTAGATTCATATAAACAACTTATGTATAACAGAATCATCATTGAGTATGAAGGAATAAGCATGGCATGCAACCTATATAATCTTCTGTTTAATACACACCGGCATTAATGGAGTATTATCCGACATTGACCATGCATCACTAATATAATTAAGCATCATCAAGGTAATCTGACCAACCCTTGGTTCAACATGCATAACTAACTAATTAAACTATTCTTATCTGAAGCAATTCCTCTACTTATGCAATTAGAAGCATGATACCTTAAGTGTCCCACATGCACCAGAGTTACCACTTGATGTTAAATGTAACAACTATCTTAACACTATTTATGACCATTTCAGAATAATAACTTCAAGGAGACATTACGGAAATTATTAGCATCACACACTATAATTATCATTTTCTGATTCCTAAAGTATGGTCAAAGGATTACTGACATGCACCTCAAGCCCATAATAGCCATAGTCATTACATAAGAAACATTAACATCGGTAATTCAGTGATGAATATTTGTTATATGCGAATTCTACTAGGAATGGGTCCTAGAACTGTTATCCACTAAACATGCTTCTACAATTAACTTCACACTAGAATACAACATGCATAAGAAAGCCATCCTTTCCATAGCAGAGATAAATTTAACCATTCTTATATCTTTGCTAAATTATTTTATCTCATAACAGGTAAGGAAACACATACCATGCAAGTGAATCTCATCAGATTAGAGGGAAACATCATAAGCATATATTATTCATCAAACATTCTCATGAAGAAGAAATTTAAGAACTCTTCTCATAAACAACTGGAACAAATAACATAGAGAGAGAGAGAGAGAGAGTAAGAATCATCATACACACATTCCATGCATCTGACACCAACTAAACCTCACTTGGAGGGAGGAGCACCACCACCTAGCCATGAATCACCTTTGATTCCCCCCGAGCCAAAGATCTTGCCAAGGATCAATTATCCTCAATTGATCGATGCACTGGGTATTTAATACCCTCTTTCATGATTTAGTTACCATTAGTGGCATCCCGCTTTATGGATTTTTCCATTTTCCTAGGTCTTATCCGGAAAAGCTCATCTTTATCTCCCACGATGCTTTTCCACATAAAATCTTGCCTTTATCTCCCGCAAAGCTTTTATGTCTAATGGATCTTTATCTCCCATCCATTTGATGGATATCCAATCCATTAAAGCCTATCTAGAATTACATCTAGAAGCTTATCATGAAATATTCATCTCTATCCCATTCCTCATGGGATTTGGAAAGCATCTCCTCTCTCTTGGTGCTCCACCCTCCAAGTGATTTATTTTATTAATATATTTAATAATACATTTTCTTTTCATATTACATATCACCTAGCTTTCCTCAGCTTAGGTGTAGAATAGTTTAACCCACAAAGGAGGGTATCAAACCTAGCTTTCCTCACTTTAGGTTTACAGCATTTAACACACAAGGGAGGATATCACACCTAGCTTTAACTTAGCTTAGGTTTACAATAATGTAGTACACAAAGGAACAGTGTTACAAAACCACTAAGACATACATTTACAATCTCAAAATAAATATATACAATACAATCCAAATAATCAAACATATTATCCAATAAATAAATCAAAATTATACAATTTCAAATCAATATATCATTATCAAACATAATTTTAAAAGTGAACAAGTTTTATATAATACATTTAATCCTCTTAAAAAAAACATAAATTATTTTATTTATCTCATTAAATAAGTAATAAAATAGAATGACATTGAAAACATTAAAATATAATAGAATGACATTGAAAACATTAAAATATAATAAAAAGGGAAAAAAACGACAATAAAATGAAACCAAAGAAAATAAAACACTAATTAAGGAATGAAGAAAAAAAAGAAAAATAATGGTTAAAAGTAAAACGTAATAAGATAAAAGAATTGAAAAAAATTAAAATAGTACGAGTGTTTTTGTTTATTAAAGTTATTGACGTGATAATTTAAGTGTATAAAAATTCTTTTTTCTTCGGATTAAAATATAAGATTAAATAATTGGAATGTGATTGTGCCTAATATTGTTAGTGAATATGATAATAATTGAAATACATAAATATGTAAATGTATTTTGATATGTGTAAATTTAATAAATAATAAAAATAAAAACATAGAAATAAAAGAATGTTACACTACTTTAAAAAGAATAGAATCCCATCTTTCCTAAGCATTTGGAAGAGGGTTTTACCTTCTTCCAAAAAAATGTTATCAATAATTGTATGTAAATAGCCTTTTCATAAGATTCTAATAACATTTTTATAAGATTTAAATAAAAGAAAAAAATGAACATAAATACATTCATGTTTTTTTTTTTTTAATTAAAATATTATGGAAAGCTATTTCTCAAAATAAACTTGCAATAACACATCTAAATACAACTCAACATCATTTCTGGAGATAAACCAATAACACAGAAATATAAGAAAAAGAATATATCAAAATAAAAATGAATATTACAATATTTTCGAATTGAATACAATACAATGTTTTTACCTTTACTTTTATGATATATTTATCTTTTTCTAAAAGTTTAATTTGGTACTACATCTCTCATTAAAAAAACTGACACAAAAAAATAAATGAAAGGAATACAAACATATCCAATTATTTACATTTCGTAAAACAATAAAAATCTGACAAGAATACAATCCTATCAGATTATCTACATTTAGTATAAAAATAAAAAATAAAATTCCAATCTGACAAGAATACAATCCTATCAGATTATTTACATTTAGTATATAAATAAAATGATCTTACGAAATTTTTGAAGATAAAGCTCTAGGCTAAGCACATTTAGAAAGGATAAGTTGAGACCTACCTATCCAGAGCCATTCTATTTATTCCCTTCAAATGCTACCAATTACCAATAGCACAGGAAGTAAAAACTAGACTTCAGTTGAGTTACGAACGTCCTATAGCGATCCCTGATTAAAAAAAGATTGGAGGCCAAGACATCACATTATAAGTGAAGTGAAAAACAAAATTCAATTAATATGGGAGAGGAACGCTAATATAGAAATAATATATCAATAGAAGTAATATTTAATGATATGATGCTGAAAAGTTGTGAGAATTAGATCAATGAAATTTCTTTTTCGTTAAATATCATAATATTTTATATAATTAATCGAATATAATAATAATTAATATTCTTTACGATACTTCAAATCATAATGGAGCGGAAAGTGATCTTGGATGGACGGGAGGAAAAACCAGGGGGTGATCGATCACAAGGGCGGTCCGCGATGAGAGGACTCATAGGGGAGTTCCACTCCCTCCTTCAAGCAGGCAGTGGTTAGCAGGGGAAAAAGCCCATGGAAAATGACAGAGAGGCTTCAAAAGGAAAAGAGAGAAACAACGAAGAAGAGCAAGAGGAAACCAAAGCAAGGGAGCATAATGAAGCATTGGAGAATATGGAAGATAGTAGGGAGCAAAGCACTAAAGACAAAGCACATATGGGACCATGCAAACCCAAAGCGGCGGTAATTCCCAGAATTATTTTAAATGACCCAGCGCTGCAGGCGCACAGGGATCATATGCAAACATATGCAATCATTTGTAAATTCATGGGGCTGTGGCCCACTGAAAAAGCTTTACAAATGTGGATTAAATACCACTGGAAACCAAAAGGCAGCATTGACCTACATCTTGGATCCAAGGGTTTTTTTACCGTAGTTTTTGCTAATATTGAAGACAAAGACAGAGTGTTTGAAGGAGGCCCCTACTTCTTTGCTACTGCAGGCCTCTATATGAGGTCGTGGATCATGAACTTTGTTCCGGAACGCGAGACTTTCACCTCAGTTCCAGTCTGGGTAAGACTCTACTCCTTACCCCTTGATTACTGGCAAACGAAATCTCTATCAACCATAGGAAACAAGTTAGGGTGGTTTGTCAAAGTTTCTGAGGCCACCAGAAGGGGAAAGTATACCTCCTTCGCAAGAATATGTGTGGAGATGGATCTCTCTGGAGCGTTGCCGGATGAAGTTATTCTGGAAGTGTTTGATGAGGAATGGACACAAACAGTAGATTACGAACACATTCCTTTCAGATGTCGCAAATGTCATGAGCATGGACATCTGGTCAGGGACTGCCCCCTCAATAAGATAGAGGAGAACAGTAAAGCTAACATAATGAAGGATCCAGAAAGCTTCTTCAAGGTGGTACACAAAGGAAAAGGGAGCAAAAGAGGACCAAGAACAAGAAAAGCCAAAGAGTAGCATGTTAACCAGAACAGGTTCCAATCCCTCGAAGCAGATGCAGATCCTACGGACACTGATAAAGCAGGAGCGGGAAACTCAGTGGAGGAGGAGAAAGAAAAAGATAAGGAGCAAACACAAGAGAATGACATTATGAAAGAACTTTTGATGAGTAATGCTGAATAGGCGATGGATCTTGACATGACCCAAAGTGAGACAGAAATGGAGGACCATGATCTCCAGGAAATCCTTGAGAAAGAAAACCTAGATTTAGAAAGTTTTTTGAATCAAGGAACCAAAGAAGGGCTTGACTCATTACCTGCAGAGGAATTCAACAGAGTTCAGCAGCTGTTTTTATGGAGGACCCAAACGAAAGGATTGAATAGACTCAATCACAAAGAAAGACAAGGCAACGAAGGAGTGAAGACGATGAAAAATATGGCAGGACTAGCACCCAGAATCCCTGGAAAGAAGAGGGGTAGAAAAAAGCAGATTGCGCTGTTGATGGAATGCAGAAAGCTAATGATAGATTCAGGGAAGATGAAAGACCTATCCAGTTACTCCTTTACTAATCTTTAATTATGAAGTTCACTTCTTGGAATATCAGAGGTCTAGGTAGTAGAAGAAAACAAAGGTTGCTGAGTAATAGAATGAAACAAGCATCTCCGGATGTGATTTTCATACAGGAGACCAAATGTTCCATTCAGAAGATAAGAGATATGCATAGTAAATGGCTCGATAAATTTGAGTTTTTGGAAGTCAAGGAAGAGAATACAGCAGGAGGTATTCTCACTCTGTGGAATCCACAAAAGATTGACCTAATAGATGCGGAGGCATCGAGAGATTATTTATCTATAGTTTTTCAACCAGTCGGAGTTAAGGAAACCTATCTGGTTACAAATGTCTATGGCCCACAGAGAATGGAGGCTAAACTAAGGTTGTTTTATTCTCTGAAGACTCTCAGAAATAGACATGCAGGAATTCCCTGGATCTTAGGGGGTGACTTCAACATGATTAGGTCACTCACGGAAAAAAAAGGGGGAACCAGAGTTCTAGGCAAGGACTCCATGGCTTTTCAGACCTTTATTGATGAGATGAAGCTGGTGGACATTGAAATGCACAATGGCATATTTACATGGAACAATAAAAGAGGAGGAGAGTCTCAAGTAGCCTCCAAATTAGACAGATTCATAATCTCAGAAGAACTTATGCTCAATGACAAGGAAATGGTGGCAGGAGTGCTACCCTATGGGGGTTCAGATCACTAGCCGATACAAATGGAGGTGCAGGGTTTTGGTAAATCTGGGAACAGACCTTTTAGATTTGAAAATATCTGGCTGTCCCACCCAGATTTCATCAGCAATGTAACCAAGTGGTGGGAAGAGGATTTAAATATTCAGGGTTCCAAAATGTTTATCCTTCAGAAAAGATTAAAGCATATCAAGCTACAGCTCAAGAAGTGGAACAAAACGGAATTCGGCAATATCTTTGAAGAGAAAAAAATGATTGAGAGTAAACTGCAGGAACTTAACCAAAGCCTTATTAAAGAAGGCCATGACAAAGCTCGACAGGATCAAGCCACCAGATATCAGCAACAATGGGAGAATTTATGTAGTCAAGAGGAAATTTTTTGGAAACAAAAATCTAGAATCCAGTGGCTAAAAGAAGGAGAACGCAACACCAAATTTTTTCACAAATCTACCATGGCTAATCGAGCACATAATAGAATTGCTCTGATTAAGGATGAATGGGGAAACAATCTCAATTCTCATGAAGAAATAGAGGCAATGTTACTTCAGCACTTCAGAAACATAGCTCAAGAAACCTGTTATGACAGAGAACACTATATCCAGAAAATAACCAAGAACATTCCCAGGATAGTCTCTAAAGAGGACAATGTTAACCTTTATAGGCCTGTGACGGAAGAGGAGGTTAGTGGGGTTCTCAAGGAAATGCAGAATGGTAAAGCGCCAGGCCCGGATGGTTTCAATGTCGATTTCTTTAAAGCTTGCTGGAATATTGTCAAACAAGATATTCTGCAGGTAGTGGAAGACTCAAGGAAACACAGAACCATTTTGAAAGCTCTGAATTCCTCCTTCATAGCCCTTATCCCTAAGCAGGAGCAGGCTCAAACCCCTGACAGATTCAGGCCTATAGCTCTTTGCAATGTAATTTACAAGATAATATCAAAGGTGGTAGCAAACAGGCTCAAACCACTCCTACCTTCTTTAGTCTCGGGGGAGCAATCAGGATATGTGGAAGGTAGGCAAATTCTTAATAATATCATCCAGGCACATGAAGTGGTGCACTCACTAACTAGTAAGAAAAAAGCTGGTATGATCATGCAACTTGATATCGCCAAAGCTTATGATAAACTGAATTGGAACTATATCAGGAAGGTTCTTATCGCCTTTGGGTTTGATCACAATTGAGTAAGATGTATCCTAGCTTTGATCACCTCTTCTAGTTTTTCAATTCTTGTCAATGGCTCTCCCTCGGAGACTTTCACCCCGTCCAGAGGCCTCAGGCAGGGTGATCCCCTTTCCCCCTTTCTCTTCATTCTAATGATGGAAGGTCTAGGCAGAGCCATAAAGGTTGCAAATGATGCTGGTAAGGTCAAGGGTATACAACTCTCTGACAATGGTCAAGCCTTAACCCACCAACAATTTGTCGATGATACCATGCTGCAGGGACTACCCACTGTTAAAGAAGCTCTCGCCTACAAACAAATCCTTAAGGACTTTGCCAAGGCCTCTGGCTTGGAAGTTAATCTTTCCAAATCTAAGATCTTTTTCTTCAATACTCATATTGCTATTCAGAGGAATATTTCCAGAATTTTGGGTTTCCAAAGAGACTCTCTCCCCTCGAAATACCTGGGGGTGCCTTTAACTGCTAAACCACTTCATAAAAGTATTTTGGAACCGGTCATCAGCAAGCTGTATGACAAAACCAAGAAATGGACTATAATATCTTTAAATTTAGCTGGGATATTGGTCCTCACAAAGGCTGTGCTTCAATCTATCCCAATCTTTATGCTTTCGGCCATCCCTGCTCCCAAAGGCATTCTAAATCAAATGAGAAATATACAAAGAGACTTCATTTGGGGCAAGGGGGAAGATAAGAAAAAATGGGCCTTAGTTGCCTAGGACAAAATTTTCAAACCCAAAAACCACGGGGGTCTTGGATTAGATGATCTCGAGATTCTTGGTAAGGTTCTAGGGGCTAAACTTTGGTGGAGATGGATAAAGGAACCAGAAGCACAATGGGCCATTACTTGGAAAGAAAAATATGCAAGCACTTGGACTGTTAATGAACGTATACGGATGGATGGGAATATAAGAGGATCACATATTTGGAACAAAGCTTGGGATAATAGAAGAATGATTCAAGACCATAGCTTCTAGGAAATTAGAGAGGGAGACTTGGCCTTATTCTGGGAGGATAGATGGCAACAGGAACCCATTCTCTTACAGGAGGACTTGAAGGACCTCAAAGCAGAGATTGATGCTCAGGAGCTCACCCAAGTAAGGTATTTTTGGGATCTAACCAACAGTGCAGGGAAGTGGAGAAATTGGCGAAATTTAAACATCAGAGAGGACAAGCATCTTTCAACCAAAACTGAAAGACTGATGACAATGTTGGGGCAAAGGAAAATCCTAGTTTCTAGGGGGCAGGACCAACTGAGATGGGGTAGCAACAATGAAGGGAACTTCAATCTTAAAGAATCTAAACTCATTCTCCTTGAGCTCGATCCCCTTGCTCCTATTAGGCTCTGGCAAAACCTTTGGGAGCAGCCGGGCTGGATGAAAATTAAACTCTTTTTGTGGCTGGTTCTTCAAAGGAAAATCCTAACCTAGGATAATATTAGGAAAAGGGGATTTCTAGGGCCTTCCAGATGCCAGCTCTGTGAGGCCCAAGAAGAGACCATCGAGCATCTTCTCAACAATTGCTCTTTCACCTCCAGATTATGGGATTCTTTTGCAGCAATCTTCCAACACTCTGACAGAGATTTGGGAAGTCTTTTCAACACCCTCACCAAATGGAGAAAGAACTTTTCGGATAATGAAGTTCTTGGGTCTGCTTGGGCTCTCACTCCAGGTTTCATAATCTGGAATGTTTGGAAAGAAAGGAACAACAGGATATTCTAGAATGTTAAGAACTCGGCCCAGAACATCTTTGATAGAATCCTAAAACAGATAAAGGAAACGGTGAGTATCAACATCAGAAATCTTCCTTCGAACCCACCTTCGGCCACAGTCTGGAGGATTCTCTGCAGGCTAGATTTACAGGGACTAGTTCCTCAGGGCTCTGTTAGGAATGGGTCAATGGGGGACCCGGAACTTGATTTCTGGCATCCTCCCCCTAAGGGCTTTCTCAAATTCAACATCGACGGGGCCTCCAAAGGTAATCCGGGCAAGGCAGGCCATGGAGGGGTGTTAAGAGACGATAAGGGAGACATTCTCTGCATATTTTATGGAAACTTAGGAAAAACTACCAACAACATGGCTGAGTTAATGGCCATGGAACAAATTCTTGAGTTCCTGGTTCAGGAAAATCGGCAAAACACAATCATTGAAGCGGACTCCGAAATCGTCATCAACTCTGTCAGGAAAATAAGCTGGGGCACAAGACCGGAAAAAGCCTCTTCAAACTGGAGGCTTATTCAAGTCTTCCAAAGGATTCATAATCATCTATAGAGCCTGAGAACAATCAGATTTGCACATGTGAGAAGAAAGGCCAACAAGCTAGCGGATTTGCTAGCTAACCAAGGAGTAGTCTGCACAGATAACAGGGCAGTGATGAATTGGTGTGATTTCCCTAACAACAGGATAAAAATGGACTGTCAAAATCAAGCTATTGAGGACAATACAATGTTCCTTAAGAGAGAAATGGAGACGGGTATGGTCAACCAGCAGGGGTCGGATCAAAGGCATGCTCACAATGAGTTTTTTTTATTCTGGTTCGGTTAAGATTATCGAGGTTTCCCGGAGATTCATAGTTGTTTTGACAAGGATAAATGTGCTTCAAGGGAAGCCGACAGGTATTCGCAATATTCGCTTCAAGGGAAGCGCTTCGGATCTGGAAGGATTTTCGCGGTATAAGATGGGGAGCAGAGGATTCCTATTAATCGTGAAACCAGTGTTTCCTTTTCCCGGTCTTTCTTTCCACAACCGGCGTGGTTTTCCGTTGATCGCGGCTCGCTCCAATGGTAAATGGTTTTTTATTTTTGGGAGCGATCCCACTCAGGTGATGCCACGTGGCGTTGGGGTCGGGAGGATTACCACCGTGATCGCACGCTATCTTCCGCGTAAGTTGGTTGTGCGATATCCTGCTCCACCGTCAGATCTTTTTAAGGTGTTTCAACGGTGCGGATTGACCGGCTGTCGGCGGGATGTTTCCTCCTGCGGCTTGGGCCTTTTACCGCTTGATGGTTGGGTTATGTCCCACGGTTGATTTTTTTATTGTTCGTGCCTTTCTTCTGGTGATGGTGTTCTTTGGGAGTTTCGAGGTTCTCCTCTCGGGCTTCAGAACCCACTTCTTCGTTGTCAGGCGGGCTTTTGGTAGTTTCTGATGCTCTTTTAGGGATTATTCTCAGTCCCTCTCCTTCTTCTTCCTCCCTTCTTTGGAGGTTCGTTTTTTGTTTTAGATAGGGATGATGTAAAGCGGTTTGCAGTTTTCCTTGTTTCTCAGAGTCTGAGAATGTTGTACTATTCACTGTACTTTATTTGTAATTAATGAATAGAAGGACCGACTCTTGCATTAGCAAGAAAAAGATATTTCAAATCAAAATATTTTAATTCATATTTCTTTTTTTTTCACAATATTTCATATAATTAGAATATTTTAATGGTGTAACACTCCAAGTTGCATAAAGATGAGTGAGATCATTAAGTGAATTTGTTTTACTAAAAGATATTTTAAATTTTATTGTATTTTGATGAGAAATGTTAACTGATATACGCTGAAGGGCCAAGAAACATATATGTTGTAATTACCTAAATTATAGGTAATAATACTTTAACAAAATAATAAAATTGTTTTTTTTTATTTAAAAGAAATGATTGCCAAGAAACAATTACCCTCTGCCTGAGAAGGGTGATATAGAGAGGGGAGAGGAGCAGAAAAGGGTTCCTATAGGTAGGTGGAATAAACCATTGGGAAAAACTTGCTCAATATAGTCTACTAGAGAGTACAGAGACTAAGGCTAGACCGAAGTCCAGAGTCCCATAGTACTGACTCGACTAGATCCAGCGTAAAGAAAAAAAAAAAAATAGAAGGTGCTCTGGACCGGAGTCCTGAAGCCCATAGTACTGCCTCGACTAGATCCAACATAAAAAAAAAATAGAAGGTGCTCGGGGGAGAGGCTGGACATGATTGCCAGACTCATGGCTAGGAGGAGAGACCTTTCGAGTATATATATAGTTTTTACAGGCTAACAGATAACTGAGGTAGAAAGCTCTTTAAAGATTTATTGTTGAACTATAATTATGATTATATGTAGTAACTATTAATATCTATTTTATAGGTAAAACATAAATGAAGTAGTAAGCTCTTTAAAGATTTATTGTTGAACTGTAAATATGATTATGTACAATAGCTATTAATGTCTATTTTACAGGTTAACAAATAACTGAGGTAGCAAGCTATCAAAGGATTCATTGCTTAACTGTAAATATGATCATACACATTAGTTATTAAGAATTATAGAATAGATTAACATAATACTAAACTGTAGCTGTTAATATTTGAATTCACAAGTATATAAATAAGGTAGTAGGCTAACTATTGAATTAATAGCCAGGGAGTTTCTCAAATACTCAACAGAAGATGAATACTCCAATAGCCAAACTCTATAAATTATAAGCATGAAATAAAAGAGAAAATGAAGTCTAGAATAGTGTAAAGGTTAGAATACTGAAAAGAACTCAATAACACATTCTCGAGTTCATAACTATCATTATCGAAAAATAAAGTTCACCGCCATCCCAACACAATATGTTGATAATCATGATTACCAACGAAACCAAAAAGAAGGAAAAATAGTAAACAGTCATCATGGTATGGTAGCATCAAGAGTCGGCATAATACATAAAAATTGTGTATCGAAACCAGAGATAATGCTTTTTGAGCCTTTCTTTCTAAATCTAGCACAATTTAATAAACCTAGTTCTTATATCCTTTATCAGAATACCATACGCGGAGAAAAAGGCATAAACAGATTAAGTCTTTCACATATCATCAGTAAGCCAAAACAAAACAATACTCTGTTAATTAAATGTAACAGACAGACTTTGAAACTATGCCATCGGACAGCCGAACGACGGCATTCTTGACCCCTCTCAAGCGGAATTTATAAACAATTAAAACAAGCGAAACAATTCAAAGTCCTTTAAATTCTTCAAGAGTTACATTTCAAATATTGGAAATGATTGACAGCCGTAGCTGATTAAATATCTTAGCAAATAAAGGTTAAGAAAATATTGTGTCTATGGATTATAACCCTAATGCGCTATCGGAGATAAACCCTCTCCGTAAAACCCTTAATAACTTAATTACGAACAGAGACCAAAGACTTAGCTCCAACCTGAAAAGCAATGGGCACACTGTGAGTTCCTTGGCAAGTATAAGTCGTGATTTTGAGTACTAGACCCTCCTGAATATGGCATACCTGCATTTCAGAGAAGGTTAAACTAGTCATTGTTAACAAAGGCCATAACCTGCAGCTCATACATATAAACCTAACTTTAAATGAGAAGGGCCTTACCTAAATTAAGGGCACGGCTTAGATGAGTTTCCCACCTGCAAAAGAACGTTAAAGCTCAGCGTCATAACCGTATTTCACCATACAAGAAATCTACAGCAAAATACCCATAAAAATCAAGAACTGAGTTCGAATAACCTCCTTTAAATCTTATTATGGCGATTACTTACCTGCTGCAGATGATTTGGAGTACTTGATGTCTTTTGGCATTTTCAAAACTCCACATGTCATCCCTGCACAGCAGCAAGAAACCCTCAGACTATTCTTAAAGTAATTACCAATTTAATAGCAGTGTTTCTTCTTGAGCAAGCAAATTTTTAGAATGGCACAGTGACAGATTACTTGCTCTGGTGGGTATGACGGTCTCCCCTGCTCTCATTTCTCGCAGAGCACCATAACCAAAACCCTTGCAAAGCAGCACGACGCAAAGGAACAACAACAACAATGAGACCATCAGGGTTCGGCGTGGGGAGTTGGCTAGATGAAACCCTATCCAATCTCTACCGTCAGATCATGGAGTGGAGATAAATGACAGGGAGCCATAACAGATGGCATGATAACCCCAAGGTATTGTCCCACGGAGCAAATTCCCGCTGCGTGGAGCTACGGACAAGGGCCAACACAACATATAAATGCGTAAATTCATGTGCACATTTATCTAGGAGCATCCCAGTTCAGATCTCCATATCTGCTAGTTAATGAGTGTTTAATTACATTCAATAATATGTAAAAAGAAGTCGGGCGCCGTATAATTCTGCGTATAATCACCATTTATATGTATATGTATATGTATGTATGTATAAGTACAATAGGTAATAGTACCGGACAATGCAACGTACATTAAATAATGATAATAATAATAATAATAATAATAATAAAATATTTTAGTTTTAGTTTAGATGTTACAAATGGGAAATCGAATAGATTACAATTAGAAGAATTATGCACAGGTTTTGGATTTTTTAGTTGGAAACTAGCATGGATCCACATTATAATTAACCTGGGATAGAGTTTCAATTCGCTGAATTGAAGGAGTTCATTTCTTAAGGATGGAGGATCCATCCCAGATGTGAGGATAAACTAACAGTCGCATGCCAATTTAGCCGGAGCTAGGAGAGTAAGAAGAGGAGCTCGGCGAAATAAAATTTAATTAGTATTCTGAGTCCTGTTGAGAACGCTTCTTTCTTCTGCTTGCACGGTTCATACCTATGGGCTGCAACTATTAACTTCTCACACTAGGTTGCTATGATTAGAGAACACTACAATCTATACTTTTGCAGGTTTAGATAAGGAAATTACTATTATCTAGAGAAATATACTTATCCTAAATTCATATGCATAATCTTCCCTAATATTAGCAACATAGATTTTACTGCAATTTCATGTGAGGAAGAACCCTGGTGTTACCCCAAACCATAATCTATAATTGCAAAAAAAATACTCTTACGTTAATTGTGATAGATCTATATGTTTAATTTTATTGTGTGGATTTAGCGTAAATTTTCACAATGGCCAGTTAAGATGGTTTTAGCCTAACCTTGGTGGTTTTAGTGCACGAACTAACTAAAAGAGACACATGTAATAGATTTCAACTAAATAATGCGGTGAAAAAAATGGCTTATCTACTTATTGACCATCCCCAAAATTCCCTTCCCAACGGGCTATACAAGGCAAAGTAAACCAGATGTGAATTAAGTAATGTAGTGAATTTTTTTGGCTAATCTACTTATTGAATCCACGTCGAGCTAGCGAGCTATATGAGGTAGAGTAAACCTGAGCTAATGGTAGAGTAAACCTGGGTTACAATGATGAAAGAAACACACAACAGATACATATTGAATCCACCAGCTATACCATGCAAGGCTAAAATAAGCTAAATTAATGTGAGAGACCTAGAGCCACCAATGCAAGGCTAATTAAACCTACTTAGGTCATGTGAAATACCCAGAGTCACTGATAAAAGGTAAAGTAAACCAGGGCTACAATGATTAACGGAAAACACAAAAAATAGATATTCAATCCACTAAATTAATGTGTGAGACCCAGAGCCAAAGACATAAGGCCGAGTAAAGCTGGGTTGATATGAGAGACCCAGAGCCCCACGACACAAGGTAGAGTAAACCATGCCAGAGTAAATTAAATTAACGTGAGAGACCCAATCAAGGGATAGTAAACCTCGGTTATAATGTTAAATGAAAAACAGAGTAGATGAATATTAAAGTGGAGCCACAACCATCCATACACGGGGGTTTAAATAACAATTAATGAGAATTTAAATTTAATAATCTCAGCGGGGCATGAGAAGACAAATCCACACTACATACCTAGATTTCATGGTTTCCACAATTGAGGGTTTCCGTTCTACAATGAATTAGGATAGAGAAAACCTAGATTAATGGCAGACTAAACCATGGTTACACGGATTAAAGGAAAAGCGCAACAAATACATATTGAATCCAGAGCTATCCCATGCAGGGCTAAAAACTAACTTGATGTGAGAGACCTAGAGCCACCCATACAAAGCCCAGTAAACCTGGGTTAGTGTGAGAGAGCCAGAGCCAACCATACCAGGCAGAATAAACCGAGGGTTACAGTGATTAATGGGCAATCACAGCAGATGCATACTCAATCCACGAACTATACCATGCAGGGCTAAACTAAATTAATGTGTTGGGTCCCTATAATACTAGTGATTACCCCATTACTATTGTAGTTATACCCCTTATTTATATTTTTGTTCCCCTATTACCCCCATATTGTTATTTCTATGCCCCATAAAATCCCTCTATTGTTATTTTTGTGGCTTTATATTATTATTGTTAGGTCGGCTGGATTATATTGTGACTCCTTAGACTCCTATATATAGAAAGGAGGTTTTGTCATTTGTATCATCCAAGAATTGTTCATTTATGTAATGTAAAGGAGGTTGCCCCCTCGAAGAGGCTGAATTCTAAGGCGTTGATCTTTCTTTTCTATCTTTTCTTGAGCTGGTTTCATAACATTTGGTATCAGAGCTTTGGATTCTAGGGTTTCGCTGCTCCAAACAGGTCATCGTGGCATTCTCGCTATAACCTTTTTCTGTGACGTTTCAGAAGTCACAAAAAAACCCATTTGAGAAGAAATCGCGTTGAACCTTGGGTCTGAATTTCAGAACTTTTCGCGCGATATTTGCGGAGATATGCTCTGAGGAAGTTGGTCTTTTTGCAGACTCCTGAATTACATTCAAAACAGGTGACCTAGGGAAAATCGTCATAACTTTTTCTCTGGGGATCGGATTGAAATTTCGTAAGAAGGTAGAGAAAGAGGACAGACTGTAGTTTCTTGTATATCTTTTTCAGAACCATAGGTCGAAAATTGTACACGTGGCACTTCATACAAGTTCACTCTTCTGGAAAGGTCTATAATCAGGTCATCTTGGGAGATTGTGCATAACTCTTCTTGGAGAATCCAATTTGGATCAGACTGGTGGCATTGGAAAGAGGAAACAGAGAGCTACTACAGGTCACAATTTCAGAACTAGATGATTGGAAAGTACAGAGATACATCAGAGGCAATATCAAGCTCCTACAAAGTGAAAAAAGGTGTGTAGATTTTTTTTAAATTTTTGCTTAAGCTTGGTTTGAAAATTTATTTTGAAGGAATTCAAAGGGCATAGTAGAGCATTATTATCGGTAACTGATGCCCCGAGGAAAGAAAATGCAAACACCTAGTAAGGAACCTGAAAGCTCTAGCATGACTCATGAAGAAGAGGAAGAAATGCAACATGATATATCAAAATTACAAGACCAAGTGCAACAACTGTCCCTTGCACAAAAAGGAACAGAATCTAAGATGGATGGTTTAAAGAAAGATGTAGAAGCTAATATGGACGGTTTAAAGAAAGGTGTAGAAGCTAAGATGGACTGTTTAAAGAAAGGCGTAGAAGCTAAGATGGATGGCATGGAAGCTAAGGTGAATGGCATGGACGCTAAAATTGATGGCATGGATGATAAGATGGAAGAATTGAAGATAAATATGAATAAGTTGCTACAAGAAATGGTCACTAAGGGTGAAAGAGTACTAAAGGAAACTCATGATGAGAACAAAAGAAATGTTAATCATGATTCCATAGACTCTAATGTTGGATCGAAGACTCACCATGTTCCAAAAATCGATATGAGGAAGTTTGATGGCAAGGATCCCGCCACATGGATATTACAGATGGAGCAATTCTTCGATCTCAATAATGTGCAAAACACACAAAAGGTACGTATGGCAACTTTATATTTGGAACCAAATCAGTTTGTATGGTATCAATGGCTTTGTTCTCGTAAACAATTTATCACTTGGGCAATTTTTACGGAAGAATTGATAGCACATTATGAGGATACAAAAAGCAACACTTTTTTTAGCCAATTGATAAGTCTCAAACAAAAGGGTTCAATAATGGAGCACATTGAGGAGTTCCAAAAATTGAACATAAGGGTAAAAGATATTCCAGAGGAGCATAGGATTGATGTGTTCATAGGGTCTTTAAAGGATAATATCCAACATGATGTGCGCCTTTGGGAACCTGATTCATTAGAGAAGGCATTCAGGTTAGCAAGAAAAATGGAAAGCAAAATTATGGCAACTAGGAAGCATACCATTCACAACTATAAAGACGGAAGTGTTGTTGCCCATAGTCTTCCACAACCTACAAGGTTGACACCACAACAATTGGAAGAAAAAAGAGCAAAAGGGCTTTGTTACAATTGTGATAGCAAATACACAAAAGGTCATAAGTGTGCTGAGAAGAAATTATTCTACATAGATTGTGAAGAGGAAGAAGAAAAGGAGCAAGAAAGGTCAAAAGAAGAGGATATATTCCAGGAACAAAGCCTAGATGAAGAACAAATAAATCCGACCATATCTTGTAATGCATTGGCGGGAATTACCACTCCTCAAACCATCAAGATAGAAGGACAAATCAAGAAGAAAAAGGTAATAGTGTTGATTGATTCAGGAAGCACCCACAATTTTATTCATTGTAGGGTAGCAAAAGAATTGAATTGCTTCCTATATCCAGCACCAGAGTGTCAAGTGATGATTGCAAATGGAGGAACAATAAATTGTTCTGGAAAGTGCCATAATATCAAGCTATCCATGGGAGAATATGTATTGACTAGCCCAATGCTTTCCATTCCAATGGGAGGTGCTGATGTTGTACTAGGAGTCCAATGGCTACAATCCTTGGGTACAATAGCTTTTAATTTTCAAGAACTTTTCATGAAATTTTCTGTGGAAGGAAAGGAAGTTGAATTAAGGGGTATTGCAGGGAAACCAGGAAAGATAATCAGCTCTAATGGCATGACAAAGCTTCTAAAAAAGGAGCAAAGAGGTGTAATTGCACAATTATGTTCGCTAGATGTTTCCACATTGGAATCATCTATTTCTCCAGATCTCCAAAAAGTCCTTGACAATCATTCCAAGGTATTTGAGACTCCCAAAGGTCTCCCACCTATGCGTGATCATGATCATGCTATTCATCTGATTCCAGGAAGTGTTCCTCCAAACATCAGGCCGTACAGATATCCATATGTCCAAAAAAGTGAAATTGAACGTATGGTTGCAGAAATGCTAGAGGCTGGTATAATTCAACCGAGTCAAAGTTCTTTCTCAGCTCCAGTAGTATTGGTGCACAAGAAGGATGGATCATGGCGCATGTGTCCAGATTATAGGGAGCTCAACAAGCTCACTATTAAAGATAAGTTCCCCATTCCTGTCATTGATGAATTACTGGATGAATTGCATGGATCAATTTACTTCACCAAGTTGGATCTTCGTTCGGGATATCATCAAATCAGAATGAAGATTGAAGACATTCCGAAAACGGCATTTAGAACTCATGAGGGTCATTATGAATTTTTGGTCATGCCTTTTGGCCTTACCAATGCACCTTCAACATTTCAAGGTTTGATGAATTCAATTTTCAAACCATTCCTTAGAAAATTTGTGTTAGTATTTTTTGATGATATACTAATCTACAGCAAGTCTTGGAAGGATCATGTTGAACATGTTGACAAGGTGCTACAACTATTGGAGGAGAAACAATTATATGCAAAAAGATCCAAATGTTTCTTTGGAGTCCAGGAGGTGGAATATTTGGGTCATATTGTATCTCATGAAGGAGTTAAGGTAGACCCTAGCAAAATTAAAGCCATTAAGGAATGGAAAATCCCCACATCCATAAAGCATCTGCGAGGATTTCTTGGGTTGACAGGGTATTATCGCAAGTTTGTTAAGAATTATGGGAGAATAGCAGCACCTCTAACAACATTATTGAAGAAAGATTCATTTTCATGGACTCCAGAAGCAACAAAGGCCTTTAAACATCTTAAAGAGGCAATGTGCCAAGCACCGGTCTTAGCTACACCGGACTTCACAAAAACCTTTATTGTGGAATGTGATGCTTCAGGAAATGGAATTGGTGTTGTTCTAATGCAAGATGAAAGACCCATTGCTTTTGAAAGTCGTCCAATCAAGGGAAAGTTTTTAAGCAAAGCTATTTATGAGAAGGAAATGTTGGCAATACTCCATGCACTTAAGAAATGGCGACCCTACCTAATGGGAAGACACTTCAAGGTAAAAACGGATCATGATAGCCTTAAATACTTTTTAGAACAAAGATTATCCTCTGAAGAGCAACAAAAGTGGGTCACAAAGATGTTGGGTTATGACTTTGAAATCATCTACAAAAAAGGGAAGCAAAATGTGGTGGCAGATGCACTCTCAAGAAAGGATGAGGATATGGAAGCATTGTTGTGTGCCATTTCTATTATCCAACCAGATTGGATAAACGAAGCAAAGGAGGAATGGAAGAATGACGAAGAAGTGTGGGCACTTATTCGAAAGCTACAACAAGATTCCAGTACTTCTGATACATTTAGCTGGCAAAATGATTCGTTATGGTACAAAGATCGCTTATACCTCTGTAAGAATTCCCAGCTAAAACAAAAGATTCTTATGGAATTGCACACTTCTCCCTTAGGAGGGCACTCAGGATTTTTAAAAACTTACCACAGGGTTAAGAAGGAATTTTTTTGGGATGGCCTTAAATCAGATATTCAAAAGTTTGTGGCAGAATGTTTGGTTTGCCAACAAAATAAAGTTGAAACAATTAAGACACCGGGTCTATTACAACCTTTATCCATTCCAAGCCAACGTTGGGAGGAGGTTTCAATGGATTTTATCACAGGTTTACCCAAGTCTGAGGGAAAGAGTGTCATCATGGTGGTAGTTGACAGACTTACCAAGTATGCACACTTTTGTGCATTATCACATCCATTTAAAGCCAGTACAGTTTCTACTGCATTTATGGAAACAGTTCAAAAGCTACATGGAAACCCAAAGATTATTGTAAGTGACAGAGATCCCATTTTCACTGGAAATTTTTGGACAGAATTATTTTCTTGTCTTGGTACTCAGTTAGCTCATAGCTCATCTTATCATCCTCAATCTGATGGGCAAACTGAGATAGTAAACAAATGTTTGGAAGGATATCTTCGTTGCTTTGTATCTGATAAACAGACACAATGGGTCAAATGGTTGCCTCTGGCTGAATGGTGGTATAACACTTCCTTCCATACAGCAACAAAAATGACCCCATTTATGGCACTTTATGGGTATCAACCACCATCAATCACATCATATTTAAGAGAAAATTCTAAGGTTCAGGCAGTGGAACATCACATCGAACATCAACAACAAGTCCTCCAACTCTTAAAGGATAACCTCGTGTTGGCACAAAATAGAATGAAACAACAGGCAGATCAACATCGCAGTGAAAGAAGTTTTGATGTAGGTGATTGGGTATTCCTACGGCTACAACCATATAAGCAAATGTCCCTAAAGCAAGCTAAGAAGGATAATAAATTATCACCAAAGTATTATGGTCCGTACAAGGTGTTGGAAAAGATTGGTACTATGGCATACAAATTGGAGCTTCCTGCAGCTTCTCGATTGCACCCAGTTTTCCATGTTTCATGTTTAAAGAAGGTTATAGGCGACAAGCTCCCAGTTCAAACAATATTGCCAGAACTTGACGAGGAAGGAAAAATTATATTGGAACCGGAAGCAGTCACAGAAACAAGAACTCGACAGCTACGAAATCGATCAATTTCAGAGTATCTTATCAAGTGGAAGAACTTATCCGCTGAAGATTCCACATGGGAGGATGAGAATTTTATGCAGAAGTATCCAGAACTGCTCAAGCGTTGAGGACAACACTTTTTTGAAGGAGAGGGGCATGTTGGGTCCCTATAATACTAGTGATTACCCCATTACTATTGTAGTTATACCCCTTATTTATATTGTTGTGCCCCTATTACCCCCATATTGTTATTTCTGTGCCCCATAAAATCCCTCTATTGTTATTTTTGTGGCTTTATATTATTATTGTTAGGTCGGCTGGATTATATTGTGACTCCTTAGACTCCTATATATAGAAAGGAGGTTTTGTCATTTGTATCATCCAAGAATTGTTCATTTATGTAATGTAAAGGAGGTTGCCCCCTCGAAGAGGCTGAATTCTAAGGCGTTGATCTTTCTTTTCTATCTTTTCTTGAGCTGGTTTCATAACATAATGTGCGAGACGCAGATCCAATAATACAAGGCCGAGAAAACCTGGGTTGATGTGAATACAAGGCAGAAAAAACTAGGGTAAGAGTGATAAAAGGAAAAACACAGCACATACATATTGAATCCAGGAGCTAAACCCTACAGGGCTAAACTACACTAATGTGAGGTGAGAGACCCAGAGCCAGCGGTAAAGGCAGAGTAAACCCTGCACAGCTAAACTAAACTAATGTGAGAGACCCAGAGCCAGCGGTAAAGGCAGAGTAAACTTGGGTTATAGTGATTAAAGGAAAAACACACCAGACATAGGTTAAATTGGAGCCACAATCATCTACACACGGGGGATTTAGGTTTAAATCAATTAATGAGAATTTAAATTTAATAATCTCAGAAGACAAATCCATAATCCATACCTGGATTTCAACGACTGAGGGTTTGAACTATAGCAACAACAACAGAGTCCTTCCCTTCTTCAATGAAAAGCAATAGCATCCACACAACTTCTTCCCTTCTTTAATACAACTTTGCTGAAGAGTTTAGGATGCTGAAAGAAAAGAAGACAATGAATCATGACTTCACACAACTTAGGAGAGATCAAAAGATATGCAACAATTAAAACTAGAAAGACAATTTATATTAATATTGAAACATGATTCATCTTTCATAATGCAAAAACACTGAGAGAAATCGTTCACCTAACAACCGTTGAACCGCTCAACCATTGAATGATCCAGGCGCCTCCCCTGCAAAAATGATCGAGCTGCCTGTAATCTACTCCAACCTCCTCCTCCTCCATCGCACATTGACAGCACTGACTCAGACTCAACCAGACCAGACTCTGAGACAGACATCCCGACTCCGACACTCACTCAAACTCACCCAAACCGACCATACATACAGACTCACAAGGAATCACACGAACATATCAGTGCTGAAAAAGGATAGAGGAGGAAGATAAAAATTGCAGAGCGGTTAGATTATACATATATAGTGCCTCTTTCACCTACCTCCTCCAAGGGCATCTACATCGCTTTCTAGAACCATCCATTCCAACAGGCGTCTACCTCCCTTTCTAGAATCATCCATTCCAACGGGTGTCTACCTCTCATTCTAGAATCATCGGTTCGTTCCAAAGAAATCATGTTCAACGCATTGCTCATGCTTTTATAAATGTTGCAATCGGGTTCAGATTATATATATATATGTATGTATGTATGTATGTATCACTTGTATCACCCACCTCCTCTAATGGATCTCTTTCTAGAAACAGTTACAAAGAAGTCCCCTCATTTATGAATGCTTTTATAACTTTTAAATTATTGTTTTTTCAAATATATGCTTTTACTGATTTTTCCCTAAGTATTTTCTGAATATATTTAACACGTTTAGAATGTAACACTCTTTGCTCTAAGTCCAATTTTTCAAAACTTTTTAAAACATTCTTTATTATAAAAATATTTTATTAGTAAATTATTTTTTCTTTTATTCATTATTATCTAAATTAGAATTATTCAAAATTGATGATATCTGGGCTTTTGAGATTATTTGTCAAAAATAATTATTGAAAGGTGATGATATCCTCTCTTTTTATATTATTTCTAATAATTTTAGATGATTGAGATTTTTTATTTAAATATTTATATAAATCCCCACTTATTAAGTATAAATACATTTTAATTTAAATTTTAAGGAGACATTCAATATAACTTGTATTAATGTGTTAAAGTTTCAATGTTTTTCAAAGTACCCGAACCACCTAAGGACTTCCTCCCAACGTCATTTTCAATTCCTCCTACGGGATCTAGGTAAGCCATTATCCATGACTACTTATGATTTGTGCCTTTTTTCTCATTAAAATGAAACAAATGTCTCCCGAAACTCTCAACACTGGTGAGGTCAAGTCCCCTTCCAGTGTTGAACCCCTAATGGACACTGAGGGCCAAATCGCAAACCCATCATGTGCTTACCACTTCATCAACCTTCGCTTTGAGCTATTCTCGGACCATATAAGGGGGGAAGACACCTTTTGAGTCGTTAATTCCGAATTTCATTTCCAAATCACACCCTCAATCCATCACTTCCCCGAGTTTATTTCCTGGTTGACTGTGGCATACCTTGACGAGAAGAATTATTTCGTCTCCACCTCTAGAGCTAAAATGTAGTAAATAACCCCTGAATTGATTCAGAAAGCTCTAATTTTCCCTATATCGCTTATGATGCAGTCGTTTACTGACATTACTCTAACCCATCACTTTGTCACTCTTCCCCTCAACGAACAACAGTCCTTCTTGAGCAAAATCTTAGCCCGGGGAGTGTAATCCCTTCCCCATGTTGAGTCTCTCTCAGTTACCCTCTTCAGTGAGCCTATTCAACCCATTTTGTCTATAATTGCATGTTTATTGTGGGAAGACAACACCCATATGACCAATAAGGTCGTCCTGGGATTTTTACACAAAATGATGTAGCCTGGTTGTTTACTCGATATCTCATTTTACCTATCTCTAGCCATATGCTTCCAACTTCATTACTTTCTTACCACCTCTTACTTCCTCTATTATTCACCTTTTTTTCTACATGTTTATGTACGCCCACATCGAAGAGTTCGATTGTTTGGGCCTTAGCATGATTTCTCGCAATAAGCAAAGGAATTTCGTCTTCAACGGGAATATTTCTCTCAGAAGAAAACTCGACATTGGTGGGTACTTTCAGTGTATCTCAACCTTTATGGCCATCACATACAAGATTATCCATGGGATCTCACCACCCAGAATCCTCCCCCAGCAACAAGAGCTCCTCCAACTTAGCAAAGATGTTATTATAGGGGAATGGTAACTTTATGAGAATTACACGAACATTAGGGTTTATTTGTGCAATCGTTGTCCCTACCACCTACCAGTATTCATGCCCATAAGATTCTTTACCATAGAATTTATTCAACAACTCCTCAATGTATACTTTCTCCATTTCGTTCCTGCAAAGAAGGGATATATCTTTAAAATGGGACAGCCCGTGGGTCTTTTTGTGGTGAATACAAGACATGATTTTAAAATAGTTGAGGATTTACTTGAAACAATGAATTTTGAAAAGGAGGCACTTGGTATTTTGATCCAAACGGTATCATTGCTCGAAGGAGAGAAAAGATAAAATCATCAACTTACGTACATGAGCCCAGGCCCAAAATTGAATGGAAAGCTAATTTTGATTCATGGCCTCTTAATACAAAAATGGAAACTGAATCCCCAAGAACAACATGAAAATCGTCAAAGAGGACCATTGACCAAGCTTGGGATACCGAGATGGAAAAAGCACACATAAATAAAAAGGCTAGAAGTCAAGGCTCAAAAGAAGAAGATATCGTAATTAAGCTAGTGGAAACAAGGCCAGACTAGCTAGGTTTTTAGGTTATATTAGAGGATCCACCACTAGCTACAACTTCATCATCTATAGAGGTTACAGTCCCGGAAACTAAGGATGGTGTTATTGCCACTAGATCAAGTTGGCCTATTGGAAAGGCCATTGAGGAAAACAACTGAAAATTCAGGGAGAAAATGCAGCAGGTAATGGCTTTCCAGTCAATATCTTATCACACCTTACTTCTGGCTACTATGGACCTAGAGCAGAATCAGATGAAGTTTTCCCTATAACACCCATTAGCGTATCTTTATCTTCATGTCATCAATTTAAAACCTTGGATGTGTCTTTGGATTTGGTAAGTGTCCCCTTACCAGATAAAATAAATATTCATAAAAAAGTGAGGCAAATGTTTTATAATGATCTAAAAAAAAAAATTGTGACCATTACAAAAGTTGAGACATTACTAGAAAAGGATTCAAATAGGGTGAAATTAGACAAGGCCAACTCTCGAGCCCTGCATATATAGAATGAGGGTTTCAAAGAGTTGATAATCAAGATAGGAGTGAACCCAGAGGACAGGAGAGCAAGAGAAACTCTTCTTCAACAATCTCAAAAGGAGATATAGGGACTGAGAAGTAGGTTGAAGATGTTAGGCAGTGAACATGTACAAACTAAGGAGATGGCTCAGGTTGAGATGGAAAAGGAAAACCTGATGAAGGAGGTGGTGGACAGAAACAATGAGATAATAGCTCTCAAGCAACAATTAGACGAACTTCAAACAAAAATTAACTCTCATGTGTGTGTGGTGGTTGTACTCGAAGATCCACAAAACCCTACTGAACATCTTATCAAGGCCCTGACTGAGCTACAACTCTCAGAAGGGGAGTTGAAGAGAGTGAAAAGAGACTTAGATTCTAGTAATGTAAGACTAGCTCAAAAGGAGAAATAGTTGGAGGCTTTGGTGAAAAATGCTAAGCTCGTCAACAAAAATCTATAGTCAATGACACAGGAGGTTACTGAATTAAAAGAAAATTTAAAAGGGAACATGTCTCTTCTGGAAACAAGACAACTAGTTTGGGACGAGATCATCGAGGAGATGAAGAACAACTAGGAGCATGTAACAATGATGCATGAGAAAAAGGTTGCAAGCAAGGATTTCGAGTGCTTCATCATGGATACCAAAGAGGAAGGTGAGAGAAATTATATATGGTTTGTAAATGAGAGGCCAACTAATGAGTTGAGGCCCATCGACGTAGTGGATAGAGTCAGCACTGTAATGGAGATATCCAAAGTAATCCTGAGAGAGGAAGTTAGGATCCAAGCCGAGTAATGCCTTGAATTAGTATTAAAAGAAGTGGCCACCTTCAATGATGAATTTGACAAGGTATTCCAAGCAGGATTACCCAACTGTTGGGAGCCTTGTGGGGAGTTAGTCCCTTGGGAAGAGTACAATCAGAGACTAGTTGAAGCTAAAAGCAAGGAAAGTTTATCTCATGAAAAAACCGTCACTCTCAAAGGAAAAACGATAGTAAATTTCCCAAAGAAGGAATTCCAACTACTGGGAATGTTTAGAAGTATCTTTCATCATAGGCTAAGTTATGCTGGTATAATCAATCTAAAGGTCAGTTATCAACGGTTCTTCTCTGCTTCTCGTCCACCTCCAGCATTATGGAAACAATGTGATTAGTTCGTAAATCCACCAATTGTCTCAATCATCGAACTACAAACATAGTGTACCCCACAACGTGCTATCTAGACCCGTCATTCTTGAAAACATTTCTAATCATGTCAATCATGACATCATATTTGCATCTTCTATTTTACTTTCAGTTTGAGTTGTATTTTGTTCTATTTAGTTTGTTATGCTTCAGTTAAGTACAATTGTGCTATTAGAAACGTTGAAATTTTGATGTGCTTAGTGATCATGAACAAGATCAAGAAGAGAATATTTTGTAACAACCTCTCTCTTTCTAAGGGGTCCTATACGAATAGTTTGGAAAAAGGAACTGGGGTTCATAATTTTTGGAAATAGCTCCTTTATGGTTTTCATAAGAACAATATTATGGATCTTGATGCATGTATGCTTCTCTCGAAATTAATGCAAGATTTTTTTGGTGATTCTGACTTATTGGGTTTGCAATATATTCTCTCCTCTATGTGTTTTCATATATATTGAATGATCTTCTCAAATCTCATGTAAAGTTGCTACTAGATATATTTTTCATAAAAATACAGATTCATTTAGATCAAATTGTTGATGAGTAATGCCTGTATGGATATGGAAATCAAGTCTTCAAAAGTGCTCCATGTATCTTCGCACCTCATAAACATTTCTCTTTCTCTCATTTCTTTCTAAATCCATATGTATGGAATTCTTAAAGTTTAAGCTCTGTATGATGGGTTTTTGTCTCTATTTTATTCTTCAATTGCATCTGTTAAAAATAGCTAATTCGCTGCAAGCTCCAATCAGAATCGGCCACCACAGATTTATGAATAGCATTCCTATGCAGTATTATGTGTATCAGTTCATATATTGCATCTCTTATGAATGGTTCTGAATCAATTTCATTTGAATTGTATGGAAGAGAAAAAGTGCTATGAGTTCCTAGTCAAATATAACAACACTTACTAGGATGTCCTAGGCATTGGTCTGATCCTTTCAACCCAGAGATTGTCTCTGGGAGTGACAACACAAGGAATTGATCACCAGAGGGACAAGGAAGAAGAGAAGGGGATTCTTGAACTTGGAAGGTGTGTGACTGCACGGAAGAGGGTGACCAGATTGCCTAACAGACTAAGAAGCAGAGAATGGAAGCTCAAGAAGTAAATTGGTTTTCATTCATGAACATATCTGATTAGAATTAGAAGCACATTAGGGGTGTTTCTACAAACAATGACCTAGGAACCGTTCGCTAAAGGAACAAGAAGTACAAGGATAGTAGCGTTGGATAGTGGAGGAAAGCAACATTACATATCCAAGTTGGATCGAGCACCTTGAAAGTACCAAAGACTGCAAAAGGGATATTAGGAGATGGAAAAATTAATGAATTAATGATTACTAAGTGGCTGGGTAAGCCATTATGCATATAAAATGTGTCGTAAACTCTAAAGGGAGTTGTGTATATAAAGCTCCATAATCAATAATACTTGGTTTAAATCATGTTTTATTGTATAAGGGTATTAAACATTGAGGACATTGTCGTCCCCAAGGTGGAGAGGACTATGACATCACCTGGTTAATATTCCTCCTTTGCAAATAAATTGTAATTAATTAAATGGATGAGAGAGGGACATGGATTCCCTTTCTTAAGGAAGGATATTGCTTGAGGGAAATTTTGTTTTAAATTCCAGTCTTGGTTGGTTCAAATGGTCTTAATGGGTTGACTGTGTAATAAGTTTAACCAATAAGAAAAGGATAGACCCAGGTGTCCTTAGCCTTTAACAACAAGTAATAAAGGACAAATCATTCAGGATTGGAATGGGTTGCATTGTCCAAGGAATGGACTGCGTGGATACTTGGAAAAATAGTGGATGTTTAGTCTTTTGGAGAAGAGTATAAAAGAACGGATTTTTTTCTAAAGAATCTTTTGAACACGCTTGCTCTCTCTGGGATAGGGTCGCATAGATATATTTGGAGAAAAAAAACACTCTAAAGGGAAGATGTCAATGTGCAAAAGAAGTGGATGAGAGATAGACAAAGAACATTGTGCTAAGAAAGGAAAATGCCTCCAAGGGTGGAGGTGAGAGCACAAAGAAGGAAACAACTAGACTTGCAGTTGTTAAACACTGGAGAAATTAAAACTAGTTGAAGAATCCTCACAGAGGCTTGCTAGGTGAATGCATTATAGAGATCATTGGCTTGCTTAAAGGCTCAAGAACCCACTGGGGAGCTTGTGGATTGAAGAAACTACTAATTAAGGAGGAGACACTCTGGTAGTTTTGAGGGATGTTGAAGCACCAAAAGTTTCCTTAGGGCTAAAGATATGGTGTTTGACTCACTGATGAATTACCTCGAGAGGTAGTCTCTTTACTTGAGCAGTAGCTTATCCAGCTAATGAAACTTCTTGTGTAAGTGGACTCTCTTCTCCTGGAAGTGAGTTGAACTCTATTTATTGTAGTACCTTGGCATGGATGT
Source organism: Pinus tabuliformis (assembly GCA_031772625.1). Classification (NCBI taxonomy): domain Eukaryota; kingdom Viridiplantae; phylum Streptophyta; class Pinopsida; order Pinales; family Pinaceae; genus Pinus; species Pinus tabuliformis. Next base: position 602,093,646 of record CM062818.1, read on the forward strand.
TTACTATGTATAAAAATTCTAGAAGGCTGAGTGGAATTTGGTGTAGCTAGTGGACAAAGGTAGAGTGGACTTATGGCATCATATTTCAGTTGTTTACTTGATAAAATATTCCATCAGAAAGCACTCCTCAAGCTATGGAATTTGGCATGGGGGTGACATCTACAAGTAACTATAGTTGTATATTGTCTATGATTGGGTGGAGAGTTGAGTCCCGCTCTCAGTTGTTGATTTGTCTTGCTACATAAGATAAGTATTTACTTTAGACTCTCATGTTATGTAACTAGTTCTATGGTTCTGTTGATATTAAGGAATGTGAATTCCTATGTGTTAATTAGATAATGAATCTCATGTGCACGTGCCTGAGAATTGGTGAAATTCTTATATGTTTAAGTGTTTGAATATTTGTGTTCCTTTTATTAAATTGGCGAGCATAATTTTCTAGATGATTTCCATTTATTGCTTTGTGTATGTGAGTTGGTTGCGTATAAGATATGTGATGAGTCCCATCAATAGGTATATTTTGAATATCATCATGCCATCCTCCAGCCTTAAAACTATCATTTTCTCACATTAATTAACATTTTTTGTTATATTATTCTTAGTAAGAAGAGTAGGAAGTGTTTGTAATAGTATGTGGCCTAATGGGGTTTGATTACAGGGATTTTTTTTTTTAAGGCAATTATTAGGCAGGGGCTTGATGGAGACAACCAAGAGAGAATCTAGGGAGTTTTTCCACCTCCTTAACTCCCTGACTCGGCTTGCGATCATAATGTCCTCTCTCACATGTTTCAATTCATTGGCAGCCGTGTAACTCCTAGTACAAGTGAAGCTCAAGAGGGTCCAGATCCACCATTTCTGAGATTAAGGAGGGAATCACTCCTATTTTCAAGGGAGCTGCTATCAGCTACCCTTTTGTACAAATAAAGAAGATGAAAATCTCATTAAGATTTGAAGTTTTGATTTAGCTAGGTGTAGCTATTGAGGTCAGAGCTTGGCATTGTCATTTTGAAATTTTATGTGATGTATGAGAATTTTAATTTCAAAAAATGAGAAGTTGGTTATTAAGCTACATCTTAGTTAGTTTCATAGGGCTGAGACCCTTGGGTTTGGGCCCAACCCAAAGGCTTTGGTCCTTATTTTGTACCTGTGTTTTGTTCTTGATTCCAAGCATTTCATCGATTTATTTCATTTCAGTAGAGGTTAAGCTATAAAAAACCTATGATTGAAAGCTTCTACATCACCTCTCTTGTGGGAGAATTGTTGGAAGGATTCACAATCTCAGTCCAAAAATATTTTGTTTATGATTTCTTGGAAATATATGAATGTTAGTTGTTCTTATTCCCATTTTCTTTATGTAGCTTGGAATTCAATTCAATGATCATATTAGTGTTATGGCATAAAATATATGTTATTCAAATTCAATTCATCCTTTCCATCATAGTTTATCACTTTGTTAATGATCCATGGATGTATGCATGTGGTTGGTTGCAGGGATATGTTGATATCCAGGGGAGGGAACCTCTTCCACCTCCATATTAGACTCCTTCATATTCTCTTTCCATCCCTCAATTATGTCCCAAAACTCTATCTCCATAGTCACTCTACCTAGTAAATTTAGGAAACCATGGGCATTCATCCTGGTGTGAGCATTCATCCTGGTGCAAGACAGACCTCTAAGAGGTCTTGGGCTTTGCTAGGGGCTCAACCCAACTTTAATTCACTCTCTATAAACTCAATCCACCTCTTCATGCCCTCAAGTCATCAGTTTTACCCTAAAATTTCTCTTGACACCCCTCCTGTAGCATTACAGACCCTCCTGTAGCAATACAAGACCTCCTGTAGCAGCACCTGTAACAGGCCAGTAGCACCACTTTTCTTCACCAGTTTTTATCCCCACTTCAAACTTAGCTCATTAAATATGAATAATGACCCCAATATGTGATTTTATGATCAAGGGAATCTCCTATACCACTCCATCCTTTCCTTCTCCTCAATGCAAAACATAGTAGAAATTAGTGTTTTTCAATCACAAGTATGATGCAAGTTAGGTTTCTGATTTTCAAGCAAGTGTGAAATAGGTATATGATATATGCAATTATGTTGCTAGTTTGATGAATTATGCAAGATAGAGTAGGTTTCTTTCTGCAAGTATATTATCCCTTTCCTTTTCATGAAATGATTAATTAGCATCTACAAGTTGAGAAAATTTCATTTCCACTTTCACGACAAGAATTAGTTTTCAATTGTACTTTCATCAGCAAGATTTCACTATAGTTCAATAGAAGGAATGGTCTCTAAGAACTTTGATTTAATGCCATGACTGAGGGTGTCATGAGTAGAATCTAACATACTTTGCAAATAGAACTATCAACCCTGAGTTGAGAATTTGAGTTGAGGAGGTCTTGGGAGTTACAACATTCTTGGTGCAATACCAGGGCTCACCACTTTTTGGATCGTTTCCAAGGAGGTGTCTAAGTAGATGTTGTTTCTACTTGAGAATTGTTTTCTTTTTTGTATTCAAATTTTGAAAAAGTGATTAATAATAAAAAAATCATGCCTCATAGGAGTAGGGATAATCAAGGAAAATTCTTACCAAAAACCCCCACACCCTCAAGCAGTCAACCTTCACTCTTCTTCAATGACTGTGAACTTCCCTCTCTGACTACAGGGGAGTTAGGAGACCCTCTAAGTGAGCAACTAGAAATTTTTGAAGAACCTATTGGGGAAGAAGAAGAGCCCACTTCACCTACCCAAACTATGGCTGAAAATAGGGACAATGAGTTTTTCCTTGCCAGAGAACCCAATGGAGAGGCTGGAATGAAGAATATAAGCCCTACTTCCCTTCCACACTTCCATGGCTTAACCTATGAGGATCCTAACACCTTCATGTTTGAATTTTTTGTTTTTTGTAGGACCTATGACTATGCCTCTGATGAGTAGAAGTTGAATTTATTCCCCTCTACCCTTAAAGATGTAGCCTTGCACTGTAATGTCCCCTAATAATAAATAATAAATAATAAATAATAAAATTAACAAATAATAAAAATAATAAGTAATAAATAATAAATAATAAATAATATAATATAATATTAAATAAATAATAAACAATAAATAAAAAATAGTAATAGTAAATAAATAATAAATAATAATAAAATAATTTAATTACATGCTCTAAATAAATATAAATAAGAAATAAAACAAGAAAGCAGTAAAAATCAGTAAAGCTATCAAAAAGTAAAAACAAAAGAATAAAACAAGAAAGCAGTAAAGTTGCATGTTGACACATGGAGTGTGTGCATGTGGTTCCCCTTCCAATGTTTGCTCTATTTAATAGATGGGGAGGAAGATGAGAGGCTTGCCATCATTCCATGATTCCACCATCAATTCTCTTGGGAGAATAGTGTTGTGAGACAAAGGATACCATGGCAGTAGTACGTTGATCGAGGGCTCGGGGGTGGCCAGTTGTAGCAAGATTTTGTGAAACTGAGCCTACAGTTGGGTGGAGAGTCGTCCCCAAGACTTTGTTACAGGTAGCAAAATTCAACTAGCGTTCCACAAGTAAGTTGTCTCTCTCTTCACCCATATTTTAATTAGTTAATAAATTGCATGTTGACTATGAATCACATGATTAATCTAATTAATTACATGTTTTTATTTTTAGGCTGTTACATATGGTTCAGAGCTTAGGCTCAACCCTTAGGGCCTATGGGCATTTTAATGTAGAAAAAAAATGATCTAATATCTAAATTTTTATATATTGTTTTTTTGTATATATTATATATATTGTATATGTTTTTTTTAATATAGAAAAAAATCGATCTAAATGATTTATCGATTTTTTTTGGGAAGCCGTCAACATTTCTGAGTGAAAATCTCTACAGTATTCAAAGTCAATTTTGAGAAATAAATTATTCAGAGCATTGGAATCTATAATTTAATTTTTGAGGCTGTATTCACTTTACCTAGTGCGTAATTTTCATCGTTGAGCTTTGACGTCAATTGCTTTGAGTTTTTTTTTTGTTTTTTTTAGAAGAAAATCAATTTCCTTTGGGAGAAAGGTTATCATTTTAATTTTTATAAAATCACTGTAAAGAATTTTTCTCATTAATATTTTGAGGGGTATTAAGAGAAGATGTGGCTTTGCTAATATGTTATCCTCTTAAAACAAGAATACCGAAAATTTGACATGTCCTGAGATGAAGATGCTTCTCTCTGCGTGCCAGTCTTAGAATCAACTCCAGATCCAATTTTCATTGAATTTTAGTGATATCATAAAAGGAAAATAAAAAACCATTTAGCTACGGTTAGAGAAAATAAATATTGAAGAATCAAATTAGTTTGGATAATAATAATTTCAGATTAAAAATATTTATATGTTAAATTACATGAATGTTTGAAATCTCTTGCAAAAACTGTTTTCCATCTTGACCAAGGGATATTTTTTTTTACTTGCTTTTCTTGACTTAAGGTCTACCTCCATAATAGGTAATTTTCTTGGTACAGCCCATCGATTTTGGTAGTATTAGCTATAAAAATCCAGCCCTGAGATACAGGTGACACTTACTACTTTCATGATAAAATATTCTCTAAAAATTTAATGGAGAAAAATTGTATTATCATTTTTTATTATTGTTTACAATAATTATCAATAATATTATTTTATTGAAAAATAAAATCAAAGATTCATAAAAATATTTTAATCGGAAAGCCAAAGACAAAGCAGAGCTTAAATCTCAGTTGAATCTATATACAACAGTAGGATATATACACAATATATATATATATGCTCTCGCAGAAGCAGGATTTACTTGTAACGACTTTCTAAAGTGGACTGGAAGAACACCAGAAACCCATTTTGGAGAGGTAAGAGAGACAAGGAAAATTTATAAAGCTATTAATTGTATTCCATGCCCATATGGGGTTTTTGTTTTTGTTTCTTTAAAGGTTTTCTTGGTTTTCTCTTTTCGGTTTTCAAAGGAGATTTAATGGAGTGAAAAAAAAATAAAAAATAATAATTAAATACCCATTTTTTTAATTGTTCAGAAATTAAAATGAGTAAATACCCTTATCAGATAGCAGTGACGATACGGGTTTGCCTTGTTTTTACTCCAGATGTGAAATGGGTTGCTATATAATTATATTTATATTGTTTGCACTATGTGTGGTCTACAAACCCTTCATTTTTATTGATTTTCGGGCTTCTTATTTTTTCCTTTCAGCTTCGGCTCTCACATTCTGCCTAACTCTGTACATGTGCTACATCAATTCTCAATTGAGTTTCTTGGATCCAATAATTGCACACTGTTGTTCTTATTGCTTTAACTCATTGGTTTAACTCATTTTTATGTTTTTATGTGATTTTATGTTATTATATGATGTTATTGTCTCCTTTAGGGATACTTATTGACCCAACTTCGTGGCTATTAATATTTGTTGCTCCCTCCAGTTCCTTTGAACTATTCTACTCTTTATACGCATTAATATAAAACTCAATTTTCAAACTGCCCAAGAGATTTTAGACTTACAACTGCTACCAAGAAGGTATGGTCCCCTATTTCGGAAAGGATTGACATCGCCAGTGACATAATAAAACACTCCATTGTTGAGACATCCATTGCTGCTGTGGTAGCTACCAACGCTGCTAATCTGATTCCGTTACTAGTGCAAGTACCAATGAATCTCAGCACAATAACTCATCCTTGCCTCATCACATTTGTGTGCTGTTCCTGCCCTCACTAGGTCTTACGAATGAATCACAACCCATTTCTTTTTAGTAGCGTAGTCACACTGAATATTCTGATCATCGATCCTAGGAAGGTTCAGGAAGGTGTCATCGGGGGAATTCTCACATTGCCTTCGTTGGCCACGTCCGGCTTCCCAATATTAAGATCTATGCTCTACTGCTAGTTTGATTGTTTGTGACATCTTTTGGGTTTTCTTCTCTGAGAATTTCTTTGGGGACAAGGTTATGGTTCCGGTCGCAACTCAGCAGGCCTCGAACCCGGCGCACACTGTGGCCGATTCTCTGAATCTTCCCATTTCTCTGAACTATTGTGCTTTATTAAATAAATCTGGCTAAATTAGAACTTATTTCCACTGATAAAAAAAAAGGGGTTGGTGTACTCATACGTTTTAGATATAATAAATCTGTAAATTTATAAATATTCTTTGTATATAGATTTCCTAACCCTCATTGTATATAGTCGATTTCCCATGTATCTTCTATCTGTCTTTCTGGAATTCCACAGTCGCAAGCATTAAGAGGCTACCATATTTACTTGACTGAAAATTTCCTTTTGAACGTATCACAGGTAGAAAAAAATTTACGGGTTGGAACATGGGAATTTTAAGGAAATTTCTCATAAACTTGAACTCATGACGTCAATCAATTCCTCCTTCTGAATTTCGGATTATTATTTTATTTTATTTTTGTCTCTGGGTCGGGCACAAAATTTCATCATTTTAACATTAATGTCCTCATTTGACATATCTAAATTATGGTCACGATTTACAGCGTTTGAAATGCCGGTCTTGGAAATGAAAGGATTCCTATATAATTTATTTTATAAGGAGCTATTTGCTCTTGTATGGAACTTTGTTGTATGCTGCTCTACTGGAAGGGTAAGAATGTTGTAGTTTGAACCATAGTTATCTAGTTTGAATTTGAATTCGTTATGATATGAAAAATTCAAGTGAATTTTCTTTTAGTTTGAAATTTTTTTACCAGTATTTACCAAGTAGTTGTGGTTTGAAATAAAGGTTAGCTAAGGATAGGAAATTTTGTAATATTTTATGGTAACTTTTTACTCAGTTCCATAGATAATGCATACAGATGTAATTCTATTCGATGATAAATAACGCTTCAAACTGAACTGCCAGCAAAATGCACACAAAGTGCACAGTACTTAGAAGTTTGATGTATTTCTTATTAGAAAAAAGTCAAGGTCATATAGTTTATTCTCACAATCCTGGAGATGTTTTCACGTTGAACACACTTTTCACATATTAATATTGTGGATTGATTTCATCTAGATGTCCTGCTTCCTGAGCCTGACATCACCCACCAAATTTGCTTAGGCCTGCTGAATCACTGTTTGAGACATTTTGTGAGTGATTTGGTTTTATTTGCGAATTATTAAAAGGGTAGTTAAGGTGCATGCTTTCCAACATCCTCATGGGCTATAAATTCTGAATTATTGCTATGGTCACACTTAATAAACTCATGGATGGTGATAATCTACCCATAATTCTCTCAAAGAACGGTATATTTTCTATCTATCAGCTTATTTTCACATAAATTTTGCCTTGAGAATCCTGTGATACCATGCTATGATGTTAAACATATCTTGAATGATGGTCATTTCTGAACATTGTAAACAACTGAATTTCACATCTTAAACATTCATGTCTTGTGATTGAACAATACGCCAACTGACATGATTCGATCCACATTGGATGGCATTTTCCCTAAAAAAAATTAGCACTATTGATATGGTATATTGACATGTTCTTTTTTATGGAAGAACAAATCTTTAATGCCGGTATATTTTCTTAACTACTCACCACCAGTTCATTTTACAACACAGTTTACACAGTGCTTGAAGTATTTTGATAATTGATGTTGACACCATTTGAAGTGCTCTAAAAGAGTCAAATTTGTTCCAATTCACAATGGTATAAACTTTGATATCTTATCACCTTTAGATGATTGTTGTTTATGTGGCAAAATTGTTGACTCTGTCCTCTTGCATCTGTTCATTATTTTATGGTTTCAATCTAATCTAAAAACACAGAGATAACATTCCTTGAATGTTGATCATATTATTCACTATTTATTTGGGTTGGATTGTCCTTTAGCGATATGTATTAACATTTATAAATCTGGAACGATCTCTATTTTAAACCAATTGTTGCATTTGCTTGTCAAGATCTTCCGTTTTCATATGCCTGCAGATTTCATGGTCTCAATTCCTAAATTCCTTTTTATGATGCAACTAGATATAAACAGTGGTAATTAATTTGTTGACGCCAATTCTTTTGGGGAAGGGTATGTAAATTTAAATCAATTCCTGATGGCATTTGTATGATGATAATGCAGTTTAATATTTGCATCACTTCTCTGATCAAGGCAAATGTTTAAATGGTTCAACAAATTTCAGTCCTACGCACATTTCATCTGACTAATCTATGGAACACTAGTATACTTTTTTTTTTGGCAACACTAGTGGATCTCTAGACCAGTTGATTACTAATAAATTCATATGTACACAAAAGTGACATTTACATTTCAATGCATGGGTTCCATGAGCATATATGATATACTTCACTGTACCATGTTCCACGACACATTAATCGCATGCAATGATCTTTCTATATATCTTTCTGATAAATTAAAATAGTTGTAGTCCTCTTACATAGGTTCCACTAAAGACAACACACTTTTGTTATGGTTAAAGTTGTATCATGAACTAAACATATGAATGAATGAGACCTTTACTTTTAAAACTTTGGGTACCTTCATGAAATACACATGTAAAATATTCTAATAAATTTGATTTTGCATTGCAATTGCCATTTAGATTACATGTATGTGCTCATTTACTACATTTGCATCAACATTCTTAATCATATCATTTGGATATTAAACATCATCAATCTACCATTGAAATCTCCTTCATTCTTGAGTGAGTCAGTTGGGTTAAATTGCTGTATATATATAAACCACATGATGAATATTTTAGTCTCAATGGAAAAATCATACAGATTTGGATTTGGAGCATCTAAATCATGTTTTAAGGGAGAGTCAATTAATAGGAGTTGTACTTCACTGATTTGCACTCATTTCACATAGAGAAACTTATCAGGTTTTGTTTCCATAGCGTTAAAAAAAAGGTTGTTTCCACAGATCACCACACATTTAAATTTTGCATGGACAATGATGGTAGTAGTGTTTCCAACTGTTTCAAAATCTAAAATAAAGATACTATTTAATGAGCAAGAATCTCTTGTCCAACTTGAAGAAGGGTGAATTTACGATAAAACAATCAAGTGGTACGGAGATAGGAACTTGACGAGATAAGAAAATATTTTTTGTGGATGAAAATGATAATTGTTAAGTGAGGTATGTATAAGTCAACATAGATCAACAAACCCTCATGCAAGTAAATTAAGCATGATATAAAATTAAATCATGATGACCTAGTGTTTATATGCAATTTCCTATAGCGGTATTAGAATCGGTAAGCCAAAGGGTAAATGGATGTAAAACCAAGGGATTTTAATTGTGAGATAGATGATTTTAAAAAAATGATTGTATAACTAGTAATATCTTAACAATGAATTTCACCAGAAATTCCTTGGGGAAGGAAGAATATATGACGAGAGATTAAGACTCAAGATGATGAGGCTCATGTGAAATTTAACAATGTACTTAGATGATTATGCCTATGGTGTAATTGGTCAACTTCCTAGTTGAAAGAAGTGGAAATGATTATTGAAAAAGTAATTGGTATCTTGATGAAAACATAACACTAATAACACTAATGAGATAACATAGATCCTAGATGGATGTTGAATAATCTTAGTTCATAGTTGAATGTTTGTAAAGTAAATGAAATTGATTTTTCTGATGAATCATGATAAGAATGCTTATAGAGTATTATTCTATATTTGATAAGTATTGAGATGTTTCTCATATTGATGATGTTTCATGATATGATGGTATGAGGGTGATCATGCACATGTGGTTCATATTTATATAGTTGTTACAATAGTGATGATGTATCCTTATGATGATGATGATTATGTCAAGGTATATTGACATATTCACTTACTACGTGATGATAGACCTATTTAATGTTGAATACTCATGATGGATATGATATGCATAACGTGGCACAGGAATTATGATGCTATAATATGAGGTTTATTGACATGTGGTTCATTTATTATGTGAATTCATGATATGTCTTTGATGCAAATATGTTGATGTTATAACTTATGATGGTATTTCATGAAGTGAAACATGTGATAGTTGCGTACAAATATATGACATGCATGAGCATGCAGTTCGTTATTATTCATAATGTTGCTATTAACAATGATGTATGTTACATGATGACATGCAAGACTTGGCATGTGGATTGTTTTCTATGATACTATGATGGTATAGATAATGCATTGGTTGCATGTTGAGGTGTTATGATTGACAGGACTCCACAAATGGGCCGAGAGAGCTGGTTTATTTGATGATCTCATGCGAGCCCATACACACGAGGGAGAGTAAGTAACACCATATGGGCTGGGGACAAACTCAATCAACACTACATATGCTAGTGGTTCCTTTGTCTTGTGTAGCTCTTGATGGATAGCTCTTGAAGGGCTATGGGACCATCTTGAGGAGGCCAAGTGCCTGATGTTCTAGGCTAGGTACCTAGTATTGTATTAGGATGCCGAAGTCTATTAGCGGTGTAAGGACTTCGATGCCTGGGGTTGTGCGCCTTAGTGAGTTGTGGAGGGAGTAGGCCAACCTTGCGAGATGCCTGGTGACATTGAGCACTGTACCGGATGCCTGCCTTGGGGCCTTGGGGGCAAATGAGGTCTGAGTCAGGCACGAGCCTTGGGGCCAACCTTGGACTAGGATATAGACTGAGGAGGCTTATGCCTGATTCCGAAAGTGGGAGGCTTATGCCTGATTCTGAAAGTGGGAAAAAGGACAGAGATTCCTTGGGATTTCCTGGGTGTTGTGAAACTTTCGATGCCTGCTGGTTATACTAGTTCAGCAGAGGGTGTCGAGACTGTTACATGAAGTAATAAATAACAAAATAAATGTAATGTCCCTTAATAATAAATAATAAAAATAATAAATAATATCATATAATATTAAATAAATAATAAAAAATAAATAAAAAATAGTAATAGTAAATAAATAATAATAAAATAATTTAATTACATGCTCTAAATAAATATAAATAAGAAATAAAACAAGAAAGCAGTAAAAATAAGTAAAGCTATCAAAAAGTAAAAACAAAATAATAAAACAAGAAAGCAGTAAAGTTGCATGTTGACACATGGAGTGTGTGCATGTGGTTCCCCTTCCAATGTTTTCTCTATTTAATAGATGGGGAGGAAGATGAGAGGCATTCCATCATTCCATGATTCCACCATCCATTCTCTTGGGAGAATAGTGTTATGAGACAAAGGATACCCTGGCAGTAGTACGTTGATTGAGGGCTCGGGGGTGGCCAGTTGTAGCAAGATTTTGTGCAACTGAGCCTACGGTTGGGTGGAGAGTCGTCCCCAAGACTTTGTTGCAGGTAGCAAAATTCAACTAGCGTTCCACAGGTAAGTTGTCTCTCTCTTCACCCATATTTTAATTAGTTAATAAATTGCATGTTGATTATGAATCACATGATTAATCTAATTAATTACATGTTTTTATTTCTGGGCTATTACATGTGCAGGTTTATGGGTCTGCCTAGGGGTAGCATCACTTCCTAGGCCCAAATGCAACAGGAATTCAATATCAAGTGCAAGGACTACTGTAGGTCCAAAGAAACCAAGGAAGAAATATTTAGGATGACTCTTGGACCTAATGAATCCCTAGAGGACTATGAGGAGAGATTTCAATGTTGGGTTGTGTTATATTCTTTCCATGACTAGCCCACGTAGTTAACCAGGGGGTTAGAAGGGGGGTAGAGCACCCCCTTTGTTGCGTTGATTGCGTAGCGGGGGGAGTCACAGGGGGTTTGAGGGGTGCAGGTAACCCCACTCTATGGGGTCCGGGGCAGCACCCCGAAAAATTTTGGTTTTGGACCCTATATTAGGTTGGGTGGACTTACCTATGGTTTTGTGCATGTTTTTCGCACATGGTTTTGGACACAATGGTTTTCGATCCATGGTATTGGATTCTTCAGCAAGTATAAATATGTATTGTAACATTGAAAGGAACATAATGAAAAATCAAGCTAGTAGTCCCGATTTTGGGATCCAGGGGAAAATCTCTGTGTATATGTGTTTTATGTGTTATGCTCTCGCTATTGTTTATTTTCTATGTTTTAGAATTTGTATGCAGGTAATTTCTGTATGAGGTTAAAACCTACATCTGGTATCAGAGTTGTTTTGGCTTCAAGGGGATGCCTTTGTTGCTGAGGGGTTTCGCTCGGGCCTGTGGTGGACCTTGTTCAGTGGGAGATCTACGAGATCGATTCTAGTGGTAAAAGAAGATGGCGACCAGTGGAAAGATAGAGATCGAGAAATTTAATGGTCAGAGTTTTGAGTTGTGGAAACTCAAGATGGAGGATCTGTTGGTGGATAAAGATCAATGGATCGTGGTAGATTCGGGTACTAAACCAAAGGGAGTGTCCGATGAAGAATGGAAGAAGTTAGATCGGAAGGCAAAGAGCACAATACGATTGCGTATCTCAGATTCAGTATTGTTGAATGTATCAGGGGAAGCTACAGCGAAGGCTTTGCGGGACAAGTTAGGGAATTTGTACCAATCTAAGTCTCTGGTGAATAAACTGTTCCTACAAAAAAAGCTGTATAACTTGAGGATGAAAGATGGAGACTCGGTGACAGAGCATCTGAATGTGTTTAATACTGTGGTAAGTCAGTTACCGTCTGTTGATATCAAAATTTCAGATGAAGATAAGTGCATTAGTTTGTTGTGTTCTCTACTAGATTCGTGGGATAGTATGGTTATTGCAATAGGTAGCAATGTAACTACCTTGAAATTTGATGAAATAGTCTCATCCTTGCTAACAGAGGAGATGAGACGGAAAAATATGGAGAGCCAGAATGGTGATGCCTTGTTTGGACGAGGATGGTCCCAGAATAGAAACAAAAATAAGTCATCGAGTGGGAGATCTAAATCTCCAGGAAAACCTGTAAAGGTGGCGTGCTAGAAATGCGGAAAGGAAGGGCACTACAAAAGGAACTGTAAATCTAAAGCTCCTAACAAAATAAAGGGATCTAATGATGCTCCTTTTGTAGAGGCAAAAACCACCTCAGATGAAGGTGGGGTTGTGTACTTGACTTCTTCAAGTACACATGTAGATCATGAGGCATGGTTGATTGCCTCATATGCATCATTTCACTTCATTCCCCATAGAGAGTGGTTCTGCAAGTATGAGAAATATGATGGTGGTGATGTATTCTTGGGGGATGACAGGAAGGCTAGAATCATTGGTCGCGGAAACGTAAAGTTGAAGTTGCAGGGTGGAAGGGTTAAAACACTTCCAGATGTTCTACATATTCTTGTGTTAGCCAGAAATCTGATTTCTGTAAGCAAGATGGATGATGCAGGTGTAAAAATAGTGTTCGAGAAGGATACCTATAAGATGGTTCAGGGAGCACTAGTATTGATGCGGGGAGTTCGAACTGGAACTCTGTACAAGCTATAGGTAGCACTGTTGTTGATGGGTGCAACAGTTCTGAAAGTGGAGCAAAAAATCTAGTGGTCTCTGGAGAGAAGACCATGTTGTTGTTGGAAATAATACTGAGAGGGGGGGGTGAATCAGTATTATCACATTAATAAAACTTTTTCATTTCCATAATCAGATTCATATATGCTACTTCCACAACTTCTTATGATTAAGTTAATCGATCTTCAATGAGTGCATTAGAACATTATCAACCATATTATCAGTTAACAGATGCAGTAACATAAAGTAGATCATCACACATAAGGCACACACATGAACACAATGATATAAGGTGGAAACCCAATGCGGGAGAAAACCACCTGCTGCAAGTCATCTCAATCTTCTTCTTAATAAGAAAATCCTTTTACAATATTTGTACTGGTGCAGTCTTATACCAGTACGGGAGCTACAACCCCCTTTGCTCTTGTACTAGCCGATCCATTTACTAGTACGCAGGCTACTACCTGCTACAATGCTCCAAAGATTTTCTTTAGCTCTTGTACTAGCTTAGATACTAGTACGTAGGCGCCGGCCTACAATCTTCTCTCCTCCAAGTACCACGTTTCATCAATTTTCATACTGGATACACTGAAGCACAACCCATAATCTGAAAGGCCACATTTCATCCAATTTTCATACTGGACCCAACAACAACATTGAAGCTCATAATCAAACAATCTTCTGAAACACCCAATCACTAGATCAATACATATACAATGAGAGTCATCAATCAGATCTAGTCCATCAGATCATTAAGAACCTGATCCATCAATTCTGAAGCTAATCATAATCATTCACTCAATCACTGTTGTTATCAGAACATAATACCAGAAACCAGACATCACTTCAAAACCGAGAACACAGCAATGATAAACATGAACAGCTATATTGATTTCAAGAGAAGTACGCAGCTTCACCCATGTAATGCCTACGTACAGTACGCACTGTTCTGAACTGTGCACCTGCGTACCCACGCACTGTGCCAAATAGACTTCCTGTGTACCTCCGCAACTGCAGCGCTTCTGCGCCTGCGTACCGACGCACCTGCAGTTCTTCTGCGCCTGCGTCCCGGCGCACCTGCAGCGCTTCTGAGCCTGCGTACCGGCGCACTTGTCTTTCACTGTACCTGCGTACCTTCGGCCATAAATGATTTCAAGATTTCAAGAATAACCCAGACAGTCAGATCTACAGATCTGATCATGCGCCGAAGAGATCTCAGTCCATTAGTAGATTCGCCTTCTTTAGATCTAGACCAGATCTAGCCCATATAAGATATTCAACCAAAAACATACTTAAGCCAAATGATCTCCTTTGCTTTATATAGGCAAGCTGCTCCTAAAATCATGGAACAATACCACGAGCCGACACCATAATAACCCAATACCGTCGGCTAAATACCAAGAGTAAAACATAAGAAACCCCACGTGTGCTTTTCTCTGCCTTGAAATGTGTGCACCGGGGGGACGCACCTCCTGAACGGCTGACCTGCGTATCTGGACGCGGTCCCTGCATGGTGTACCTGCGGGTATGCACTTTCTGTAAGGTGTACCTGCGTACCCCTTATTTTCTTCAATATTTGATAGCTGATCATCAACCTCTGCTGCTGACTTGAAGTACAGTGATCTATCACCTGAATGGGTTGCCATCAAGGACAACACTTTTAGCCATAATGCCAACAATCTCCCCCTTTGGACTTGATGGCAAAGCTTACTAAGAACTTGCCATTTGATTCCTTTGAGCTGTCCTGCATCTATGTATTATGTCACATCTGATATCTCTTCTGTAGATTCATCTGAATGTATATAAGTGAGATGATCTTCTATGAGAGGGTTGCCATCAAGTACAACACATGCATCATAATGCCAACAATCTCCCCCTTTGGACTTGATGGCAACAACACCAAATCACTCTCCCCCTTTGACATCAAGGGAAAAGGGGTATGCTCCCCTTAAGAGCATGCTCCCTTTGAATATAAACCAGATCTGCTGAAGTCTCTGAATGAGCTCCCCCTTTGTATATGTCATGGTGCTCCAATCTGATAATGGTCTTTCTGAAAACAAGCTGAGATGTCTGCTCTGCTATATAGTGTTGTTCATGCTCAAGCTCCCCCTGACTGTAAGCAAGGTCTGCAAAAAGATGTTCTACAAGAAGAACATGACACTATATATCATAAATGACCTTCCTATCACCAAAAGACTCAATACATACATCCATCACCCATCACAATAAGGATCATCCATCCAACCAAGTGGGAATACATTAGAAATATGAAAACCAAATACATTACATCTTCATCCCATGCATAGTGGGGGGACATAGGCCGTTACATGACTTGAAGAGATGACTACAATAGATAGACCATTACAACATGAGTCTTGCTATGACCTTTACATCAATCATCTAAAGATCATGACAAACATCATCAACAGTACTGTATAATCTGCTCCATAGTATCTGTCAACATCAAGGACTTCTGCATCAACTCATAACCATCAAGATCTACATGAATCAAGAGCCATCAAATGAAAGCATCTCATCCATATATGTGCCAAGAACAATAAAGACTCCATGCAAGCATCATTAGAGAATTAATCCATAAATCTGATCATGTGACCAACTCATAACCATAGCAAGATGAATCATAAGCATCGTCACCAAGGACCATAATGCCAACAATGCATTCAGGACATATGCTCCCCCTGAACCAGTGCCATCTATCAAATCAATAAGAAGAATCAGCTAATAAATGCCTTAAGACAGGTACGCACTTCATCTTCTGCTCCCCTGCATACACCCGCAGATATCCTTCTGATGCACTGCGTATATACGCAGACAGTCTTCTATTACAGAGCGTACACACGCACCTGTTCCATCAGTTGCACCACGTACTGCAACTGTAGGGACACACCCAAAAGTACTATCGCGCCGCGTACTTTTACTGCACGGACGCACCTGAAAATACTATCGCGCCGCGTACTTTTACTGCACGGACGCACCTGAACCTTAGTCGCTCTGCGTACCCACGCAGGTCTCCTGTTACTGCACTGCGTCCCCACGCAGGTCTCCTGTTACTGCACTGCGTCCCCACGTAGATCTCCTGTTATTGCACTGCGTCCCCACGCAGCTCTTCTGTTAAACACCTGCGGCCTTCTGATTAGGGCCGAATTAATAGTCCTCCTTTGTGCTACTGACAATCAGATTCCCAGATCTGATAGATTCATTTCCAACTTCACTTGCCT
This sequence comes from Pinus tabuliformis, assembly GCA_031772625.1. Classification (NCBI taxonomy): domain Eukaryota; kingdom Viridiplantae; phylum Streptophyta; class Pinopsida; order Pinales; family Pinaceae; genus Pinus; species Pinus tabuliformis. The sequence goes on from CM062818.1 coordinate 602,110,309, forward strand.
ACTGCCTTCAAACAAGCATATACGCGATTGTGCAGTATCCAACTCGCGTATATATGCGACTTGCCTTTATGAAGTTTGCATATGAGATTCAGGAACCTGAACTTTTGTACTTTCAGCTCCCTCTGATTCTGGTATGTCTGTACATTGTGCTGTGCCATCCTTTTCTGACTGTACTTCCTTTTTCCTCCATATTTTCAAGCGTGATGATGACATTTTCTCCTTTTGATATGGTGCCCATACTTTGTTCCTGCATTCCTTAGCTATATGTCCAGGCTTGTTACATGCATAACATCTTACATGTTTCATATTCCTCCTGTAACAATCAGCAGCTTTGTGACCAAACGTATTGCAAGCAAAGCAATATCCATAAAAATACCTTGATTGAGATGACTTGTTTGCATAATGGTCTTGAACTCTTCTTCTTCTACATCTAGCTGCAACATGTCCAAGATTATGACATACATAACATTCAACATTATTCATAGGAGGAGTAAAGGATTTTCTTTGAGGAATCTCTTTCCTTGGTTGATGATGAGATTGATCTTTCATTTCTTCATTGATCACTTTAGATTTCTCTTTAGATTTCCTTGCCTCACCTTGCGAACTAGATTCACCTTCAACAGATTCATGGAAACCAAGACCAGTCTTTATAGCAGGAGACCTTTGACTACTAAGAATATCATCCAAGACTTTAGAACTATCTTGAAATCGTAAAAGCTTATCCTTTTCTTCTAGTTTACCTTTCAAGATATTTACCTCAACCTGAAGCTATTCTTCCTTTTCAAGAGATTGCTTTTTCAAATCTTCTTTAGCTTTCCTTCCTTCTTCCATTTGTTCCCTTAGTTTGAGAATCTCCTTTTCTTGTTCTTCATTCAGATCCTGCTGCATTTGACGAACTCGGAAGGCACATTCTAGTTGAGATTTTAAGCTGGTGAATTCGTTTTCTTGTTTTGCAATAGCTTGGAGTAGATCTGTATTCTGCTTCTTTGATTCTTCAAGATCTCCTTTTAGTGAGAGGATTGTAGCTTCAAGACTTTCATAATAGCTGGATCTATCTCTGAGTTTCATGATGGTTGTGTTCTTTTCATTGACTTCATTTCTTAGTAATGTTACTTCATCCTGCAGCTTGCGATATTTATCCTTGAATAACTCTCGTTGGGCCTTAGCAGTATCATCCTTTATGTTCATAAGTTCTTCTTGAGTTCTAATTTTGTTTGTCAGTCGTTTGAATTCTGCTTCTATCTCATTTCTTTCTTGTTCACCCATGAGAGCTAATTCAGTAGTTTCGCTTTCACTTTCATCTCTTTCACAAGGAAATATAGCTGGAACATCAGAGGATAACATATTCATACCTGATACTGATTCTGAATCTGAAGAGCTTCGTATGCCTAATCCCCAATCGATTCTCCCACTGTCATAGTTCTTCTGAGATGACTTCTTTTTCTTAGGTGCTTTCTTCTTAAGCTTCTTTCCCATTGTTCCACGGATCTCCTTCAAGCGATCAAGCTTCTATCAAAGGACCGGCTCTGATACCAATTGTTGGAAATAATACTGAGAGGGGGGGGGTGAATCAGTATTATCACATTAATAAAACTTTTTCATTTCCATAATCAGATTCATATATGCTACTTCCACAACTTCTTATGATTAAGTTAATCGATCTTCAATGAGTGCATTAGAACATTATCAACCATATTATCAGTTAACAGATGCAGTAACATAAAGTAGATCATCACACATAAGGCACACACATGAACACAATGATATAAGGTGGAAACCTAATGCGGGAGAAAACCACCTGCTGCAAGTCATCTCAATCTTCTTCTTAATAAGAAAATCCTTTTACAATATTTGTACTGGTGCAGTCTTATACCAGTACGGGAGCTACAACCCCCTTTGCTCTTGTACTAGCCGATCCATTTACTAGTACGCAGGCTACTACCTGCTACAATGCTCCAAAGATTTTCTTTAGCTCTTGTACTAGCTTAGATACTAGTACGTAGGCGCCGGCCTACAATCTTCTCTCCTCCAAGTACCACGTTTCATCAATTTTCATACTGGATACACTGAAGCACAACCCATAATCTGAAAGGCCACATTTCATCCAATTTTCATACTGGACCCAACAACAACATTGAAGCTCATAATCAAACAACCTTCTGAAACACCCAATCACTAGATCAATACATATACAATGAGAGTCATCAATCAGATCTAGTCCATCAGATCATTAAGAACCTGATCCATCAATTCTGAAGCTAATCATAATCATTTACTCAATCACTGTTGTTATCAGAACATAATACCAGAAACCAGACATCACTTCAAAACCCAGAACACAACAATGATAAACATGAACAGCTAAATTGATTTCAAGAGAAGTACGCAGCTTCACCCATGTAATGCCTGCGTACAGTACGCATTGTTCTGAACTGTGCACCTGCGTACCCACGCACTGTGCCAAATAGACTTCCTGCGTACCTCCGCAACTGCAGCGCTTCTGCGCCTGCGTACCGACGCACCTGCAGTGCTTCTGCACCTGCGTCCCGGCGCACCTGCAGCGCTTCTGAGCCTGCGTACCGGCGCACTTGTCTTTCACTGTACCTGCGTACCTTCGGCCATAAATGATTTCAAGATTTCAAGAATAACCCAGACAGTCAGATCTACAGATCTGATCATGCGCCGAAGATATCTCAGTCCATTAGTAGATTCGCCTTCTTTAGATATAGACCAGATCTAGCCCATATAAGATATTCAACCAAAAACATACTTAAGCCAAATGATCTCCTTTGCTTTATATAGGCAAGCTCCTCCTAAAATCATGGAACAATACCACGAGCCGACACCATAATAACCCAATACCGTCGGCTAAATACCAAGAGTAAAACATAAGAAACCCCACGTGTGCTTTTCTCTGCCTTGAAATGTGTGCACCGGGGGGACGCACCTCCTGAACGACTGACCTGCGTATCTGGACGCGGTCCCTGCATGGTGTACCTGCGGGTACGCACTTTCTATAAGGTGTGCCTGCGTACCCCTTATTTTCTTCAATATTTGATAGCTGATCATCAACCTCTTCTGCTGACTTGAAGTACAGTGATCTATCACCTGAATGGGTTGCCATCAAGGACAACACTTTTAGCCATAATGCCAACAATTGTGGCATCAAAGGCTTGGACATATTGGAGAGAAGGGCCTTCGAATACTTCATGGTAAAGGTATGGTAGAAGGTATGAGTAATAGCTCTCAGGATTTTGATTTCTGTGAAAATTGTGTGTATGGGAAGCAGAATCAGGTGAGTTTCCCCTCTGGTGGTAAGAGGGTGAAACAGCTATTAGAGCTTGTGCACAGTGATGTGTTCGGACCTGTGAAGGTTCCATCACTGGGTAAGTCTGTGTAATATGTATCATTTATAGATTACTTCTCAAGGAATACATGGATATATTTCCTTAAGAAGAAATTTGAAGTATTTGACAAGTTTAAAGAATTTAAGGCTCTAGTGGAAAACCAGACAGAGAAGAAGATAAAGGTGCTGAGGACAGATAACGGTGGAGAGTTTTGCAGTAAGGAATTTGAAGAATTCTGTAAGAAGTGTGGTATAGCACAACAGAAGACTACTCCATATACACCTCAACAAAATGGAGTTGCAGAAAGAATGAACAAGATGTTGATGGAAAGGGCAAGAAGCATGCTCAGTGGTGTCGGGTTAGGATAGGAATTCTGGGCAGAAGCGGCGGAAACAGCATGTTACCTAGTCAATAGATCACCTTCATCAGCGTTAGAGGATAAGACTCCACTAGAGGTATGGACTGGTAAGAAACCCTCTCTTTCACATATGAGGGTATTTGGATGTGATGCATATGTACATGTTCCAACGGAGAAACGAACCAACTTGGATAGTAAATATGAAAAGTGCATCTTTATTGGGTATAAGGATGGTTTAAAGGGTTATAAGCTTTGGAACCCAGTAACAAGGAAGGTTGTGTACATCCGCGATGTGGTGTTCAGAGAGGTAAAAGATATTATTAAACATGAATGTGGTGTTCAGAGAGGTAAAAGATATTATTAAACATGAATTCCAACCAAAGGAGCCTGAGAAGATAGAGTTTGAGCTAAAGGAGGAAGAATCAAACTCTACAACAGAGGAGGAATCAGAATATGAAGATCCACAAACTCCAAGTGTGAGAATATCAGTTCGAGAAAGAAGGCAGCCAAAAAGGTATAGTTCATCTGCTTTCTGTTCAAATTTTTCTTTATCTATTACTAATGATGATCCCAAAACTATGAAGGAAACAGTAGATTCAGAGGATGGAAAACTCTGGAAAGAGGCCATGGCTGATGAAATGGCATCTTTGAACAAAAATGAGGCTTGGGATCTAGTGGAGTTTTTGGCTGGAAGGAAACCCAGTGGCATCAAATGGGTATTCAAGAAGAAGACAAATGTAGAAGGAAAGGTGAAGAAATAAAAAGCTCGGTTGGTAGCAAAAGGTTATTTCCAGGTGTCAGGAATTGATTTTGGTGATATTTTTTCTCTTGTTGCTAAGGTAGCTTCTATTAGATTACTTTTATATGTTGTTGCTGCTTTTGATTTTGAGGTAGAAAAGATGGATGTGAAGATGGAATTTCTTCACGGGGATATAGAAGAGGAGATCTATATGAAGCAACCTTAAGGCTTTGCGGTGAAGGGTAAGAAAAAACTGGTATGCAAGTTAAAGAAGTCTTTATATGGGTTAAAAAAGTCACCAAGGATGTGGAATCAGAAATTTGATACATTTATACGGGGACTTGGCTTCACCAGAAGCAAAGCAGATCACTGTGTGTATTTTAGATTAATTAGTGATCATGTTATTTATCTGGTCTTGTATGTGGATGATATGTTGCTGGATGGAAATGACAAAGAAATTATCCAAGATTTGAAGACCCATTTTTCCTCCAAATTCAACATGAAAGATCTTGATGCTGCAAACTATATTTTGGGCATGGAAATTAAAAGAGATTGGGCAAAGAGGAAGCTCTGGTTAAACCAAAGGAAGTATTTCGAGACAATATTGTAGAGGTTTAATATGCAGGATAGTAAACCGGTGAAGGTTCCTGTTCCTGTAGGTGTAAAGTTATCTGTTGAAAAGTGTCCTAAGACACAAGAAGAGGAAGAGGACATGTCTCATGTTCCATATGAAATTGCAGTCGGTAACCTGATGTATGTGATGGTTTGTACTAGACCAGACATTGCACATGCAGTGGGAGTATTGAGCAAGTTTATGTCAAAACCAGGGAAGGAGCATTGGACAGTAGTGAAGCGGGTTTTCAGGTATTTACGTGGCACTACTGATTATGGTTTGTGCTACCAAGGAAGACCAGGATTGGACAGATTTTTGGATATCTGTGGCTTTGTTGATGCAGATTGGGCTGGAGATCTAAATCAGAGAAGATCTACAAGTGGGTATGTGTTTAACCTATTTGGAGGTGCAGTCAATTGGATGAGTAAGAAACAATCTATAGTAGCACTATCAACTATAGAGGCAGCATACATGGTAGCCACTCATGCAAGCAAGGAAGCAGTTTGGTTGCAGAGATTGTGTTCAAGTATGGGGTTAGTACAAGGAGCTATAAGGATAGACTCTGATAGCCAAAGTGCAATTTTCTTGGCAAAGAACCCTGCTTACCATTCAAACACAAAGCACATTGATGTTCAGTATCACTTTGTGAGGGATATGATAGAAGACGAAAAGGTGTTGCTGGTAAAGGTGGACACTTTGAAGAATACTACAGATGCATTGAAAAAATCTGTGAGCTCTGAGAAGTTCTCTTGGTATAGAGAAATAATGGGCGTTGCAGGGCTGGATAAATGACTAAGCTCTATTGTGCCCCCCTTTGGAAAGAAAACAAAAAGTGGGAGAATGTTAAGTTGTGTTATATTCTTTCCACGACTAGCCCACATAGTTAACCGGGGGATTAGAAGGGGGGCGGAGCCCCCCCTTTGTTGCGTTGATTGTGTTGCGAGGGGAGTCACAGGGGGTTTGAGGGGTGCAGGTAACCCCACTCTATGGGGTCTGGGGCAGCGCCTTGGAAAATTTTGGTTTTGGACCCTATATTAGGTTGGGTGGACCTACCTATGGTTTTGTGCATGTTTTTCGCACATGGTTTTGGACGCGATGGTTTTCAGTCCATGGTTTTGGACACGATGGTTTTCAGTCCATGGTATTGGATGATTTGGCATGTATAAATATGTATTGTAACATTGAAAGGAACATAATGAAAAATCAAGCTGGTAGTCCCGGTTTTGGGATCCAGGGGAAAATCTCTGTGTATATGTGTTTTATGTGTTATGCTCTGGCTATTATTTATTTTCTGTGTTTTAGAATTCGTATGCACGTAATTTCTATACGGGGTTAAAACCTACATTCAACTCGCCTATAGGAGGTCCAACTGTACCCTTGATCCTCAGTCACTAAAGCTAGTTCTTCTCTGAGGGATCAAGGAGGATATGTTGGAAACCCTCAACATGTTGTATGGAGGGGATACCTATCAATTATCCTATGATGACATCAAAATTGTATTCAAGAATCATTCTATGGATGTCAGGTATAATTGTAGGGCTAGTCAAGGCTTGGTTAGTTCTTCTCCCTCCACAACATGCATCAATAATGAGATAGGGAACATGTTGGCAGAATTCAAGAGTGAAATGTTGCATAGCTTTACATTGAAAATGGATACAATGAAAAGAAAAACAAATTAGGAGGAAGCAGAGAGGACACCAGCTATTTTCTGCCCTAGATGCACTAAAAGACATCATATGAATGAATGCCCATTGAATGTCATGGAAGTCTAACTAGTCTGTGAATAAAATCATACAATGCAAAAATTTCTCTCTTTTATAGGCCTAAAATCTATATACCAAGGGGAAGAAGGTGGGTCAGAGAAATTTTTCTTCATTAATCAAAGAAGGCCTCAAGGACCTTGGCCATATCACTAGGGCATGCAAGGTGCACATTACTCTTATTACAATCCAAATCGGTGATCACCTTTGCAACCTTGGTACTCTTCCACTCATCCATCATGGTCCACACCTCCTTCTTGGCCTTATTCTCCTCCATATCCTCCTCATCCTGTCAACCACACTTTTCACCCATATCCACCCCAATCTTCTCAATGGGGTGACCCACCACAAGGGTGGAGGCCTCAAGTCAACTAGCCTCCTGCTTTACTGCCCCCACCTCGACCTCAATCTCAGCTCACTCATTCTACTCCACCTAAGAAACCTAAAAATGCTTACTCAACCCAATTCGAACCCGAACAACAAGCAAGCATAATAGGTCTATAGTGGAGAGCATCCTTCTTATGTTGTGGAAATCCAGGAGATCAACTTTCAGTATGGGAGAGTTCTCCCAGATAATCACCCACCTTCTCCACCTAAAGAGCTTGAAAAATAGAAGGAAGAGAGTGATCCTCAAGTCAATCCACCTCCATTTCTTGAGAGGTTTATCCATCCCATCCAGCACACCCCATAATAGATTTAACTTCTGGGAGAATTGAGTAATATTTGTGTTAAGATACCCCTTCTCTAAGACATTAAATATGTTCCCATCTATAATAATATTATAAAGGAAAAATGTTTCACAAATCCTAGGAGAATAAAAAGAGACACCCCAACTATCAATGTTGTTGGGTAAATATCTGATCTGATGCTTGGGAGGGTGATCTTCCCGAAATATCTAGACCCTGGAAGCCCAGTAGTGGATGTGCACATTGATGGAATTATAGTCCCTAATACCTTGAATAATATTGGGGCTGCAATCAATTTGATGACTAAGGAAACCATGCTAAAGCTAAATCTCCAAGGGGCTTTGAGTAAGACCACCACAGTGTTGCATCTTGCAGACAGATCCATAATAGCTCCTGAGGGAATGGTTGAAGATGTTATGTTATCCATTAATTCTTGGAGGTATCCTACTGATTTCTTGTTTCTCCAACCCAAAACCAAGTTTAATGGCTATCCTCTCATCTTAGGAAGAACTTGGTTGGCCACTGTTGATGCCTACATTAGTTGTAGGGCTGGGAACATGACTATTAAGAATGGACATTTATCAAAACAACTGGTATTGTATCCTCCTTCTCAGCCTTCTATTGAACATGACTTACCCTTGTGGTTAGAAGATGGGGAAGAGGATGAATTTTATCACACAACCCACTACCCAATCTGCACTGTAGATACTGTTGTAGGAGGGGCAACTTGATGAAGATGACCTCATTGACCATATCCTTTAGAACCAACCTCCCACTCCCATTGATTAGTTGATGAAATAATTTGGGAGTCTTCCTTGGACTGACTTATGCCCTATTGACTCAATCCCAAAACATGTCAAGATTGTAGAGTTTAGCCCATCCAAATCTTTAAATATCAACCCCTCTTTCTCATCCAAACAGGAAGAAAAGTTGTGCAATGTGTTGAGGAAACACCTAGATGCGTTTTCTTGGGATTATAAGGAAATGAAGGGTGTGCATCCCTCAGTTTGTACTCATCATATTTACATCAAGGAGGGATGCAAGCCTATGCACCAACCCCATAGAAGGATGAACCCAACTCTTAAGTACATTGTGAAAGAAGAATTACAAAAGTTACTGGATGCAGGATTCATATACCCCATTTTAGATAGTGAGTGGGTGTCACCTCTTGTTTTAGTTCCCAAGAAGAATGGGAAGTGGAGAATATGTGTTGATTGCGAGGAAATTAACAAGGCTACAAAGAAGTAACATTTTCCTTTTCCCTTGATCGACAAATTCTTAGATGGCCTTGCAAGGAAGAAATTGTTCTCCTTACTGGATGGATTTAGTTGAAACAACCAAATCCAAATCAGCCCTGAAGGCCAAGATAAGACCACATTTAAATGTCCTTGGGGTACCTTTTGCTATAGAGTTCTTCCATTTCGGTCTATACAATGCCCATGCTACTTTCCAGAGGGTAGTTCTGATTATTTTCACTGAACTTTTTCATTACTCTCTTGAAATATACATGGATGATTTCACTCCTTATGGATGTGACTTCCATGAATCTCTCTCTAATATGTGCAAGGTCTTGAAGAAATGTATTAAAATGAATATCTCATTGAGCCCTGAGAAATTTGAATTCTTGATGAATGAAGGGATTGTCCTTGGCCATTCCATATCCAAGGAAGGGATATAGCTTGACCCAAACAAGATTTCCATCATCAAAAGGGTCCCTACCCCTCAAAAGCAAAGAGATGTCAGGAGTTTCTTGGGATTAGCTGGGTATTATAGGAGATTCATCAAAGACTTTAGTAAAGTGGCTTCACCTTTTTTTGAATTATTGGCCAAGGATTCATATTTTTGTTGGACAAGAAACTGTCAAGAGGCCCTTGAAGTGTTGAAAGTGTAGGAATTTACAGGGTAAGTTCCTCAGAAAGAATACCAAAAGGACACCGCTCACAACCAGATCACAGATCAATACACCAGTATTTTTGACGTGGTTAAAACCCTCAAAGAGGGAAACAGTCCACGGCCTGTCCCAACGTGGGTACTATAGGCAATTTATTAATCAAAGAATGAAAATTTACATAAGCTTCTCTCATGCACGGATTACTCGAACAATGACCCTCCATGCGCTTTAAATAGAACTCATGGACCAATCGGGTGTCAAGCCACGGATCAAGTGTCGGTAATACCGAGGAGAGATTGAACCGTCGGATCACTACATATCGTGACCGTCGGATTGTAAGTTACAAAATGTACAATGGTAAAGAAACACACTTTACCTAACTCTATACCTAACTCTATACTAGACCAAGTTGAACTTAACTATTTCCTATGTGTCGGAATATCCTAACATCCCCCCTTAAGAACAACTTGGGATAGGATTGAAGGATTTACAAATATGACACAATAGGAGAAGGAAGGAGGCACTAGAGCCTATCCCCCCTTAGTGACAACTTCCTGAACTCCAAGCATATATCGAAGTTTAGTGAACTTCGCCTCTGTGAGAGCCTTTGTGAAGATGTCTGCAACCTGATCATCTGTTGAACAATATTGCACTTCAAGAACATGGTCATGAATGAGCTTTCTGATGAAGTGCATGTGTAGTTCAATGTGTTTGTTGCGCTGATGCTGGACTGGATCTTTGCATAGCTGAATGGCACTTTGATTATCACACCAAAGTGTGGTTGGATGCTGCTGCTCAAAGCCAAACTCTGATAGAATCTGACGAAGCCACAAGGCTTCCTTACTAGCTTCCACGGCACCACGATACTCTGCTTCTGCTGACGAAAGAGAAATGGCAGCCTGTTTCTTACAAGCCCATGTAATAGGTCCTGAACCAAGAGTGAAGACATAACCGGCAGTAGACTTCCGATCATCAGGGTCACCAGCCCAATCAGAATCAGTGAAACCAACTAACAGAGGAGCTGCTTTGGCACTGTAATGAATCCCAAACTGTACTGTACCTCGAACATAACGAAGTATTCTTTTAGCTGCTTTCCAATGACTTTCACGGGGGTTTTGCATAAAACGAGCAACAAGGCCAACAGCAAAGGAAAGATCAGGACGAGTATGGGTTAAATACAAGAGTTTTCCTACAAGTTGACGGTATAAGGTAGCATCAACTTCAGGAGAAGTACAAGAGACTGAAAGTTTGACTCCAGACTGAAAGGGAGAAGGGGCTGGCTTACAGTCTTCCATGTGAAAATGACGAAGAATATCACAAGCATACTTGGACTGGGAAAGGAAAATACCCTCCTTGGATTGCAAGACTTGAAGACCGAGAAAATAGTGTAAGTGTCCTAAGTCTGTCATTTCAAATTTCTTTTTAAGGCTGGACTTCACATGGTTTATAAGGTTGGGATCACTACCAGTAAGAATAAGATCATCAACATAAAGAACAAGGATGATAAGAGAGTTGCCCACTTTCTTGGTGTAGACAGTATTGTCAGAATGACACCTAGAAAAGCCAGATTCTAAAAGAAAGCTATCCATTTTGGCATACCAAGCCCGAGGAGCTTGCTTGAGGCCATAAAGGGATTTCTTAAGTCGACAAACAAGGCTGGAGTCTGTTTGTATGAAGCCAATGGGTTGTTCCATATAGATTTCTTCCTGCAAGTCCCCATGCAAGAAGGCAGATTTAACATCCATCTGATGGACTTCCCATTTTAAAGAGGCAGCAAGGGAAAGAACAAGGCGGATAGAGTTCATTTTGGCAACAGGGGAGAAGGTTTCAGTGTAGTCAATGCCTTCAACCTGTGAAAAGCCCTTAGCAACGAGACGAGCTTTATGTTTATCAACTTTCCCATCTGGTCCATACTTGGTTCTGTAAACCCATTTACATCTAACAAGTTTGCGTCCCTTTGGTAGAGGAACAAGATCCCATGTATCATTTGTCATCAATGAATGATATTCTTCATTCATAGCTGCTTCCCAATGTGGATGGCCTGAAGCTTCTGCAAAAGTGTCAGGATCATGATTTACTGGAGCTTGAGCCAGTAAAGAAGAGGCTCTTTCAAACTGAGAACGTGTACGTCGCTGATCTGTAGGATCACCGGCAAGATCACCTGCTGCATCCCGAGTAGCACGGACCCATCTTGGAAGTTGAGGATCCTGAGAAGGTGGGGGAGGATTATCATCCTCGCTTTCATCATCTGAAGAAGAAATGTTTTCAAAAGTAGAAGAGATAGGAAGAGGTGGCACATCCGCCGGACTAGGCTCGCAGGCCGATTTATTTTCATCAAATTTTACATCTCTTCTAATGATAACATTTTTGGACTTAAATGGAATAAGTCTATAACCTTTTACATCTTCAGAATATCCAACAAAAGTACATTTCTCACTCTTAGGTTCTAAAGCTTTATGCTTTTCATCTGGAATATGGGCCCATGCTTCACTTCCAAACACACGAAAGTGACTTACATCTGGTTTAATGGAACTCCAAGCTTCTTCTGGAGTGATATTCTCTAGAACCTTAGTAGGAGTGCGATTGATTATATAATTTGCACAATTAATTGCTTCGGCCCAAAAACTAAGACTGAGTCCTTTAGATTGCAGCATACAATTAGCCATTTCCTTTAAGGTGCGATTTTTCCTTTCAGCTACACCATTTTGTTGTGGAGTGTATGGAACAGTATGTTGCATTTGAATTCCATTTTCGGTGCAAAAGTTGATGAATGTGTTTTTAACATATTCTCCACCATTATCAGTTCTTAGCTTAAGAATTTGATGTCCAGATTGTTTTTCAACAAAGGCTTTGAAGGCCAAAAATGTGTTAAATACTTCGCTCTTGAGTTTTAAGAAGTATACCCAAGTGCGTCTGGAGAAATCATCAATGAAAGTTAAGAAGTACTTGCAGCCAGAGAATGAAGCAACAGGAAGAGGACCACATAAATCACTGTGCACAAGCTGTAAAGGGGCTGAGGCGTGCCAAGAGGCACGTTTGTCAAAACTGTCCCGATGATGTTTTCCGAGTACACATCCGGAACAAACACCATCTCTGCAAGATACCATAGGAAGACCTGTCACCATATTTTCTTTACATAGATGCTGAAGGGAGCGATAGTTTAAGTGACCAAATCGCTCATGCCAAAGTTTGCTCACTTCATCATTATGAGCAACAAATACTGAGGGAAGATTTGATGACCCAAAGTTGTGAAACTTATACAACCTTGTGGAATCATCAGCAAGACCAGTAGCTAGAATCTGTTTAGGATCTTTTAGATCCTTGATTACAACATCATGAGGTGAAAATTCAACAATTTTACCTTCACCTGAATGAGTTATCTGATAGACAGATAGAAGGTTGCAGGATAAGGTTGGAACACATAATACATCATTAAACTGACCATTGTCTAGATGAACAGTTCCAGTCCCTACAACATTAAGAGATCTATCATCACCAACATATATATTTTTGGTGTTACAATCATTTAAAGAAGAAAACATGGCTTGGTTTTTGGCCATGTGATAAGAGGCTCCAGAATCAATGAGCCACTCATGAGAATGAGAAGAAGAAGAAGATACATTTAATGCATAACCAGACTGAGATGATTGACAACGACATGCAGAAAGTGCCATTCCGGAAGTTGAAGTTGAAGTAGGCTCCACATGGATGTTATGTTTCTTCATTGCGGCTTCCAAGGCTTCCATCTTCTTAAAATTTAGATTCTAAGTGGCCATCTCGATTACAAAAGTTACAATGTCTATCAGTCTTCTTCCATTTGTTTTTATTGGTCTTATCATTTTGCTGAAATGATCTTTCATTTTGAGGCTGAGTTGGTTTAGGACCATTCTTTTGAGGATATGACTTCTTAGGATTCTTTGAATTTGGTTGCTGCTGGGCGGCTAACGCTTTCGTGGAAGAGTTTCCAAGATTAAGAAGACCAAGGTGTAAGAGTTTTTCTTGTTCTCTTATTAAGGAATCACAAAAGGAGTCAAAGGAAGGGGCCTTGTAGTCTTTTCCTTGACAAATGAAAGCTTCCCTTGTAGAATGGAAAGTGGAAACAAATACAGAGTAGGCTGGTCCCAACTTAGTAAGGATGGAATAAATAAGGTTACCATCTTCTTTCTTAACTTTAACACCTTCCAAGAGATATCTAAGGGTCTTGAATTTGGACAAGAAATCTTCAATGCAAGAAAAATTATTAGGATCCAAAGTAAGCAACTCATTTTCAAGTTGATGGGCTCTAATTTCATTTTTAATCCCAAAAACTTTAGCGAGTTTTTCTAATGCTTCATGAGGAGTCTCAAGTTCTGCAATGTGGAATCTAAGATCAGGAGAAATAGACATCCCTATCAAACCACGTGCTTGATCTTGTCTATTTTCCCATTTTGCAGCCTTGTCTTCATCTTTTGGTTTCTTTTCTTGGTCTGTGGCTATTCTGAAGAGACCTTTACTTCTAAGTAAATCTTCCATGTAGGCTACCCATTGGAAGTAGTTAGTGCTGTCAAGAATGACTTGGCATGGACTTTCCATTTTTTTTTTAAAACTGAAGCTGAAGATGCTGAAAGTAAGTGTTCCAATGGATAGATCTCGAAAAAATAGGCGGTTTTAAAAAAAACGGCTCTGAAAAAGGCTTCCGGATGAAGAAGTTATGGCTTTTTGAAAAAAATTTGTTGACGTTGCCGGCAAAGTGCGCGAATGTGCGGGAATGAAAAAATCCGCCCCCACAAAATGGAGACTTGAACCCAAGACCTCTACTCTCTTAAAATAGCTTTGAACCAATTGATCTATACAAAAAATTTAAGAGAGAGAGAGAGAGAGGGGGGGGGGGGTACCTTGGTTTGCGTGCTTGCCTTGAGAAAGCTCTTTTTCCCTAAAAAACACAAAACACAAAACCCAACACGAATATGCAAAGAAAAACGAACCTTGCGGCTCGAAGTTAGCTTTAGCCAAAAAACTAGAAATTTAAAAAAAATCTCAAAGTTAGCTTTAGCCGAAAAACTAAATATTTTTCTCAATGTTTCTGATTTTCCGAGATCACACTAAGGTGCAGGGAAAAGAGCATACGCATGAGAAAAATCCTTCCTTTCTGTTTCTGATTTGCCCAGATCGCACAGATTCGCAGGGCAAAGAGCATACGCAGAAATGAAAGGTATAGATCTGGTTAAAAAAAAGGCTAAATAAACTGAAACCGAAATAAGCAAAGAGAAAATAACAGTAAACTGCAAAAAACACTGTATACCTCCCAATCTGAAAAATGACACAGCTAGGGCTACCGGAAACCTTTTCGCGTGAAATGAAAGGGGTTCCTCACTGGAACAGATGCTCCGAACGCAATAGAGCAGTCCTCTCGGCCCGAAAGCAGTCAGAAACAATAGATCTAGGAAACAACAGCCGCATGCAGTTCTACCGGCTTCAGATTTGGATCACCAACGGACGCGGCCCTCAAATAGCTCTGATACCATGTAGGAATTTACAGGGTAAGTTCCTCAGAAAGAATACCAAAAGGACACCGCTCACAACCAGATCGCAGATCAATACACCAGTATTTTTGACGTGGTTAAAACCCTCAAAGAGGGAAACAGTCCACAGCCTGTCCCAACGTGGGTACTACAGGCAATTTATTAATCAAAGAATGAAAATTTACATAAGCTTCTCTCATGCACGGATTACCCAAACAATGACCCTCCATGTGCTTTAAATAGAACTCATGGACCAATCGGGTGTCAAGCCACGGATCAAGTGTCGGTAATACCGAGGAGAGAATGAACCGTCGGATCACTACATATCATGACCGTCGGATTGTAAGTTACAAAATGTACAACGGTAAAGAAACACACTTTACCTAACTCTATACCTAACTCTATACTAGACCAAGTTGAACTTAACTATTTCCTATGTGTCAGAATATCCTAACAGAAAGAAAAATTGACCACTACAAAGAAAAATTGACCACTACACCCATCCTTAGGGGTCCCAACTAGGCATTGCCTTTCCATACCCATACTGATGCATCGGATAAAGTTGTGGGGGTAGCCTTAGGATAAGTAGAAGATAAATTTCCTTATGTTATCTATTTCATGAGTAAGAATTTGTCTAAAGCTGAGTTGAATTACACTGTCACTGAAAAAGAACTCTTAGCTATAGTGCATTCTTTAAACAAATTCAGGCACTATATCACTAGGTATCAAACTTTTCTTCATATTGATCATGCAGCCATTAAATATTTGATGAATAAGCTTGATGTCAATGTCAGGATAATTAGATGGTTGTTATTGTTACAACAATTTGATTTGACTGTTATTGACAAACCATGGGAAGAAAATGTGGTTGCAGATTTCTTGTCTAGACTAACCTTGCCTATAGGTAATGAGGAGATGGTGGATGATCAACTTCCAAATGAACACCTCTTAGCCATCTCGGTGCTTTCTCCTTCATTTTCTGACATAGACAACTACTTGGTTTCTCAAAGGTTCCCTCCTAATCTATCATCCAGAGAGAAAAGAAAGATTGTAAGGAAAAGTGCTCCTTTCACTTGGATTGGGGGAAATATTTTCAGATTGGGACCAGATCAGATCTTGAGGAGATGTGTAAGAGAAGAAGAGGTCTTTGACATCCTCTCAGCGTGTCATGATGGATCTTGTGGGGATAATTTTTCTACTAAGAGGAAAACCTTTAAAGTCTTACATGTTCATTACTATTGGCCCACTTTACATTAAGATGCAAGGTGATACACCACTAAATGTGATTAGTTCCAAAGGATGGGAAAACCCACACCCAGGGATGAAATTCCCCTACAACGCCAAGTGGCCTTAGATCCATTTAACAAGTGGGGTATGGATTTCACTAGGCCAATTAATCCACCATCAAGATAGAAGAGGTACATCACTATGTGCAATGATTACTTGACAAAGTGTGCTGAGACAAAGGCAGTCAAAGAAACAACTGAGCAGAAAGTGGATGAGTTTTTAAGAGGAATCATCTTCTACAATTTTGTGTATCGAAGGGAGGTAGTCACTGATCAAGGAGCATAATTCACATCAAATCTGATTAAATATCTCATGATAAAACACCATATCAAGCACAAGACATTCATTTCCTATCCCTCAAGCAAATGGGAAAGTAGGGGTCACAAATAGAGCATTAGAAAGAATCCTCACCAAGGTTGTTAGAAGCAACCGGAAATATTAGGTAGATAGAGTAGTAGAGGAAACTTGGGCCTACAACACCACTTGGAAAACCACCACTGGGTTCACTCTATATGACTTGGTTTATGTGAAGAAGGATTTTCTTTCCATTGAGTTTGAATATAACACTTTGAGGACGGAAGCTCAGTTGGACTTAGACTTCACTACAACACAACAAGAAAGGCCACTATGCCCTTACTTGTAAATGGTTATAGGTTGAATCTATACAGAAGACCTATGTACAAGGAAGAATTTGTTAGTTTAGTCAATAGAGAATTAAATGTGAATGGTAGTTTCATAGCTTCCAGTCCACGGTATTCCTAGAAATTTGAAAAAAATACAAAAATAATAAGAAGTCCTGGATGAAAACGTCTATGAGGCATTTGAGGCCAACTCCAGGGTTGAAAACCTCTCTGAGGCAGCCCAGGAGCAAAAAAAAAAGAGAAGAAAAGATAAAGATCCCTAGGTGAAAACCTCCTCTGAGGTGCCTAGGGTACGCATGTAGGTTGAAAACCTCCACAAAGGCATCCTTCTTGTCTAAAACAAAATACAAAAATAGAAAAGAGGAACGCAAGGAAAAATCTTAAACCATTCTTGCTAACCTTTCTTTTCTTTTGTAGGACTACACATAGTTGGCATATTTTATGTCTACAGGAAAAACCCTACAAGCTCTCATCCATCCTTCCATCCATACACCTCATATCAATACTCTCTGCAAATATAACCATCTCTCTCCACCATCCAATCAACAATAAATTTGAATTTCACCTCCTCACTATGATGCTACAAGAAGGACCTATATTGCTACAGGAGGTCCTGTAATGCTACAGGAGGATCCTGTGAAGCTACAAAAGGGAGATCTAATGAGAAGAATAGCCCAAAAGGCCATGATGCCTCTAGGAAATGATAAATGGGATCCTCCAATTATTTACTCATCATCCATCCATCACCCATCCACTCCATTTCACGAAACTTGCTAAAATTTTCCACTATGTCCTACCTCTCAAAAAACATAGAAGCCATTGTTTTATATTTCTCCAATGTCTGCACCACTTCCTAATGGCTCTAACCCTATCCTCCTGTCTTATCATCATCTCCCTCAACACCATCATGCAAATTGAAGACTTCAAGGGACGATCAAAAGGCTACTACAGGGAGAAAACTCCCTATGTATCATCCTGTGCAGTCACAACAAAAATCCCTAATATCTTTTTTTTCCACCCATAGAAATCATGATGGAGCCTTGTTTGCAACCAAGAAGGAAAATTTCATCCTCAAGAAGGCATCCCACTAGCAGCAACATCTTGGACATCAAATAGGCACCTGCACACACACAACAAAGTTATCAGTCAAGGTATCATCAAGTTATGAAGACATGCACAGGAAACAAGTAAAAGAGTCAACTCCCTTTGTGATCATAATGTTATATGGCCCAGATCTAGCATGCAACCATCTCCAGAAATTCGACCCATAGGTAGGCTCAGTTATGGAAACCCTGATCTCTTCCCTATGCATAAAATGACTAAAATGTGTAATGATCAAGAGAGGAGTTTTAATAGGCTGGAGGTGGCCACTGAACTTGGCCACTCTCGGCTAGTGAAATTAAGTTTGTGTTAGTCACCCATGCAATGTGGAGATGTCAACTCAAAGTGAGGTGGTGTCCTCGAAAAGTGGGATGATAATCACGAGGAGATTTAAATGATTAGGAGGAGTGGGGACAACGATCGAAAAAAGGAAACTCATGTTAATTCGATGTCACTAGAGCGCTTTGAGCTTTTACCCCAAAGAGAATATTATGTACTGGGATTGAATTCATTTGCACCATCACTCATTCCAAAAACAAGTAGAGGAAGGACAAGCTACTGTATCAGACCACCTAGAGTACCACCGAGAAGTTTTGAACCATGTCTGCATGCCCTATAGGAGGAAGCTACAGGCAGGCCTAAGATGCTACAGGAGAGCTAAGAAGGAGCTACAAGAGAAATTGGAAGGTGAAAAAGGAGCCACAGTGGCTCAAAATTGTCTCAAAACCATCACGCACACACAAAATTATTTTGGCAATAAGTAAGTGACACCCTCCTTATTTACATCCATTTTCATGAGAAGTCTCCTGAAATTGATAGCCTGTAATAGTCAATTAAGAAGTAGGAGGTATTTTTGGAAATTTTTGTGGTTAGAAGAAGAGAAAAGGATTTTGGTTGATATCAATTCTAGCACCCTTCTCCCTCACTGTTACTAAGGAATTTAACATTGTTTCACCACTGAGATTGTTTAAAAAAAATTGAATTCCACACATAAGTAGAACCGAGGGACAGTAGATGAAATGGGGGCATTATTTAACAGAAGAGAACCCTCATACACCAAAAGGATTCACCATCACCCTCCTGTAGTGGACATATTTAGAAGACACCAATGGTTGGGTTTCTTTGAGTTGTTAAAGGGGTATGATGATGATCTCGCTCATGAATTTTCCATGACATTACATTCTCAAGGGGAAGACAATGCCACTACTATTGTCAGAAGGTTGACCATCTCTCTAAGTCTTGAAACCATAACTAGGGTGACCGGGTGACCACCTTACCCCTAGGAATTAGGTGGAGCAAAGAAGACAAGACAGTGAGTGTCACAGCTCAGAAAAACTTCATTTTGAAAGAGAAGCATGTAAAAGATAGGAATGGAGTAAGAAGAGAAATACTACCTTACCCTTTGAATGAGGTAGCTTACCATATCCTCAAGTATATATCTTATGAAGGGAGATTGAGTTTGGCTTATGCCTACCACTTCAAATTTCTCCATGCGCTGAGATTCAAGGTAGAATTGCCTCTTCCTCAAAGACATAGTGTTCCCCAATTCCTCCTATAGTCAACCATGGAGATTAGTCAGAAGGTGAGGCAAGGAAAACACCAACACTTAGCTCACCATGGCCTCATCAAGTTAACAGTCATGGACTATTCGATCCACTTGAGGATCCATGTCTTTTGGACTAGATTTGTGGACATGGATAGGTAGAATTTTCATAGAATCCCAAGCCATCACACCTGGATAAACACCTGCCTCTAGCATTGGAGGTAGAGAAGGAAAAATAGAAGAATGAAAAGGAGAAAAAATAGAGGAGGAAGAGGTAGCAAAAAAATAAGAAGATGAGAGAAAAACATAGGAGAAAGAGGTAGTAGAGATTGAGGAAGGAGAAGCAAAAATTAAAGGAGAAGAGGGGGATAATAAATTAGAAGAAACAGTAAGCCTAGAGGAGACTTATAAACTCCAAGAAGCACAAAAACAATCACATCAAAAAAGTCTATCTCCAGGGCATACTGAATAGGAAGTAGTTGCAACATTGGCTACATTAGGCACTCCTGTCAAGCCCAAGAGGAGGAAACCAAGATAAGGTCCCCTATATTTCAGAACCAAGAAGAGCACCAAAATTAGACAAGGGAACCAAAAGCTCCCACAAAGGTCCGTGTCATTATTAATGAATCACCAAGTGAAAAGGAAGAAGTAGGACCCAGTAAGGGAAATATTGAGGAGGTCAATCCTCCTAAAACCAAAACCAAGTCACATGTAGAATCTGTGGGTAGGCCCACCACTAGGTTAGTGACCTTCAAGAAGTGCAGGACATAAGCTTCCTTTGAGCAAGCAGAAGAAGAGAATCTACAGGAGAGATAGGGTATGCTATAGGAGAGGTAGAGTCTGCTACAGGAGGAACATGAGAAGCTACAAGAGCACAAAAAAGAGCTACAAAAGGAAGAAACCACCTCAAAGTCAATTGTAAAGGACCTCCAAGAGCTCCAAGAGCCTCATCCACAACCTAGCTTGGGGTTCTACTACAAATTTATTGAAGGAGGAAGGATTATTCCTGAAATATTATAGTCCCACTCCTCTATGAGCTAGAGATATAGAGAGGTAGAACCCACAGGTGGATGAAAGTTGCCAAATCAAAGAATGTGGAAGATGTGGACCTCATGGAGGAGAAAGTCGTTGAAATGGGTAAGTAATTAAGTGATTTTAGAATAAGGGGGTCTATTATGAAGGAGTAGCTACAGGAAGAAAAAACAAGGTTGAGAGAGAGGTTGCGTTGAAGCCCCGAAAATCGGGTCTACAACAAGGGGGATACCCACCCGGTCCGGACCTTGGTTAGCAACTCCTTTTCCGTTTGGTATAGTGGGTCCGACTGGGGATATGGGACCAGTTTCCCAATTTATGTGTGTGTGAAGGATTGATATTTCTTTTGTAAAAGTTCCTAAGTGAGATGCTATAATTCTAACTCTAATATAATAACATGCAAATTGTATTCTAATAAGTAGAAATATCTAAGTCTACACTAACCCGAGGTGTAATCTTTCCGTTATGTGATCTAAAATGATTTCAGATAACAATTGGTAATAAAGATCATTCAGCTGTTATGAGAAAAGAATTCAATACAGATAAACCACTTCGTATATAAAGTTAGACGATGTAGAAATTTTGAATAATATAACACTTATTCACAGAGATTATCCTAATTATACACTATTGCGGAATACATGCATATTTACATAACCTCCTCTACGTTGATCATCAATTCAGCAGCATTAAAAACAATGAAACATCAATCGCATGCACACATTAACACAGTATGTAACCCGGGGAAAGTATACAGCTGAAAACCCCACACTATCTGTATATTATATTGATTGATAACATGTAACAATACATAGTACAATACTCCTCACAAGTACTCAGTACTATCTCCACCTATTACAGACAAAACTAGCTCAAATCCGAACAAGTCACAAGTTCAAATCTCCTCCACTGCTTTGCCTGCCTCCAATACACAATGCTGCAAGAAATCACTCACACTAGAAATCACGTGAGAACAAGCTACAATTGACTTGTTATTGGCCCAC
Organism: Pinus tabuliformis; assembly: GCA_031772625.1. NCBI lineage: Eukaryota > Viridiplantae > Streptophyta > Pinopsida > Pinales > Pinaceae > Pinus > Pinus tabuliformis. The sequence goes on from CM062818.1 coordinate 602,131,812, forward strand.
ACTACGCAATCCTCATTGGCATAACTCAATCCCATTGATTGTGCAAGATCTCATGCACAACTATAGTCACAACTGATAGTAATCTCAACCTCTAACACATGTTTCCACTGAACTATACATGCACTGAGTTAACTGATGTATTCTTCAGTTTCTTTATGAGTTAATAATTAATTCACACAACTCATCATTAGTCTATTTGTAGTTAGACTAATTACAACTAGTTCAAACTGAACACAACTCCATCAACTCCACAATCAACTCCACCAAACTCAACTGCTTGAGTTCTCACTGAAGTCATGCATGCAATAGCTCAACTGACTCATAAGAAAAGAGTATTTCCTTCTGACAGCTGCATGTGCCACATCTGTAGCTCAAACTGAAGTGCTCCAAGAGGATAAGATAATGTTTATAGTCCAAATATTATTATGAGACAATAATATTCGACTGATTCTATTTTTAGCCTGGCAGTCTAAAAATAGAAACCTGCCCATATGTCTAAAAATAGAAGTCCATCTATTTTTACCAACATGACCAACCATCCACAAATAACATACTGCAACTCATAGACCATGATCCATATGTCTAAAAATAGACATAGTCTAAAAATAGACTTTGTGCCATAATTTGCCTGCGGGCCCACTTATGAAGGCGACTCCTTTCCACTAAGCTCCATCATCTTGTTGCATTCTCAACAGACGAAACAGTTGTGAAAGGCATATCGCATAATAAGTTACTCATACATTAAGCATAAATAAATAGTTATCACCATACAGAAGTTCCAAATGATAACTCAAGCATTCACGCATCAATATATAAACAACTGAACATAAATATCACTTTTAACACAAAGGCAGAAATAGTTAAGAGATAGAAGTACCATTTATAACTTAGTTCTACTCATGAGCTTTGAGCGATAATGATTTATCTCTTCTTAATCCAACATCCACTAAGAGTACAGAAGTGCAACATCAGTAGTAGATATTAAATGCATATATCAATAAATCCTGTTCCATTCATTCATCAAAACCTCCTCAGAGGGTACAAAAGTGCATGTTCTGGGGATAAGTTTTTGATAAATTTTAGGACCCTTCTCTAAATGCATGAGAAGGGTTTAAATACTACTAACTAAATCTAAAAATAACTTATTACAAAAATGTAGGATGTGGTTTAAATGACCGTCCTCATTTTAGGCAAAAATAAAACAAAATTAAAACTAAAACTGAATCTAAAATTAACAACTAAATATTTCTGAATCTGATCCTTGAGATCGCAAGAATTCAACATTTGCTTGAGTAGAGTGAGCTGACTGACTTCAGACTTTAGCTGTCCTATAAAAACGGAATCGGCGAGAGCTGGCGCCATCTTTTCAGCAGAATTGATTTTTTACAAATTTCTGGGCTTACAGGTGACTGAGCACTTAGAAGCTTTCCTTTTCAAGAAGTTTTGCCCAGCGATGCGCTAATCGCGCATCAGAAACTGCCTCTGTTTCTTGATCCAGGCTTCCTTGGTGCGTTTTTCGCCTTTTGCGCGTTTTCTTTTAGCGGATATAAAGCTCAAATTTTGTGAAAATAATGATTCTGTAAGCTCTTGACCTTGAGTTTTAAATTGTCTATTTTTTATGTCAGCGCTGTCCAGTACCCATTTAACCATGTCTATGTATGGGAGAATTTTGGGCCTTGCCGCTATCCTGTGTAAGAACGAACAAGCTAGCTCTGTAACCGATGCCTCAGAAGAACCTTGTGAACCTACAGTAGTTGTAACCTCCATCACCTTGGGATTCTCTTCTTCAAGTAGATTATACATGCCTTCCCAAGTAGTAATACCAGCGTCTCTATTACAGGCAGTGTCTGTATATAGGGGCGTCATTTCTTTGTCGTCAGAGCTCAAAGCTTTGCCTTTCTTCCCCATAATATCCTACATACTACTTTGTATATTTCTTTGTTCTCCGTTCCTACAATTTACAAGTGAAGTGAGAAAAATGATAAGGAAAGGTGACGGGAAAGCTTTAAATGCTGAAGACATATAAATTATACCACCTTACGTGAACTGGCTTTTGGATAAGCACGAAATCATATTCCATTAAGGACTGGCAACTAACTCATTACTTAGCATTAAAGCGCATAACCAGGTCTCGGTTTATGGAAAATACTTTTTTGAACCATGAGCCGAAAGATCTGTGATGAAGCGATTTTGCGATTTGCTTCGTATTATCGCAAATCGCAACATCGCAGAATCGCAAGATTGTTTTGCCGATTTATCGCTTTATCGGTAATATCGCATTGCCGCTCTATCGCAAGATCGCAATATCGCAGGAGCGTGACATATGACAATTTTCTGTTAAAGTGTTTTCTGTGAAATGCGATTTTGCGATATATGCCATTGTATATCGGTGATTTTAAGATTTTTTTAGTGTAAGCGGTCTTTGATGCATGCGATGCAATATATGTTTGTGGTCAAGTATCACGATTTCGCAATTTTTGAATTCGACTTGCAAGGAGGTATACTGCTATCATTTTTGCAATGCGATATTTCCGAAGGAATAATTCTACTTTATCATAAAACTTAGGCTTTTTAGATTTTTCAAGAGTATTTTCCTAAGTTTATGATGGTAAGTTTTATTGAAAAGGAAATACAAGCACTAATTAATTTTTTAATTTTTATTTTGACTAAGGGTCCCCACTTATTTAGTATTAGGAATAACACCAAATAAGAGGGGGGTTTTTGCTAGCCACAACAATTGGCAATTCACTTGGAAGAACCAGTTATCTCTGCTTTTCTTTTCGATTTTCTAAACTTCCAAAACAGAAAATTTTCCATAAAATTAAACTTTATTATAGAAAGACAAAGTACATTATGCTTTTACCTATCAATGATATTTTGTTTCTTCTATTTTCAACTTTGATTATTTACTCCCTCAAGCTAGTCCTTGTATCTACATCAGTCATTACTTGGTTTATAAAGATAAAAACAAAGCCTTCTCTGTAAATCAGTTTTAAATATGCTCATTTGTCGTAGGTAGAGCCTTTGCTGCCAGCAGGTGTTTATAGCCTCGACAGGGTTACCTATTACCCAGCAATGATCATGTATCCTACTTAGAGAAATTTACAACTTTCAAAGAGAAATCCATATCCACACTTATTGCTTTCATTTTCTTTTTTACCCTTAAAGAACAATGTCTTGGTTTGATAGCCAATTTATGACACAGTCATTCACTTGATTTATGGCTTTGCTGAACAAGCTAGCTCGTGATGAGACCCCTTGTCTTTTGATTGCAACAATCTTGAGTCATTGCCCTGTTGTGGTATGCAGTATTGGCAAAGTCAGCAAGCTATAATATCTATGATCATGATAAGCCGGCTCGTGATGAGACCTCTTACTCTTTAAGTTAAAGTGTATCATTGGATTATTCTCTGAACGTTGAAGTTTCCTAGGTGGGGAGGAAGTCATTGTTTCCTTAAGATAGCTTTGGACGACAATGGTAGAGTTTTTGGAAAGAGCTTTTCTACAGAGAATCTTCATTTTTGTTATTGATACCTTTCATTGGACTGATATAAAACAATTTCTTACTAAAGGTCATTTTTTGTCAAAATTTACAAAGTTGAAACTAGTATCATTTCTAGGCCTAGAGTCTTTAACTATATCTTTCAATAATAATGATCAATTTTCTAAAAGAATTCTATTTATACAAGTGAAAAAACAAAATCTAAAAGAGAATTTGTGTCTTTTTCGTAAATCTCAAAATGTAACCATTTACAACCGGTTTTATTATGGAAACAAAAAACTAATCTACAAAATAGAAGGATGATCTCCTATGGAAAATATTGTTTGAGGATCTGTCCGTTAACAGGTAAAGAATCTCTTTTTCCTGTTAAATCCTGTAACATAAAAGTGGACGGACCTATGACTTCTACGATTTGAAAAGGGCCAAGCCACATTCTTTGAAATTTTGTATGTTTCCCTTTTTCCTCATGAGCCTTGTCCCATTTTAAAACTAGATCTCCCATCTGAAAGTCTTTTCTGGATGTCATGTTTGAATCAAAACAGGCTTTTACTAATGCTTGATGATGAGCATGAGTTATTTTGGCCTGCTTTCGTTGTTATTCTAACTTAATTATTTCCAGTTGCCTTAGTTGTAAGGAAGAAGTTGGTGCTTCATCAATATATTGAACTAAGGCCAAAGAGGGAATTGCTAAGTGAGTTAGAAGAACCACTTCCTTCCCATAAACTAAATTAAAGGGAGAAGTGCCAATGGAGGCTTTCTGCATTATCCGATCTGCCATAGAGCATATATTAAAGACTTGTGCCAATTTTTATGATTTTGGTCAATGGTTTGCTTAATAATTCTGATAATTTAAGTTTTTGTTTGTAGATTCAGCTAATCCATTCCCCTGTGGATAGTAATTGGTGGATTATTTAAGCTTGAAACCCCTTTTGAGTGCAAATTCAGTCATTGCATTACCAGAAAAATATGATGCATTATCAAACATTAAAGCAGAAGGCAACCCAAACCTGGTGATTATGAACTGATCTATGAACTCGATGATATGTTCAGCATTAGCCATCTTCAGTGGATCTGCTTCTACCCATTTAGTAAAGTAATCTGTTGTAGTAAGGATATATCTATGTTGTTTAGAAGAGTGAGGAACGATCTCACCTATTATGTCCAATCCCCACTGATCAAAAGGTTGCTCAATGTTAACTGGTTGTAGTGGCAAGGATGGTTTCTTTTGTCTCCCAGCAGCGGTTTGACAGATTTGACATTTCCTCACCTAGTTATGTGAGTCTTTGAATAATGTGGGCCAGTAATAGCCTGCGCGTAAGATTTTATGAGCAGTAGTGTCTCCAGCATAGTGTCCGCCTACTGGCCCATCGTGGAGTTCCTGCAAGACTTTTTCAGCTTCAGATTTCTCAAGACATCTAAGAAGAACATAATCATAATTTATTCTAAAAATAACATCGTTCACGAGCTGATATTGTTTGGCTTTCAACCTTAAAGCTCTTTTCTTGGTATGATCGAGTTTTGAAGGAGCGTATCCATTCTTTAGATAATAAATGATATCAGTGTATAATGACTCAACATCGTTAAGGCTTACCTCGTACATTTGTATCTCTGTAGATGGAATTTCGGATATAAGCGATGATTCAGCCAGCATTTTGCAAAAGCCTTGACCTTTTACAATACTTGCTGGTTTGATTTCTATGTCATATTCCTATAAGGCAGTAACCCAATTAGCTCTTTTTCACCCACATCCTTTTGTACTAGAAGATTTCTTACCGTTGGAAACGGTACTATGATTTTTGTATGTGTTTTGAGTAAAAAGGGCCTAAAATATTTAATTGCTTTGAAAATAGCATAAGCTTGTTTCTCCACATCTGAATAATTTAACTCAGCCCCTTGTAAATTGGAACTGAAAAAAGAAATTGGGACTTCTGCCTTTTCTTGGTTTGCTTGAGTGAGTATCGCAACATATGATCTATCAGAGGAAAATGTATATAAAATAAAAGGATCTGAAAAATTTGGAGTTGCTAAAGATGGAGCATTAACAATTGCTTGTTTGATCAGATTGAATGCCTCATGTTCATCTTGGCCCCATTTAAATTTTGAGTTCTTTTTAATCATTGCTTGTAAAGGAGACACGATTCTTGAAAAATCTAGAACAAATCTCTTTACAAAGTTAATTTGGCCAAGAAAAGATTGCATGGCTTTCTTGTTGTGAGGTAGGTGTATTGCGGAAATCTCCTTGATTCTGTCAGGATCAATGTGAATTCTGGATTTTGACACTATGAATCCAAGAAGTTTTCCTTCACGTAATGTGAAAAAAGATTTTTTTCGGGTTAAGTGAAATTCCATACCTTTGAAAACGCTGGAAGATCTATTTTAAATCTCTAAGATGATTGTTTCGTTTTTTGGAATATACAGTTATATCATCCAAATAGATTACCATTGATTTATTAACTAAACCCTTGAATGCGATGTCCATGGCTCTCTGAAATGTGGCACCAGCATTAATCAGACCAAATGGAATCTTTTGATATGCGTATGTGCCCCATTTAGTTCTGAACGTGGTTTTTAATTGATCATCGGGATGTACCAACACTTGATTGTATCTTGAGAATCCATCCAAGAATGACATTAATTCTGACCCCGCGACTGCCTGCAGTATTTGTTCCATGGGAGGCAAAGGAAAGTTATCCTTTTGGCAGGCTTTGTTAAGATTTCGAAAGACAATGCAGATTCTAATGTCTCCATTTTTCTTTCTAACAGGGACCATATTGGAAACCCATTTGGAATGTCAAATGGGGAAAATTATTTTGGCTTTAAATAGCTTATTGAGTTCAGATTTGATCTGGTTTTCTAGATTGGGATGGATCTTTCTCAACTTTTGTTGGACAGGTTTTTCATCATCTGTCATTGGAATAGTATGTTGGATGATGGAGGTGTCATATGTTTTAAGTTATCGTAATTCCAAGAAAAGACACTTTTGTATTGTCTCAAGAGATGAATATACGCTAATTTTTCTTCAGGAGCTAAACCAAGGCCTAGATTGATATTCTATGGTTTGGTATCAGTTCCTAGATTTACTAATTCATAGTTCAAAGTTGAACTTTGGAGCTTTGAATTGGTAGATCTTTTAAACCGATCTCTCAAGTCATAAAAGTCTTCTAATTTGACTACCAACTTAGGTATGGCATTGTTAGTGCTATCTTCTTGCAATTGTCGGTCATGTTGGTCTTCGTCAATTATTTGATTGGTGTAGGATCCTTCAGATGTGAGGAAACTCATGATATCAGGATCGTCGTTGAAAATCCTCCAATTGATAATGTTATCAGGAATGGATGGTCTAAAAATTAATTCAATTGAAAATCGATCAGGGCTAAAATCTTCTGAAGGAATGAGCTTGGAAGCTACGTTAGCTAAGAGGTCTGCACTAGCATTCTGGAGTCTAGGAATTGATGAAATATTAAATGCTATAAAGTGTTCAGTCAGATCTTGAACTAAATATTGGTAATGTTTTAAATGACCTGATAAACAATGTATAGTATTTTGTACCTTTCTAATCACAATTTCAGAATCTCCGAAAACTTGAAGGTATTTGACGTCTAATCCGATTGCTTTGTATAACCCTTGGACTAAAGCCTCATATTCTGTGATGTTGTTGGTGCAATCAAATTCGAGTCTGCAAGTTAGCATAGTTTTATCTCCCTCTGGACTTATTAACACACATCCTGCTCCTGCTCCTTCGTTAGACTTAGAACCGTCAAAAAATAATTTCCAAAACAAAGATTTATTTACAGGACTACCTATAAAATTAATACATTTAGAACTATCTGTTTGAGAGAAATTTTCTACTTGAGATAAAACAGAATGTTCTAAGTAAGGTGAAGTATGAGCATTAAAATTTCCTAGGAAAGAATCTACTGATTAGTTGCCAATGATGTTATTGTTGTATGCTACTGGTTCATTTTCTCCCTCCTATTCTGTTACTATGTATTTCTGATGTCTTTCCCATTCAACTTTTAATTGATTTGGCTTACCATTGTAAGGGAGCCACATGTGCGACCAGTCAATTGCAAAGTATCCATGAAGTTTTTCTAACCAATCTCTGCTAAGAATTAAGCCATAAAATTCCGGAATATTAGCAACTAAAATGTCGATAACTTGACATACCTTTGGGTTGGATGACAGCCTTATGGTAACTTGATTTAATTCACCAATCACTTCGACTTGCGATCGATCTAATTGAACTATGCGCACAACGGATTTTTGTGGTTAAACGTTCAATTTTGCACATATTGACTTTGGTAGAATATTTGATGACGCTCCAAAATCCACTAAGCAATTATGCACATTTTTATTAAAAATTTCATAAGTAAGAAGAAATGGGGGAGTATGAGATCTCGATCTTCCTCCAATTAAGGCGATATCGTTTGGATCAACTTTATTAATCGCATTAGTTGGAGGTCTTCCCATGTCATGGGAAGCTTGAGAGATTACAGCGGCGGGCAAAGGTGCAACTGGTACAGCATGTAATTCTTTCAAAAGTATCTTTTGCTGGTGTTTTAACTTGCTCAATTCGTACAAAGTGATATTGGCCCTAGTCTTTTTCATGTCTTCTATGATATTATACTCCATTTCATCCGAAACGATTAGCGTTTTAGATGGAGTTGATGGGTCTGTTTGGACTGGGCTGGTTTGAGTCGCTTTAGGTGTTGTTTTCTTGGCTGCGACTTTATCCTTAGTCATCGAGCTTGCGCTCTTTGGCTTAGGGGTAGGTTGAGGAGGATCAAGTTGATTTCTACTGCGAGTACTAACCAGGGATGCCTCTTGATCCTCTTCATCTGGGAGGATGAAATCCCACATACCTTGTAACTCTACAACTTCTTCTTCATCGTTATGTTCTTCAGTAGCGATTTCCTCTTCTTCTTCTTCTGATTCAGCACTTGTAATAGCGTTAGGGGGTTTGGAATCGGTCGAAGGGTTTCTTTTAAAAGGTCTGTATGGCTTTTTAGAAGAAGTTTCTGCTACTTGTTTCTTAATGTCGACCATCTCGTTAGACATGGTCTTCAAAAAAATTTGTAATCCTTCTAAGTCAAATGGATCTTTCGATTGTTTTTTCTTGGGATCTTCCTTGAAAGTAACCTTCTTGGATTTTCATTCTTATATCGTGCTTTTCTTTTCTAGGGCTATAATACGTTTCTCTACTGCTATTGCTTCTTTCATATTTTCGGCTAAAGTTGTTTTGTTAGCCCTATCAACAAAGATTGCTATGTTTGATGGTAAAGCAGTGATGTACCATTCACTTCGCACTTCTTCGCTAGGCTTGGAAGCAGTAGGAATTTTGTTTAACAGTTTATTGAAACATGAATTGAAATCTTTGATAAGTTCTTTTGACTCGGCCCTAAGGTTAGACAGGTCGTTGATCAGTGTCGCCGTAGACCTATCATCACCAAACTTAATAAGGAATTGTTCTTGGAAGATATCCCAACTAGTGATAGATCCAGATGGTAATGAGAAATACCATGATCTGGCTGTTCCTTGCAGAGTATAAGGGAAAAGTCGAACAACGACATCTTCGTTGGTAACTCCATTGAGATTTATGGATAACATAAAGTTATTTATATGTTCTTCCGCTAGCATGCCTGCCTCAAGATTAAACTTAGGCAGCCATTTTTCAGGATGGGTCGGTAGCTGACTCAAGGGTGCAGGCATTAATACTGCCCCTGGCTTATTCCATGGAGATTGGGCCATCACTGATCTACTAATAGAGGAAAGTGCAGAAGATGATCCCTGCGGTTGAGAAGATGAGGATATTATGACTCTAGATGATTGAGAAGGAGATGTGGAAGTACCGGTGGACTGGTGGACAATGATCTGAAGTGGAGGAGTGGATGGTTGACTTCGCGGTGGAGAGGTTGAGATGGATGATGATGATGAAAGAGTCTCGCTATCAGACCCTTTAGGAGATTTCCTTTCTTTCTTCCTTGTGGGTAGAGGTAATTCGGTTGGCTGAACGCCAAATTTTTCGCTCTTTAATCTGGTAAGACGATGAGCAAGGTTATATTGTGAAGTCACGCTGCCTTGAGATTGATCAGATCTTTGAGGAGATAAAGAAAATCGTTGAAGTTTGTGAATCAAAGATTCAACTTCAGGAGGTTTAATAGTAGATTGTTTTGAAATGTCAGGGTTGGTAGCAACGGCTATTGCTCTTACGACTTCTAGCTCTAAATTTGGAAATTCAAAATGCGATGGAGAAGTCGGGGTGGATGGTGAGGGCGATTTACTCTCAGAATGGTATTTAGATTTAGACTTGCTTTCCATTCACAGTTCGAGGCCCTCCTTCTAGTGCCAAATATGTTGAAGCCCCGAAAATTGGGTCTACAATAAGGGGGATACCCATCCGGTTCGGACCTTGGTTAGCAGCTCCTTTTCCGTTTGGTATAGTTGGTTCGACTGGCGATATGGGACCAGTTTCCCAATTTATGTGTGTGTGTGTGAAGGATTGATATTTCTTTTCTAAAAGTTCCTAAGTGAGATGCTCTAATTCTAACTCTAATCTAATAACATGCAAATTGTATTCTAATAAGCAGAAATATCTAAGTCTACACTAACCCGGGGTGTAATCTTTCCATTATGCAATCTAAAATGATTTCAGATAACAATTGGTAATAAAGATCATTCAACTATTATGAGAAAATAATTCAATACAGATAAACAACTTCGTATAAAAAGGTAGACGAAACAGTTGTGGAAGGCATATCGCATAATAAGCTACTCATACATTAAGCATAAATAAATAGTTATCATCGTACAGAAGTGCCAAATGATAACGGTTTAAATGACCGTCCTCATTTCAGGAAAAAATAAAACAAAATTAAAACTAAAACTGAATCTAAAATTAACAACTAACTATTTCTGAATCTGATCCTTGAAATCACAAGCATTCATCATTTGCTTGAGTAGAGTCGGCTGACCGACTTCAGACTTTAGCTGTCCTGTAAAAACAGAATCAGTGAGAGCTGGCGCCATCTTTTCCGCAGAATTGATTTTTTACAAATTTCTGGGCTTACAGGTGACTAAGCACTTAGAAGCTTTCCTTTTCAAGAAATTTTGCCCAACGATGCGCTAATCGTGCATTAGAAACTGCCTCCGTTTCTTGATCCAGGCTTCCTTGGTGCGTTTTTCGCCTTTTGCGCGTTTTCTTTTAGCGGATATAAAGCTCAAATTTTGTGAAAATAATGATTCCGTAAGCTCTTGACCCTAAGTTTTAAATTGTTTGTTTTTGATGTTAGCGCTGTCCAGTACCCATTTAACCATGTCTGTATATGGGATAATTTTGGGCCTCGCCTCTATCCTGTGTAAGAACGAACAAGCTAGCTCTGTAACCGATGCCTCAGAAGAACCTTGTGAACCTGCAGTAGCCGTAACCTCCATCACCTTGGGATTCTCTTCTTCAAGTAGATTATACATGCCTTCCCAAGTAGTAATACCAGTGTCTCTGTTACAGGTAGTGTCTGTATATAGGGGCGTCATTTCTTTGTCGTTAGAGCTCGGAGCTTTGCCTTTCTTCCCCATAATATCCTGCATACTGCTTTGTATATTTCTCTGTTCTTTGTTCCTGCAATTTACAAGTGAAGTGAGAATAATGATAAGGAAAGGTGACGGGAAAGCTTTAAATGCTGAAGACATATAAAATATACCACCTTACGTGAACTGGCTTTTCGATAAGCACGAAACCATATTCCATTAATGACTGGCAACTAACTCATTAATTAGCATTAAAGCGCATAACTAGGTCTTGGTTTATGGAAAACACTTTTTTGAACCATGAGCCCGAAAGATCTGCGATGAAGCAATTTTGCGATTTGCTTCGTATTATCGCAGATCGCAACATCGCAGAATCGCAAGATTGTTTTGCCGCTTTATCGCTATATCACTTTACCAGTAATATCGCATTGCCGCTCTATCGCAGGATCGCAATATCACAGGAGCATGACATATGACAATTTTATGTTAAAGTGTTTTCTGCGAAATGCGATTTTGCGATATATGCCATCGCATATCGGTGATTTTAAGATTTTTTTAGTGTAAGCGTTCTTTGATGCATGCAATGCGATACATGTTTGTAGTCACGTATCGCGATCTCGCAATTTTAGAATTCGGCTTGCAAGGAGGTATACTGCTATCCTTTTTGCGATGCGATATTTCCGAAGGAACAATTCTACTTTATCATAAAACTTAGGCTTTTTAGATTTTTCAAGAGTATTTTCCTAAGTTTATGATGGTAAGTTTTATTGAAAAGGAAATACAAGCACTAATTAATTTTTAAATATTTTTTTGACTAAGGGTCCCCACTTATTTAGTATTAGGAATAACACCAAATAAGAGGGGGGGGTTGTTGCTGGCCACAACAGGTTGCAAGAGAAAGAAACACAACTTGCCACCATGGCAAGTCTCTCTATGGAAGCCCTGCGATGCAGGCATCCATCAAATTATTATGCTTTCTTCCTCAAAGAACAATGGCTATAGTTCCAAATAAAAAATCTAACACAATATGGGTGTCTTCCTTTTTAGGACTATAGGCAGTTTATTGAGTTTTGTAACCAAACTATTATGGAAGATAGGGCAAAGTTAGCTGAATTCTACATGCATAATCTCACTTTGATAGATTTGGATTTCTAGGATCTGAATTCAATATTGGGAGACATGCAACTAATGGCTTTAGCATCTTGGTTGAATCATGAGGATACAAGGGTTGAGGAGGTGAAAAAGGTAATGACAAAAGTGGAGAAGGAACCCTTGTATATTAGAGTAGAGATAGTGAGCTCTAAGGTTGTCATCAGCAATCATAACCTCATCTCCAATGATGCTACTTTAGCACACAAATACATTGCAACCAAGGAGAAATCCATTCTACACTTTGAAGAATCCTTTAGAATGTTGGGAATAGAAAGTATACAATATTTCCAGAGAAGATGGCATGTGTTACCCCACAGTCTACAAGTTAGAGAATATCACTCTCCTGAAAGGCTAAGGAATTCCTTGGAGATAACACCATTGTACAAGACTATCATACAGAGGATGAAAATCAGATGGACAGGACTCAAACTCAATCCACCCTTGCTACTAGGCTTACAATAAGGAAGAGATGAAACAAACCAGCAGAGGGAGTGGGCTGAGATAGAAACAAATGCATGTTTTTACCCATAAGATGACACACCATCTAAGGAGCCTTGGGATGTCAAAGATGCCAACAAGTCCATGAAATAGCTTCATATGGATGACTAAGTTTCTCAGAGGATGAGAAACACCTTTCGGATGGGGGTGATGATGAGTCCCATAAATAGGTATACTTGAAGATCATCATCTCATTCTCCAGCCTTAAAACTATCCTTTTCTCACATTAATTCACATTTTTGGTTACATTATTCTTAGTAAGAAGAGTAAAAGGTGGTTTTCATGGTATGTGGCCTAATGTGGTTCATTTGTTGGAAAAGGAAAAAAAAAAATTAGGTAGTTACTATGCAGGGGCCTCATGGAGACAACCAGGACAGAATCTAAGATGTTTTTCCACCTCCTTAACTCCCTAACTTAGCTTGGGATCACTGCATCCTCTCTCGCCTATTTAAATTCATTAGAAGTCGAGTAACTCCTAGTACAAGTGAAGCTATAGAGGGACTAGATCCACCATTTCCGAGATCAAGGAGGTAATCACTCATATATTCAAGGGAGATGCTATTAGCTACCCTTTGTATAAATAAACAAAATGAAAAGCTTGTTGGGATTCAGCTAGATGTAGTTATTGAGCTCAGAGCTAACATTATCATTTTGAAATTTTATGTGATGTATGAGACTTTTACCTTCTGATAATGAGAAGTTAGTTATTAAGTTGCATCTGAGTTAGTTTCAATGGCCTGATACCCTTGGGTTTGGGCCCAACCAAGAGACTTTGGTCCCTCTTTTTTACTTTTGTTTTTCTCTTGATTCCAAGCATTCCATAGCTTTCTTTCATTTCAGTAGAGGTTAATCTATAAAAAAAAATGTGATTGCAAGCTTCTACATCACCTCCCTTGTGGGAGAATGGTTGGAAGGATTCAAAATCTCAGTCCAAAAATATTGTATTTATGATTTCTTGGAAATGGATCAATGTTAGTTGTTCTTCTTCACATTTTTTTTATGTAGCTTATAAGTCAGTGCAGTGATAATATTAGTGTTATGGCATAAAATAGATGTTATTCAAATTCAACTCATCTTTTCCATCATAGTTTAGATCACTTTTTTAATGATCAATGAATGTATGCATGTGGCTTATTGCAAGGTTGTATTGATCTGCAAGGGAGGGAACCTCTTCCACATCCATCTTGGACTCCTCCATCTTCTCTTTCCATCCCTCAATTTTGTCCCAAAACTCTATTTCCACTATCAATCTACCTAGTAAATTTAAGACATTGTGAGCATTCATCTTGGTGCAAGACATACCTCTGAGAGGTCTTAGGCTTGGCTAGGGTGCTCAACCCAAGCTTCCTTCACTCTCTATAACCTCTATCCAAATATTCATTCCCTCAAGACATCATTTTCACCTTGAAAAGGCTCCCAAAACCCCTCCTATAGCATTACAGGGCCTCCTGTGGCAATACAGGACCTCCTGTAGCAGCACCTGTAGCAAGCCTGTAGCACAACTTTTCTTCACTAGTTTTTATCCCCACTTCAACCTTAGCTCAGTCAAGATGAATAATGACCCCAATTTGTGATTTGATGATCAAGGGAAGCTCCTAGACCACTCCAACCATTCCTTTTCCTCATTGAAAAACATAGTAGAAATTAGTGTTTTTCAATCACAAGTGTGAAGCAAGTTAGGTTTCCGATTTCCAAGCAAGTGTTAAATAGGCAGATGATACATGTAATTATGTTTCTAGTTTTATGAATTATGCAAGATATAGTCGCTTCATTTCTGCAAGAAGATTATCCCTTCCCCTTTCATGAAATCATTAATTAGCATCTACAAGTTAGGAAAATGGAATTTCCACTTTGATAGCTAGAATTAGTTTTCAATTATACTTCCATCAACAAGATTTCACTAGAGTTTAGTAGGAGGAATGGTCTCTGAGCACTTTGATATAATTTCATGACTATGGGTTGAATGATTAGAATCTAACCTACTGTGCATATAGCACTGTCACCTCTAAGTTTGTACGAACCCCAGGTTGATAATTTGGCTTGAGGCGCCCTTGGGAGTTGCAAAATTCTTGGTGCAATAAGGGGGCTCACCAATATGCATCCTTATGTTTTGTAGGGGAACTTCTCAAGTTCCCCGTGGTTCTAATGAAATAGACTCAAATGAATATCCTCAAAGTGTATCTCCCATATGTGTTATTCTTCCAAGTTTTCAACATTAAAACTCCTATGTATCTTTTAGCGAGTTAGTTGAATGTCGTGGTGTCTGCTTAAAACTAGGAAGGAACTCAGAATAAATTCTAAGTGTAAAAGGCCTGTGTAGAGGCTTGAATTCACCTATAATACCAAAAATTGATGGACTGGTTCATGACCTAAGGTGTGTAGGTTGAGTAGTCGGGTGGGCCATCCAATCTGGAGTTGGCCCAATCGTGGTCACGGTGCCTAGTTGGATTGGGAGGTAAGGTCAGGCGGGATCTCTAGGCTGAACGACCAGCTCCAAGTCAAGGGCTTGACTAGAATTTCATTTTGTGGATTTACAAATGAGATCAACCACCGACTATCCAATTGTAGAACCCATTTTCATAACTATACCTTAGAGGTTGGGTAAACATAATAATTGCTTCCTTCTACCCTTGATTTGTGTGGAAATTAGAAGGGGTTATGTTACATAATATTTCTACGATAGTCTTAGATCTTAGTTTATTTACTACACTTGGTATCATGCTTCAAACTATTTTGTGTTTTGTGATAATAAATGCATTGCCCAATCATCACAATGCTATGTTTTAGGTGAAAGCCTAGCACATTGAATTTCAACATTATTACATTGGAAAAAAGTTCAAAACAAATAGATTGAATTGATATATTTCATGTCAAAAGATTAACAAGTAGATATTTAACTTTTTGGCTACGGGATTAAGCAAGAAAAAAATTGAAAGCTTATGTTAGAAATGTCAAGTTAGTAGAAAAAGAATCTTTATGGTCAAGATATAATTTAGGAAATTATTTGAGTAGATGTAGTGTAGGCATGGTGAAGTTGTTGAATAATGCAACAAGAAATTCTCAATTTGATTTTTACTTCATTAAATTGAGAAAAATCGAATTTCCACATCAGCAGACAACTTGGATGTAGTTAACTAAGTTAACATGGCTCTTGTCACTCAGTTAACTCAGTAAATTCGAGTTGAAAGAGTCGGAGTCCAGTTAAGCATATGTGATTTCAAATTTGTAGCAATCAAGGTTAGTTATTTCAAGTTGTTTTCAATTAAACTAGTTCTAACTATTGGAGGAACTAGTGGAAGGTCATTTGTGCAGTGGGACTTCAGTCAAACTCAGTGATAATCTAGTTAACTACTAAATCAACCCAAAATAGCTAGTACATGTAGAGAATTCGAGTTACCCAGCTGTGGTGGAGATTCCAAAACACTGTAACATCAATTGTAGACTAGTCTTGAGTGTACAAGTGTTCCATGCAGTCAAATGATCAATCTTTGGAGTTGTGCAATCCATTTTGGAGAAATTCCTAAATAATAGGGGCATAATTTCTCAGGAATTTTGCAAGGAAATAGGGTCTCAAGCAGAGGAAAAATTTGACTAAATCTGGGTCAAATCTTCTTAGTCAGTAGAAATATAGGTTATTCACTTGTTGTTTGTGCTCAGTTGAGTAAATAAATTGTAATACATTTCTATTCATCATATTGATGCAAGCAAGCATTGGGGTTTTTAGTAGATTGCTTTCCCTGGGGAAAAATATTGTGTGCATGTGTGTTATTTCTTATTACATGTATGAGATTATTGTTCTAGATCATGAATTGAGTTCCGCAGAGGAGTAGATTATGTTTGTGTCTTGTGATTTTGATTAAAACTTCATAAGCAGTTGAAAATCCAGATCATAATTTCTACATGGTATCATAGTATGATTAACATTAGAGTAGAAATTTTGAAGTTGTTTCTCAGGAGGCTCAAATTTGCAGGTCAGTGTAGTAGGATCTCTTCAGAGTTGGAAAGATGAGCTTCAAGAGGCTGAGGCTAGAGTATGCCTTGGAAGGAATCTCTAATTTCATCACATGGAAGGATCACATGGAGGTGATATTGGATGACAATGGATTGCTAGAATATGTCAAGAGAAACATTCCAAAACCACCATCAGTTGATGTCCAGGACCTAGCTCAGTGGAAGAAATATGTAGCCAAGGTGAGGAGAATAATATTGGAGGGAGTACAAGATCACATTGTCTCAAATACCCATGGAAAAGAAACTCCATTCGCAATGTGGAAAGCACTGAGAAAATTTTTCGAGAATGGTATTGACCATAGGAAGTTGGCACTCAAGGATAAACTTTGAAATATCAATATGCAAAACAATGACACTATTCCATAGTATCTGAGAAGGTTCACATAATATCATGATGAACTTAGTGGGGTTGGTTTAAATGTTGCAGAAGATGACTTAGTAAGCCTAGTCCTTCTAAGCCTTCCCAAGAGCTAGCATAGCTACTAAGATTCGGTGAATAAGAGGGAGAAACTACCAAATTGGGAATGCTTATGGTCTGATTTGGTACAGGAGGAAATAATGTGGAATACCATAGGTGGAACTTAATCCAAGGGTGAGGATTAAGAAAACCTACATTGGTTGGAAAGGGAAAGAAGGGTAAAGGGAAGAAATCTCAATCCAAACCAGAATCCAACCAAGGGAGTAAGAAGAAATATTTGTTCAAAATTAAATGCTTCCCTTGTCATGAATTCATGCACTATGCAACAAAGTGTCCACACAAGAAGGTAAGAAAGAATACCTCAGGATGAGAAACAGGTGAAGCCTTGGATTCACAGTTCAAGCTTGAATTTATCCTCATCGCATGCACGGCCAACATAGTGATAGGGAGCATGTGGTACTTGGACTCAGGCACATTGTTCCACATGACAAGGTGTAATATTTTGTCAGTGACCTAGAGGAGAAAGATTTGTAGATGCACATCGAGATGGGGGACAATGGTAGGTACAACGCAACCAGGATTGGTACAATCACCTTTCAGAGGGAGTCAGGATCCCCCCTTATACTCAAGGATGTCATGTTCATTCCAGGCCTAAAGAAAAATCTTGTCTCTATTGTAGTTTTAGAAGATTGTGGTTATGATGTGATCTTTAGCAAAGGAAAGGCATTCCGAAGAAACATAGCCATGAGACAGGTGAAGCAGATTGGGATTCGGGTGAATAAAATGTATAATCTAGATGTGGAAGATTGTGCTACATTAAAAACTAAGGCAAAGAACGTGTAGAGCCAGGACGTGAGTGAACTTTGGCGTAAAATACTTGGCCATTTGCATCATGGCAGAATGAATATTATGCAATAAATAACCATAGGCCTCCCCAAAGGAGCACCTCTGCAGCAGGATGTATGCAAAGTATGTACCTTGGGGAAGTAATCAAAATCCACATTCCATGATTGGGACACCAAAGCACATGAAGTCCTTGAAAGGATCCACTATGATGTTTTTGGACCCTTGTTAAAATTGGAAACTAGGGAAAAATTCCACCTTAGAATAGCTCATATGATGGAGATGATTATTGCATTAGATTCCTCTTTTCGATAGATCCAATTTTGATATAACAATCATCTCATTCTGATAAGAAGAAGTGGAATTTTGATTTTATTCTCTCTCATGCACAAATTGTCAAGGTTGGACTCAATCTAATGTTGGCTCAAGAAGCCCAATAGATGTGTCTCCACACCCCTAGCGAATTTTATAAATAGGAGTGACCTCTCCCCTCATTTAGACATCACTCATCTCAACACACATATCTCTCTCCTCTCTTAATTGGTTCGTACCACTTGGAGACAACCTCTCCCTTGTTCGTACTGTGATAGGAGGCTGAATTTATGGGACTATTTGTTTCCCAAAATTTTCAGGATTATAGGGAAGCGTTGACCCTTGATATTTGACTAAATTTTGACTACATTTTGAAGGTAGAATTTCGATATTTGTAGGCTACATTTATTGGCAAATAAATTGAGGAGTTTGATAAAATTTGACCAAGGTTGACTTCAGTGTTGACTTCAGATTTGACTGCAAAAATTACAACAATGTTTCTCTCTCCATTGACTCAGTTTGACCGAACTATTTTGGGTTGAATTCGACTGTCCTGGAAGGCCGAATTGGACTGCACTTGACCGAGATGCTTGGAGGACATTTTGTTGCTGATTTGACCAGCGTTGACTTGGGCTACGGGTGACTGTTGATTTGACTAGCACTGAATTTTTGGTTAGGGCTACCGTTGACTACTGATCTTGATAGGGTTGTTTTGACTATGTATTAGGAAAGTAAATTTGATCTATGTACTCTCTCTCTGCTAAACTATTGAAGAATAATAAGAATATTTGATCAAAGGGTTTTCCCCACATGGGGGTTTTCCCTGACATCCACCAAATCTTGTGTCCTCTTGCCTTGGCTTATCTTCTATACATGTTTTATGTTCTATCTACATTTACTATCAATGTATTTAAGTTAATGTGATTGATACTGGAAATTAGAAATTGTCATTGGGTTGATAAGGAACATTGAAGTAAATTGTGCTAAAGCATAGAACATACCATTGTTATCTAAAATTAACATGGTATCAGAGCTCAGGTGAATACAAATCCCAAGAAAGCATGAGGAAAATCAATCACCAAGGGAAGTTGTTGGAGAAGGCTTTGGGATTAGTCCCAATGACGACTACATCTTACTTCAAATTTGAGGACAAGCTTAAGGAAAAATTTGACTATCATGCATGGAAGATGTCTCTATATTTGACTTTGGAATAAAATGACGCCATGAACTATGTCAAAGGAAGAGTAGTGGAGCCTCCTTCAAATGTATCTGTGGATGCACAAACAAAATAAAAGAAAGGTGAGGTTAAAGCTAAGAAAATTATTGTTGATTTTATTCACAAGGCTTTAGTTGCCTATATTTCTGATTTGGAAACATCTAAGGAAATGTATGACAAGCTGGTTGGGATTTTCAAAGTAAATAATTCAAATCAAGTTCTCTTTCTCAAGAACAAATTGAAAGACATCAAGGTGGATAGAGGAGAATCCATTCAATCATACTTCATGAGAATTACCGAGACTAGTAATGATCTTGTATCTATTGGAGAAGTCATTGGTGACAGTGAGCACCACTAATATTGCACTTGGAAGCCTTACAAGACATTGGGATGTGTTCAACACTACCATCCTCAACAATGACATGATTCCAGGATTTGATGAATTATTGGCTAGACGCAGTCATGAACAAATAAGGATGATGGAAAGAGACAAGCCCTCAAATGGAAACAATCCTACTACCTTCTCCGCTCATACTAAGAGGAAGATTTTTAGTCCAAGAAAACAAGGTCAAGGGTTAAAGCTTCAATTGTAATAGGTTTGGAAACTTCGCTAGAAAGTGTCCTCACAAGAAGGATACTCCAAGAGATGATGATAACAATAACAATAGCTATAAGGGCAATGGAAATCAAAGGAACACCGGGTTTAAACAAAAAGGAAAAAGGAATGATCCCACTGCTCGAAATGGAAATGGTCATCCTCCCAAGAAGTCAAGAAACTCCAGGTATGAAGAAGTTAATGTTGTAAATAAAAAATAATTTTATCTTATTTCTTCCCTCACCACCGCCTCTCCTCCAGATACATTGGATCGTTGATTGATTGATACTGGTGCCTCAAGGCACTTCATTGGGTACAAATAGGCTCTCTCTAACTTGATTGAAAAGAAGACAAATATGGAGATTATACTTGAGGATAATACCGCTTATCCCGTGAAAGGGATTGGGACTGTTACTCTTCACTTAAATCAAAGTCAAACCCTTCATTTACGAGAAGTATTGTATGTACCTGATCTGAAAATAATTTGGTCTCTATTTCTACAATGGAAGATCAAGGTTTCAAGGTGAAATTCATTGATGGGAAGGTTCATGTTTGGCAAAGGAACCCAAGAGATGCATTCACTCTTGGATTCAACGTTGAAGGTCTTTATCAAGTTGTAGTAATTCCATTTGGAGCCTTGACTTATGATACTTCTATTCAATCCGAATTATGGCACCAAAGATTTTCTCACCTTCATTACAAAGCCTTACCTAATGTAAGGAAGATGGTCACAGGGATGCCTAAATTCAACTTAGATGATGAAGGTGTATGTTAGAATTGTGCAGCTGGAAAACATACAAGGGAACCATTCCACTCAAGTCAAAGTCAAACTACTGACATTCTTCAACTAGTCCATTGTGATCTATTATGTATGTTTCCTGTGACATCTTTGGGTAGATATTTGTACTATACAACTTTTGTGGATGACTTCTCTCGCAAAATATGGATCTATTTCTTAAAGAATAAGGAAGAAGTATTCAAACGGTTCCGATCTATCAAATCCTTGGTCGAGAATCAAACAGGGAAGAAGATCAAAATATTAAGGATCGATAACGGGACTGAATAGGAGTCAAATGAATTCATTGACTATTGTAGAGAAGTTCGGATTAAGAGGGAGACCGCTACTATATATACTCTTGAGGAAAATGGAGTTGTCGAAGGGAAGAATCATACTATCTTAGAAGCCACCTGTGCCATACTTCATGACCAAGTTATTCTGAAGTTCTTATGGGGAGAAGTTGCCAAGCCGTCTATGTTCAAAACAGATGCCCACATTAAGCATTGGACTTCAAGACACTCGAACAAGTATTCACTAGTAAGAAACTTGATGTTTCTCATTTTATAATTTTTGGGTGTCACATATATTTTCATGCGGCGAAAGAGAAGATAAATAAACTAGATGCATCTGGGAAGAAAGGAACATGTGTGGGCTACAATGAAACTTCGAAGGCATGTAGAATCTATGTGCCTAGTCAAAGGGAAGTGGAAATGAGTCATGATTTCACTTTCGATGAAGATTCTGCCCTTAGCAAAGTACAAGATCTTCCTATCCCTAGTAAGGAAAAAGATGATGATGATGCAGGAAAGCAAGATGAACCTCCATCTGATGAACCGATGCCCAATGTGGGAGTTTCGATGGATCCCATTGATCCACCTCCTAGTGAGCACACTACTTCAAGAAACATACCTTTTTGGCTCAAAAATACTCTTGAAGATGTTGAGAAACATATTGCACCAAGGGGGACATTTGATGAAAGAAAGAATCCGAATAGGTACCAAGGGTACTTAGCTTCCATACGTACCATTGTACAATTTGAGCCTTGTACATTCAAAGAAGCTATGAAACACCGAGTTTGGAAGGATTCAAAGAACGAGGAATATGAGTCTATCATGAAGAATTATGTCTAGGATGTGGTTCTAGACCCAAGGACAAGTTAGTGGTCACTTCAAAATGGCTCTACAAGATCAAACATGGAGCTGATGGGAAAGCTGAAAAGTTCAAGGCTAGGTTCATTTCTCAAGGCTTCTCTCAAAAGGAAGGAGTAGAATATGATGAGATATTTTCACCAGTTTCCCGATATACCACCATCCATTCGATCATATCCCTTGGCGCTTTGCAAGGATGGAGCCTACAACAGATGGATGTCAAAACTGCCTTCTTGCATGGATTTATTAAAGAAGAAGTCTATGTAGAACAACTCGAGGGGTTCAAAGTTCGATATCATAAGACACATGTATGTAGGTTGAAAAAATCTTTCTCTGGGTTGAAGCAAGCCCCTAGGGCTTGGTATGAGAGGATTGATAGCTATCTTATGAAGCTGGTATTTACAAGGAGCGATGTTGACTAGAACCTATACTTCAAGGTTGAAAAGGACAGACCTCTCATTTTGGTCCTTTATGTGGATGATCGCTTTCTAATAGGTGATGAGTCTCTCACTCATCAATCCAAGAGCGAGTTGGCTTCCAAGTCCGAGATGAAGGACCTAGGACTGATGCACTACTTCCTAGGAATAGAGGTCTGGCAAAATGTAGGTGAGATTTTCCTTTCTCAAGGAAAATATATTGTGAAGTTTCTTGAGAGATGTGGGATGGTGGACTGTAAGTCCATATCTACTCCGATAGAACTCAACTTCAAGAAGCTATGTGGAAATGCTATTGGGGCCGAATTATCAAACCATTACGATTATCATCAACTTGTGGGGGCCCTGATGTTCTTGGTGAACTCCCATCCTGACATATGCTTCACTATGAACACGTTGAGTCAATTTATGGTTGAGCTTCATAACATTCATTGGATTGCTACTAAGAATCTCTTGAGATATCTCCGGCGTATAATCCACTATGGACTGAGATACACTACCGTGAACTTAAGGCTACACAGATATTTAGATGCTAACTGGGTTGGAAGTGTGGTGGATCGTAAGAGCACGTTTGGATTTTGCTTCTCTTTGGGATCTGCTTCAATATCTTGGATGAGCAAGAAGCTGAAATTGGTTCCTTTGAGCACCGTCGAGGCCGAATACATTACTGCAAGTATGGAATATTGTGAAGTTGTTTGGTTGAGGAAGCTCTTCAGTGAGCTATTTGAGCACGTGCTAGATACCACTGTGATATTCTATGACAACCAAAGTGGGATTCGTCTATCAGAAAATCTCGTGTTCCACGTCTGCTCCAAGCACATTAATGTCGGGTACCACTTTATCTTGGATATGTTACAATGGGGAGAAATAAGGCTCCAACACATAAGGACATATGAGCAGGCTGCAGACATTCTCATGAAGCCTTTTGGGAAGGTCAAATTCTTAATCTTCCGAGAGATACTTGGAGTCATGAAATGACCCTCCTATGAGGGTCCCGTATGAGTTGAACATTGAGCTCTGGGAGCTTTTGGGGGCTTGGGGTACTTATTGGAGCTACGCGTGACCATAGGGTGAGTCGTTCACCTTCCCCTAGTGGTGCACTATATACAGGGTGAGTGGTTCACCCTCCCCTGTGATACCCCATGATGGTTGACATGTGTGTAGGGTGAGTGGTTCACCTTCCTCTACGATTGCAGACACATATATGTAGGGTGAGTGGTTCACCTTCCCCTACAATTGACATATGCATTGGATGAGTGGTTCACCTTCTCCTGCCGATGCCCCAACACACATATTACCCCTAAAGTCTGGGACTCATGGGAAGTACCTCTCATGTGGCCAATGAGTTGGTAAAATATGGTTAGGGACCATAGAACTATTGATGGATGCATCGTGTACTATTGTACTCCCTATGACTAGAATGCATGGTGTTCAACAACTTGATTTGGGATTAAGGACTTACTTTTGTCAGTGGAGAGTGATATGATCTTATGACTCACTCTTGATCACTTCTTCTTCATTATTACTTCATGGTTCATTAAATAAGAGCAGATCATAGAAGAGAAAGGAAGTGATGACAGGGATGGTACAGGATGATAAGATGGCATGATGACAAATGGATTGGCAGGTGGAATTCTTCCTAGTTGAGAGGGAGTGTTAAAATTGACAACTAGATCCCAATTCCACCTTAGGATAGCTCATATGATGGAGATGATCATTGCATTGGATTCCTCTTTTTGAGAGGTCTAATTTTTATATAACGAGCATCTCATTATGATAAGCAGAAGTGGAATTTTGGTTTTATTCTCTCTCATGCACAAATTGTCAAGGTCAACCTCAGTCTAATGTAGGCTCAAAAAGCCTAATAGATGTGTCTCCACACCCTCAACTAATTGTATAAATAGGAGTGACCTCTCTCCTCATTTGGATATTACTCACATCAATGCACATATCTCCCTCCTCTCTTGATTGGTTCGTATAGCTTGGAGACAACCTCTCTCTTCTTTGTACGTGTGGTAGGAGGCCAAATTTTTGGGACTATTTGGTAGCAGAAAATTTCAAGATTACAGAGTAGCATTGACCCTTGTTGTTTGACTAAATTTTTACTTTGTTTTGAATGAAAATTTCGATCTTTGGAGGTCACATTTATTGGCACAGAAATGAAGGAGTTTGGGACAGCTTGACCAAGGTTGACTTCATATTTGACCGCAGAAATTACAACAATGTTTTCACTCAGTTGACAACGTTTGACTGAACTATTTTGGGTTGGCTTTGAATCTCCTGGAAGGCCATATCAAACTGTTGTTGACCAA
Source organism: Pinus tabuliformis (assembly GCA_031772625.1). NCBI lineage: Eukaryota > Viridiplantae > Streptophyta > Pinopsida > Pinales > Pinaceae > Pinus > Pinus tabuliformis. Next base: position 602,156,555 of record CM062818.1, read on the forward strand.
GTTGCTTGGAGGACATTTTGATGTTGATTTGACTAGCATTGACTTTCTGGTTAGGGCTACAATTGAATGTTGATTTTGACAGGGTTGTTTTGACTATGTATTGGGCAAGTAAATTTTATCTGTGTACTCTCTCTCTCTATTGAACTATTGAAGAATAATAAGAATATTTGATCAAACGGTTTTCTCCACATTGGAATTTTTCCCTAACATCTGCCAAATCTTGTGTCCTCTTGTCTTGGCTTATCTTCCATACATGTTTTATGTTTTATCTACAATTATTGTCAATGTGTTTAAGTTAATGTGATTGGCACTAGAAATTGGAAATTGTCATTGGGATGATAAGGAACATTGAAGTAAATTATGCTAAAGCATAGAACATACCATTGTTATCTAAAATTAATAACCTTTCTTGATAGCCTCCACTACCAGACACAAATATTTTGTCAATTTTATTGATGACTTCTCATGGAAGTGTTGTATCTTCATCATGAGCAAGAAGGAAGGGACATTCTCCAAGTTTGTTGTAACAGCCCTGGTGAAAAATTCATGTAATAAAAGTTAATAAAGGCAAAATAAGACCACAGTTAAGGGACACATATTCCAAGCTGAATGTTGGGAAAACATATCCTAGTGGGCATCACTAGATGTGTGCTTTGGCTAATGAAAATTGGCAAAGGCTAAGGCAAAGGTATTTAAAGGCAAAAAGGCATTTTTGGCACATTTATTTATGAAAATAAAATAAATTAGGAGAAAAGGAAGGAAAAAGGTCACAGGTTGTATGTGAGGAGGAAATTGAAGGAAAGTAATGGAAATGAGAAAATTAGAGGCCTCATGCATAAAAAGTCTTTTGAGGATCAGTTCATGGCTTTTGTCAAGTTTAAGTTTGGAGCTCTCTCATTATTCTCTCTCTCTCTCTCTCTCTCTCACTCTTGGTCACTTAGAGTTTTCTTGGAGAACCCTAGTTTGGAGAAAAGGAAAGGGAAGGCAAGGAAAGGAAAAGAAAAGCAAGTAAGGAACAAGGAAAGGAAACCAGGATCAAGCAGCTTTAGCAAGAATACTTGCAGGTAACCTTTTTCATGTGTGATTTCCTAGCTGGTTTGGACATGCATGGCTTTGCATGTTGGTGTATGGTTCTCTTGCTATGGTGGCATGGTTTTTCCGGGTTATGACAGTGGATTTTGTTAGTTCCTGTCAGTCATGTCAGTCACCAATGATCAAATATGCTCTTTCAAAGTTTTTTGCTAGGGATTTAGGTCAAATTTTTATGGTTTCAAATGAGTTTTCAAATAAAAATTTGATCATTGGTTGGTGTGTCTAGGTTAGTGCTACTCCCTTCAGTATTCATGGTTATCATCATTCATCATGGTCATGTCATCATTCAGGTGTTACAGGTCATGAATCAGTTAAAATGTCATCATATGGGTCTTAGTCTAGGTCTTCACCTGTTTTGTCATCACCATGTTAGTTTTAAGTAAAAAGAATTATGTTTATTGTCTTGAGTCCTCATATAAAGGGAGTTAGCATCTTAGGGAGAAAATGTAATAAAGGTAAAGGTAATACTTCAGTTCATAAATATATTGCTCCAATCAATGAGGTATGATGCCATGTCATGACATATGCCAAAAAAGGTGTTTTTGAGTTTTAAAGGATCTTTCAAGCATTTATTTCACTCATCTCATTTGTATAGAGCTCCAATTGGTCATTGAAAGCCTTCCAAGCAACCTCAGCATCGATTTCTACTCTCAAAGGGTGTTTTCTCCAGCTCGCTGTGTTTTTGGAGTAGTTGTGGGAGAATTGAATTTCGGAGGTCTTGGAGCAGTGTTTTTTAATGCTTAATGGTTCTATGATGTAGTAGATACGCAGAGATTTCTCCATCATTTTACATATCCTAATTTGGAGCACGGGAACCCCTCCAAATCCTTTTACAAGCAGCACGCTACATTTTCTACAAACACACTACGTTTTCAGGCAGTTCACTATGTTTTTGCCTATAAGTGATTTTTTTAACATTTCTTAGTCAATTTCGAGGTTTCTTGATGTAATTTCTCATTTATGGTGTTGCAATGATGTATTGGGTTGTAATTATGTTTTTTAAAGTAAAAATTGAGTAGATTCATGCTTGTAAAGGTTTCCATGGTCAAATGAGTCAGTTTTAAGCCAATTTGGGAGTTTGTTTTAACATTCCTAGTCATTAGGTTTGGTTTGAGAGATTTGTGTAAACTGATTCTATATTGAATTAGACACCTGAGAGAGGGGGATGTAGTTATTGGTCTATATGTAACCCAATCTAATCCATAGAGAAAGTGAAGGAAAATTTTAAGGATGGAAAATTTTCTTAAAGTTTAAAAACATTGGCAAATCTCACTAATCGCTAATATGAAAACTATAAAATGTTTACTGATATATTTGTAAAATTATTCAATTTATAATGACTTTATATATAGTCTATATATAATGTTGGTGATTTTTAAGGTAAATTAATTTTATATTCTAAAATTTGGGCGAATCATATTTTATAAAAATTGGAAATTGGTGAATCTTTTTTGTGGAAAATCATGGAAAATTAGCCCACTGGGCAAATATTAACCCCTAAAATTTTCCATGGAGAGGGTTGGATGTTTGAGAATCTAGTGGAGTTATTGCACTTGATCATTTTGCAATAATAAAATCCAGTTGCAACTATTATTCGAGAATTCATGTGGTATGATCTTGTGGCAGTGTTTTTCTTCTGTGATTCACTTTTATGAATGTTTAATGTATCTTATTTCCATGTCTATGCTTTCAATGATCTTCCTATGAGTTTTATGAACATAATTCTTAAACTTTAAGCTCTGTTTTGATAGGAATTTCATATTTATGTTATCTATCTTCTGATGAATGAACTCATGCTTTCCATGCTCATTTTGAACCTATGTTTTTCAACCCTACACTACACCAACAAATCCTCGAAGTGCCATTGAGACATACCTACCTTGATCCTTTGTATTTCTACAAATGAGTTTTTCGTAAAACCCTAGCCTTGGTTCCTTGACTCATGCTTCATCTAGAAAAACCCTAAATTTCAAAACCCTAGAGCTGAACATATCTAGCCTATCCTTTTCCCACTCCAGTCATATTTGGTTGTAAGATTTATAGAGAGAGCCCTCTCTGGTTTAGCAGGACTAGTTGTTGAACCCTAAGTGGTCTGAGGTTACCTTCATTGATCTCCTTTCTCAACCTTGGTATATTGTGGAGGATAACAAATTTCTTCATAGCCTATTCTTTTTCTAAATTCCATGGTATGTTAGGATGTTATTTTTGATTTTTGAGCTTTGGTTTGCTAGATGGATTTTGGAATCCAAGGTGGAGGTGGTCTCAAGGTCCATTCCCAATGGCTTAGGAATCCCTTGACCCATTTTGGCGAGATACAAAGTAAAGCCTGAGGGAGCAGTCTCGGTTTAGGGTCTTGTGATCCGGGTTTGGATTGCAATAAATCCTAAGAGACAAGGAGATGGAAAATTCCTCAAGGATAGTGATGGATTCCGAATGGCATTCCAAGTTCTATTCGATTGTAATCGGAGAACCGATTTTGGTGTGATCATGGTTTGATGAGGGTGGAGGTGATTTAACCTCTGGATTCCCTTGGTTGTTTTTGAATTGGTTATTCTATGAGATCCCACATTCATGCTTGGAATATGGCATGAGGGTGACTGGCTGAAACAGAGATTTGGTTCAGCCATGTCTATGGTCGGGTGGTACATGGAAGTTTCGAACCTGGTCGGATTTTCCTATGATTAATAAAAGCTAATTTCTATTACTTTTGCACTGATTTATATGTGGATTTAATGGTTTTCATATTTCTGATATTTATATGGTTTTATGCTAGTTATAAGCATGGTTGAATGACTGGTTCATGTCATGGATATTTCATATATTTACTTGTAGCTGTTAAATGGATGGATGCAAGACCTAATTGATGATGTAGTATTTCAATCGAGAAGGAGGTGATCCTTATGGTTATTTTTCATAAGTTGTTTCAGTCATTTATGCTTTGTCTTATTTCCTAGACCTGTAGGCTACATTGATGTGAAGTGTTTGATAGAATTTCAATCCCAATTGGGGATGCACAAGTGTAGTGCCCACTCTAGTTTCCTAACCCTGGTACGACCTTATCTTAGACACTCTATTCTTCGAGGACCTCATATTGAGGATCTGGACCCATGACACTATTATTAGCGATTGAGATATTCATGGTTGCGATGTTTATGAATGCTTTCCATTGATATTATGGTAGCATGAATGATTATGTATCTTATCTATCAGTATTCCGATGATTGCAATATTAATAGTTAAGTTGGTCTCTATTTGAAATTATGATGAGGGTAGTAAAGAATATGTATGCGCTCTACTAAAAGCATAATGAGGATAAATTTTAGGGATAGGTATATTTCTATGATGTTACGATGTTGATAGCTTAATGAATATGTATGTTTCCATTGATGATTATTGATGATAGCCATGAGGGATGTGTCCCCTATGTTAACTACTTCCTTTAGTTCAGACTTACAATGGACAATGATGTGAATGACCAGGAATTGTTAATGATGCTATTATGATAATTGACTAACATTGAGAAACCGTGTTACTGATGATTATTGAGTATGGCAGGAAACCATCAGAGGCACTCGCATATGACATGTCGATGACACCTGGTTTGACGAAAATTTATACTACTTTATCTTTGAAAGTCTAAGTCGATCTTGGAATCTGCCATATATGTTTAACTATATTCTGATGATATATTAATGGTTGCAGGCACAGATTAGTTGCTTGACTGAATGACTCACATATGGGTGATGGGGTTGTACAAGTGGATGGAACTACATGGGAGGGGTGGGACAAAGTCCCTGATCTCACCCACTAGCACTCCCGTCGTGACTTGGGCTGGAAGGGTTGAAGCACCTTCGCCTTGAAGATCACGATGCCATGAGGGCAGGTTCCAAAGTTGGGTCGCTCATGGGGACTTTACCGGGGGGCACGCATCAAGGCGGATTCCTTGATCCCCGACACCATTAGTCTCACTATAGCAGGCAACATAAGAGATGATAGTGGTCTATGACGTTGCACTATATTTTCCCCTCGTAATCACTGGATGCTTGAAGGGCAAGTGGTGTGGCACCCTTGGAACTTCAGGGGAATTTCTTGAAGGGCACGACCAACTTGGCACCCTTGGCATCACAAATAAACTATTAGGTGTGGCACCCTTGGAACTTCTAGGGAAGTTCTTGAAGGGCACAACCAAACTGGCACCCTTGGAACTTCTAGGGAAGTTCTTGAAGGGCACAACCAAACTGGCACCCTTGACATCACAAATAAGCTATTAGGTGTGGCACCCTTGGAACTTCTAGGGAAGTTCTTGAAGGGCACAACCAAACTTGGCATCCTTGGAATCATTAAAAATAAATAATAATAAATAAATATAAGCAAGGAATGAAAACTAGGTAAATTTACATCAAGGGTAAATGATGATTAGAAACCAATGTAATTAAATCAAAAATAAAACTTGGAATAAGGAGGATCATAGGAAGAATTAAAATAGAGTACCTTAAAAACTCTACCCTTCCCATTTTGGAAAATACTAGGAAGATTATGTGGTTTAATTAGGAAAAAGGGGAAAGACAAACATAATGGTAAAGATAAAGATTAATCCTAAACTAATTTAAACCTAATTAAGAAAAGGGGAAGGCGAATTAAAATGAGAATAATAAATTAAATTTAGAGAAATGTAGATAAGCTCCATGTGTCAACAACCAACATAAGAATATCCATCTAGGAGATAACCTGAGTTAAATTAGGGAGTAGATTGGGGATAAAATCTTGACTCATTAATTGACTTCAAGTAATGAACACAAATTAAGGAATAAAAGGGGGGAATAAAGAGACAACTAGGAGAAGAAATAGGAATCTTGTTGAGGTGAGGAAAATATTAGTTTTCAATAAAAATTTAAGTAAATAATTTTGGGGAGACCCTTGATGTGAGAATGACACATGGATGGGTGAATAATCAAGCTATTGAATTATAGGAAAAAAAAATTATGCATGACATGACAAGTGTCACCTATGAGGACTCCTATAAAAGAAGGGGCAAGCCATGGAAGAGGGGACTTTTGGGAACCCTATTGTAGTGTAAGGACCACATTGAGACTATGTACATTTTTTTTATTTTATTTTTTTTAACAACAGCAATGACAACCAGAAAAGAAACGCATTGAAATTCAAATTTATTTAGCACACACTTTCCTGCCACTCATTTCAAGAAACATACCATAACATTTTCATACCTTTAACTAAGATCAATAGTAATGAAATACATATGTACCTTTCACCAAAAGGCGAGACTCCGCTTGCTCTGCTGTTGCTGGTATTCCCTTGTAGCTGGTCACCTCCGCGAGTGAATGATGACAAAAGGAAAAAAAAATGTACATAGTCTCAATGTGGTCCTTACACTAATCCTGATACATAGTCTCAATGTGGTCCTTACACTAATCCTGATACATAGTCTCAATGTGGTCCTTACACTTGGTATCAGAGCCCAGGTTGAAACCTCGAGACCTATGGGCCCATGCATGCGTGACTGGTTTTGATAGATAGTTACTACATTCTAAATTTTGTATAAGGATTTCCATCAAACTCTTAGGTTTCAGAATATCTCTACAACTCGATCTTCAGAAGTTTAAATTTATAAAATCTTATAACATCATTTTACCGTGGTTTGGGGTTATGCAAATTTGTTCGGTGTTAAAATTTTTATTTATTTTAAATCGCAAACCCTTTTCAACACATTATTATGTTTTATTGATTCAATGCCACTGACTTATCTACTCCTTAACGCATGATAATATTCTATAATCCCTTTCTCCACTCCATAACACATGATAATATTCTATTGATTCGAATTCTACTCGAACAGAGGATTAACACCTGATAATATTCTATTGATTTGAAGCCCCATTGACTTGTCTTCGAATTTTTCGCTTCGAAGCTGTTGACTTGCTTTTGAATTATCTCTGAAGCCATTGAATTCCATCTTAATTCGTTGCTTCAAAGCTACCAATTTCCCTCTAATTATTCGCTTTGAAGCTACTAACTTAATACAAAACACATAAAACAGCATACACAAAATATACATACAGGCATTTAGACAAAAACGCACAGCGCATAGACATGCAGAGGAGGAGCGCTCCACAGAAAAAAAAAAAAAAAACGAAAACAAAGAAAAACGAAATGATGAAGTAATGTAAAACTGCTAAGACGTTTTATATCGATCGAGCAGTGCAAAACAAGTAACGGTTGGGATGAATTTTTTTAAGCGACCTTGGATTCCATTTCAAATTCCCGTTGATAAAGACAAACCCTACAGCTGAATCTGTTATGCTTTTTCTCAACGCTTTTTGTGCTGAATCCGTTATGCTTTTTTTTTTTCTCAATGCTTTTTCTGAGATCTTATGTTCTCCACGTCATATTTTACCCTGTAAATTCTACTACTCAATTTTATGTTACATACTGAGTAGCCCTGCTCTGGTTAGCGATTCTATGATGCAGTTACAAACTGCGCGGAGACCTTAACCCTGCTCTGTTAAGGTATTCTTCCTCATTAATTCACTGCTTGGTTAGACAGCGTATTTTTCAGTTTTGCTGAGTCTTACATACTGGATCTCCGTTCTGGCTGAACAAAATCCTAACTACCACAACCAGCTAGCGAGAAAGCGATGTTATCACGCATTCATCTTCATTGGACCAAGGAGAAGCCCCAAAATGAATGGGATCTCAAAAAACCAGAAAAATTGACCATACGGTTCATTGCGAAACAACCGCGTAATCCTTAACTTGCTGATTTAAAAAAAAAAAAAAAAAAAAAAAACGTCATTTTGACGGGCAGATAAAAAGTTAAAAGTTTCAGTTTATATAGATATACTCCAGGATGACACATGTTATGGGAGAGTAGTTGGCCTAGGTTGGTGCATTGATTGCTTTAATCCCGCCACGATTACAGTTTTCATTATGTCTTGCCCACCGATTTGTAGTTGGTTAGCTCCGCATGATCCGCAACTACGAGGGACACATGTTTTTTCTTTTCTTGATTTCTATTTGTATTTAAAAAAAAAAAATTAGAGCTCACTTAATTACAACATTGGGATATCACTGTTTACATTTAATCCAATGGTGAACATTCCAGCATTTTATTACTGGGTGCTTATTTATCACTATTTTTAAGAATGCCTGTACGTTTACTGAGACCATGACTGCATATTTCCTGAGATTATCACTGTGTAATTACGAAGATCATCACTCTTGCTACGAAGTCTATCTACGGAAACTGCACTGAGATACTCTATTATGATTATGCCTTTGCAATTATATCTACGTTACGGTCATGAACTCACTGTGTCATGATTATAACTGCGTCCAGAATGTGAGACAAGGTGTGTTTGCTAAGATCCTTATCATCATACTTATGCCTTGACTGTGACTGTTCTTATAGAGTATTCTCAGTGTGTATCCCTTCTTTGTTGAAGATACCGAGACCATGACTTCATCTTGTAAGTATGCCGAGACAGAGACACTGTGAGTATAGTTATGCCGAGAGTGTAATATAACAGGTGTCAAGACTGTAATAGGATCATTGTGATCCTCCATCATGAATGATTACGCTGAGACTGCAACTTGTGCCACTGCAAATATCCTCGAAATTTCAGAGACCTCAAAATAGTGTCCTCCTATAATACGAATTACAGACTCCTGCACCCTCGAATTAATTCAGAATGTCCAAGTTTCTCCTCTATACTGTACCCACGAAAATCACAGAGGAATCCGATTTTCCTGTCTCTATTTTTCGCAGACCCTCACTGGGTATATATAGTGGTTTCGTCTCTATAATTAGCCGACTTGATCAAGTGAACTGTTGTGTAAGCCGACATGGCTTCTATTTAATTCTATTTAATGCCTGTACATTTTTTTCATTTTTAAGAATGTCTGTACCTGGTGTTGCTTTGTAAAATAACTGAAGTAACCATCTGTATTCTTGTGGCGATTGGAATTAATGTGAGACCTCATGTTTTAGGGGTTCCAGAAAAGGCAATCGAAACGAGTGTGCGAGGCATGTGGCAATGTGTTATTAAATACTCTTTTGGAAATACATGCTTTTGGTAAATGTCCAAATTCAGATTCCAAGACTTACTTTTGACTGTTTCTCGGTGGTAATTGTTTTTGATTTGATTTTGATATTAAATATTGTGTTGTTTTTAAAAGAAGGTAACCTCCTATATGTGCCCATGGGGATAGGTTGTCAGTTTGAAGTGAATGCACAAAACATAAGCCTTAACATGCAAACCTTTGCCTTGAAATAAAAACAACCTGTATATGCCTATAGGAATTAGGATAGGTGGTCACTTTGAAGTTTAATCTCATTTGACTTTTGAAAATTATTTTTAACAAAACTATATATTGTATTGATATATTTAAATAAAATATTTTGTAATGGGGATATATAAATTTAAAATTTTATAATTTTAAAATTATAAATAAAAATGAAATTATTTTTAAAATTAGTTAAAGAGATAGAAAGCTATATATATAAAAAGATTTTACATTACTTTTCAAGATCGAAAGAGATAATGTGTATTTATAGAATATTATATATATATATATATATATATATATATATATATATATATATATATATATATATATATAGCGCATATGGTGATTGATTCAAGGTTTTGGGTTCAAATTATGGTTAAAAAAATACATCTACTTATGGAAAGAGAAGATTTTTGTGGATTTAGATCAATTAGAGGAGATTTTACACACCTTTACATACAACTATCGTCTAGCAGTCCATGGATCAAGATGTCAGAGCATATGAAACACAATTAATTTTGCCTCTTGAACATTAATATCCTTTTAAAGTTTTCATTCCTCATTATTTGTTTCAGTATATTTGTCCTAGAATTCCATATAAACTTTGCACATTGTTCTTTGTGAACTTGAGGTGGCTTTTGAATGGGTGAGCCTTCCAGAATTTTGAGGGCATCTGAATATATGTTGCATTCATCTTACCCTTAGATATTAAAAACGGTTTTGTTCTGCTTTAAATCCTTCTCGCTTTTGCTCACATGGTTTTGTTTTTAAGGATGTTCTTGTCGATGAACTCCAATAGGTTTGGAGGACAAGGTTATAGCTTTACTTCCATGGTCTAGCACATGACATTCAACACGTTTCTGAGAAGAGAGAACATTATGAATTCGTTATTTACAACAAAGCACTGTCTAGCTTTGTTTGTTAAGTGTTTGATTTGACTCAATGCTCAAGATCTATGCAAATTTGTTTTGGACAAATGGAGAAAAACGTTCAGTGCTTTAGGGCCCAATGAGGGTAAGAAGTTGGTAGATCTGGCAGTCATTAATTTCGAGGGAGGTGATTGTATTTGTCATGACTTAAAGTGAGATTTTTGTACATAAAAATGGTAGTCAGTGACAGTCTTCTTCCTCACGCATAATTGCTTCGTGTAGCATGGGATCAAATGGTTTTCCAATAGTATTGACCACATTAACACTAAATCCTTTCATGATTTCTACGAACTGTTTAAAAACACTCCAGGCAATTCAGGAGCATTATTAGCGTCTAATGGAAGCCAATCTGTAAAGTAAATTGGAATGATAGGATTGACGACTCCTTCACTTCTAAATTGTTTTCGTGCCTACATTGCTAAACTATTTTCATACAGGGGTTCATAAAAGTAATAATAAGCATTATAAAAACATTTGATAAAAAAGTTTAAGGCATATCTTAAACAGTTTAAGAAAATAACAGGGGTTCAAGGCATATCTTAAACAGTTTCTATATTTTCAATTCAATTTTCCAATTGCCTGACATTAGCCATCTTACTGGCTTTCTTTTTAAGGAATTCTTGAACATATATCTCTTTGTACTCTGGGTTTACCAGTTATATGGTGACGTAGAACTCTCAGTTGCCACAATTAATTCCTACCTATATTGTTTCTCTGCTTTATTGGCAAGGAAAAATAAAGTTGTTGAAGAGTATTCAGAAACCTTTTCCATTCATTAAAACATGGAACATGTAATCATATTCATTCGACATTTTCCATTCATTAAAATTGGGTAAATCTAGAATATTTAAAATATCTTTCTTCGATATTTGTATTTCAATTTTCTTTGCAACGATTTTCCATTTCAATTGCATTTACAATTTTATGGATTCTGTGCGGTTGGTCGAGTATTTGGTCTATAAATTATTTGATATTTAATGTTTTCGAGCAGGTTGTTTTGCCATGGAGAATTTAAGTGAGATATATTGCAGGTATTATTTTTAATTGAAATAAAATTTCCAATAAAAATTTACAGTGTAATTCTAATTATTTTAGTTTCTATTAAGTATTCAACTTTCTTGACTTATTGTGATTTTTCTCTTGATGTTTAACTTGCTCATTTTGGTTCCCTATAAATTGATACAATAAAAAGTAATCTAATATATAGACTTAAATCATAATAGTAGTAATAGAACTATATTTATTCTTGAAACTTCTATAAAGAATTTATCAAATTTATAATGGAATAAACCCTTGCTGGTAGATGAAGTTTGATTCCAATAGTTCAGCCTTATTTAAGATTTATTTTATCCAACACCAAAGAATGATCCAGCAAAGAGTGATTATGTACATGCAATGTCTAAATAGGTCTTATTGTTTATCAATGGTAAAGGATTAACTGAGACTAACTCCAATTAGAACAATTGAAAATGGACCAGAACAACAAGAAGCAACATAGGAGCATATTACAATCATGATAATATTATACTTTGTAATACTTATGATTTATATCTTAATCTGTGTTTTGGCTCTTTCAAAATTGTCCACCATAGGCAGTAGATTTTCAATTACATCACCTTGAATGTTAGATGCCAAACTTAGTCGTTCTTTCTCTGCTCTCTTCCTGTAATCTCACAGGGAGTTTGAGCTTCTCTTTGTTTGATTTGATTGACTTCTTTGTTCAATGTTTTGTAATGTAACAAGAAAACTTTGCCTTTATGACTTTTTGGATTCTTTGCTAGTTCTTAATGCAGAAATAGAGCTATAGTATTGGTTTATGGTTATCTGGAGCACCATACTTCTACCAATGCCATTCGATACAGTCAATGATCATTTTAGACATGGGTTTCTCTCTATTGTTTTACATTCTGTGCATATCTTTGGCTTCAATCCATATAGTTTTTAGTTCTACTTGGAATCAAGCAAAGACTGGTAAATGATGTCTGCCTGCCATCTTTGGTCACTAGTGAAACTTGCTATATGTTTTGTCTTCCATTAGCTTGGATGGCCAAACTGCGAGAATATGCATTCCTCATCACCAGGAAATTAAGAGCCTTAATAGTCACAACACCTTTAAACATTGCAACAATATTGCAGTCCTTATCATTAGATTCAGTAGGATTAAATGAAGATAGGCCCCAGATAGCCTCACTTGCTTACCCTAGCGAAAGAAAGTAGGGTAGCTGGGTTTGAAGGGATGAAGGTTTGGACTACTCATTCATTTCAAGTGATGATTACGTTCTATGTAGTTAACATCTTTTTATCTCTAGATAGTGTGTACCATTAGGTATCCGCTAGAAAGGAGTGGTATGCATTTATTTTAAGGTGCAAATGGTAGTTGTACAACATTGAACTTTCAGAACAAGGATCATGAAGGTAAATCAAGTCTCTAAGAAGGTGTAGTAGGCATTGTTAGGTCCCCCTAGCAAGCAGTGGCATATGTTTATTTTCAAAGTACTGATTGTAGTTCCCAACAAAAATTGAAGATTTAGAACATGGTAAACAAAGGTGGATTACGTCATAGGTGAAATATCAAACAATAAGTAACACAATTATTATTGACCATTACAAATATTGAAGTCCAAGCTTAAGGTGGGTAGTTCCTCCTATGAAAAAGGCATAGGCATCCCCTATGAATTTGAGTTAATACAAAATTATTGCTATCTTAATTGCATGATTGAATTAATAAAACTAGAGAGATATCTCCTAAATTAGTCAATTTGTAAATTGAAGGAAGGTGGGTGTTATTAATTGTTGCTTTAATTAGTTGTGATTTTGATTATGATGATTTTGTTGGAAAAGTTTATGTATGACACTTCCTTTAACTATTAATTTTAATAATATCTATAATGTATGTTTTGTACATTTATACAAAAAGTGGGTTGCAATGTTCCCCAAATATAGTCCTTCAGTTATAACGGAATTCGTGTTATAGATACCCTGGGAAAACTTTAACCTGCCCACCAGAAGGTTGGCAAGAGTTTCAGGAAGGGTTCCTAAGATTATGTGTCATCGTTTCTCCTTTATGTTCTAAGGACTTCGGGACGAAGTCCATTGTTAAGAGGGGGTGTATGTAGTGCCCACTCTAGTTTCCTAACCCTGGTACGACCTTATCTTAGACACTCTATTCTTCGAGGACCTCAGATTGAGGATCTGGACCCATGACACTATTATTAGCGATTGAGATATTCATGGTTGCGATGTTTATGAATGCTTTCCATTGATATTATGGTAGCATGAATGGTTATGTATCTTATCTATCAGTATTCTGATGATTGCAATATTAATAGTTAAGTTGGTCTCTATTTGAAATTATGATGAGGGTAGTAAAGAATATGTATGCACTCTACTAAAAGCATAATGAGGATAAATTTTAGGGATAGGTATATTTCTACGATGTTACGATGTTGATAGCTTAATGAATATGTATGTTTCCATTGATGATTATTGATGATAGCCATGAGGGATGTGTCCCCTATGTTAACTACTTCCTTTAGTTCAGACTTACAATGGACAATGATGTGAATGACCAGGAATTGTTAATGATGCTATTATGATAATTGACTAACATTGAGAAACCGTGTTACTGATGATTATTGAGTATGGCAGGAAACCATCAGAGGCACTCGCATATGACATGTCGATGACACCTGGTCTGATGAAAATTTATACTACTTTATCTTTGAAAGTCTAAGTCGATCTTGGAATCTGCCATATATGTTTAACTATATTCTGATGATATATTAATGGTTGCAGGCACAGATTAGTTGCTTGACCGAATGACTCACATATGGGTGATGGGGTTGTACAAGTGGATGGAACTACATGGGAGGGGTGGGACAGAGTCCCTGATCTCACCCACTAGCACTCCCGTCGTGACTTGGGCTGGAAGGGTTGAAGCACCTTCGCCTTGAAGATCACGATGCCATGAGGGCAGGTTCCAAAGTTGGGTCGCTCATGAGGACTTTACCGGGGGGCACGCATCAAGGCGGATTCCTTGATCCCCGACACCATTAGTCTCACTATAGCAGGCAACATAAGAGATGATAGTGGTCTATGACGTTGCACTATATTTTCCCCTCGTAATAACTGGATGCTTGAAGGGCAAGTGGTGTGGCACCCTTGGAACTTCAGGGGAATTTCTTGAAGGGCACGACCAACTTGGCACCCTTGGCATCACAAATAAACTATTAGGTGTGGCACCCTTGGAACTTCTAGGGAAGTTCTTGAAGGGCACAACCAAACTGGCACCCTTGACATCACAAATAAACTATTAGGTGTGGCACCCTTGGAACTTCTAGGGAAGGTCTTAAAGGGCACAACCAAATTGGCACCCTTGACATCACAAATAAGCTATTAGGTGTAGCACCCTTGGAACTTCTAGGGAAGTTCTTGAAGGGCACAACCAAACTTGGCATCCTTGGAATCATTAAAAATAAATAATAATAAATAAATATAAGCAAGGAATGAAAACTAGGTAAATTTACATCAAGGGTAAATGATGATTAGAAACCAATGTAATTAAATCAAAAATAAAACTTGGAATAAGGAGGATCATAGGAAGAATTAAAATAGAGTACCTTAAAAACTCTACCCTTCCCATTTTGGAAAATACTAGGAAGATTATGTGGTTTAATTAGGAAAAAGGGGAAAGACAAACATAAAGGTAAGGATAAAGATTAATCCTAAACTAATTTAAACCTAATTAAGAAAAGGGGAAGGTGAATTAAAATGAGAATAATAAATTAAATTTAGAGAAATGTAGAGAAGCTCCATGTGTCAACAACCAACATAAGAATATCCATCTAGGAGATAACCTGAGTTAAATTAGGGAGTAGATTGGGGATAAAATCTTGACTCATTAATTGACTTCAAGTAATGAACACAAATTAAGGAATAAAAGGGGGGGATAAAGAGACAACTAGGAGAAGAAATAGGAATCTTGTTGAGGTGAGGAAAATATTAGTTTTAAATAAAAATTTAAGTAAATAATTTTGGGGAGACCCTTGATGTGAGAATGACACATGGGTGGGTGAATAATCAAGCTATTGAATTATAAAAAAAATAAATTATGCATGACATGACAAGTGTCACCTATGAGGACTCCTATAAAAGAAGGGGCAAGCCATGGAACTGGGGACTTTTGGGAACCCTATTGTTGGATGGATGAGATGTTGTGAGAGCAGTGATTACGAAGCTATAGTGAGTTTGGTGAGGTAGAGGATTTAGAGAGGGGACTCTTGAGCCAAGGTGTGCTCTCCTCTACTAGCTAGTGCTTGTCTCCATTGTACAACCCCATCGCAGCTCGGGGGTCCGCGGGGAAGAAGAGTACCCAAGGAGTAGGCTGGGAGGTGAACCGATGAGTCTTCGCATTCAGATCAAGTGCGTCATCATTCACTCGCGGAGGTGACCAGCTACAAGGGAATACCAGCAACAACAGAGCAAGCAGAGTCTCGCCTTCTGGTGAACGGTACATATGTATTTCATTACTATTGATCTTAGTTAAAGGTATGAAAATGTTATGGTATGTTTCCTGAAATGAGTGGCAGGAACGTGTGTGCTAAATAAATTTGAATTTCAATGCGTTTCTTTTCTGGTTGTCATTGCTGTTGTTGAAAAAAAAAAAAAAAAATGTACATAGTCTCAATGTGGTCCTTACACTAATCCTGATACATAGTCTCAATGTGGCCCTTACAACAAGCGTAGTCCTATGGGCGATTTTTGATTTATCAACATGGTTACCATGTTTTTAATGATTTCTGAAAGTTATAAGAAGTACCGGGCAGAGGCCAATATTTTGGGCTAGAAAAGTGGCTCAAATCCTAGGGTCACTAGAACAGAACTAGCAATTCTAGACCACAGTCACTAGAAGGCAGGCTTGTGAGAGCAACTTTAGGTTGTTGGTTGCTCCCTTGCCCATATCATGAGAGATAATGAGGCCTAAGAGTTGCAGAATAGTAGTGGGACCCAAGGACAGGTTGTCTAAGTGGTTGACTTGTCTCATGAGGAGTCTATTGATGATGTTGGATCACTGTATGTGATGTTCCGTCGATTCCACTTCCTTAAGGTGACATAGGAGATCGAATATGATCGTAGTATCATCTCTCCTCATGTTTACTATGGTTGGCATTGTTACTTTGGGTAGACCTGGGAGGGGGTGTTACAGGGTGGTATCAAAGCGGGTTGCGCTCTCTTTAGGTCATATCTGGTATCAGAGCGTGGTTGCGCTCTCCTTGGATGAATGCGTTGGTCATGCATGCATGTTAGTTGTGTGTGTGTCTCTTACACTTTCGTTCCATGTTCTTATTGCACTGCATCAAACTGATCATGGTTGTAGTAAGGTTATCATGAGGAACTTGATGTTGATTTTATGGAATGAATCGTCATGAGTATATGACTGCTTACATGATTATATGCAGTTTGATTACATCCTTGTATGGTAGGTTACATTCTTTTAGTTTTTATTACATGTATCAGTCTTGTAGTTTGGTTACGAGAATTGAATGCTCATGCTCGAATACATGTGTTCATGCATATGTGTAGTTGATTAGGCATTGCTTATGCATGTTGATGGTTCCATGTGGCAATGTGTACAATGGAGTAATGGTTGTTGTCATGCATGAGGTCATGGTTTGTGGTTTATATGGTCATGCATTGTGACTGGACTCTAGCTAGAATGATGTGTATATTGTTTGGTACTCATGTGTTATATGTATGTATGCAGTCATTATGCATGTATGGTCTTGGTTATAGTTATGCATGAATAGTAGGTCAAACATGCCTTGTGAAGGCATGGTATACAATTTAGGTCATCATGGTGATATTGGTGTGTTATGATGCTAATGTGTTGGCTGAGATAGAGCGGGAGATGCAAATAATCATAATGAGGTTGCAATATTGTATTTTAGGGGAAGAGTAGATTGGCATATAGGTATTGTATGTTTGGCATGCAGGTATGTAATTCAAGGATTGTTATATGCATTAGGATTATATACATTAGGTTTATGCACATGTCTTTTGATGTTATGGTTACATTCATGATAGATGTTAGTTGATTAGTGTAGTTATATGAACATGTGTCAGAGAGTCAAGAATGGTAGTAACCTATGGTTGTGTGCATTGCTATTATTGCTTTAGGTTAGATAACTTAAAGATTATGTTATATGTTCCTAATGAAATATCTTATAGGTTAACTTGTTGTTGTTAAATGATAATTAGCTCGATGACTAGGGTTATATCACTTATACCTTGATGTTATAGGTATCACACTAAGTTGGATTGGCCTATGCAGATGGTTATGGTTACGCTATTATGGTATGAGCCGACATATTTGTGATATGGTGTTGTACTAATCTACACCGATCATACATATGTGATTGCTATGCATAAACGATAATTGTTTATGAGTTAGGATGTGAACATATTAGTTAGTGATATTTATGGATAGGATGAACTTATTTATGTTTAAGTTGATGTGTTGAGAAGTTATATCGTGCTAACTAGATTGATTGTGTAGACAAGACAGCCTCCCCTGAGACATAGTAAGGTACGAGTTTTCTTATGTTGTATATTTGGTGCTTGACTTTTTGATTATGTCATCTAGTTGATTTATTTACATGGTATGTTGCAAGTTGGTTGAATTTTTTATGAATTTCACAATATGAGTATCTGTTCAAATGATCTTGTTTTAAGATGATTGTGCTAATACATATGAGTTGAGATAGCTGACATGTACTTGAGTATGATAGGTGATAGTTGTAGCATTATGTATTATGACTGATGACTATGAGTTGACTATGGATTATGACATGATTGTTAGTCCTGGTAAAGGTTGATTTCGAATTGATAGATATGATTGTCTTGATATGTGGAACATGTGGTTGACATGTGTGAGCAGTTGCAGGAAACATGCTTGGTATTAGCATGAAAAGGTAATAGTTGATGTGTTTATATAACTAACATTTGGGTGATGTGACAGCGTATAACAAGCCTCAATTGTAGCAAGGAAAAAGGTAAAAGAAAGGAATTGGGCAAGAATTTATTTGGCTAGGTTTGGAAACCCTAATTCCAAACAAATGAGTGCTTTGCATATAGGGAGTCTTCTTAACCTTGATTTTGTTGACATTATGTGGATATGTGCTAGATTCATGAACATGTACTTGATAGGTATATTAGCTAGTCTCTAGTTATAGGTGGATCTATCAAGATAATTGGAGTCCCTTGAGAGATGGTGTGGATGTGTTCAGTTGCAACGCTGCAATATTGGCACAACAAGATAAGGTAACTGGTGTATTGCTATGTTTATTTATGCACTGACAGTTATGTATTTATGGTAGTATGATGTCAGGGATTGCATGGCAGAAGAGGTTGCCATGAATCTTGAAGAAGGCTCGGGTTGAGTTTTCCTTGGGAGTTGTGGGGATTGAGTCATGTCGTCTATTGTTAGTCTTGTGCTTTTGGTCTTTTGTGATCGTTGCACTTGATTTGCAATTTTTTGTGTGTCTAGTGCATAGTTATGCCACTTTGTTCCTAATGTCGTATTGTTGTTGTTTTTCCATGGTTTTCTTCTTGTTGTTTCTTGGGTTTCCTTTTATGTTTTGAGTCTTGGGAATGGGTCAAGAAAGAGGAAAGTTGATGGAGCTCGAGGAGAGTTGTGTGTTTCCCAACATGTAATGTAAGGCTCAGATGAAGTATGTGCATGAGTAAGCGCAGCAGAAGGTAATACTATGACATTCGGTTGGATTGGTTGGTCCATAGTGGTAAGTGGACGGTGGAAGTACTGACATGAGAAAGGTAACCAAAGAAGGTAATGTAAATGGATCTGAGGTGTGAGATGCCTTGGCTATGTTGGGAACGATTGTTCTCAATGATGTGCACGTTGTGCATGAATAAGGAAGTTCTCTTAACCTAGACCTTATGTTATCTGATAATTATGTTATGATCATGATTATGTTGATGATTATATATGTATATGTGTATGTATGTATGTATGTTGTTGTATGACATAATCATTATTGTTTTATGCTAACATTTATATATCTATATATTTATCCATGTATCTATGTCATTGTTTGACAGGGTCATCAAGAATCATCCTTGTGGAGGAATGATTTCTTACGCAGGCGAATGTCATGAAGCAATTCCTGGTTCATGAGGAATCAAGTGGGAAGAGTAGCTTGACAAATATACAAGGTCAGTATCATGTGGTTATGAATTGGTATTGTATAATTTTATTATGCCTATGTTTATGTTATGACAGGTAATGTAGAAGGATACATCAGCGAAATGAAAGCAGTGTGTTCTGGGACATGTTGGGACAAGCATAGATAATATGCTGGGAGAAAGGTTTCTTAGTAGAGATAGTGTGCTTTTGGATGTGAGGTACTATTGTTTTATATGTTGTACATGTTGCATCTATGATGTTATGCACATCAGGTGTTGTGTATACATAGCGTATGTACGTGTTGTTTATGCAATGTTATGCACATGATGGTACAGATAGCGTTGTGCAAATATTTCTTTTGTGTGTGAGGTACTATTGTTGTATATGTTGTACATGTTGCATCTATGATCTTGTGCACATGTGGTGTTGTGTATACATAGCGTGTGTACATGTTTTTTATGCAATGTTATGTACAGGATGGTACATATAGTGTTGTGTGAATATTGCATATGCAGTGCTGGGTATAGATGGTGCTATGTACATGATTGATATGTGTGTTGTGTGCATATGGTGTTGTGCACATGTTGGATATGAAGTGATGTGTACAGATGATGCTATGTACATGTTGGATATGCAATGTTATGTACATATGGTGCTGCGTGCATGAATGTACAAGTGGTGTTGTCAACATGTGGTGGCGTGTACATGTTGTATATGTGGTGATGTGTACATGTCATGCATGTTATGTTGTGTACATATGATGTCATGTACATGTCATGTGTTTGGTACTGTGTACATGTGGTATTGTGTACACATTGTACAATGGTGCAGTGTACATGTGGTTTTGTGTACACATTGTGCGGGTGGTTCCGAGTAAATGTGATGTTGTGCACACGTTGTGTAGGTGGTTACAGTGTATATGTGGTACATATGGTACTGGTGTAGATGCATGTATTTCATGGTGTTGTATGACGTGTTTAGTTGTATGTGTGTGATGCACACTATGTGTATGCGCACATGGTTGAGGAAAAGGAACTAGGTGTTTGTCTAGTGTGGAAACCGATCCGGAGTGCATACGGAATAAAGACAAAGGTAGAAGCTAAGGATTGATGAAAGGATAAGTATCAGCATTTTATTTCAGTTTTATTATGCATGTGATTTATGACTATGGTATATGATTATTATATGTGATCTACAATTCTAGTTTATGATGGTTACATGTGATTTATGATGTTGATCTATGATGGTTGTGTTTGAGCTAACCAGATGTGATATGTTTATACATGATGTTTTGATCAAACAATTAGTTTAACTTTTTGTGACAGGAAGCAAACATAATTGCAAGTGTAGCTTATTGACGAGCTACCAATAATATATGATTTGAGGCTATTTTGATTTATTTGAATCTAATGGAAATTATGTGCTTGGAATAGGAATGCAGGAACATGCCCGATTGGGTGGTTTAAATCAACTGCAAGAATTGGCAACAACAACAAAATAAATTGAAACATGAAGAAATATGCTGGTAAAGTACTTTAGGAGCAGGGCCGTTGTGGGACACTAGTACCCAATAGTGTCCATTGTGTAGAAATTCTGCAAATTCTCTCTACAAATCTCGCTCCTCTAAGACCATAGAGAAAATATGGTTGTAGATTAACCTGATAATGCAATATAACCAAAGAAAAATACTATAATCTACTTCTACTATCAATTTGCTTTGCGGAAGCTTAAAGATTGAGCAAGATCGAGTTGAACACATATAACCAGAAGAAGAAGAATCAATGCAGAATACACATGAAAATACTTTGGGGAAAGCCTCAGCTAAAAACCCCACTATCTATATTATCATACAAGGTGCAAATACATAGGAATTATACAAAGCCTTAGCTCTCACAACTAGCTAGCTCTCAGTACAATCCCCACAGATGCTCACAGGTGTTGTGGGGAAAAATGCCTATGCAGGACGATCCTATCCACCTAAGGTGTGACAGTGCCTTAGCAACAAACAGAAACAGCTATTCTAGTATTCTTCCTTTATGAATTAAGAATGAAGAGAGATGGATGGACTAACCGGTGTCTTCCGTTTGTCCCTCGATCCGACTTCTCTTCTCTTTGAGAGCTCCCAGCTACTTGCCTTCTCGCTCGCCCAGCTTCAACAGGTTCCTGCAAGATCACAAGAAGGGAACACTACACAAAGACATAGATTCATATTCATAACTAGTTCAGGATTAGAAATAAACCAAATACACTAATGCAATCATACATCAAAGACACATCAGCATATAGGAGAAACCAAGATAGATTTATTGATGAATAACAAGGTTCAGGAGGAGATACAACCAAGAGGGTTCCAATCCAGCATCTCCTTCCCAGCAAATGAAATTCCTATCTTCACCTCCTTTCAAAGCATTAAGCACCCAATGATTCCAATCTCAAACCGACAGTAATTCTTTGCAATAACAAAATTCCAGCCTCTAGATCTCATGGAGAAGAGATCCATATATAGATGTTTGGAGTGAGGATGAGTCAGCTTGTGATCTGACTAGTGTCCTCTCTCTTTGTCAGTTCTTACTTCCACTTGGAGACTAAGAGCCTCTTACTCATCACTTAGTCGAACTCAGCAAGGCAAGTGTCATGGAGGAAGATTCTGGAAGCTTCCACAGTCTTGACACCTCTCACAAGAGACCCTGACATTTGTCATTTCCCGCTCAGCGCACCCTGGTAGTGCTTCCACCTGCGTTGCAATGCAACTAGCCAGTGTAGCCTCTGCATTTCAACGCAGGCAGCTAGTGGAGCTTCTGAATTGATCCTGAATTGACTTGTTTTTGAGCAGTTTCTGGTGGAGAACTTCTGTGAATTGTTGTGGTTTGTTAGCCTTGTTCCTCTAGGGGTAGGAACAACATGTTTAGGGACTTTGGATCCCTTGGATTATGGACATTTCATGCTTATAGCTGTGAGGGACAAAAATGTCTATAACAGTTGCCCCCTAAAGTATGAGGCCGTTTATCGGGTGAAATGCTTTATTAGGAGGATCCGAAGTTCTTTCATTGCTGGGAGGAGACCTGTAATACAATACAATACAATACAATATTTTCATACTTTTTTCATGATCTAGCCGAGGCGGGCATTCCCATGCTCAGCTTTATAAATTCATTTTCATGTACATATAACAGACAATCGTCTGATGATAGACTGATGATTCTGAAAGAGCCATCATCCTTTTGGTAGGATGATTATCTGTGCTGCAAAGCTGTACATTTCCATGTCTTTATTTTCTGAATATATATCGCAGCCCAGATGGATGAAACTAGATCCGGGGTCTTCAATCTCGTCCGATCTTCACTCTAAGTACAAGTCGATCCATGTGAGAATTGCTCTGAAGTCGAACATGGAAAGACATCGCTTGATTACCAGTCAATGATGTAAACTGTTAACAAGCGCGAGAGGAATCACAGATAATGATGATGACCCTCAAGGTACTGCAGTACAATTCACGTGGTGTGAATAGAGGACTTGGCGTCGAACACCACGCAAAATCTTTCGGTCGAAGGTCATTGATGTATACCTGTCGCCGGAAGTGAGAAACTTGCCATTGAGGCATGCAAGCTTCAAAGTACTGAAGGGGGTGTTCCTAGATCAACTTCTTGGATAATGAGCTGATGTCGACAAGAAGCGATTCGTCAAATGAGGGCCTTAATGAATCCCACATCGATGACACGGAACGGAGCTAATGATTTTGATGGAGGTGAAAACGATCTGATGACATATGATTCAGGGGGGTGGTCATGAAAGAGTATAATGTATGGTAGTGGATGGGACACAGGTGACTTCTCTGAACGACTTCTCTTGAACGTATGGCGACACTGATGTGATGGATTGGTAGCATTACCCCAAGTATGGATGGTATGGCAAGACCATGGTGATGTGACTGGTGAATGAAACAACCCAACCCGATTGTGGTACGGAGGAAAAGTGTCATGTTCAAGAGCGACTTGCTACCATCAAAGTTTTCTTGAGTTTCTCCCAATTTTTCCCCAGTCATTGCTGACCAGTACCTCTTTATTTTTTTCAAGCTTGAGGAGGATAACATATGCTTGTTCTATAACTTTCCCTTCGGGCAAGCCCATCATTATGTTTTAACGAGCCTAGCGATAGGGAAACTCGTTCTCGTCTAAAGAAAAGTTTGTCGCTATTTAATGCATTTAACGAGTCTAACGACAAGGATAACTCGGTCCTTTTCATTTTTAGAGAGTCTAAAAAGGTACATAAAGTTAACTCCAAAAGTCCTTTTTCGTCATCTAATCCCTTAAGTCCGAAAAAGTATAAAAAAATACAGAAGGGATGAATTTTCGATAGTTTTAACGAGCCGAATAAAACAAGCGCTCAATCTTTTTGTGCAATAATCCCTCAGGTCCAAAAAGATTAAAATCTAGAGGAGGGATAGCTCTTCCGGTCACTTTAACGAGCTGGAAGGCCAAAACTCAACAATCTTTTCATATTTTACGAGTCAGATGAAAAGAGCTTAAAGAAGACTCGTCTTTTGAGGAACGAGTGATAAAAAGGGGGAGAAGCTGATTCCCGGGAAGGATTGGAATTTCCAAATCACGGCAGTGTCACAAGGATGGCTAGTGAAATCACTCTTCGCAGCTGTTCCTAAAAATGGGTAAACAATCATATGGAGGTGAATGATCAGCCAATGGAAAAGTGGAGGTGGTGGGCAAACACGACCAAGGCTTTAATGGCTGATGTCGCTACATTCACGGTGGTTATTTACCAGAATAGTTCATTTTTTAACGAGCTTAAACGTGGGTGGAAACATTTGCTGGATCTTATGTTTATTTTTTAACGAGCATGAACTATGTGCTAAAACTGCTCGGATCTTGCGTTTATTTTTTAATGAGCATGAACTGTGTGCTAAAACTGCTCGATTATCCAGTCATATGATAAGAATGTCTCATGTAAAACGGCAACATTTAGATTTTGCCCCACATCCTTTCTTTATGCAAGTTCGGAAACGACTAATCCTACGAGTTTAAAGGGTTAGACCTACAGGTTTAAAGGGAAGGACCTAAAAATTTAAAAAATAAATAGCCGCCCCTTGCTTGTACTCCAAAAGGTTTGCATGCCCCCAGGTATAAAATATGATTTCAAGGTTACCCCTCAATTTGCAGACAAAACATTCGTTCTATCGGGAGAGGCCTACCTCTTTCAGGTTACCCAAAGATTGTTCTGTTATTCTTTCAACAAAACACTTCTTCGGCGGTGTCTACCGAGATAGACAAAGGTGAATGACCTCAGTGCCAAACACGTAGCTTTGACAAGAGAATCTTATTCTAGAATAACCCCTCTTCCTAGACAGACGGGTTACAGACTAGTCATATTCTCCCGCGGAAACCTACCCTATACCCAAGGTTTTCCTGTCGAAGCAGACCAGGGCGCATGCCCCCTGGGTTCCAGTCATATCCTCCCGGATTACTCGCGCTCATCAGGAGGACGGACCGTGGGTTGAGACATTTCTTGAGTGAAGAGACCATTTAGGGATGGTATATGACTATTTGCGATGCGTGATCCGGGGAATGAAAGTTGGTCCACGAGCTTGACCATTCTTCCTTCATGCGGAAAACACATTACTCTAAAGAGTGAGGAGACGATGGCTCCCATGCAATATATATAGTCTCATCCAAGGAGTAGGTTATAATCCAAGGGTCCTTGAACAACCATCACGTTCATTTGAACGATCTTCCCTTTCAATGTGATTGGCACATTGGGAAGAATCCCTAACGGTCGACTGGTTCCTTTATCAAAGCCTGTCAGATTTCTCATTTCAGGCAAAAGCGCTGGCGAACCAAGCGCTTTCCAAGCAATAGAGGAAAGGATACTCACAGATGCCCCCTCATCTATGATGGTGCCACCCATTACCATTCTGTATATTTGAACGATAATTCTGAATGGTATGCTTGCTGGCAACCAGGGTCTGCCTAGCTGGTTCCAATCGAAGGATACAACTAGGTTGCTTGGTGGTGGGACCGAATATACGGCCGGGTATGACTCTGACGAAGTTCCTTCCTGCGATAAAGGAATGGGCAAATTGCCCCCTTGTTCGTTGGAGTCTGTGTTGATGAAGAGAATTTGGACGGTGTCGTCTTTATTCTCCTCTGTGATGGTATCATTCGAAGATAGAGCCTCTGAAGGCAAAACCGGGTCAACTGCCGCCTCAACCTTTTGACTTTCGTCAGGTATGGATTCAGACGGTTCATCCTCAATGATAGGTGCTTCGGCTGACCACCTGAGCGGGCCAGCCGGGTTCTCAACTGGTAAAGGACTTGGCAGGAGTTTTTGATATCCAGGAGGAAGTTGCACTGGTAAAACCGGGCGATATTCCAAAACTCTTTTAGCCTCATCTAAGAAGGGACAACGGTGGATGGCATGGTCGCCTTCACACAGTTTGCAGGGAAATCTAGCTTTCCCTCTCTGTCCTGTGGCTTCACTTTCACTAGTTGACGGTGTGCTGTCAACATGGCTATCAGAGGTTGACGCCACCGAATTGTGCAAGCGGGGAGGCCAGTCCCTTAGTATCCGAGGGATGCAAGGGCAATCTCTGTGAAAGTGGTCTCCCTTGCATATGACACATGGCGATTTAGGCCTGGTCAGTGCAGTGTGTGGATTTTCATTAGACGCCATTCGCTTGCCCCCAGTCGCTTTTGGCTCCTTCTTCTTCTTTTCTTTCTTCTTCTTCTCCTTCTTCTCCTTAGGAGATTGGCTTTTGGCTTGGCCAGCTCCATCATGCGAAGAGGAAGGAGGAGAGGAAGAATTATAGGAAGTGGAAGGCTGGTGGGCAGCTCTGGATTGGTCTAACTGCTGATTCGATTGTTCAGGAGTAGTGGTGTTTTGAACAACATTAGTTGAGAAGAGCCAGACAGGCAAGCCGATTGTCAGTCCTGGAAGCGACAATGTGGACATATGGGGCGCTCCAACATCTTCCCAAGAGGAGAAAGGACTAGGACTTCCACCAATGGGAATTCCTTGGTTGGAGGGCTCCATTTTCTCAAGTGAAAGATCAACGCGGGAATAAGGGTGATTTATTATTCCGTTTAAAATAAGTTTTAATGACGCTTTAGACACAACTTGTTTTTTCAATTTTAAAGAGTCGAGAAAAAACAAAAGATGACTCTAGTCGCCTTCGATGTTTTAACGAGCCCGAAGTGACAAATGCTCGGATGGACTTTTTCCGTTATAGAGTTTGAAAAAGGCCAAAAGGAACTGCTCTGGAGATCTAGGTAGAGGGTGTGCCAAACCAATCACAAAACTGCAGAATACGTTTTACGGTACGGCAGTCAATCTTCCTGAATGCTGTGTTCGGTGCATTGCGATCAGTAGGGCGGTCGACACGGCTTCCTAAGGATAAAGGTTTTAAGCCTATAGGGTTCTCCCAATATATACGCGACGGTACGTGGGAGCACAATCCGTACTGGCACTTTTGGTCCCTCAGGAGGAATCACCCAACCATCAGCGAGGCCAACAGATACCAGGTTTTACGACGCCGGAACACGTCTCTAGCCTAGACCTCTATGTTGTGCGTTATGTTACAAAGCGTTATTAAGTTCATTCAGTTTATTTTATGCTGATCTTTCTTAGAAGTTTGCCTTTTGAGGTTCACCATGAGATGTATAGACAACTTCCTAAATGCAATCTAAAAGATGATAAGAAAATTTTATGTCTTTTTCAACAATGAAAATCCTAGCTACAAAGGGAAAAGAAAGACACCATCTTTTCTCAGAGAGCAATCAGCACACTCTAAAATGCACTTTCCCTAAATCAATCATGCAAACTATCAAGATGCAAATGCACAATGCAAGTGTTTGTTTTCCTCTTTCTTAATATTGATGCCTAAAAAGAAAGCTTTTTGCACAACTTTGAATTTGCTTTTAAATGACAAATACAAACAAGTTTACTTTTTCGAAATCAGAAAAGGTAGAAGAGATTACAACACTTAACGATTTTCGAAATGAATACTCATTTTGACACTCAAAAGAGACAAACTCAAACCAAAATAAAAAATGAATGTATAACCAACTGTAAACAACCAATGAACTCTCTCCTAAGTCACAATCAACAGATCTGAATCAAGGGCTACAGGATGACTATTTCACTCTTGCAATGGAAAACTGTAAATGATGCCACAAACACATAAAAACACTCACAGTCTTTTGTACAAAAGGAGGCGGAATTTAAGCAAAGAAAAGGGGCTATCAGACAGGTACCTATGCTGGTTACAGGCTGCAAAAATCAGAGATCAAAACAAGGCAAAACAGAGCAGAGAACCCCAGCTGGACAAGGCCTAACTGGATCAGCGCACCTGTATAACAGGGAAACTAAATTTCAACGTAGGTAGCCTTCACGGGAACTGCGTTGAAATGCAAAGTCTCTTCACAAAGCCTGCGCTGAAGGAGAAACGAGAGTTCCTCACTGGGTTCTGGGTCACGGTTTGCTATTTAATCTACAGTTTCAGGCCAAATCAAAGCAACAAGCAAGGTACAATCAAAGGGATGCTTTAAAGGAGGACTAAGATCTATCACAAAGGATCATCAAATCATTTGTGAGTCCATTGTTTAGATCATAGACAAATCCAGTGATTGGATCAAAGCAGCAGTTGTCTACTTTGCATCTGAGAATAGCAGATGCAGTTCGATTGTTGTTGTTGAGTATATGAAACAAACAATGATAGAAACACAAATAAAATGACTAAACAGATCTCCCCAGCGAAGTCGCCAATTTGTTGTGGGGAAAAATGCATATGCAGGACGATCCTATCCACTTAAGGTGTGACAGTGCCTTAGCAACAAACAGAAACAGCTATTCTAGTATTCTTCCTTTATGAATTAAGAATGAAGAGAGATGGATGGACTAACCGGTGTCTTCCGTTTGTCCCTCGATCTAGCTTCTCTTCTCTTTGAGAGCTCCCAGCTACTTGCCTTCTCGCTCGCCCAGCTTCAACAGGTTCCTGCAAGATCACAAGAAGGGAACACTACACAAAGACATAGATTCATATTCATAACTAGTTCAGGATTAGAAATAAACCAAATACACTAATGCAATCATACATCAAAGACACATCAGCATATAGGAGAAACCAAGATAGCTTTATTGATGAATAACAAGGTTCAGGAGGAGATACAACCAAGAGGGTTCCAATCCAGCATCTCCTTCCCAGCAAATGAAATTCCTATCTTCACCTCCTTTCAAAGCATTAAGCACCCAATGATTCCAATCTCAAACCAACAGCAATTCTTTGCAATAACAAAATTCCAACCTCCAGATCTCATGGAGAAGAGATCCATATATAGATGTTTGGAGTGAGGATGAGTCAACTTGTGATCTGACTAGTGTCCTCTCTCTCTGTCAGTTCTTACTTCCACTTGGAGACTAAGAGCCTCTTACTCATCACTTAGTCGAACTCAGCAAGGCAAGTGTCATGGGGGAAGATTCTGGAAGCTTCCACAGTCTTGACACCTCTCACAAGAGACCCTGACATTTGTCATTTTCCGCTCAGCACACCCTGGTAGTGCTTCCACCTGCGTTGCAATGCAACTAGCCAGTGTAGCCTCTGCATTTCAACGCAGGCAGCTAGTGGAGCTTCTGAATTGATCCTGAATTGACTTGTTTTTGAGCAGTTTCTGGTGGAGAACTTCTGTGAATTGCTGTGGTTTGTTAGCCTTGTTCCTCTAGGGGTAGGAACAACATGTTTAGGGACTTTAGATCCCTTGGATTATGGACATTTCATGCTTATAGTTGTGAGGCACAAAAATGTCTATAACAACAGGCAATCCTAGATTCACACAATCCTTCCTCTCTACCCTCCAAGCTCCTATTTCTTTGTGTTGTTCCTCTGGGATGATCTTCTCCAACCAAGTGGAAAACTGATCTCACACCCTGTATGAATTGCACAATCCTCAAGGAATTAATTCCTTCTGCATGCATGAGTTTTATTTATAGGAAAACACATGCAACTGATAGTACATTGTCCTTGACATTTAACTCAACTGGGTCTTTCTCAGAATAGACATGCATGAGTTTCTGATGAGGGAATCTTCAGTTATCTGGAGTACACTGGTTGAGTGCATGCATGCATCAACTAACTGATAACTCACAATTAGTTCCTCAAACAGTTTGCAACTAATTTAACTGGACTTAACTCAGTAAACTGAGTTAACTATTTACAGCTCAAATATAACTCAAACTTATCTCCTTAATTAAGGGATAATCTCCTTAATTTAAGGGATAAATGTTGCATGACTTCAGAAAGACTTCTAGCTTGAATTTCTCCAACTAATTAAGTCAAAATAACTTAGTCAATTATTTCCAAGCAGCTGGTGAGACTAAATTCGATTTTAATTCACAATTTTAATTCAATGACAGATTAAAATTGGAATATCTGGATTCTATTTTTATCATTTCTTGTTGATATTATCAACACTCCCTCTCAACAAGAAAGGAATTCAACTCAATCCCGATCGTGAACCTTTGGAATGTTATGCATGCAACACTTCTCTCTAGTGTTGTTTCTCCAGCAACTCTAGAAACAAAAAAAACATCCAACGTGAATCAGTATGATGCCTCTGTCATCAGAGTCTCTGACTATTGTTGCCTCTGTCAACTGAAAACTTTGCGCTTCTACTGACTATGTCTTTCTGCACTGTTGTCAACCATTCTCTACGCTCTTCAGTATCTGACTGCTCTAGCCTCTGTCACTTTGATCTCTGATTGCATCAATCCCACTGATTCCTCCCGCTACTATGTACTTTGGGCTCCCGTAGCAAGGTATGATCAATGAGATAAAACCTCGCAATGGACCCTACCCAATTTCATCCTTCTTGGGACTGTCACTTCACATCACCCCATCTCACACATGGAGGTATGGCTGCATGTGATCCCTATGCACACTTGGATCAAAATTCCCCCCTTAATGGAGGTAACTGCATGAGTGGATCTCTTCACTCAGTCTCCTCTCTACTTCTCCAATTGTGGCTCCTCCACAATTGTCTGAGACTTCTTCTGGGGCTGCATGTTGAGAGGTAATTTACTCTCCCTCTCAACCACCAAGTCTCTAACATTTTCCTTGCTCCTCAAGCCTTTGCATGCATCTTGAACCTCAAGGGAATACTCGAGAACCAATCTGTTTCACCTGTCTTATGGTGATGTATCTAAGGAAAACCTTTCCCTTACTAAAGACAACATCGTATCCTTTGTCCTCCAACATCGCGACCGATACCAAGTTCTTCTTCAGTCCAGGCACATACTTCACATCTGTCAAGGTGATAGGAGCTCCATGATCCCTCTAAAAAGCAAACGTGCCCATTCCTGAAATACGATACCTTTCGTCATCACCCATCTCTATGCGCGTCTTGAAGTCTTTCTCCTCCAAGGTACTGAATAACTTTTTATCATCGGTCATGTGGAATGAGGCTCCATTGTTAAGATACCATACACAACCCATCATCGATGACACCATGCATGCGATGAGGGTAAATTCCATTTCAAACTGAGAGGCTAATGCCTCACATTCCAATCCTTCCGAGGATCCCTTCTTGGACTTCTTTGATGGAAAATTATTCACATAATGTCCCATCTCGTGACAATTAAAGCATCTCACTTTAGACTTGTCACCCTTCTTCCCTCCATGATAAGAATTTGATTTGGAATGGAAAGCCTTCCCCTTCCCTTTCTTTTCCTTACTTGCTAAGGCTAGATTTTCTTCATCATCACCCTTGGATGAAGAACCATCTTGTGTGCTCCTCATGATCTCCTCCTGCATCAGATCCGACCACAGTCGTTTCCAATCTAACAGTTTCTCCCTTCCATTCACAGTGTTCTGGTAGCTATTCCGACTCTTTGGAAGGCCAAGGAGAGCAAGGCTCACCATATCATCATCGGCAGTAGTTATTCCCACACTGTTAAGCTCATCTCTGCATGTGGTGAGCTTGTTCATATATGTGGAAATAGTATCGCCCTTCTCCATCTTGAGTCTTTGAAGCTTATCCTTGAGCGCCAATCTCCTCTTGTCGCTACTCTTCTGGTAAAGGTCCTTCAATGTCTTCCACATTGAAAATGGAGTATCCTTCCCATGGAAACTCGAGACAATATGGTCTCGAACTCCCTCAAGGATAATCTGTATCACCTTCGCCACACACTTCTTCCACTCAACCAACAACAATGTAAACTTTGAAACGAGAACTGATACTGGTACCCGTTTCATAGAGATAGCAAAAAAGTGACCTGATTTTGAAAAGGGGTGATGCAGAACACACATGTTTTTTTTAGAGCATAGTTTTTGGCACTTTAATTTTTTTTTTATGTACATTGCATTTTAGATTGGTACTGATTTTCATGCTGATTTAAAAAATTGGTAATTCTGCATCAGATCTATTTTTTGACTTCAAATTTTCTAATGTATGAAATGTAAATAATTATTTTGTAAATTTAATAATTTTTTAAGTGGTCGTTTTCTTCATATTTTCTTGTTTTTATTTTTATTTTAATTTTTTCGTAGTGAGGTATTTATTGTTTTGCATTTTTAGATTAGAAGGTCGATATTTTGAATTTTCGATATTCTACATATTTATACATCCTTAATTAATTTTTCAATCCACATGAAATAATTGTTTCTAAAAAATAATATTTTTTAACAATGGACATAAAAATAACCATTTTTAACATAAATATAACTAAAAAACTACATGTTTTGATTATTTTTTTGCTAGAATTGACATGTCAAAATCACAATTTTTATAGGAAAATTTAAACTAAAAATGGTTAAATCATAGTTTTTTTTTTATGAATTTCATGTCAAAATAATAATAATAATCACTTTTTTTTTTTCAAAAAATAAGGATTAACTTAAAAATTAATGCGAAAATCACATATTACAAATATTGAACGCATAACAGTATCAATTCCCGTAATCGGAATCAAATAACCACCGCCCGACTGCCCATGAGGGTGGCTATCCGATTCTCGGAATCGGATAGCCACTGCCCGGCCACCCCCACGGGCGGCCGAGCGGTGGCCATTTGATTCTCAGAATCAGATATCCACTGCCCGACCACCTCCACGGGTGGCTGGATGGTGGCTATCTGATTCTCGGAATCGGATAGCCACCGTCCAGCCACCCTTGGGGGTGGTCGGGCGGTGGCTATCTGATTCTCATAATCAGATAGCCACCGCCCGGCCACCCCCACGAGTGGCTGGGCGATGGCTATCCGGTTCTCGGAACCGGATAGCCATCCCGATGGGCAACCGGGCGATGACTATTCGATTCTGAGAATTAGATAACCACTCCCACGGGCATCCGGGTGATGGCTATTCGATTCCGAGAATCGGATAGCCACCCCCACGGGCGGTCAAGCGATGGTTATTCAATTCCGAGAATCAGATAACCACCCCCACCAGCGGTCAGGAAGTGGCTATCCGATTCTTGGAATCGGATAACCACCCCGTGACGGCCCTTGAGGTGGATATTCGATTCTTAGAATCGGATAGCCACCGCTCAGCTGCCCCACGAGCGGCCGAGCGGTGATTATCTGATTCTGAGAATTAGATAACTACCACCCAGCCACCCCCACAGGGGATTGAGTGGTGGCTATCCGATTTTGAGAATCGGATAGCCACTGCCCAACCGCCCGCGGGGGTGGCCGGGAAGTGACTATTTGATTCTTGGAATCGAATAGCCACCGCCCAGCCGCCTGTGGGGGCAATGGCCTATAAAATTGTTTTTTTAAATAAAAAATAAATTTTGTTAAATATGTATATATATATATATATATATATATAATATTTTTTTTTAATTTTATATATGTTTGTAAAATATATATATTTTAAATGTTATTTTAAAAAATATTAAAAATATATTTAGTTTTTTTTAATTTTAATGCTTTTTTGAAAATAATGTTTAATTTGAACATATGTGTTTTTTTTAAATTTTAATTGTTTTTCGAGATTTTATTTTATTTTCAAATTCAACATATTTTTTTTTCAGGGTTTTTTTTAAGATGTTTTAAACCTTCATTTTTGTAGTTTTTTATTTTTTTTTTGTTATTATTTTTTTTAATCTAGTTTGTTTTTAATTTAATTTAATTTTTTTTATTTTTCTTAATGCTTTTTTAAAATTTCCTATTTTTACTTAATTTTATAGTTTATTTATTTATTTTTATTTATTTATTTTCCAATTTTTTTTATGGTTTACCACATTAAAAAAATGTTATTTTTTTGAAAATATGTTTTTCTTATTATTTATTTCTTTAAATTTTTTTAATTTTTTAATTCTTATATTTTATAGGTTAATTTTGTTTTTTTGTTTTTTACATTTTTATGATTGGTTTTTTATTTTAAATTTTATGTTTTGTTTTTAATATATATTTTTATTTACGTTTTGATATTTTTTTTAACTTTTTTTTGTGTTTTTTTTCATTGTTTTTATTTTTAATTTTATGTTTTCATTATTTTTTTGAAATTTTAATGTTTTTCGGAGTCATAACAAAATCTTTTACACCATTATTTCAAAATGTTGAAAATTTACCAAAAAAAAAGTGTTATTCGAACATCAACACTTTTTGTTTTGAGGGTGTTTTTTGCACAATTTTTGCACATAAAAATTTGGTTTTACTGGCATTTTTTTTAAATGTTGAAAATTAACCCTAAAAAAAAATCCATCATTCCATTATTAGCACTTTTCATTTTCAGGCTGGTTTTTGCACAATTTTTGCACAAAAAATTCGTTCTCACTTCCATTTTTAAAACATGTTCAAAATTGACCAAAAAAAAAACCATCATTCTAGTATACACACTTTTCGTTTTTAGCATTGTTTTTCATGTTTTTTCGGGGTTTTTTGAGAAAAGTTCCCATTTTGAGTTTATAGTTCCCATTTCAAAGTTTACATTGTTCAACTCTTATGCATTAGTTGAAGCTAGCTTTGGGATTTCTTGATCAATGAAATCCTTCAAGCCATTGTCTTCTAATACAGGCTCCATGCAATCTTTCCATGCTATGTAATTCGAGCTACCTTCCAAGGCATACTCGAGTTTCAAGCCATAGAATGCCATTGGCCAACCCTGGAGTATGATATGAATTCGATTTTCACCTGCAACCCCGAACTTCAAACTTAGAATTCTCTTCTTAGTATATTGTTCATAACTCCGATAAATTTGGCTCAGATACCATGTAGAAATTCTGCAAATTCTCTCTACAAATCTTGCTCCTCCAAGACCATAGAGAAAATATTACTGTAGATTAACCTAATAATGCAATATAACCAAGGAAAAATACTATAATCTACTTCTACTATCAATTTTCTTTACGTAAGCTTAAAGATTGAGCAAGATCGAGCTGAACACATATAACCAAAAGAAGAAGAATCAATGCACAATACACATGAAAATTCTTTGGGGAAAGCCTCAGCTAAAACCTCGCTATCTGTATTATCATACAAGGTGGAAATACATAGCAATTATACAAAGCCTTAGCTCTCATAGCTGGCCAGCTCTGAGTACAATCCTCACAGATGCTCACTGGAAATCCTAACTTCTCACAAGCCTTCTCCTGTGCCCTTCAAGATCCTATTTCCTTGCATTATTCCTATGGGATGATCTTCTCCAACCAAGTGGAAAACTGATCTCACACACTAATCTCACACCCTGTATGAACTACGCAATACTCGAGGAATTAATTCCTTCTGCATGCATAAGTTTTCTTTATAGGAAAACACATGCAACTGATAGTACACTATCCTTGACATTTAGCTCAACTGGGTCTTTCTCAGAATAGACATGCATGAGTTTCTGATGAGGGAATCTTCAGTTATCTGGAGTACATTGGTTGAGTGCATGCATGCATCAACTGACTGATAACTCACAATTAGTTCCTCAAACAGTTTGGAACTAATTTAACTAGACTTAACTCAGTAAACTAAGTTAACTAATTACAAGTCAAATATAACTCAATCATATCTCCTTAATTAAGGGATAATCTCCTTAATTTAAGGGATAATTGTTGCATGACTTCAGAAAGACTTCTAACTTAAATTTCTCCAACTAATTAAGTCAAAATAACTTATTTATATTTCCAAGCAGCTGATGAGACTAAATTCGATTTTAATTCACAATTTTAATTCAAGGACAAATTAAAATTGGAATATCTAGATTCTATTTTTATCATTTCTTGTTGCTATTTTTAACACATTGATTGCCATGAGAATGCTATCACTGGTATGATGGTTTTAAGGTAGGTATATGCCTTGGTTTTTTATCTTCTTATGTGAGGAAGCATTTCCAAGGGATGGATCACACAGGTTAGGGGATTCTGGGGAACTTGGAAGGTGAGCGACTGCACAAAAGGGGTGAATGGATTTCCCAAGGGACTGTGTAGCAGAGAAGGGAAGGTCGCAGATATATTAGTTTTGGTCATTAGCATTTCCAAATGGAATCAAATACACATTGGTAGTGCACCGTGGAACAACGAGCTGGTAACTGTTCACTGAGGGGACAGGTGGTGAAAGATGGTAGTGCTAGACATTGGATGCAACTTTGACTATGGCAGTGGATTTTGGACTTCCTGGGAAGGAGGTGCATCCTGGTATTAATTTGAGGGTAGAGGTGTGAGCCTCTGGATTCCCTTTATCCTTTTATTCGCTGGTTTAGAAAATGTGCATATGTGTATAAGTGGTTATTGTAAATACCATAATGAGTTGTGTTATAAAGCTCCAGTATGTGGTATGGTTCTTATTTGGTCATGTTGTCATGATGTTTTTCTTTTGAGCATGCCTTTCAATGTAAATATTGCAACGAGCTAAGTTATAAATCTCCATGGGTAGTATGTTTTCTTTTTAGCAGTTTTGCTGAGGTCTTGGTGTGGTTTAACACCAAGGACAATGTTCCCCAAGTGGGAGGGTTCTATAACAGCCCTGGTGAAAAATTCATGTAATAAAAGTTAATAAAGGAAAAATAAGACCACGGTTAAGGGACAGTTATTCCAAGCTGAATGTTGGGTAAATATATCCTAGTGGGCATCACTGTATCTGTGTTTTGGCTAAGGAAAATTGGCAAAGGCATTTAAAGGCAAAAAGTCATTTTTGGTACATTTATTTATGAAAATAAAGGAAATTAGGATAAAAGGAAGGTAAAAGATCGTAGGTTGCATGTAAGGAAGAAATTGAAGGAAAATAATTGAAAATGAAGAAATTAGAGGCCTCATGCATAAAAAGGCTTCTGAGGATGAGTTCATGGCTTTTGTTAAGTTCATGTTTGGAGCTTTCTCATTATTCTCTCTCTCTTACTCTCTTGGTCACTTAGAGTTTTCTTGGAGCACTCTAGTTTGGAGTAAAGGAAAGGGAAGGCAAGGAAAGGAAAGGAAAAGCAAGCAAAGAACAAGGAAAGGAAAGCAAGATCAAGCAGCTTCAACAGGAATACTTGGAGGTAACCTTTTGCATGAGTGGTTTTCTAGTTGGTTTGGATATGCATGGCTTTGCATGTTGGTGTATGGTTCTCTTGATGTTGGTGGCATGGTTTTGCCAGGTTATGACATTGGATTTCAACCTAGCCTAGCCTTTTTCCGGATGCCATGGTATGTTGGGATGCTATTTCTTATTTTTGAGCTTTGGTTTGCCAAATGGATTTCGGAATCCGGGGCAGAGGTGGTCTCAAGGTTCATTCCCAAAGGCCTAGGAATCCCTTGACCAGTTTTGGCGGGACACATGGTAAAGCATAAGAGAGAAGTCTCGGTTTAGGGCCTGGTGATCCGGGTTTGGATTGTGGTAAAGCTTGAGAGACAAGGAGATGGAAAATTCCTCAAGGATAGTGATGGATTCCAGATTGCATTCCAAGTTCTATTCGATTGTGATCATAGCACTGGTTTTGGTGTGATTATGGTTTGATGAGGGTGGAGGTGTTTTAACCTATGGATTCCCTTGGTTTTTCTTGGATTGGTTGTTCTATGAGATCCCACATTCATGCTTGGAATACGACATAGGGGTGACTCACTGAAAGAGATATTTGGTTCAGCCATGTCTATAGTTGAGTGGCACGTGGAAGTCCCAAACCTGTTTGGATTTTCCTATGATTAAAAAAAGCTAAGTTTTCTTACTTTTGCACTGATTTATATGTGGATTTAATGGTTGTCATATCTCTAATATTTATATGGTTTTATGTTGGTTATAAGCATGGTTGAATGACTGGTTCATGTCATGGTTATTTCATATATTTACTTGTAACTGTTAAATGGATGGATGCAAGACCTAATTGATGATGTAGTAGTTCAATGGAGAAGGAGGTGATCCTTCTGGTTATGTTTCATAAGTTGTTTCAATCATTTATGCTTTGTCTTGTATCCTAGACTTGTAGGTTGCATTGATGCCAAGTGTTTGACAGAATGTCAGTCCCAGTTGGGGATGCTCAGGCCTAGTCTTGAGGGTGATTTTTGATTGATCAGCATGGTTATCATGTTTTTAATGATTTCTGAAAGTTACAACAAGTTCTAGGTAGAGGCCAGGATTTTGGGCTAGAAAAGTGGCTCAAATCCTGGGCGCGTTGGCACAAAACTAGCAATTATGAACCACAGTCGCTGGTAGGCAGACCTGTGAGAGAGACTTTAGGTTGTTGGTCACTCCCTTGCCCATAGCATGAGAGTGACTGAGACCTAAGAGCTATAGAATAGCAGTGGGACCTAAGGGGAGGTTGTCTGAGTGGCTGACTTGTCTCCTGAGGGGTCCGTTGATGATGTTGGATGATTGTATGTGATGTTTTGTTGATTCCACTTCCTTAAGGGGACATAGGAGGTCGAATTGGATCATAGTAACATCTCTTCTCATGTTTACACTAGTTGGCATGGTTACTTTGGGTAGACCTAGGAAGGGGTGTTACATTCGTAGAAGTCAAGGCAATAGTTGAAAAAGAAACCAACAAGAAGGTGAAGGCTCTCAAGAGAGATAGTGGAGGTGAGTATGTGTCAAATGAATTCAAAAAAATTTGTGCGAAAGAAGGCATTCAATGAGATTTGATAAGACCCCATAAGCCACAGGAGAATGGGGTGGTTGAGAGAAATAATCGTATCATTGTGGGAGCAACGAGGGTAATGTTGCATGACCAAGGCTTACCTCTACATTTGTGGGCTAAGGCATGCAACATAATAGTCTATTTGCAGAACCAGAGTCCTCATCGAATTATGGGCATGATTCCACCGCAGGAGGCTTTATTGGGGAGAAAGTCAGATGTGCTACACTTCAAGATTTTTGGAGCCTCTGTTTACTACCATGTCTCCAAAGAATCAAGGAAGAAGCTCGAGCTGATAAGAGAATTGGGGGTATATGTGGGTTACACAGAAACTCCTCACAACTACTGTGTGTACTTTCCATCCTTTAGAATGACAGTTCTGCAACGGGCTCTAAAGTTTGATGAGGAGAAAGTGATGTGGTGCCCTCTTGAGGGGAGCTTCAGATCCCACCAGAGGAGGAGATTTTAGCTCCAAAGGAAGAGCCTCAAGAAGTTTTGGAGTAACCACAAATTGAGGAGCAAAGAGTGGAGATAGTCATTCATGAAAAACCATCCAGAGAAGGAAGGAAAAGAACCAGGGAAGCTGAGAGACTTTTGCACGATACGAGGAAGAATGTGGGAGCTCATTCAAATCAAAACAAGTAGAGAAGGTAACTTGATTGGTGCACTAGTTACATGGCTCTAATGATTGCGCTTGTAGAGACCGAACCATCCTCTTTCGAGGAAGCAGTAGAGAAACCTGTATGGGTTGATGCAATGGTGGAGGAATATGAATCCATTGTAAAGAATAGTGTTTGGGAAGTGGTCCCAAGACCAACAGATAAATCAATAGTGGGTTTGAGATGGATCTTCAAGGTAAAGAAAGTAGTAGATGAAATCATAGAGAAGTATAAGGCCAGACTTGTAGCCAAGGGGTACTCTCAAGTTGAGGGAATTGACTATGAGGAGACCTTTTCTCCTATAGTAAGGTACTCATCCATTAGATCAATTCAGGTATGGTTGCATAGATGGGGTGGAAGATCCACTAGATGGATGTAAAAAATAACATTTCTCAATGAGGTTATTGAGGAGGAGGTGTACATTGAGCAACCAAAAGGGTCTGAGACATTTGATCGAGAGTCTCATGTTTGTAGACTCAAGTGAGCGTTGTACGGTCTCAAACAAGAACCTCGTGCTTGGCACACCAAGATTGATAGCTATCTCATTGGTTTGGGCTTCACCAAAAGTGAAGTGGATGCAAACCTCTATCATATCTTGGTAGAAGGTAAATTTCTCAATACTATCTTATATTTTGATGATTTGATTTTAACTAATGATGAACAATTGATTAGACCTTGAAAGGAGGACCTTGTAATAGAATTTGAAATGAAGGACATGGGTTTCATATTGCACTACTTCCTCGGGTTAGAAGTATGGAAAGGTGATGGGGAACTGTTTGTCTCTCAAGAAAACTATGCTAACGAGATACTTCAGAGATTCCACATGGATAGTTGTAAACCCATGGAGACACCTCTAGCGACCAACTGGAGGAAGGAGGATGTCACTTTAGGTGAGAAAGTGGGTGCTACCATTTATCGGCAGCTAGTAGGTTCACTTATGTATCTTGTGAACACACGACCAGATATCTGTTATGTAGTCAACCAACTGAGCCAAGCTATGGTTAGGCCAACCAAATTATTTTGGAAGGAAGCTAAGCATGTTTTACGGTACCTCAGAGGCACTAGCCAGTTTGGACTACGGTACAAACAAACAGAGGGAGTGAATTTGTGTGGCTTCACATATGTAGATTGGGCAGGGGGTCAAATGATGGATCCAACTGTGACCTACTGTGATAATGAGAGTTGCATCAAGCTCTCTGAGAATCTTATTTTTGATGATCGATCTAAGCATATAGGTATCTGGTATCACCATTTACAGGACTGTGTGGAGACGTGGATAATGTTCATTCAATACATTCTGATAGAGGAATAAGATGTTGACATTTTTACAAAGGCCTTGTCAAGAGGGAAGTTTGAGTTCCACAAGTCTAGGATAGGGGTGGTTGATAATCCACAAACTATACAATCTTTCGATTCATATATTTTTAATATCCATCAAATCCCATTTAAAATTTGAAGTTAGGTCTAAGTGCATAAAGATAAGCCCTCATGGCATCATAAAAATAAATAGGCTTACCAAATGACCACGCCTATAAACTAGCACCCACGTTTGCAAAAGTGCTTATGACATTTATAGTAAATAAGATTTAGTAAGGGTAAATAAAATCAAAAATCAAAACTAAAGATTCCTTTTTCTATTCTTCATAAACCTTTTAATTTTGAGTTATCATAGTTCTTCTTATGTGAGAAAAATTGTTTCCAATAAGTTTACTTTATTTGAAGTTAGATGCTTTAGTAACAAATTATCTTTTAGTCTCTACTTTTGTCATCCTTTTGTATTATAAACCTGCATTGTTGGGTAATAAAAAGACGAAATTTAGCTTTGAAAACATACATTTGTTTTAGTGACTAAGGATATTGTATTGCATAAAATCCCTCCTTTTTGGTAGTGATTTACTTTTGCAAAGACCCTTCACCATTAGATCTAATGAACTAATACAATTAAATTCCTTTTAAGTTTTTATTGAGGTAAGTACATACATTTTTCCCCTAGTTCTATTAAATACATCATGTTAATTATCCTTTCGGGAGCTAGTTCCATCCTCTTATCATTTTTGTTAGAAGGTGGAGCCGTATCTTTGTTTCCCCTCTCATACAAATGACTTCATTCAATTTGACTAATACGTTCTTGTACATAATGTATGCATGTTATCATGAAGAGACTTTCTAACATCCGAGCAACAAAGTGGATGTGTTTAAGGAGTAAGTTTATGTGTTCTATTTGAAATGTTGAACTTAACCTTCTTAAGGTTAAATGGACCGTTACTATCTGACTTTTGCATTGCAGGTTTAAGTATGGTACACATTTTTAATATGATTTGTCTTTGCAAAGAGAATAAGGTCTATGACACACGGTTCAAATGTTGCTAGGTTATGTTTAACTACTTTTTGTTAGAATAAGGAGTATGACACACGGTTCAAATGTTGCTAGGTTATGTTTAACTACTTTTTGTTAGAATAAGTTGAAGTAGATTTTAGTAACTTGGTCAAAGTAGACGATAACGTACTTCTAGTAGACTGCAACCTACCTCACAAAATTTAGTTAATTGGTACAAATTACAACTTTAAATCACAACATTTTTAAGCCTTCATCTTTTTTAGAAGGCTCACTGTAGTTGTGCTCATGGATCATTTGATAGAATATGAACATTATTGAGGAATTTACAATGAAAGCAAGATCATCAGTAGTCCTCCAACATGGAAAATATCTAAAGAGGATTTCCAACAATGAGATGACTACAAACTCATGCATAGTTTTCTTTGCTATTGGTCATAGAAGTTCCCAATAATCCAGAGGGATGATTCTTTAATAGTAAAATATAAAGATCCAAAACTTAGAAGGGTGATTAACCTGAATAATGGTATATTAATCATGTTTAGAAGTAAAGTATTTGAAGAATTATACTTGAATCATTACAAAGTACACAATACCAAGATTGATAAGCATAAATATTAGTAGTTTGATTTCAAAGATTTAGAAGCATTTGAAATTGATCCCTTTAATCCTAATAGAACAACACTTGTAGATTTGGAGGGAAAACAACCGATCTTGAAGCACTATTTATCCATTCATCTCTCAAGCTCCGACCGAGAGCTTCTTCATTGAGGAAACCCTTATAGTTTGACAAGAGAAAGCCTATGTAACACTAAAAAAGATAATGATCAATGAAAAAGTCAAGTCTCTTTTTTTGCACTAACATTGTTGGCAAGGGTGGATCAAGAAAAACTTTGCTTCTCAATGAGCCTTAAACAACAAAAAGGTGATGGACTTGAAACAAACAAGAGGGCAATGGCCATTTAGATGTGTTTCCTTTCTTTTTTGGAATCTTTTCTTTCCAAATTTTGATTGGATGTGGTCATGTCTTCTTTTGATGCTATATATACTCTTAAATTAAGATGAAGTTTATCAAAAGATAGATAGAATTAATATTGCACATAATGAATTGATGAAGATCTTTATTAAGACTTATTTCGTCCTTAATAATAGCAAATGAATATGGTTTTTTTTTAATGCCTTGTCTAACAAGGCCACAATTTTGTTAAGACCATAAAATTGTTGGTGGAATCCAATGAGTTTTTTTAAAGAAATCCATTCTTGGGAATGTTTGAATCATTTTTTTGATGATGGAAAGGGATTCAGCACCATGAAGAACCCCTAGAGCACCCAAAATCCTGAAGATTGATAGATGTAACCCAAATTTCTAAAAATTCCACCATATTTTCTCAAAATCGTGAGTTTTAATGTGGCCTCCTTATACTATGACTTTTTAAAATATGTAATTTTTTTTTACTAGAAACTTTTTTTAACATTTTTGGCACGTATATTTCCACAATCTATAAATTGTTGTTGATCTTCTAGAGAACTGTGTACTGTTTTCAAGAATCTGCCCAACATTTTTCGTCCAATCTTTTAATCTTCATATTGAGATTTTCATGAAATTCATTTTACAAGAAACATCTTTTAATCTTTTAAACTTTCATATTGACGTTTTGATGAGTTTTAAAATATACATATATATTTCCTAAAGAAAATATTTTCACCTTCATATTAGAATTTGCTATAATTTATAAAACAAATTTAAACAAAAAGAAATTAATCCATTTTCAACCAATGATAAATTAACACTATTTGTCTTGTGAATATTACCCTCGTTTCCTTTAAATCTCACACTCCCTCATATTTATAAGCGAAAGAGTGCAATAACATTTTTTTAAATACCTTTGAAAAAAAAATTCAATAGAGCATCACATCTCAAAAACAATCATAGTCACTTATGTAATCACCCCCAAACTCCACTGTTCGTTTACCCAACTTTGAGGGATAGATACTTGAAAGTGATCCCAATCTTATGTTAGTTTACTCCCTCAGATCAAAGGATTGAGGTCTCTCATATGCAGTAAAAGCAAATGTGGGTGGCCTTTACACCTATTCATTATACAGATTTGTTTTAAATGCAAACTGTCAGATATGCCAAAGTTCCATTAACGGTATTCCAAAGTTCTGTATTCAATACTAATGCTCATAAAACCTTGCAGTAACTTTAGAGAAACCATAAACAACAAAACCATGAACTGGGATTTAAAATCCAATCTGTATAATGGATAGGAGTTGCCCTCACCATACAAAGATAATTCCACACACCAGGAATCAATTCTAAAGAGGAGCGAAGTCACTTACAGGACGTGCTTGCCAAAGCAAAGCATGTGGGGATGGGCCTTCCCAGGCGTGGAAAGATCAGACATGAGACTCCATTTTATTTTCAAAATATTTTAGTTTCCTCGGGATAAGCTTGTGGCAGAACAATCAACAATCAATAATAAAGTAGTGGTTGTGACCGGTCATCAGAGTGAAGACTAGGAGAAGGGAAGTAACGATAACGGAACACGGCTTAAGCTTCTGTTATTGGCATGTTGAAGAGGAGAATCGCAGAGCACAATACATTTGTGTGCCAAATATGGTCCTAGAAAAACTGGATGGTGAGAGAACCCAAACAAAATTGGAGTTAGGGTGTTGTGTTCGCTTTAAAAATCTCTGATTGTGGGCATGGAGGATGACATTGACGTCATTTCTGCATTTGCATGGATATTGCAATATGATTTGGCTTTTCATAGCAGTTGCCATTGTTGGGATGAGAGGAGTGGGGAAGAATCGCGTGGTCGGAACTCTCCAAGAATGTTTCGACCAGTAGGTTTTACTAGGCAGTAAGGGTGTGGCTTTATGTCAAGATCAACTAGGTCTTCTGCTGGGCAATGCACCTCATATGTGCCCAATGCCTAATGCATCTCATATGTGCCCTACGGCTTCGCTCAATGAGCCCTGCAACAACATAGAATTAAGAGTGGTGAGGGGTCATATCTGGGCTCTGAGTCAGGTGGAACTGCCAAAACCATTGCTGGAGGTGCGAAACGCATCAAAAGTCCTCAAAGAGGATGCAACTGTTGTGCCTTACCAGCAGTTCGGCCAGGAAGAGACAGAGAAGACTTCTTTGATGGATGACATAAGTACTCTAGTGCTAATTATAAAGGCCTAAAAAGGATTTCAGATCGAAGACAGCTACGCTTGTCACATAACAAAATGTGCATTGAATGTTTTCAATACCCTTTAGGGTTTCAAGGAGAAACTTGTTCCAAGGTTGTAAGTGTATGAAAAAATTTCCCAGTCCCTGGAGATAAGCAATGCCAATGCTGAAGTATTTGTGAATAGATATATTATTTGCCTACTGTGCAGAGGGTTTTGCAGTTTATTA
Source organism: Pinus tabuliformis (assembly GCA_031772625.1). Classification (NCBI taxonomy): domain Eukaryota; kingdom Viridiplantae; phylum Streptophyta; class Pinopsida; order Pinales; family Pinaceae; genus Pinus; species Pinus tabuliformis. Next base: position 602,201,526 of record CM062818.1, read on the forward strand.
TGCATATCTGTGATTGTACTCTGTATCTGATTAAATCTCACTTTATAAGTTTTATCTTTTCGTTACGTTTCTGTAAAATTTTAATTAGATCCCTTAGGTCTATAATATCCAAGAGTTTCTGTTAGATTCTTTATGTCTATAATATCCAAGAGTTTGTGAAACAAGCGAATGGATTTAGCATCATTAAAAATTTCTGGATATTCAAAATTTTCAAGTTTGATGGCTATAATTTAAATTTACAAAAATCCCTGGCAGATTTTATCAAAATATTGCCAAAATTTCCGTGATTTTCAAGAAGAAAAACAGTCTGATTAAACTACAGCTTCCTCATTATTTTATCATTTCATTAGAAACTGTACCATTCCTTCTCATCTGTACGGTCCCTTGGTGACAATCATCTCTTAGTATTGAATCTTGGGCATGATTTAAACTCAATGATCACAACATCTGGATCATATTCAACCTGCAGAGTATTTTCATTCATACTTTAAACACATTTACACATTTATTTATTTAGACAATAGTATTCCTAGTTACAATCTGATTAATATCAATTACAAATTTGTTGACAACCATTCAATATCTTACTTATTCTGTGTACTCCATACTATCCTATTCTATATACTTCAAACTGTCTCTATAGTCGGTACTGTCTTCCTTCTTCGAGTTGATAATATTCACCATCATGGAGACCAGACATTACTTATCGAGTGATTAGAGCCAAGCCTTGAGATAAGAAGAGAAACAAATTACAAAGTCTAATGCTGTAGGGAATGTTAGCAATCAAAAGGTTGATGCAAGCTAAATGGAGTAGACAAGGAACGTCATGAAGAAGCTTATCAAAAGTGTTATATATAATGGATACATTCAGATATTGATTCAATGGTTAAACAAACACAAAAGGGGATAGAGTTGTTTACCATTCTTGCTTCATTGATATTCATCTCATCTTTATCTTTTAAAATTTCAAAGTTTTAAATATTCTTGCAATTACATCATTTTGTTAAAAAGTTTTCAATGTTCTTGCAACCACATTAAAATAACTTAAATTGGAAAAGAATAAAAATACAATTTATATATTTAAAGATTTTTTTATGACTAAAATTTAGGGATTGGTAACAGGTTTAATATATATTAAAATACAATTAGCTGGCTGATATTTATATCATCCTATTTTTTTATACCTTAGGCCAATGTTTTTGCAATTTTTTTATGTATGTACAATGTAATTTTAAAAATTATATCAATGCACCCATTGATTAGACATGGATTCTTTCATTCAGCACCGTATTTTCGCTTAAAAATGTAAATGAATAATTTTATGGCTTATTTTGGCTGTGTCTGAGCCAGTGCATGGGTTATTTTGTCCTATTTGAGAGTTTTTAAGGGATTTTCTTGGTTCATATTACATTAATTTTATTGGTCAATGGCTATTTAGTTGGGTTTGAATTCACTCAGCGGCCAAAGGGTTTGTTGTTTTGCCTTGCGTTTTGACTAAATTGGTTTGTTCAGTTCAAGTAAGTAAACTGTATATCTCAAAACACAGTTTAATGATTAATGGCTTCTTAGTTGGGTGTGAGTTCATTTGAGCAAAGGGCTTATTGGTCTATTATTTTTACGCACGTCTTGACTAAATTGATTTATTCAGTTTGTGTAAGTAAAACAGAACATCCCAAAATTTTGGGAAGAATGATAGCAAACTAGGGAATAATCTGGTCAACTTTAATTGATAAGAGAATGTTTGTAAAAGTGACCTGATCTTGTGAGTTACCTATGTCATACTGTGTACTTTCTTCAACCTTTTGATTAATTAAGAAGATTTTATAAATATCTGTGATTTGATTTGCGCATTGGTTACTTGGAGTTGGTTTCTAGACAAGTTCTGAAATTTTCCAGATTTAAGATTTTCTGAGATTAGAAGGGCTTTTATCATGTTTTGGGTGTTGGTTTTGACCGATTCCTATTTCTTTCATCCTTTCTGAGGGTATAATATCAAGTGTTGTGCTTAAAAACTCTACAATTGAGACAACTTTTTGTCCTGTTGTTTGCAAGAGTAACATTAGTATTTAACTAAAAATTGATTGATGTGGATTATTTGATAGTAAATTGTTAATTTCTATTATGTTTTAGGTACTATTTTTCAAATTGTCAATCACCAAGGTAGGGAGCATATTCTTAAGTCTTATTATAATGGGTTAAAGATATCTTCGTAAGATTTAAAACTGAGTAGAGGAGTTGTGTCAACCACTAAATTGTACGAGAAAAATAATAATAATAATAATAAATTAAAATTATACCCTTATTTATGAGACAAGAAACTAACCTCCATATTTAACTATTATTATCTATAAAAATATATATACTCTATTTCCAAATCTAAATAATCACTTAAACTGAAATAATCTCCACAACTCAAACAAAACAACTTCACGCCATGTTCCTTTGAGCCCCATCTTGGAGCATATGCCAGTAGAATTATACATCCACCGCCATCTTGGAGCATATGCGTGTAGAATTATACTTTTGAGCTAAGTAACCGGATTCGTTATATAGGGGCCACGTGTTTGAATCCTGTGAATCGGACACGATTCACTAGGGATTCGAATCCCAGAAGGGGAGACGTCGTGTTCTAACGGGATTCGTACGAATCCCATACGAATCCCGTTAGGACACAACGTGTCCCAATTCTACAGGACATAAAGGCTAATCTCATCACTTTAAACAGATATTATAAGACAAGAATAAGTGATAAGTGTAAGACAAATGCAACCTGCAAGTGAATTAGAAAAGCTCACACATCAATGAGAGATGACAAGGTTGGATGAGATACAAGAAGCTATGAAGAGAGAAATGCAAGAGGAGATTACAGTTAGGATCTGCTTTAATGAAACTGCAAATGTGAAAAGTGCTTGTATCTAATTTAACCAAATACCATTTGTTAATCAGGATTCAAATAATAAAACGGTGATAGCAATACTTCCTTGTTGCCTATGTGTGCTTTATTAGGATTTCTCTTTTACTTACCAGATTAACAAGTAGAACAAGAGAAGTCTTCAAGATTTCTTAAGCACAATCAATAGGTAAGCTAATCATGTAATGAAATGCAAGAGATAAGAAATGTGCAATCCAACTAGTGAAGAAATGAGAGAGGGACAAATAGTAATCCAACAAGGCTATCTTCAAGAATCAATGCAATCTGCTGTCCAATATATTTTCAACATGTCACAATAATGTATGAGAAAACCAATGAAGGACTAATGAACACACCAGACTTTAAGATATACCAATGTTAGTCCACTGTCAACAAGAGATCAGACTGCTGTAGTTTATTGCCAAGTATATAACAGTCAATTAAATGATGAGATCAGCCTTAATGATGACTTAATGAGAAAACTACAGTTGTCAATGCCTTTATCTTACTATCTTGTAGTTGTAAGTTGTCTTTCATTTATGAATCATGATTTATGTGACCACTGACATGTATTTGAATTTTGTATGTACTATGCATGCTATAGATGAAGATCTATGTTTGAAATCAATGAATTTGTCTCATTAATTAGAATTTGTGTAAGAAATATCTAATTTATATATATATATATATATATATATATATATATATATATTAATAAAATAATATATAACGAATCCTACGTGTCTTGTTCTGGGGTTAACGTGTCCGAATCCGACACTCAAATCCTCGTATCCTACTAATCTCAAATCCCCATGTCAGGGGACTTAGTTTTTGAGTATAGAAAAAGCTGGAGTTATACCTGTAAAAAAGAAGATAGGGCATACAGTTTGGCTGAACAACCGATAAAGTCAAGGCAAGGATGTCCATGGGTCAAAAGCTTTTGTTACAGAGGATTGACATTAAATGAGAGAATCGCAGAGCCACATCTATTCGAGTGTCAAATATGGTCCTGATGTGATACTGGTGCTTCAAGAGCTCATTAATTAGAAGAGAAGGAAAATAATGCAGTTCCAGTGGTCTATTTGGTTAAGGATTTTCGGAATGTGTGCATTGAAGATGACATTGATGTCATTACCTCATTTTGCATGGATATCAATTTACGGCTCGACTTTCCAGAATAATTGCCATTGTTGGGATGGAAGTAGTGGGGAAGAATCTCATGGTCTAAACTCTCCGGGAATGTTTCGACCATTTCATTGGGTTGGCAGAGTGGCAGAAATTCGTGGGTGCCTCACGTTGTTGATGCTACTAAAGTGTTTGCGCGGAGTAGGCTTGATCTGAGAGACCAAAAAGGCCAATTCGTTGATTCCCACATTATTTAGCTTTAGTAGCTATCGAGGGCGTGGCTTTGTGCCAATATCAATTTGGTACTAATTTTTATCATTTTTACTTTGAAATAGGGTGTTGGAAAAGGCTAAAAGAAGTGTGGAAAGAAAGAGTATGTATTTTTTGCTCTTCCTGAAAAATAGAAACAGAAATATTTCATTTTAGAATGCGGGACTTTCAACGACAGTAGGAAAAGTTATGTAGATACTTTAGTAGCTAGCTCTTGGAATAATTTATTCAGCGAGGGTTTTGTTCAGAACCTGGGAGCTTTTATTGTGAGGTTTCACAGGAAAAGGAAATACAAGAATCCGATAGAAAAGCAATTTGTCCCATAGGCTATCTTTAATCCCAATAGAAAAACAATTTGTCCCATAGGCTATCTTTAATCTCTTAGACGCTAAAATAATTTATTTCTTCTTTCTTTCTTCTTCCTATATGCCCGATATGTACCCATGCCTAATGCCTAATGCATCTCATGTGTAACAAAGGCTTCGCTGGATGAACCCTACACCCACATAGAATTAAGGCTTCTGAGGGATAATATATGGGCAGTTGATCATCACTGGAGGTGGAAAAAGCAGAAAAAGCGCCCCAAAGAAGATGGCATTGGTACCTTGCCAGTATTTAGGCCAGGAAGAAACAGAGAAAACCTTTAATGATCCTAAATGCCACATCAGGGCATGCGTACTCTGTCCTCTGTATTGTGATTAGGATGAATTTACTAATTAAAAACATTCCTTTCTTGTCTCGCAAATAATTGGAAGCCAGTTCTTTTATGGATGGCATAACTCTAGTTCTAACTATAAAGGGCCAGATAGGATATCTAATCTCAGACAGCTATGATTGTTGCAGAACAAAATATGCCTGGAAAAGTTTGAACACTAAGTGTTATATGAAAAAATTCTCCTAAGATTTTATATATTTGTTGGAAAAAATCATTGGAAGAGGAAGCAATGCCAGATTTGAACTATTTCTATATGCACATATTATTTGCTGACTGCATAGAGGGATTTTATAATGCACATTTGTTATTGCTATGTATATGTAATCAGTGAGATAAAATCTCACCCTTATACAGCCTTACCTTTTAAGCTCAGATATCACAGCATCTAAATCATATTGAATTTATACATCGTATTCATTCTTTTCCTAACACATTTAGCAGTCACGATCATCATTACAGTTAAATAGGCAGCATTATTCCTTCTTGCAATCTTATAAGTACCAATAATCAATTTGTTTTCAATTACGAGCGTTCAATATCCTACTTTTTCTGTATAATCAGTACTGTATCTAACCTCTTAAAATCGATAACAAGAGCATGAAGACTAATAATATCTAGTAATTAGAATCCAGCCTCAAAATAAGAAGAATTAAGAATACAAAGTCTATCTCAAAAGTTTCTGGTATAGAGTGTTCGCAGCTTACAATGAAAATTAGCAATAAAAAAGAGGATGCAAAGGCACAAGGGCGTGGACCAATAACAAGATAAATTTTGTCAAAGTCATATTCAATATATGTAGATAATGGATGTTGTACGAATAAGTGAAATAATGAAGAAAAAAGAAAGCTCAACAGAATAATCAAGACAAGAAACTGAATGGATTGGAATTTGTTATTCAACAATGATTCTCCACTCATTACATTTCATGGGCATTTGTTAGTTTTATATCGACCGTCGTTACATAACTAATATTTCGGTATAAAACTGTCTAGTTACATTTTACCCAAAGTTACTAATTCGTTGTCAAACTAACAAACTCCACCTTGACAACAATTTTCCTAATCTCTTGCCCATGCCCATTCATCATCTTTTCTGCAAGCCAAGAGAAGCTAAACACCACCGCAGCTTCTCTATTGTAACTGGCTTTGTGAACATGTCTGCACAATTCTCTCGAGTATGGACCTTTTTAAGAGCTACCTTTCCGCCATCGATCACATGTCTCAGAAAATGATACCTTACATCAATGTGCTTGGTTCTGCTGTGATAAGCAGGATTTGTAGCCAAGTGAATAGTGCTTTGACTGTCACCAAGTACATTCACTTTCTCTTGCGTCCTTCCAATCTCATCGAGCAGACCCTTTAACCAGATTGCTTCTTTACTGGCATCTGAAGCAGCTATACATTTAGCTTCGGTAGTGGACAACGCAACTGTTTCTTGAAGCTTTGACATCCAACTAATTGCTCCACCTGCAAGAGTAAAGACATAACCTGTAGTAGATCTTCTTTTGTCCAAATCACCTGCATAGTCAGCATCTACATATCCACAGATTGATCCTTCACTACCATTAAAGACGATGCAATGGTCACTTGTGCCTCTTAGATATCGAAGCACCCATTTCACTGCTTGCCAATGTTCTTTACCTGGATTTGCCATGAACCTGCTGACAACTCCAACTGCATGTGAAATGTCAGGTCTTGTAGATACCATCGCATACATTAAGTTGCCTACAGTGTTTGCATATGGTACATGAGACATATATTGCTTTTCTTCATCAGCTCTAGGACTCAAAACCGAAGAAAGCTTAAAATGGGAAGCTAGTGGAACATTAACAGGTTTCACATTATTCATAGAGAACTTTTCAAGTACCTTCTCCACATACTTCTGCTGTGATAACCAAAGCTTACCATTTTTCCTGTCTCTGTGTATCTCCATGCCCAAGATATGTTTTGCTAATCCAAGATCCTTAATATCAAACGTCCTAGAGAGTTGAGCCTTTAACCTGTTGATCTCTTCCATGCTTTTGCTTGCAATAAGCATATCGTCAACATACAAAGCTAAGATAATGAATATGCCATTGAAACTTTTGAAGTACACACAATCTTATAAAGTTCTGGCTCACCATGAAGGAATCAAACTTCTTGTACCATTGTTTGGGAGACTGCCTCAGACCATACAATGATTTCCTGAGCTTGCAAACTAATCTTCTGCTGCGACCTCGTACAAAACCTTCTGGTTGTTGCATATATATCTCGTCATTCAAATCACCATGTAGAAAAGCTGTTTTAACATCTAACTGTTCTAACTCAAGATTAAGCAACGCAGTTAGTGCCAACACAGTACGTATAGAAACAAGTTTTACAACTGGAGAAAAAATCTCATGAAAGTCTATACCTTCAACCTGAGAATACCCTTTTGCTACCAGTCGCGCCTTATATCTTTCGATACTTCCATCAACTTTCCATTTCAGCTTGAAGACCCATTTGCATCCAACAACACTTCTCCCTTCAGGAAGCTCTACAAGATCCCAGGTATTGTTCTTGGCTAAGGAGTCCATTTCTTCTTCCATAGCCATTTTCCATTTCTCGCTATCTGTATCATCTATTGCTTCCTAATAACAAGAAGGTTCCCCATCTTCAGTAATCAAAGCAAAAGATGAAGCAGAATCTTCATACCTTTTGGGAGTTTTCCTTTCCCTTGTAGACCTTCTTAGAGCGACTGGTTGCTGAACTGGTTCAGAAACTTGCACTGGTTCAGAAGCTTCAACGACTTCCTCTGTGTCTTCAACACCTTTTTCTCCAGAAGTCTCTCCTTCCTTTCGACTGTAACCAAAAGGTCTAGCCTCCAACTGAACTTGTTGATTCGGCGATACCTGTCCCTGTTCAATTCTTTCAACATTTGATTTTAACAGAGAGGATTCATCAAATGTTACATCTCTACTAATGACTATTTTCCGCAATGTAGGATCCCACAACCTATATCCTTTCACTGCATAGTCATACCCAACAAAGACATAACATTTCGACTTTGGATCTAATTTTGAATGCTGATTTTTCGAAATAAGAGAATAAGCATCACAGCCAAATATCCTCAAATGTGAATAGTCACAAGACTGACCTGTCCAAACTTCTTCAGGAATTTTACAATCAATTGCTACTAAAGGTGATCTGTTAACTAAATAACAAGCAGCAGATACTGCTTCTGCCCACAACTCCTTTTGCAAGTTAGCATTGTTGATCATGCTTCTGGTTCTTTCCATAAGAGTCCAATTCATATGCTCAGCAACACCATTTTGCTGAGGAGTATAAACAGCAATTTTGTGTTTAACAATTCCCTCATCCTTACAATATTGTTCAAATTCAACAGAAGTGAACTCACCACCATTGTTAGTTCTTAGACATTTAATAGATTTGCCTGTTCTTTTCTCTACCATTACTTTAAATTGTTTAAAGACATTTAATACATCAGCTTTCCTTTTTAGCATATAGACCCAAACTTTACGAGAGTAATCATCAATAAACGTTAAAAAATAAAATGCACCTCCATATGACACAATAGGGGAAGGCCCCCACATATCAGAATGAATGTAGTCTAAAACATCTTTACTATTATGATTTCCAACTTTAAATCTCTGTTTACACTGTTTTCCATACACACAATGCTTACAGAAATCTAAATTCAAGGATTTCAGATCGGGAAAAGATTTACGTTTCATCAGTATCTGAAGACCTTTCTCGCTCATATGACCCAATCGCTGATGCCACAAACGAGTACCTGCTTCTTTCTTCTCTGACGCAACTGCTGCTTCACTGACCTGAGTACTTCCTTTTAACCTGTAAATATTTCCGACCTTTTCTGCCTTCATAACCACAAGGGCACCTTTAAAGACTTTCAAGACGCCATCCTGACCTGTAAACTTATAACCATCTGAATCCAACACTCCCAAAGAAATCAAATTTTTCTTCAAATCAGGTACATGTCTAACACTAGTTAATGTCCTAAATGTGTTATCATACATCTTAATCCCGATATCTCCCATCCCAACAGTCTGACATGACACATTGTTACCCATAAACACAGAACTACCGTTTACATTTTCATACGAGGTAAACCAATTTCTATGTGGGCACATGTGATGTGAAGCACCAGAGTCTAACAGCCAGCTATCAAAACCCTGAGAGACATTACATTCAAGTGAAGTTTCATCTATCATACATAATTCTTCAGCAGATAAAACTTCATCTATCATACCTGAATTGACCTGATTCGCTTCGTTCTTCGGGTTTTCGGATTCCTTTCGTTTCCAACAGTCCTTCTTCAAGTGTCCAACTTTACCGCAGTTCCAACATTTTGCCTTACACTTCTTTCCCTTCGATTTTGATCTGGAAGACCCCCTCGGTTTTTCTCCTCTTTCCTTAGAGCGTCCTCTAGCGACCATGGCTTCTGACGCAGCTGTTTCAATGCTGGATTTCCTTCGTACTTCTTCAGACAGGAGAGCTCCCATGACTGATTCAAACTTCAAAGAATCAGCAGAGCTGAAGCTGATTGAAGTTACGAAGTGATCCTACGATTCAGGCAGAGAACACAGCAAGGTGATGGCTTTATCTTCTTCCTGTATTTTGACTTCCATATCTGTTAATTGACATATTAGTGTATTAAAAACATTCAAATGTTCTGCAATGTTTGAACATTCTTTCATTCGAAGACTGTATAACTGCCTTTTCAGATAAATTCTGTTGGTTAATGACTTTGTCATATAGAGATTTTCAAGTTTTTCCCACAATCCTAATGGTGTAGTCTCTTCAACAATGTTAAAGAGAACTTCATCCGCTAGGCATAACCAGATGGTACTGAGAGCTTAGGCATCCAAGTCCTCCTAGTCTGAAGTAGTCATGGTAGCAGGTTTCTTAGTTGCCCCATCCAATGCCTTGTGCAACCCTTGTTGCACAAGCAAATCCCTAACCTTCAGTTTCCAAAGAGCAAAATTGCTCTTTCCGGTGAATTTCTCCACCTCGAATTTTGCATTCGACATCTTGGCCATTTTTCCTCCTTCCTAGGGTTTCAGTCTTTCTAGGAATTATATATATAATTTTGTTTGTCTTTCTCAAAGAAAACTTTTAAAAATAAATAATTTCCCAATTCAACAGATTTTTAATTTCAAATCCTTTGTTTCCTTTCACGCTTTGTTTTTCTTCAATTCACCCTTTATTTTTAGAATCTAAAAAACTGTATTGTCACAGCTTTCTGAAAAAAAATTCTGAGACAAAATTTCTTTCAAAAAAAAAATACCCGGATTCAACAGGCAACTGCAGCAGCTTGATATTCACGCGGCTCTCACAGGCAGATCACTCCTGCACGCGCAGATTTGGCAGCAGCTTTGCGCAAATTTGATAGCAGATTCTTCAGCCACACAGACTTCCTCTTCATGCTCTGCTCAGATGGGCAATATTTGCAGCACGCTGGACAGAGCAGCGGCCTCTCTTCTCATTAGGTTCTGGATCAAAAAATGGCAGCACTTCACGCAGAAAAATCCACATGCAGAGCTTCTGCTCTCCACGCAGCTCTGACAGCGTTTGCAGAGGGTTTGGCGGCTGAGACAGCCAGCACCTTCATGTAGAGACAATCCGAGGGTTTGGCGGCTGAGACAACCAGCACCTTCACGCAGAGACAATCTGGTTTCCCTCAGAGAACACACGCAGAGACTACACGCCAACGTGCTCTGGGTCACAGCCTTCCTTTGTCTCTTACGCGCAGTCCTTCTCAAAGAATACCGCAGAGAACAGCTTCACACTTCTGTCTTTATCACGCAGCCGCACTCACACGCAGAAGACACCCAGCAACTTCATGCCTTTCCCTCTTACGCAGAGGCTTAACAGCACGTCTGTTTTTTTTCTTACGCAGGGCAGGTTGCTCGCTCAGCCACACATTCAGCCATGCTCAGCTACACACTCAGCCAGCATTGATCGCTGAAATTATCAAGTCTGTTTTTTTCTTACGCAGGGCAGGTTGCTCGCTCAGCCACACATTCAGCCACGCTCAGCTACACACTCAGCCAGCATTGACCGCTGAAATTATTTTTTTCCTCAGGCAGATTCATGCTCACGCTCTGATACCACTTGTTGTACGAATAAGCGAAATAATGAAGAAAAAAGAAAGCTCAACAGAATAACCAAGACAAGAAACTGAATGGATTGGAATTTGTTATTCAACAATGATTCTCCGCTCATTACATTTCATGGGCATTTGTTAGTTTTATGTCGACCGTCGTTACATAACTAATATTTCGGTATAAAACTGACTAGTTACATTTTACCCAAAGTTACTAATTCGTTGTCAAACTAACAATTAAATGGTTTAACCAACACAAAAGAGGCAGGTTCTACTGATCATTTTAGCTTCATGGATATTTATCTGGGTACGGTCTTAACTATTATATGTTTTGATTTATTTTGCAAAATTTAGAGATATAATTTTTAATGAAAATGTAATTTTGAATATACAACTAAATCGATTTGCGTATTTTGAAAAATTAAAATGTTACAAATTACACCATTTAAATTTACAATTCCAACAACTTTCTCCCAAATTTCAAATAAAATTAATCAAAAAATAAAACTGTTAAACTACCTTTATCTTTATATTAATCTCTCTTCAATGTTAAATAGAACTGCTAGAGTACATTTATCTTTATCTTAATTGCTCTTCAATATTTCCAATAATCCTGCAACTACATTTTTCTTAGTAATCTATTATAGATAACAAACGAACAAAATTTGTATATTTGAAGGATTTTTTGAGTTAAATTTGGACATGGGCATAATTTGTTTGGCTGAAATTTATTACTATGCGGTTGTTTCTATTTCGGACAGTAGTTTTGTAATGCTGGTTTGTATATTAATTTCCCAACTAAACTGTAAAAAGTATATTATAACACATTGTTTTCGCATGGACTGTTTGCTTGAGCACTGTATTTTCATTTAAATTTATTCAATGAATAATTCCGGGCCTGATATTGGATGTATGTTAGTGAGTGCAGGGGTTGTGTTGCCTTAATAAAGACTTTCCTGGTTTTTCTGTTAATATTACTGAGTTTAATGTTTAATGGCCATATACTTTGCTATGAATTCACTGGAACAAAGTGTTCATTGGTATGGTGTTTTGCCATGCCTCTTGAATAATCTGTTTTTTTTCAATTCAGGTAAATAACTTAATACATGTCTGGCCTTTGCTAATAACAATAGCAGACGAAGATAGAATGATTTTTCAAGACACAAGTGAGGACGTCCTCCATTGACGTTGTATTGGCAGCTTTTATGTTGTTTAACTGCAGTTAAAAGATAGTGCAGGAATATACTTGATAAATGCAATTGTTCTCATTCAAGATTGGGGCAAGTTCTATGTTGTTTAACTGCAGTTATATATGAATTTTCCTTGATAAATTCAAAGGTGTTTATTCAAGATTGGGACTTCTACAATTGTTTTTTGACCTTCAGCCTGGGTTTTCCATTAGGTTTAGATATGGAGTGGTTGGGTATTCAAGTATTGAGTAGTGAAAACAGAGTAAGGATATATAAAGATGACTAATTAAATGTGGTCAAGATTCGAAATCTTAATATCACTGTAGTAGTTGTTTTATTATGATAGTCAATAAAAAAGTTGATAAAGCCATTCTATGCATGGAAATAGTTGAAAGTGAAATTTGGAATTTTTTCTTACGGGGTATGTATGATTACTTTAAATGATATACACACTAGGATACACAGGATGTGTTGGGCATACTTGTTGAAGAGTAAATTATAAGCTTTTGAAATTTTTCAGGCATGGATTGAAAATTATGGGGGTGTTCTAAAGCATGGTATTTTGTACACTAGATTTTTAGTTATTTTTTTTGGTTGTATTTGGGATCTTTAAAAATTTTCTATGAGCTATAGTTTTGAGGACTTAATATCTCTAAATTTCTCCAGTGGTCTTAATAATCTTGAGGATTTAATTTTGTGTAACAATTTGCATGTTGGAGTGAGTTTATAGTGAGTTACACAATTTTTCTTTATATGAATTGATCATTATATTGTTTTTCATTTATTTTGATATTTACAGAGTGGGAAAAGTTGAAAGAATTAACTTGTAGGGTCATTTTAATGGTGGGTCCCATTTTGGAGCCATATTATCGATCATTGTTTTTGGATTTTACTATGTCGAAAATTAATTTGAAAATATATTGGGTGGACGCTCCACCCATCGTCAATGACACATAAATCTTCATATAAGGTCCTCAACCCTTTTAGAAACTTTGGCTCTAAACTTCTAGAAAATCCTTGTTTCTTTGGGACAATCCTCTTCATAGAGGCTAAGAATATTTTGGAGTCATTTTGAAGTATCAAACAACATATTTTGGGGTAAATTTTTTTCCGTTTTAGTGTGGGATCTTGAGATGTATATATAGACTTAGAGACCATTTCGTATACAAAATTTATACCTCTAGCAAGTTGACCTATAGTGTTGACCACCATGGTACAAGAGCATGTCACTCAACCCCTATTACTTACTTAAACGACGCTATCCATGTGTAGAGTTTCAAAAAGACTCTAGAAGTTCCAAAATATAATTAAGGGTTGAGGGAGTTACATTAGGAGTAGTAGGCATTCTATTCTATGTTATTGAATTTCGTTCCATAGTTGAGCATAGCAACTAGGAGTGGGAAGTTTGATGGCATACGGGGTCAAGGTTCTGTAGTAGCTTTACATGTCAAGAGTCTCAATTATCACTCCATAGAGAGTACCTGTTTGTTTGTACTTGCATATTTTTGTATGAGAGAAAAGAGATAAGGGCAACCTCACCTTCTAACTAAGTTTTCTTCCATAAAGAGTTCTAATGTAAACTTGTGTATATTGTGGATTGTGTGTGTATATTCTTTCTATCTTGATTTCTAGCATTTTAGCTATTTCATTCCTAAAATAAGAAAATCAATTATTCAAGAATAAAAAATATAAAAAATTTAACATACATAGATTTGAGTGATTTTATGAAATGTATTATGACAAACTATTCCAATAGAATATCCACAATATTTTTCAATTCAATATTCCTCCAAATGTGATAGCATTTCCTACCTAATTTAAATCGCTTCCATAAACTTAAGCAATTGATAAAATTATTTTTGGCATATATTATTTTAAATTCATTAAAATTTCAGTATTATTTTTTAACTTATAAAAACTAAATACTTGTTAGGTGAATTTAATTAATCCAAAACATGCATTTTGGATTAACTACAATTTTGCATGAACTACAATTGGTAAGGTACAATAAAATCCATACATGCAAACTAGGTAAAGGCATATTCTAAATAAAATAGAGTATAAGGTTAAATTTATATGAGAAAGCAATAGTTATATCACACAAAAATATTTGCAAAAGTACAAGAATATATAAAATAGCAAGGGAGAATGTAAAATCAAGCCTTTTCTAGCACTACTCAGATTGATATCAAAACAGAATAAGCAGAAGCATATTGCTTCTTTGGAATTTAGATCTAAGTAATCTTTGCAAACAACGCTGAGATCACTTTGTCGAAACAAAAAGTAGTGATACAACGATAATGCAATTTCATAAACCAAAGAAGATAGATAAAACCAATTGTTCTGTATCACCAAGAAGCAATGCACACCAATGAATGATGCGTTGGAAAATAGAGGAGCATTGAAGTTGAACCAAAGGCTAACAATCTAGTGAAAACTTGTACTTCCACATAATATGTTTAAGTTTTTCCTCCTTTCCACGAACCAAGTACTTGTTATCTATGAATCAACTTTTGACTAACTAAACCTTTATTAACAAACTTGAAAAATAACTTGTTATCTATGAATCAACTTTTGACTAACTAAACCTTTATTAACAAACTTGAAAAATAATGAGGCATATAAAGGCTCAAATTTTAACATAGATTTTGAAGGTCCACAAACTATACAATCTTTCAATTCATATAATTTTAATGTCCATCAAATCCCATTTAAAATTTGAAGTTAGAGCTAAGTGCATAAAGATAAGCCCTCATGGCATCATAAAAATAAAGTGGCTTACCAAATGACCATACCTATCAACTACCACCCACATTTGGAAAAGTGCTTATGACATTTATAATAAATAAGATTTAATAAGAGTAAATAAAATTAAATATTGTTCATAAACCTTTTAACGTTAAGTTATCATAGTTCTTCTTATGTGAGGAAAATTGCTTTCAATAAGTTTACTTTATTTGAAGGTAGATTCATTAGTAGCAAATTATCTTCTAGTCTCTACTTTTGTCATCCTTTTGTATTATAAACATGCATTGTTGGGTAATAAAAAGACAAAATTTAGCTTTGAAAACATACATTTGTTTTAGTGACTAAGAATATTGTATTGCATAAAATCACTTCTTTTTGGTAGTGATTTACTTTTGCAAAGACCCTTCACCATTAGATCTAATGAACCAATACAATTAAATTCCTTTTAAGTTTTTCTTGAGGTAAGTGCATACATTTTTCCCCTAGTTTTGTTAAATACATCATGTTCATTATCCTTTCAGGAGCTAGTTCCATCCTCTTATCATTTTTGTTAGAAGGTGGAACAGTCTCTTTGTTTCCCCTCTCATACAAATGACTTCATTCAATTTGACTAATACGTTCTTGTACATAATGTATGCATGTTATCATGAAGAGACTTTCTAACATCAGAACAACAAAGTGGATGGGTTTAAGGAGTAAGTTTATGTTTTCTATTTGAAATGTTGAACTTAACCTTCTTAAGGTTAAATGGACCGTCACTATCTGACTTTTGCATTGTAGGTTTAAGTATGGTACTACACATTTTTAATATGATTTGTCTTTGCAAAGAGAATAAGGTTTATGAGACACAGTTCAAATGTTGTTAGGTTATCTTTAACTACTTTTTGTTAGAATAAGTTGAAGCAGATTTTAGCAACTTGGTTAAAGTAGATGATAACATACTTCCCGTAGACTACAACCTACTTCACAAAATTTAGTTAATTGGTGCAAATTACAACTTTAAATCACAACATTTTCAAGCCTTCATCTTTTTTGGAAGGCTCACTGCAGTTGTGCTCATGGATCATTTAATAGAATATGAACATTATTGAGGAATTAACAATGAAAGCAAGATTGTCAGTAGTCCTCCAACATGGAAAATATCTAAAGAGGATTTCCAACAATGAGATGACTCCAAACCCATGCATAGTTTTCTTTGATATTGGTATTTTAAGTTCCCAATAATCCAGAGGGATGACTCTTTAATAGTAAAATATAAAGATCCAAAACTTAAAGCGGTGATTAACATGAATAATGGTATATTAATCATGTTTAGAAGTAAAGTATTTGAAGAATTATACTTGAATCACTGCAAAGTACACAATACCAAGATTGATAAGCATAAATATTAGTAGTTTGATTTCAAAGATTGAGAAGCATTTGAAATCGATCCCTTTAATCCTATTAGAACAACAGATGCAACTGTATCGATAGATGTGGAGGGAAAACCACTGGTCTTCAATCACTATTTATCCATCCATCTCTCAAGCTCCGACCAAGAGCTTCTTCATCGAGGAAGCCCTTATAGTTGGACAAGAGCAAACCTATGTAACACCAGAAAAGATAATGATCAATGCAAAAGGCAAGTCTCTCTTCTGCACTTACATTGTTGGCAAGGGTGGATCAAGAAAAACTTTGCTTCGCAATGAGTCTTAAACAACCAAAAGGTGATGGACCTGAAACAAACAAGAAGGCAATGGCCATTTAGGTGTGTTTCCTTTCGTTTTCGGAAGCTTTTCTTTCCAAATTTTGTTTGGATGTGGTCATGTCTTGTTTGGATGCTATATATACTCTTAAATAAAGATGAAGTTTATCAAAAGATAGATAGAATTAATATTGCACATAATGAATTGATGAAGAGCTTTATTAAGATTTATTTCATCCTTCATAATAGCAAATGAATATGGTTTTTTTTAAATGCCTTGTCTAACAAGGCCACAATTTTGTTGGGACCACAAAATTGTCGGTGGAATCCAATGAGATTTTTTCAAGAAATCTATTTTTGGGAGTGTTTGAATCATTTTTTTGATGATGGAAATGGATTTAGCACCATCAAGAACCCCTAGAGCACCAAAAATCCTAAAGTTTGATAGATGTAACCCAAATTTCTAAAAAATTCGGCCATATTTTCTCAAAATCTTGACAAAATTTCCGTTGTTTTCAAAGCTAAAATGTGGCCTCCTTATACTATGGCTTTTTAAAATATGTAATTTTTTTTACTAGAAACATTTTACTATGCCTTCAAAAATTTGCCCAACATTTACAGTGAACCCTTCACCCTTTTTTTAACCTTCATATTGAGTTTTTCATGAAAATCATTTTACAAGAAACATCTTATAAACTTTCATATTGAAATTTTGATGAGTTTTAATATATATATATATATATATAATAAAGAAAATATTTTAACCTTCATATTAGAGTTTACTATAATTTTTTACCCAAATTATAATTTCATTTTTTAGTATTTTAATCAATGATAAATTAAAACTAATTGTCTTGTAAATATTACCATCGTTTCCTTTAAATCTCACACTCACCCATATTTATAAGCTAAAGAGTGCATTAACATTTTTTAAATATCTTTGAAAAAAATCAATATAGCATCACATATCAGAAACAGTCATAGTCACTTATGTAATCACCCCAATCTCCACTGTTCATTTACCCAACCTTGAGGGATAGGTACTTGAAAGTGATCCCAATCTTATTTTAGTTTACTCCCTCAGATCAAAGGATTGAGGTCTCTCATATACAGTAAAAGCAAATGTGTGTGGCCTTTACACCTATTCATTATACAGATTTGTTTTAAATGCAAACTGTCAGATATGCCAAAGTTCCGTTAACGGTATTCCAAAGTTCGGTATGCAATACTAATGCTCATAAAACCTTGCAGTAACTTTAAAGAAACCATAAACAACAAAACCATGAACTGGGATTTAAAATCTAATCTGTATAATGGATAGGGGTTGCCTTCACCATACAGGGATAATTCTACACACCAGGAATCAATTCTAAAGAGGAGCGAAGTCACTTACAGGACGTGCTTGCCAAACCAAAGCATGTGGGGGTGGGCCTTCCCAGGCGTGGAAAGATCAGACATCAAGAATCCATTTTAATATCAAAATATTTTAGTTTCCTCGGGATAAGCTTGTGGCCTAACAATCAATAAAGTAGTGGTTGTGACCGGTCATCAGAGTGAAGACTAGGAGAAGGGAAGTAAAGATAACGAAACACGGCTTAAGTTTCTGTTATTGGCATGTTGAAGAGGAGAATCGCAGAGCACAATACATTTGTGTGCCAAATATGGTCCTAGAAAACTGGATGGTGAGAGAACCCAAACAAAATTGGAGTTAGAGTGTTGTGTTTGCTTAAAAAATCTCTGATTGTGGGCATGGAGGATGACATTAACGTCGTTTCTGCATTTGCATGGATATTGCAATATGATTTGGCTTTTCATAGCAGTTGCCATTGTTGGGATGAGAGGAGTGGGGAAGAATCACGTGGTCGGAACTCTCCAAGAATGTTTCGACCAGTAGGTTTTACTAGGCAGTGAGGGTGTGGCTTTATGTCAAGATCAACTAGGTCTTCTGCTGGGCAATGCACCTCATATGTGCCAAATGCCGAATGCATCTCATATGTGCCCTACGGCTTCGCTCAATGAACCCTGCAACGATATAGAATTAAGAGTGGTGAGGGCTCATATCTGGGCTCTGAATCATAGGTGGAACTGCCAAAACCATTGCGGGAGGTGCGAAACACAGCAAAAGCCCACAAAGAGGATGCAACTGTTGTGCCTTACCAGCAGTTCGGCCAGGAAGAGACAGAGAAGACTTCTTTGATGGATGACATAAGTAATCTAGTGCTAATTATAAAGGCCTAAAAAGGATTTCAGATCGAAGACAGCTACGCTTGTCACATAACAAAATGTGCATTGAATGTTTTCAATACCCTTTAGGGTTTCAAGGAGAAACTTGTTCCAAGATTGTAAGTGTATGAAAAAATTTCCCAGTCCCTGGAGATAAGCAATGCCAATGCTGAAGTATTTGTGAATAGATATATTATTTGCCTATTGTGCAGAGGGTTTTGCATTTTATTATGCATATCTGTGATTGTACTCTGTATCTGATTAAATCTCACTTTATAAGTTTTATCTTTTCCTTAAGTTTCTGTAAAATTTTAATTAGATTCCTTATGTCTATAATATCCAAGAGTTTCTATTAGATTCTTTATGTCTATAATATCCAAGAGTTTGTGAAACAAGCGAATGGATTTAACACCATTAAAAATTTCTGGGTATTCAAAATTTTCAAGTTTGACAGCTATAATTTAAATTTACAAAAATCCCTGACAGATTTTATCAAAATATTTCTAAAATTTCCATGATTTTCAAGATAAAAAACAGTCTGATTAAACTACAACTCCCTCATTATTTTATCATTTCATTATAAGCTGTACCATTCCTTCTCATCTGTACGGTCCCTTGGTGACAATCATCTCTTAGTATTGAATCTTGGGCATGATTTAAACTCAGTGATCACAACATCTGGATCATATTCAACCTGCACAGTATTTTCATTCATACTTTAAACACATTTACACATCTATTTATTTAGACAATAGTATTCCTAGTTACAATCTGATTAATATCAATTACAAATTTGTTGACAACCATTCAATATCTTACTTATTCTGTGTACTCCATACTATCCTATTCTATATACTTCATACTGTCTCTGTAGTCGGTACTGTCTTCCTTCTTCGAGTTGATAATATTCACCATCATGGAGACCACACATTACTTATCGAGTGATTAGAGCCAAGCCTTGAGATAAGAAGAGAAACAAATTACAAAGTCTATTGCTGTAGGGAATGTTAGCAATCAAAAGGTTGATAATGGAGCAAGGAACGTCATGAAGAAGCTTATCAAAAGTGTTATATATAATGGATACATTCAGATATTGATTCAATGGTTAAACAAACACAAAAGGGGATAGAGTTGCTTACCATTCTTGCTTCATTGATATTCATCTCATCTTTATCTTTTAAAATTTCAAAGTTTTCAATATTCTTGCAATTACATCATTTTGTTAAAAAGTTTTCAATGTTCTTGCAACCACATTATATATTAAATTGGAAAAGAATAAAAATACAATTTATATATTTAAAGAATTTTTTATGACTAAAATTTAGGGATTGGCAACAGGTTTAATATATATTAAAATACAATTAGCTGGCTGATATTTATATTATCCTATTTTTTTATACCTTAGGCCAATGTTTTTGCAATTTTTTTATGTACAATGTAATTTTAAAAATTATATCAATGCACCCATTGATTAGCCATGGATTCTTTCATTCAGCACCGTATCTTCGCTTAAAAATGTAAACGAGTGATTTTATGGCTTATTTTGGCTGTGTCTGAGCCAGTGCATGGGTTATTTTGTCCTATTTGAGAGTTTTAAGGGATTTTCTTGGTTCATATTACATTAATTTTAGTGGTCAACGGCTACTTAGTTGGCTTTGAATTCACTCAGCGGCCAAATGGTTTGTTGTTTTGCCTTGCGTTTTGACTAAATTGGTTTGTTCAGTTCAAGTAAGTAAACTGTTTATCTCAAAACACAGTTTAATGATTAATGGCTTCTTAGTTGGGTGTGAGTTCATTTGAGCAATGGGCTTATTGGTCTATTATTTTTACGCACGTCTTGACTAAATTGATTTATTCAGTTTGTGTAAGTAAAACCGAACATCCCAAAATTTCGGGAAGAATGATAGCAAACTCGGGAATAATCTGGTCAACTTTAATTGATAAGAGAATGTTTGTAAAAGTGACCTGATCTTGTGAGTTAACTATGTCATACTCTGTATGGAGCATCTGTATATATGAAATTACTATGTGATTGATCCGGCATCTCTCTATAATGTAATATAGTGTAAAATAATGTACTCTGAGCTATATATAGCTTTTAAGGGGGACTCCCCCCATTAAAAAAAACTATGTCATGCTGTGTACTTTCTTCCGGCTTTTAATTAATTAAGAAGATTTCATAAATATCTGTGATTTGAGTTGCACATTGGTTATTTGGAGTTGGTTTCTAGGCAATTTCTGAAATTTTCCAGATTCCTATTTCTTTCATCCTTTTTGAGGGTATAATATGAAGTGTTAGTGATTAAAAATTCTACAATTGAGACAACTTTTTGTTCTGTTGTTTGCCAGAGTAACATTAGTATTTAACTAAAAATTGATTGATGTGGATTATTTATGTTTTAGATACTATTTTTCAAAGGGTCAATTACCAAGGTAAAGAGCATATTCCTTAAGTCTTATTATAATGGGTTAAAGATATCTTTGTAAAATTTAAAACTGAGTAGAGGAGCTGTGTCAACCATTAAATTGTACGAGAAAAGACATCATTTTTTATAATAATAATAGTAATTTAAAATTATACCATTTATAAGACAAGAAACTAACCTCCATATTTAACTAATAATATCTATAAAAATATATATACTCTATTTCCAAATCTAAATAATCACCTAAACTGAAATAATCACCCAAACTAAAAGAAAACAACTTCACACCATGTTCCTTTGAGCCCCATCTTGGAGCATATGCCAGTAGAATTATACATCCACCGCCATCTTGGAGCATATGCGTGTAGAATTATAATTTTGAGTATAGAAAAAGCTGGAGTTATACCTGTAAGGAAGAAGATAGGGCATACAGTTTGGCGGAACAACCGATAAAGTGAAGTAAAGGAACATGGCGTGAAGTTGTTTTCTTTTAGTTTGGGTGATTATTTAGATTTGGAAATAGAGTATATATATTTTTATAGATATTAGTAGTTAAATATGGAGGTTTGTTTCTTGTCTAGGGGTATAATTTTAAAATTTTATTATTATTATTATTAATAAAAGTGATGTTTTTTCTCTTATAATTTAGTGGTTTTTTTCTTATAATTTAGTGGTTGACACAACTCCTCTATTCATCTATTCAAGTGTCAAATATGGTCCTATGGGATATTGGTGTTTCAAGAGCTCATTAATAAGAGGAGAATGAAAATAATGCAGTTCCAGTTTATTTGGTTAAGGATTTTCGGAATGTGTTGTGCATTGAAGATGACATTGATGTCATTACAACATTTTGCATGGATATCAATTTACGGCTCGGCTTTCCAGAATAGTTGCCATGGTTGGGATGGAAGTAGTGGGGAAGAATCTCATCGTCTAAACGCTCTGGAAATGTTTCGACCATTTCATTGGGTTGGAAGAGTACCAGAAATTTGTGGGTGCCTCACGTTGTTGTTGCTACTAAAGTTTTTGCGCGGAGTAGGCTTGATCTTACAGACCTAAAAGGCCAATTCGTTGATTCCCACATTATTTAGCTTTAGTAGCGATCGAGGGCGTAGCTTTTTTTTTTTTCAGAGGAAAAAAACCAGTATAGATTTATATTAAGAAAATATAAAAGGTCTTCAGTACATAAGACAGATGAATGAGCTATAAGATAAAGCCCCCCACTATTTGCTGAATAACAATAGACAGATAGTCCAAATCAACCAGTGACTGAAACAGGAAAAACATAAGACAGATGAATGAGCTATAAGATAAAGCCCCCCACTATTTGCATAATAACAAAGACAGATAGTCCAAATCAACCAGTGACTGAACCAGGAAAAACCCATAAAACACATCTATATAGCCCGCTTGTCCAAGATTGCCACAGATTACAAAACTGGAAGAAACAGCCCACATAATGTAGAAGGATCCGACAACTTCTCCTTTTAACGGAGATCCAAAAAGACTAAAACCATCGATGCCAGAAAATAAGCAGCCGCAGAGTCATGTATCATGAACATTTGGCGAGAGGACATTTTGGTGAGAAGATTCATGGAAAGCCAGGATCTTCTGAAGAATAGCATGTAGGGGTTCCCTTGAACCTTGGAAGATATGTGCATTTCGCCAGATCCACATGAACCAACAGGATATAATAAACAGCGACCTCCAGGATGAGGATTGCCTACTCCACCATATAAAAGCATCCTGAACAGAAGAAAAAATCATGTAAGGAAAACCAAACTGTAAAGACAAATCATACCAGATATTGAGGGTCGAGGCGCATTGAAAGAACATATGCAGATTTGATTCCGCTTCGTTGAGGCACATGGGACACCTGCTCGGCCCCTGCCAATTTTTTCTCTGAAGAACCTCCCAAGTAAGATTTTTATTCCAATATAACAGCCAGGAAAAAATGATCATTTTGAGAGGACATGTAGCCTCCCAGAAGCGGGAAGGAAACAACGGATGAGGACTCCCTCCAATGACAGAGATCAAATCAGCGTAAATAAGCTTCACGCTTGCAGGCTGATTGGTTCTTTTTAGGCTCCAAACCAGAAGGTCTTTAGTGCCCAATCGCATGATTCCCAAGCTGCTGAGACTTGCTTTAACCGAATTCCATAGAGAGAACATCGAAGGAGGCAGATGCAAGTCCTCCCCTTCTTTCCAAACCGGGAAAGAACCAGACCATTCCTTTATCAACTTATCCCATGTAAAATATCCCAGCCTGTGAAGAAAGAGAACCAACGGTAGAGGAAAAGAGAATTTCCAGGCGCATGAAATTGAATCATAACCAATGAGCATACTAGAACCCGAGAAGAGATTCCAACTTAAATATTGCATGAATAAATGCTGAACTTTCTTGAGACTGCCAAATCGACGATCCACTCCTGATGCCAATGGACTCCCTCCTGTACCAGTGTTCAATGCACCTTCCTCTTAGATATTTTCCTTTTATAATCTTGCTCCACGGCCCATCACCGAAGATACCTCGATGGAGAGACTTACATAGGAGAGCATTTCCAAAGATGCGCAGGTTGAGAAGACCCCATCCTCCAGCATTTTTTGGTTTTGATATAGCCGCTAACTTAACAAGATGCATTTTGTTCTGAAATGAGCGTCCTCCCCAAAGAAAATTTGCGATCAGCCTGTTCATATGATTAATAGTACTTGAAGGGAGATAGAAGATATGTGCCCAATAGACTGAGAGTTGAGAAAGGACAGCCTGTACAAGAACGAATCTGCCGGCCAAAGAAAGAAGTTTAAACTCCCATCTTGAAATCCTTTTATAAAACCGATCCAAGAGCCATAACCAGTCCGATTTTGTGTTTCCTTTTGCCTTTAAGGAAAATCCCAAGTATTTAAATCCTTGCGATATAGAAACAGGAGCAATACTCATCAGATCAGCTATCCAAAGAACTATTTCCATATTTGAATCATTATGATACAAGGAGGATTTTCCCCTATTAATAAACAGACCAGTGGCTTTCTGAAAATTAACAAGAATATCATTTATGCACAACCATGAAGCCTTGCAAAGCATAGCCAAGATAAGGACATCATCCACGAAGAGATTATGAGAAAGGGAAACCTGCTTGCAAATCTTTACCGGGCGACATCGCTTCTCCACAACTGCTTTATTCAACTGCAAGCTAAGAGAGTTCATAACCAGAATAAAGAGTAATGGGGACAGGGGACAACCCTGTCGGAGACCTCTCTCCGCCTGAAAAAAAGGAGAGGGGTATCCATTTACAATCACTAAATATTTAACATTCTCAACACAGCTCATAACCCAGTTAACACTTGGGGACTTCAGTCCAATTTTTGCCAGCAGGATTCTTCAAAAACCCCAATCCACGCAATCATACGCTTTTTGCAAATCAATCTTGAGGATGGCCACGTCCATATTCTTAGACAGCATTGAGAATAGAGCTTCCTGTGTCATAGCGACCGCATCCAAGATAAATCGGCCCTTTAAGAAGGCATGCTGATCCCTCGAGATAAAGGAATTTAGTGTAGGTTTTAATCTTTCTGCGATGATTTTTGAGGATAATTTGAACAAAATGTTACAAAGCGAGATAGGCCTGAAGTCATGAAAGGATTCAGCCCTGTACTTTTTTGGAATCAGAGCAATAAAGGTTGAAGAGGTGGCAGAATGTATGCTTCCAGACATCCTAGAAGCGTCAACCATCCGTAACAAGTCCGTTTTAATAAGATCAAAGAAGTGGGAGAAAAATTCGATTGGCCACCCGTCCGGACCTGGACTTTTATCCTTTTTAAAGGACTTGATAGCGCTCAAGAGCTCTTCCTCAGATATTGGCTTTATAAACTCATCATTTGCAGCTTCATCGAACATTTCCGGAACCAACTCTATGCCCCACATAGCATCTTGAAAGAGAACCTCCCTTCTTTTAAATTGGTTTTGGAAAAATCTCACGGCCTCCATTGTGATCTCATTCTGTGATATGAGAATATTTCCCATTTCGTCTTTTATGCTCCAGATAGAGTTCCTTTCTCTCCTTGCATTAGCGAACTTATGGAAGAATCTCGTATTCCTGTCTCCTTCTTTGAGCCAAATGGCTCTGCTCTTGAGACGCCATGTTGCCTCCTCCTTTTGCAAGATCAATTGTTTCCTTTTCTCCAGATTCCTTATCATAATTTTTCGTTCTATAGTTTGACTGTTGGGATCAGCTGATTGTAAAAGGAATTCCAGCTCCCTTCGTGTATTTTCCAGCTCTTGTTTATCCAAACTCCTCTTTTGATTTTGCCATTCCTTCGTCACGGCCCGCAGACTATCCATCTTTACGCGGAAAGGCATATAAGGCGCCATTTCGGCTTCATGGATGGATTTCCATTTACAGGAGATTAATTCATTAAAAGATGGATCTGCTAAATGTATCCTATTGAATTTAAAAGGATAACCGAGCCTGATGACATTTTCGCGCCATTTTAGGAGAATGGGTCTGTGGTCTGAGGTGTGATCACTTCCAATTGATAAAACTGGCATTCCCATATTTCCAATAATGCTAACATGCATAATGACTCTATCAATTCTCTTAGCTATGTACGCCTGCCCGGTCCTACTGTTGTCCCATGATGGTCTCATTTTTTCCGGAGCAATGTCAACCAGATCCCTGTTTAGTAATTCTTTTCTGATTCTGTCGGCCATTGGATCAATTTTCCTGCAATTACCCCAACATTCGTCAGAGCCCAGAACTAAATTAAAATCGCCAGCCATCAGGAGAGAATTGATCTCAAGAATTTGGGATTCAAAAAGCCTTTCCCAGAAAGAAAGTCTATTTTTATATGGAGCGTAGACATTTAGCATGTTAAGAACAAAAGCTTGACCCCTGATAGATGCTGTTATTAAAATTCCTGCACTGCATTTATAAGCTATTGCCCTTATCCATGCTCGATCCCACATTACAACAAGACCACCACACTGACCATTAGCCTCAGTGGCAACCATATACCACTTCAGAAACATTCTCCTAAAATATGCAATCGACACATAGCTAGGATGCATGGTTTCTTGAATAAAAATAACCTTTGGATGTGCCCTGGAGAAAACATCTTTTAGCGCATTAAATTTTGGGGTTGCGCCTAAGCCCCTGATATTCATAGAAATAAGAAAGGTCATTTTGATGGGTCGCCAGCTATACATGCTCTAAGAGGCTGAAACTCAGATGAATCCAAAACAGAAACTTCCACTAATGATAAATTCCTCAGTCCATGCGATGTGACTACAGATCTTCCTCTAAAATGACGGGTGCCCCCTTTAGACTTCTTCCTCACCGTTATATTTTTTGCCGAATTTTGGCTGATGGTATGAATGGGCGAGCTGATTGGTTTATGAATGGTCAAAGGTTCAAGATCCAGAGATGTCCTTTAAAGAAGGAAATCAATGTCACTGTCAAGATTATTGACAGGGGATTCAGAGAGCGTATCATCCGGGGAGGGCATGAGACAGGGATCGTTTCTTTGAGATTGAATTGGCTTCTTTCCTTTTAAGTCGGCTGAATGAGCTTTGACCGGAGACGGAGTGGAGGAGGATATCTGTATAGGGAGAGAGCCAATAACAAAATCCCTCTGATTCATATCTGGGGGAGATGGAACAGGGATATCCTCACGGGGCTCCGGAATATGAGTGATTATAGGAGGCGAAGAAATAGCATCAGCTCGACCGGGTAGGTCTTGAAGGTAACAACAGAGGTCTGGCTGAGGTAGAAGATCATGGTCAGGGAGATTATGGTTCTTATTTGTAGCATGTAACTTTTGTTCCCTCTGTAGAGAAGACACCCGAACATCCAATGACTCCCGAGAAGGCTTAGATTCTGATTTCCTGTCTCGGTTGAAAGTTGATTTCTTGATTCTTCTAGAGAATCGATGACTGCAGTTTTTGATCAAGTGTCCCGTTTTATGACACCCGGAACACCTGAAAGGAATGCCCCAAAAGTCTAACCTTTGATGGATATTAGAGCTGCCCCAAGCTATCTCCAAATGATCGGGATATCCGCCTTTATACGGCTTCTCTATTAGGATCCAGGCAATTCGCTTGTCTTTCTCCCCTCTGCACCAGGGATCTACATACACAAACTTGCCAATCGAATTACCTATTTTAGAGAGGGTTTCCTCTGACCATAGTTCCAGCGGCAAGTTCGGAAGTTTCACCCATATCAGGCTGTTCGATGGGGTGTTCTTTAATGGGTCGAAGCCTATGTACCAGCGAGAAAGTGCCAGGAAACTTCTTCCGGAAACCCAGGGATTATTTAGAACCAGCTCTAAGTCAGATGCTTTTAAGAAATGGAATGAGTACCATTCCTTCATGAGCCGAGAGATAATGGGAGTATACCCTAGCAAGGGAGACCATTTGTCCGATAGCCATTTTCTCATGTCCGAATCATCCATTTCAGGGAATTGCCACTTCCCCACCAGAGCTAAATTCTTCAGGCTATCGATTCTTTCCGATAGGGTGGCACCGTCTACAGAAACAACTTTCGGGGGAGGGACTGTCTTAACAGGGTGCTTGGATTTGTTGAATAAAAGGGAGGGGCTTTTCTAAAAAAATTCTTTTTAGACTGGTGTGATTCATTACAGGTTGGATTAATTATCATTTCCTCCACCGTTGCTTGCCAGCCTGTAAGGGAAGAGTCTTTTTCCCGCGCCTCCTCAGCTTGGATGGCAGCCTGTACAAGTGCCCTCGTGGCTGATGAGTCAGACTCATCCACCATCTTAATGTATGATATGACACAACCAGACCAAAGACAGGCGCTTTGGGATCAACCACCACAGCACCAGTACGAGCGCAATCCTACCCGTAATCTTCTTAGCAGAATCCCCAAAAAGAGTAATGCCTAGAGAATAAGGAATTAAATGAGACCGATCAGGAAAGATCGAGTCCGTGGATCCGATCCTGACAAGAGTACGCAGTTAGATAGGAGTATTTATGAGCTTCAGCAAGAATGTGGGCTCAAATTGCAAGAGCAAGAAGACTCCAGAAGGGAAAATGGAGGCGGTTCAGCTGACACTCTAGGAAAAACATCTGTTGATAAGACAGAGCAGGACAAATACCATACCCATAGTCAATAAGGGTAGGTATACCAAATCTGGAGAAAGGTACCAGAACAAGGCTATGATAGACTGAGACTGAAATCTGTCCGAGAAATTTGAAATTTTCAGGTCATCGGATAGATAGAAGGGCTATAATCTAGACTGGTTTACCGGCATTCGATTTAAAACAGCTTTTGACACAGGAAAGAAATTGAAGCTCTATACAGAAGGATAATCTTGGCAATCAATACAACAGCAGATAAGCTGAAAAACACACCACCATTTCCCTATTCTAATGCGAAAATCAGTGCAGGGGCTGTAAAAAACTATGGAATTCTTTATCTTACTAAAAATTGACTTCAGCATTTCTAAATCAAGACCACTAATTGGCCTATATCAATTCCATATATTTGCTAAGCATTCAAAAACAGACCCTGAATACGCAAAACCAGATATCGTCTTCCTGAAACCTGTTTTACATTAAGCAAGAGAAGTGAAAGGTAAACTGACCTCACTGGAGCTTTTACCGGAGCAGCAGGAGAGAGCGTCCATAACCATTCCAGAGAAATCCTTGCATAGAATAAGAGAAACCCGAAGAAGAGCAACCCGATTTTTACAAAAGAAAAAGCCAGAGATGACAGATCTCAGAAGCTGTCCAGCTTTGAAACAGCCCAAGGCCAAAAGGCCCCGGATGTAAAAAACACGGGACGATAGTCTGAAGGAATATTTATGTGCTCAGGAAAGCAACGTAAACCCACCTAATCCCGCTCTAGGCGTCCGTGCATGAGACTATAGACTTGTAGGAGACTATAGATAGGTGTCTGAAGGCTGACACCCACCCAGAACACTAAAGCCAATCATCTGCAGGATTACCTGAAGGTGCATGCAGGAAAACTCCGTCAAGACGCAAGGTGGCGAAAGCTTGTGGAATGTCTTGCGGGCCAAATCAACCTCTCGCCAGGTGCCTAGCCAATACGAGTGTCCAAACGCCTGAAGGTGTCTGAAAGTGCATGCAGGGATGCCCCGTCAAGACGCAAGGTGGCGAAAGCTTGTGGAATGTCTTACGGCCAAATCAGACCATAAAAACTCCCGTCAGGTGCCTAGCCAAGACGAGTGTCCAAACGCCTGAAGGTGTCTGTGAACAGGTGTCTAATTCTCTCTGGAAAGACGCATGCTCTCCTACGCTCCAGCTCCCGGCTCCCTTCCTTCCCTTCCATCGAGGGCGTAGCTTTATGCCAATATCGATTTGGTATTCTGTTGGCCCATGCGATGTACAATTAAGTATTAATTTTTATTATTTTCATTTTGAAACAAGGTGTTAAAGAATGTTAAAAAAAAATGTGAGGGGAAAGAGTATGTATTTTTTTACTCTTTCAAGTGGAAACAGAAAACATTTCATTTTGAAACAAGGCTTTGGAAAAAGTTAAAAGAAATATGGGAGGAAAGAGTATGTGTTTTTTTGCTCTTCCCCAAAAGTGGAAACAAAAAAAGCATTTCATTTTAGAAAGTGAGAAATTCAAAGCCAGCAAGGAAAGTTTATGAAGTTATTCTGGCAGCTAGCGCTTGGGATAATTTATTCAACAAGAGTTTTGTTGAGAAGCTAGGAGCATTTATTGTGAGGTTTCACAGGAAAAGGGAATACAAAAAACAGATAAAGAAGCAATTTGTCCATAGACTATCTTTAATCTCTTAGATGTTAAAATAATTTTTTCCCCTTCTATTTACAGCATGCCTATCTCATGTGCAACCAAATGCTTCGCTTGATGAACCCTGCAACCACATAGAATTAAGGCTTCTGAGGGACAATATATGGGCAGTTGATCATCGATGGAGGTGCAAAAAGATAAAAAAACAAAAAACCAAAAGAAGATGGCATTGGTACCTTGCCAGTATTTAGGCCGGGAAGAAACAGAGAAGACCCTTAATGATCCCAAATGCCGCATCAGGGCATGAGTACTCTGTGTTCTGATTAGGATGAATTTTCTAATTAAAAACATTCCTTTCTTGTTTCGCAAATAATTAAAGCCAGGTCTTTTATGGTTGGCATAACTCTAGTTCTAATTATAAAGGGCCAGAAAGGATTTCTAATCTCAGACAGCTATGCTTGTTGCCGAACAAAATGTGCCTGGAAAAGTTTGAACACTTAGTGTTATTTGAAAAACTCATTATAAGAAAAGTTTGAACACTTAGTGTTATTTGGAAAACTCATTATAAGATTTTATATATTTGTTGGGAAAAAATCACTAGAAGAGGAATCAATGCCAGGTTTGAACTATTTCTATATGCACATATTATTATTTGCATACTGTATATAGGTATTTTATAATGCGTATTTGTTATTGCTATGTATATGTAATCAGTGAGATAAAATCTCACTCTTATACAGCCTTATCTTTTAAGCTCTATCACAGCATCTAAATAATATTGAATTTATACATCGTATTCATTCTTAGCCTAACACTTTTAGCAGTCATGATCATCATTACAGTTAAATAGGCAACAATATTCCTTCTTGCAATATAATAAGTACCAATAACCAATTTGTTTACAATTACGAGCTTTCAATATTGTACTTTTTATGTACAATCAGTACTGTATGTACCCTTTTAGAATCGATAACAAGCGCTATTGAAGATAATCAAGAATATCCTAAAATAGGTAGAGTTGG
Organism: Pinus tabuliformis; assembly: GCA_031772625.1. Taxonomy (NCBI): domain Eukaryota; kingdom Viridiplantae; phylum Streptophyta; class Pinopsida; order Pinales; family Pinaceae; genus Pinus; species Pinus tabuliformis. Next base: position 602,232,680 of record CM062818.1, read on the forward strand.
TTCACATAGCCTCAGGATAGGAATTAGTTTCTATTTCTTAGGATGTTGTTCTAACTTCCCTAAAACCATGTATTCTATTTAATGTGTAATGCTGATGAACAATGTAGAGCGTTTTGCAGAGCCATACTCTCCTAGTTCAGACTCTCTTTCGTAGAGCTAACCAATGGGTTTTATTTTCAGTAATACAAACATTGCCATTTTTATCATGGTATCAGAGTGTCAAGGCTGAGGAACCTGTACGCTGGATAGTGGGTGGTCCTTTGAACCGAAATCGTCGCAGGTTTTGAGTGGATAGCCGTGACGATACTACTACACTTCTTGCGCTTTTCATTTTTTCGATTGTCGCATTTTTCCAGTGTATAACTGTGACGGTTGCGACTAGTCTCAGAAAATTGGTGTATTTCTCCGACTACTCTTTAATATTGGGCATATATCTGCGACGATTGTGTAAATCAAAGAAATTTCAAAGGGAGCCAAGAACAAGGTTGTCGCTGTCAGAGAAGCTGAGTGGGGAAGCGAAGAATAAGGTTGTAGTTGACAACATGAGGTTGTCTGGAGGCTGAGAAGAAAGGCACGATGATCTGCGCATGTGTTGCGAGATCAAACAACAGTGATTTATCACTGTCACAGATCTAGGGTAAATTTAACATTTTTTACCTATCGAAATTTTTTTCTTATATCGCCAAGATGAATAACAATATATTTGAAGCATGCATGAACAAGCATAACAAGCTTGATGGTTTCAATTATGCAGATTGGAAGTTTAAGATGCAAACTCTGCTAGAAGTGCAGAGTGCTTGGAAGATTGTGAATTGGAATGAGCCGAGGCCCGTCGCTGGATCAACATCAGTCCTAGATTGGGAGAAATGAGAAAGCAGAGCAAGGACAATGTTAAAGATGTTAGTGAAAGATTGTATTATACCGCACATCAGAGAAGGTAAGTCAGCTAACGAGATTTAGGGAACTCTAAAGGAATTGTACGAGATCAGAAATTCAAATCGTCTTTTGTTTCTCAAGAGTAAGATCCTATCCATGAAGATGGAGGAGAATGAAACGATTGTTTCATTTGTAACAAGGATCAAGGATCTGAAAAATAAATTATTAGATATTGGTCATACAATGGACGATACAGATCTTGTGACCATTATAATGAATGGTGTCACTGATGATTATCAAATGTTCATCACTGGGATTAATGCCAAAGAAAAGATCCCGCGTTTTGAAGAGCTGACAGGTATATTGATGCAAGAAGAAGAGAGGAGATCGACTCTGAAGCCCCAGAGTGTCGATCTTGCATTGGTGGTGAGAAAGAACTTCTACAAAGGAAAAGGAGGTCCACAACAGCAAAACGGAGCAAGTTCACATAAACGGCCAAATCTGACCCAAGGTATGCACCCGAATAAAAACTACTTTGAAACTAAATGTTTTTACTGTGGAAAATTGGGTCATATTGCCAGGGAATGTAGGAAAAGGAAATATCATGAAGAACAACAGAAGCCAAAGAGACATGCAGGTCATCTTGCAAATGGTGATCAGGTGCAGAATTTGAGGTTGTTCATGGCAGATCACGATGAAAATGTTGATGTAGACATCTAGTATGTAGATTCAGGAGCATCAACACACATGACAGGGAACAAGCACTGGTTGGAGGATTTTAAAGAGATCAATGAAGGCGCACAGATTTACCTAGGAGATGACAGAAGTCATCAAATCAAAGGATGTGGGAAAGTTTCTGTCATTCTACTTGATGGTAATATTAAACAAATTTATACTGTAATGTTTGTGCTTGGCATAACAAAGAACTTGATTTTTGTATCAATGATTACAGATCAAGATTTCAAAGTTTAATTTTTAAAATCTAACTGTTACATTAAGGATCTGCTAGATGGTATGAAGACAATTTCTATAGGGATCCAAACAGGGGGACTGTACAAGCTGGATGTGAGACCTGCACTGGTTCGAGCATTGGCAGTAGCGAGCCTGACTAAAGAAGAGCTTTGGCACCAGAGTTACGGCCACATCAATTACAATGATTTGCTATTACTACAAAGGAAAGAAATGGTAAGATATCTTCCTATGCTAAAGCAAGTACATAATGATTGTGATGCTTATACTTTAGGAAAAATTCATAGAGAAGAATTCCCTGTTAGAGTAGAAAAAAACAGAGGGATATACTGGAGTTAGTCCACACAGACCTTTGTGGTCCCATGCAAACAAAATCATTAGGAGGTGCAGTGTATTTCCTACTATTTATTGATGATTGTGCGAAGTTTTCTTGGGTGTATTTCTTAAGCAAGAAGAGTCGTACATTTGAATACTTTAAGTAGTTTACAAATATGATTGAAAGACAAACAGGGAAACAAATAAAAATTCTCCGCTCTAATCAAGGGGGAGAATACAGGAAGATGAACTCATCAGATATTGTAAAGATCATGGAATTTTGCAGTAGTTTACAGTACCCCATACTCCACAGCAGAATGGAGTAACAGAAAGGAAAAACAGAACTCTGGTGGAATGTGCGAGAAGTATGTTGAAATGTAAGAATCTTTCAAATGGCTTTTGGGCTGAAGCAGTGAGTACTGCGGTTCATTTAAAAAATAGGAGTCCTACAAGAAGTCTTGAGTTTAAAACTCCTTTTGAAGCTTTGTATGGATATAAGCCTGCAGTAAAGGACTTAAGAATATTTGGATGTAAAGCATTTGCCCACATACCCAAGGAAGATAGAAAGAAATTAGACTCAAAAGCTATCAGACGCACTTTTATAGGGTATTGTTCATCATATAAATCATACATATTATTTAATCCCTCTACTCACAAGATCTTTGTTAGTAAAGATGTTAAATTCCATGAGCAGGATGGTGAAGAAACTGACGAGCAATATGATGGATGGGACATTCTGTACTTTGAAGAAGAAGATGCACAGAACAATCAGGGTCAACAGCAAACAAAGGCAAAGGATGAACAACAACAACAACAACAACAGTAGTAGCAGCAGCAACAACAACAACAAAAGTAGCAACAACAACAACAACAGCAACAACAATAGCAATAGCAACAGCAGCAGTAGCAGCGGGAAGAAATAAGGTTTGAAACCACCACCCCACCACTCAAGAGATCAGGTAGAAAAGCTCAAATGCCTACAAGATATAGGGAAAATGCTTTTATAACTAGTATGATGAATGTTGTTGAACCATCTTGTTATAAAGAAGAAAATGAAAGTAATGAATCGAGAATAGCCATGGAATAGGAAAATGATTCAATAATCAGAAATAACACTTGGGAATTGGTAGAACTCCCTAAAGGAAAACAGGTCATAGGTTGCAAATGGTTATATAAACCGAAAATTAATGCAGATGGAACTATAGAAAAACTGAAAGCTAGGTTAGTTGCAAAGGGGTACACACAAAAAGAAGGGATAAATTATGAGGAAACCTTCACCCTTGTAGCTAAATTGAACACCATCAGAATGTTAATTGCTTTAGCTACTAAGAAACATTGGATGTTGCACCAACTAGATGTAAAGTCTGCATTTCTGAATGGGGAACTGAAAGAAGAGGTTTATTTCAAGCAACCGGAAGGGTTTGTCCATTTAGTCTGTAGGTTGAAGAAAGCACTCTATGGACTAAAACAAGCTCCCAGGTCATGGTATGAGAAAATTGATTCATTTTTTCTACAAGCTGGCTACAATAGAAGCAAGAATGACCCTAATCTTTACACCATGAAATATGAACAAGGGTGTGTAGTGCTGATTTCATTATATGTAGATGATTTGACAATTACAGGTGATGTTATATGTCTAATTGATGAAATCAAGCAGTAGATGTCATAGATGTTTGAGATGAAGCATCTCGGTGAACTCAGATATTGTTTAGGTCTCGAGATCTGGAGAGATTCAGGTCAAACATTTCTGTCTCAAGCAAAGTATGTCAAAGGCCTATTAGAAAAGTTTAGAATGGATCAGTGTAAGCCGACATCGGTACCATTGCAGCAGAACATCAAATTGCAGTGCGAGGATGGCTCAAAAGCGGTTGATGAAACACTTTACAGACAACTGGTTGGGAGTCTGATCTACCTAACCACCACTAGACTTGATTTGGCTTATGCAGTCAGCATGTTAAGCCAATTTATGTCTAAGCCACTTGAAAGCCATTGGAATGCAGCGAAGAATGTTTTGAGGTATCTACAAGGTACTGTAGATTATGGAATTATTTACACTGACTCTTCTAATGTTAGACTGGCAGCATTTGCAAATTCAGATTGGGCAGGAAATGTAGATGATTGCAAATCTATAACAGGTTATGCATTCAGTCTTGGATCCGGGGTGATCACTTGGAGCAGCAAGAAATAGAACACAGTGTCCTTATCCTCAGCAGAAATAGAGTATCAAGCCATGTGTATAGCAACATGCAAGGCGGTTTGGTTGCAGAGACTTCTCCAGGATGTTGGGAAATAACAGAAAATCGCAACAACATTCAAATGCGACAATCAAAGTTCAATCAAGCTGGCCAACAATCCAGTGATTTACAAAAACATGAAAATATTGATACTCAATTCCATTTTGTAAGGGAGAAAGTGCAATCTAAAGAAATTCATCTGGAATATTGTAATACATGTGATAATGTTGCAGACATTTTCACTAAGCGCCTTGGAAAAGTAAAATTTCAAATTTTTAGGGAGATGTTAGGCATATATGTGAACCCATTCTCCATTAAGGGGGAGTGTTGAAGATAATGGAGAATATCTTAGAATAAGTAGAATTGGTTCAGATAGCCTCAGGATAGGAATTATTTTCTATTTCTTAGGATGTTGTTCTAACTTCCCTATATTATATTTAATATGTAATGTTGATGAACAATGTAGAGCGTTCTACAGAGCCATACTCTCCTGGTTCAAACTCTCTTTCGTAAAGCTTACCAGTGGGTTTTATTTTCAGTAATACAAACATTGCCATTTTTATCAAAAGCATGAAGACTAGACATCTAGTAATTAGAGTCCAGCCTCAAAATAAGAAGAATTAAGAATGTGAAGTCTACCTAAAAAGTTTTTGGTACAAAGTGTTCATAGCTTACATTGAAAATTAGCAATAAAAAAGATGATACTAATGCAAAAGGGAGTGTACCAATAACAATATAAATTTTATCAAAGTCATATTCAATATATGCAGATAATGATTCAATGGTTTAACCAACACAAAAGGGGTGAGTTCTACTGATCATTTTCGCTTCATCGATATGTATCTAGGCACGGCTATAACTATAATATGTTTTGGTTTATTTTGTAAAAAATATAAATATAATTTTTTAATGAAATTTTAATTTTGAATACATAAATAAATTAGTTTAAATATTTTGAAAAAATTAGATGTATAAATTACACCACTCAAACTTACTATTTTAACGACTTTTTATAAAATTTCAAATAAATTTAACCATAAAATAATACTGCTACATTACATTTATCTTTATCTTAATTGCTCTTCAATGATTTTTAAAGTAATCTATTAGGGATAACAAACCAACAAAATTGATATAATTAAACGATTTAAAGTAATCTATTATGGATAACAAACCAACAAAATTGATGAGGAATCCGCCGGGAAGCCGAGCTACCAAGATGCTGAGATCCCGTGACCCCCAATCCGGTGCCTTGAAGGCCTAATCAACCAATCTGTGTTGTCCACAATGAGAACGAATCCTAGATGAATCCATGTTGGTCTGAATGGTGGCCACATTCCACTCTTTCCGCCCTCCTCCGGTATTGACTCATACTTTTGTTTTTTGTCTCATGCACCTGCCATTTTTCTTCGAATCCTTTTCGGTCTTCTTATGCACTGATAGGGCCCTTGTGTAGGCCAATCATTTACATGGAGGGGGTGCACTCTCACTAGACACGTTTTAACCATATTGACACTTTACATCTTGCCAACCTTCTGCGTCCTTCGGCTGACACCTTGCATTCTACATGCTAGATTATTGTTTTGCCTTCACCATCATCATTCACTATAAGGAGGGGCAGCTTACTGTTTTTACAAGTTTTTTTCTCCTTTCCTTTTCACCCTGCGCGCCCTTGTGTAGGGCTGGGATCTTTTAGATTTTCTGGTTTCGGTCGTCTTTCACATCTCATCTACTGTTAGTTTTCTCCTTCTTCCTACATTTCCTGGCTTTTCTGGGCTCTGGGGGGGTTTTTAGGATCGAAGCGCTCTTAGACCAGATGGCTTTACTTCTCAGCGGCCTTCTGTTTTTCACATGGATACATCTTTATACAAGTCAGTTTATCAGTTATTTGTTTCGTATATATTCATAGGCGGATTTTGAGGAACTGATGTGTATTGTCATTTTTCCTGTCTTCCTCATTGCGCCTATTATCATTTCCTCGGATTTTTACTGTGTATAGTTATCTGTTAATGGAAATTCTATATGGTTTGAGGAATCTATGTCATAGTTTTGCATGGTATCTAAATTTCTATATCATATCAAAGCCGTGTGTAGACTTTAGCCTCAAGATCGGCCACTGGTGGTGCAAATGTAGTTATTGTTTCTGTTTTTGCATTATTCTACCTTGTTTCTCTTAAGACTTGACATTCCATCTATCCTTGCATACCGGTTCCATGGATTTTCATTGTAGACTTAGTTTTTCTGGTAGGGCCTTGCTTAGCGTGGATTGAATCCTCTGGTTTTTCCGAGAGTTTGGCCGGATTCTTTTTGAGTCTCGATCAGATTTTCAGATCTCTCGGATTCGGGGGGGCTATTGTACCTAAGGGGTACTTGTGAATTACTCGTTTCACCTACTTCTCGTCGTCACCGTCTTTCTGGATTTAACTCCATATCTCCATTTTCGTTAGTCTTTATATTATGATCTATCCTCGATCTTTTCGAGAGTTTCTCACTCGTGCGGATTGATGTACGATAATCCTTCCCTGCCTCCAGGTCAATACAACTATTTCTGGAATTTGAATTTTGTCAGTCAGTCACATCCTATTGATTGTCTTGTTATTCCCTAGGCCTTTATTGGATCTTTCCTCCTTCGAGTCTTGGATATGGTTTTATCCCGAATGTAATTTCTTTAATTAAGGTGTAGGCTGTTGGTCAGATTTCCAAATATTGTGTCAGGAGTTGTCTATCTCAAGGTGTCTCTATCGACTGACACTCAATGTGAATATCTTTGTTCCTATCTTTCGTCTTGTCGCCATTTAATGTGGTATTCTCTCCATACATCCGGTTGACATGGAGATCTTCCCAGTCGAATCTGACACGTCAGAAATGGTGAGGGTTGCCATGGAGGCAGAGGCTCTCCACTATGGCACTATCAAACAAACATGCTGGCAATCCTCTATGGCGAAACATCTGATTCCTATGCCTCATCAACAGAATCTCGGGGTTGATGAACATGTTCGTCCGTGGAACAAACATAATCATCATCCTGCCAAGATTATTCCTCCTTTGTCTGCTATTTTCTTGGACAGTGCCTCGTTGGTGGATCACATTGTTAGTCTACAATCCCGAGCCCTGATAGGCAAGTGGCACTTTCCTGATATGGAAGATTCCCATATGAGGCACTGGCTTGGTGCCAAATGGCGCTCCTTGATTAGATACTCTCCTACTATTGTCCGGTTGAAGAAATATTGGTACAATTTTCACTTCTTGAAAATAAAAGATCTAGACACCGTATGGGCTCTCCCTTGGGTTCACGGGAAAAGCTTTCTCACCCTTCACAAATGGTATATCAGTTTCAACCCATTGTGGAATACCCCAAAAAATAATCTGATTTGGTTCAAGCTGTCTGCCCTCCATATTGAACTATGGACAAAGGATTCTCTTTCTCTCATTGGAAACGCAATTGGGAAATTTGTGTATGTTGATCCCAAGTGTTTAGGTGCCAAGGATAAGCGGGTGGCTTGGATCCTGATTGAGAAAGAGTACAGAGGCGGATTTCCCAACCACATTGATCTTGTTTGGGGTGAGTTATAAATTCACCAAAAACTTGATTATTGGGGTGTCCACTTCCGGTGTTCCTTCTGTCACAAGACTGGTCATTTGAAAGGGAAATTCCCTTATCACCCATCCGGGAAGGTAACTAAAAAGAAATTTCATGTTAAACAACACTCTCGCACCATGGATAAGGCTTTCTACAAAGGGGAGGGGGGAAGAAATATTTTAAAAGGTCATGTTCTAATGTTGATATTCCATCCCCAATTCTGTCAAATAGTTATTCCATTTCGTGAGATCCATCATGTGGTGCTTCCCATCGACTCTCCTTTACCCCTAAACATCCGAAGGCTGCCCCCATTTCCTTTCTGAGATCTTTGTCCATGGATAATTTAGTCCTTGCGGGTGCTCAAGATCTGCTCTCTCATCCTCACCCCCTGGAACCATCTCCGGGGGTGCCCATTAAATCTCCTATGCCTGTTCCTCAACCAAATTCTATCCCCAATCCGACCCCAAACATTACTCTCATTCCATCCGCATCTTCATCTCCTGTCTATGTTGGGGGTGACCATTAAATCTCCTATGCCTGTTCCTCAACCAAATTCTATCCCCAATCCGACCCCAAACATTACTCTCATTCCATCCTCATCTTCATCTCCTGTCTATGTTGGTCCTGTCTCAAGGGATAAAACTCTCTCATCGATTTATGATCAGGCTTCTACTCAAAATGACTCGACTACCTCAAAAGTCAAAGCACCTCTAATTTCAGTCACTCCCCCTAACTCGCCTATTACATCCCCTACAAATTCTATTGGCAGTGATTTTGACATGTTAATGCGAAGAGAAACTCTCCACCTCCATCCTCTGACCATTCATAAGCCTAGAAAGTCTACCTCCCCTGTCATTAGTCCCACTAAAGCGAAGAATATCACGATTAGGGGTAAACAAAACAGAGGGTAGTAGGCATTTCAGAGGAAGGAGGGGTGTATCCAAAATCGACCTACAGGAATCATCCCTTGTAGACATTCCAATTTCTAATTTGGCAGAATGCGGGCCTCTTAGAGCAAGTATGCCTGGGGAGGGTTCCACATGATGAAAATACTCTCTATGAATATAAGGGGTCTAGATACGGACCCGAAGTTTTCGGCATTTAAAGATTTTTTTCTTTCTTCCGCCTCAAAAATCATCCTAATACAAGAAACTATGCATAATCATCTGGATACCATTGCTTATTTCAGATGCATGCTCCCATCATCGCATATCTTTGCGACAGAGGCTTCCGGGCTATCTAGGGGGTTGGCTATTCTATGGGATCCTGGATGGATTTCAACCATAACCTTTCGTTGTCTAGAAGGTATCCTAATTCTTGCTAAATTTCGCGGTATGGCTGCCCCAGTTCATATTTTGAACGTTTATGCCCCTTATAAGGACCATTTTACATATTGGAATTGTTTCCTTGCCTCAGAAATCATGGAGATAGACTCCCTCCTAATTGTTGGGGATATAAATTGTTCATTAAGCTCTGACGAAGTGTGGGGAAAGGGCAGGAAAATTGACCCTATGGGAGGATCCATCAGGGAGGCTCTCCTTCAATACAATTTTGTTGATATTTGCCCATCTATACTAGTTCCTACATGGGACAATGAAAGGACAGGGGATGCATACATTGCAAAAAGATTAGATCAATTCATTATACATGAAAGGCTAATGGAGAGACTTGGTTTTCCCACTTCCAGTATTCTTCCTGTTTTTATTTCTGACCACAGGCCTATGTCCTTGCAACGGACGGTCTAGTATCACAGAAAGGATTATCCTTTCAAGTTTAATAGGATATGGCTAGAGGATGATGACTTCAACAAAATTGTTCAGGAAACTTGGCAATCTTATGATCCTCAGGTTGCGTATTCTCAGTCTAAATCATTGATTTGCCGCATGGCCCGGCTTCGGAAAAAATTAAAAGAGTGGCAAGCTCACAAGAAATGCTCTTACAAACTAGAACTACTTAAGATAAATAAGGAACTTGGATGCATTGCCAGAAGTATGTCTGATCACATTTTATCATGGGAGGTGCGCTCTCGGATATGGGGGTCAGAAAAAAAGAAACAGAAACTCCTATCCATTGAAGAGGTGACTTGGAGACTAAAAGGTAGAGCCATTTGGTTAAAGAAGGGTGACAAGAATACTAAATTATTCCACCATTTTACTAATAAAAAATGGGAATCAAATTCTATATGGGAAATCAAGAATGAAGAGGAATGGCTATTACACTCACAAGATGAGATCTCTAAAGAAGCTGTAAAATTATTTCAGAATGCATATAGAAGGGATAGGCACATTGGGATGAATGATATTATATGGGGTATTGAACCTGTTATAGACATTTTTGGGCACTGCAACCCCAAGCATAAAATGTCCATAAACCAAGGGCTCCTAAGTCCCTAAAAGTGTTGTTCTAACCCCTAAAGGAACAAGGTCAACTGATTACAGCTTCTCCCAGAAGTTCTCCATGAAAAACTACTCAGAACTGGTCAAAATAGGATCATTTCACCTGCTCCATAGGCAAAGTGCGTTGCATCTCACCTAAGTACACTCTGTGGGTGCGTTGCATTTCAAAAAGCCCTTCTATGGGGTGCGATGGGCGAGAAGTGACAAATGGCAGTGTCAATCCGCGAGGTGGAGAGGCATGGAATCTTCCAAAAACTTCTCCTGTGACACTTTCCTCTCTGAATTCGACCAAGGATGAGTAAGAGATCATCAATCTCCAAGTGGAAGCAAGAACTATCAGAGGGAAGACACTAATCAAATCACAAGCTGACTCATCTCCCTTACAGATATCTATATATGGATCCCTCATCCCAGAGATCCAGAGGCTGGAATTTTGCATTCTGTAAGGAATTGTTGTTGGTTTCTCAAGGCAACATCATAGTGTTGGGTGATCTAAGCTTTGCATGAGGTGAAGAAGGGCTTACTTGCTAAGAGGATGATGTTGGGTCAGAACAACTGGTTGTAACTCTCTTGGCTCTTTCTTGATTATCAATAAAGCTATTCAAGTTTTCCCCCATACTCTTCTGTCATTTATGTTTCATGCATTTGTATGGTCAATTTATATTTGGTCCTAGATTGTTTATGATTATAGATCCATGTTCTTGTATAGTGTTATGCTACTTTGATTCTACAGGTACTCTGTGAAGCTGGGCGTACAAGGAAGCAAGTAGCAAAGGACTATCAGAAGAGAGAGGAATCGAACTAGGAGTCAAGCGCAAGACAGAGGTTGGTCTCCTTTGTTCTTCTCTCATCTATCTTTCATAAAGGAAAAACAAAAGTAGCTTTACTTTGTTTGTTTCTAAGGTAGCTACCACACCTTAGTGGGATTAGCAGTTCTGCATAGACACTTTTCCCTGTAAAAAAATGGCGACTCCGCTGGGGAGTGACTAGGTTGTTTGTTTATCTACCTTGTTGTTTATTTTATAAACTTACAGATGGAGCCTGAAGTCGAGCCAGGTAGCTTTCGAACTGCATTTGCTATGCAAATGCAAAGTAGATAAATGCCGCTTCAGTCAATCTCCGGGTTTTGTTTATGAATTAAACAACTGATTTACAAACTCTCTAATTCCCCTTTGTGGTGGCTCTAGTAACCTCCTTAGATCTACCCATGTTGTTGATTTACTGATTACCACTTGCTCGGCCAAAATCCCTGAAATGAACTGCAAACTGTGACCCGGAACCCAAGCAAAGTCTCATCCCTAGTCCAGCGCACTGTCTGTTCTATGAATCTCAAATTCAGCGCACTTCCCGAGTGTAGAAGGTGCGTTGCATTTCAGTTTCACTGTGTTACAGGTGCGCTGAACAGACAAGGCCTTGTTCATAAATTTTGGTTTCTGAGTTCATTCTTTTTAGTTCTATTCATGAATTTTGCTGCCTGTAGTCAGTATACCTCTGTTTGAAACCCCTTTCCTTGCTGTTATTCCACCTCCATTGTGCAAAGAACTGTAAATGCTTTTGTGTATTTTTTGAGTCATTTTCAGTTCTCCGTTGCAAAAAAGTAACGTAATTGTACTGTCGTTTCTTGATTTGAAAGTGTCGCAAGTGTCGTTTTCAGTCATAAAAGAGAGTATGATTGCTCTTGATAGTCGATTACCCTGTTATTATTGTATTTGATCTGAATTAGTAGTTTTCCTAGTGTCGAAAGCAAGTTTTCATTTCCAAATTGCAAAGTGTTGTCATTATCTTCATTTTTTATTTTGAAAAGAAACTTGTTAGTAATTGTCGCTTGAAAAGTAATTCAGATTTGCGCATTAGCTTTCTTTTTATCATTCACATATTAAGAAAGCTGAAAACAAATACATGCATGTGCATTTGCATTTAGACTGTTTGATTGGTTTGATTTAGGACAGTGCATATAGTGTGTGCTCTTTGCTCTTTGTTGAAAGAATTCTGTCTTTCTTTCCTTAGTAGCTAGGATTTTCATTGCACAAAGAAGATAAAAGATTGTTTATCATCTTAGATTGCATTTTAAGAATTGTATATATACATCACGCGGTGAACCTGAAAGGCAAATTTCTTAAGCAATATCAACTATAAAATAAATTTAATGAATCTAAAAACACTTTGGAACCTAACGCACAACATCTAGAAGTCTAGGCTAGAGACATATTCCGGCGTCGTAAAGCTTGGTAACTGTTGTTCTCACTGTTGGGTGGGTGATTCCTCCACTTTGAGATGATAAGTGCCAGTACGGACTTGTGCTCCCACGTACCATCGAGTATATTTTGGGAGACCACAATAGGCTTAATCCTTTATCCATAGGAAGCCGTGTCTGCCGCCCTATCGATCGCAATGCACTGAACACAACATTCGGGAAGATTGATTGCCGTAGCGTAAAAAGTATTCTGCAGTTTTGCGATTGGTTTAGTAATCCCTCTACCTATATTTCTAGAGCAGTCCCTTTCGTTCCTTTTCAGACTCCTTAACAGAAAAGGTCCATCTGAGCACTTGTCACTTCAGGCTCATTAAAAATCGAAGGCGACTAGAGTCATCTTTTGTTTTTTCTCGACTCTTTAAAATTGAAAAAACAAGTTGTGTCAAAGCGTCTAAAATTTATTTTAAATGGAATAATCATCACCTTTCCCACGTTGGTCTTAGGTTGAAAGAATGGAGTCCACCAACCAAGGAATTCCCCTTGGAGGAAATCCTAGTCCCTTCTCCTCTTGGGGAGATGTTGGTGCACCCCACATGGCCACATTGTCACTTCCAGGATTGACAATCAGCTTGCCCGTATGGCTCTTCTCAACCTCTGTCGTTCAGAACACCACAATTCCTGAACAATCGAATCAGCAACTAGACGAATCCAGAGTTACCCCCTAACCCTCTACTTCCTCCAATTCTTCCTCTCCTCCTTCCTCTTCGCTTGATGGGGCTGGTAAAGCCAAAAATCAAGTATCTGAGAAGAAGAAGGAAAAGAAGAAGAAAGAGAAGAAGAAGAAGGAGCCAAAAGCGAAAGGGGGCAACCAAGCGTCATCTAGCAAAAATCCACACACTGCACCGACCAGGCCTAAATCGCCATGTGTCATTTGCAAAGGAGACCACTATCATAGAGATTGTCCTTGCATCCATCGGATCTTAAGGGACTGGTCTCCTCGTTTGCACAACCCGGTGTCGTCAACCTCTGATGGTCATGTTGAAAACACACCATCGACTAGTGAAAGTGAAGCCCCAGGACAAAAAGGAAAATATAGATTTCCTTGTAAATTGTGCGAAGGCGATCATGCCGTCCACCGTTGTCCCTTCTTAGACGAGGCTAAAAGAGTTTTGGACGATCGTCCGGTTTCACCGTTACGACTTCCTCTTGGATATAAAAAAACTCTTGCTGAGTCCATCACTAGTTGAAAATCCGGCTGACCCACCCAGGTGGTCGCCCGAAGCATCTATCATTGAAGACGAACCATCTGATCCCATACCAGACGAAAGTCAAAAGGTCAAGATGGCAGTTGACCCGGTCTTGCCTTCAGAGGTTCCATCTTCAGATGATACAGTCACCGAAGAGAACAAGGATGACGCCGTCCAAATTCTTTTCGTAAGCACAAACTCCGATGAACATGGGGGCAATTTACCCATTCCTTTACCGTAGGAAGGAAGTTCGTCAGAGTCATACCCGGCCGTCTATTCGGTCCCACCTCCAAGCAACCTAGTTGTTTCCTTCGACTGGAATCAGCTAGGCAGACCCGGTTTACCGGCTAGTGTACCATTCCGAATCATTGCTCAAATATATAGAATGGTCATGGTCGGTACCATCATAGATGAAGGAGCTTCTGTGAGTATCCTTTCCTCGACTGCTTGGAAAGCACTTGGTTCGCCATCGCTTTTGCCTGAGATGAGAAATCTAACAGGCTTTGACAAAGGAACTAGTCGACCGTTAGGGATCCTTCCCGATGTGCCCATAACATTGAGAAGTAAAACCGTTCAAATGAACGTAACGGTAGTCCAAGGACCCCTGGATTATAATCTACTCCTTGGACGAGACTATATTTATTGCATGGAGGCTATTGTCTCCTCACTCTTTAGAGTAATGTGTTTTCTGCACAAAGGAAGAGTGGTCAAGCTCTTAGACCAGCTTTCGTTTCTCGGTCCACACATAGCAAATAGTCATATACCAACCTTGAATGGTCTTTTCACGTAAGGAATGTCTCATCAACCCCCAATCCATCCGCCCGATGAGCGTGAGTGATTCGGGGGCGTGACTGAAACCCAGGGAGCATGCACCCTGGTCTGCTTCGGCAGGAAAACTTCGGGTATAGGGTAGGTTTCCGCGAGAGATATATGACTAGTCTGTACTCCCGTCCGTGATTGGAAAACGGGGTTAGACAGGAATAAGATTCCCTCGTCAAAGTTATGTGAGTGGATTGTCTCACCTTTGTCAATTTCAGTAGACATCGCCGAAGAGGTGTTTTGTTTGCGGTGTGAATAGAACAATCTTTGGTAACCTGAAAGAGGTAGACCTTTCCTGATAAAACAAATGTTTTGTCGGTAGAATAAAAGATGACCTTGAAGCTTTATTTTATACCTGGGGGCATGCAAACCTTTTGGAGTGCAAGCGAAGAGCGACCATTTATTTTTTAAATTTGTAGGTCCTCTAACCCTTTAAACTCGTAGGATTGGTCGTTTCCTAACTTGCATAAAAAAAGGATGTGGGCACAACTCTAAAAATTGTCGTTTTCATATATGAGACATTCTTGTTATACAACTGGATTAATTGAGCAGTTTTAGCACATAGTTCAAGCTCGTTAAAAAATTAACATAAGTCATGAGCAAATGTTTCCCCTAGTGTTTAAGCTCAATAAAAAAAATGAACCGATTTCCGGTAAATAACCATTGTGAATGTAGTAATTCAGCCTTTAAAACCTTGGTCGTGTTTTCACCATCACCTCCAGTCTGTATTGGCCGCTCATTCACCTCCATTTGATTGTTTACCCCTTTTGAGGAACAGCTGCGAAGAGTGATCCTATTAGCCATCCTTGTAACACTGCCGTGATTGGAAAATTCCAAACGTTACCTGGAATCAGCTGCTACCCAAATTTATCACTCGTTCCTCAAAAAACGATTCTCCTTTAAGCTCTTTTCAACTGACTCGTAAATATGAAAAGATTGCCGAGCCATTGGCCTCTCCAGCTCGTTAAAGGGACCGAAAGTGCTATCCCTCCTTTAGATTTTAATCTTTTTGGACCTGAGGGATTATTACACAAAAAGATCGAGTGCTTGTTTTGTTCGGCTCGTTAAAAGTATCGAAAATTCATCCCTTCTGTATTGTTTTATACATTTTCGGACTTAAGGGATTAGATGACGAAAAAGGATTTTTGGAGTTTCCTTTATGTTCCTTTTCAGACTCTCTAAAAATGAAAAGGACCGAGTTATCTTCGTCGTTAAACTCGTTAAAACCTAATAGCGACAAACTTGTCTATAGACGAGAACGAGTTTCACTATCGCTAGGCTTGTTAAAACATAGCGATGGGTTTGCCCAAAGGGAAAATTATAGAACAAGCATATGTTATCCTCCTCAAGCTTGACAAAAATAAAGAGGTATTGGTCAGCAATGACTAGGGAAAATTTGGGAAGAAAACTTGAAGAAACTTTGTTGGTAGCAAGTCGCTCTTGAACATGACACTTTCACTCCGCATCCAAGTCGGGTTGGGTTGTTTCATTCACCGGTCACATCACCATGGTCACATCACACCATCCACATTTGGGGTTAATGCTACCAATCCATCATGTCAGTTTCGTCGATATGTTCAAGAGAAGTCACTCAGAGAATTCACCTGTGTCTCACCCGCTGCAATACATCTACGCTCCATTCTTTCATGACCGCCACCCTGAATCTTATATCACCAGATCGTTTTCACCTCCATTAAAATCATTTGCTCCGTTCCGTGTCATTGATGTGGGATTCATTAAGGCCCTCCTATGACGGATCTCTTCTTGTCGACATCAGCTCATTATTCAAGAAGTTGATCTAGGAACACCCCTTTCAGTACTTTGAAGCTTGCATGCCTCAATGGCAAGTTTCTCACTTCCGGCGACAGGTTTACATCAATGGCCTTCGACCGAAAGATTTTGTGTGGTGTTCAACGCCAAGTCCTTTATTCACACCACGTGAATTGTACTGCAGTACCTTGAGGGTCATTATCATTATCGGTGATTCCTCTCATGTCTGTTAACATCTTACATCATTGGCTGGTAATCAGGCGATGCCTTTCCATGTTCGACTCCAGAACATCTCTCACATGGATCGACTTGTACTTTGAGTGAAGATCAAACGAGATTGAAGACCCCGGATCTAGTTTCATCCATCCAGGCTACGATACATATTCAGGGAAATAAAGACATCAAATGTACATCATTGCTGCACAGATAATCATCCAATCAAAGGGATGATGGCTCTACCAGAATCATCAGTCTACACTAAGACGATTGTCTGTCCTATGTACATGAAAATGAATTTATAAAGCTAAGCATGGGAATGCCCGCCTCAGCTAGATCATGAAAATATTATGAAGATAATGTATTGTATTGTATCTTATTACAGGTCTCCTCCCAGCTTGAAAGAACTTCGGATCCTCATGATAAAACATTTCACCTGACATCAAAAAAGATTAACGACCTCATGCTTTAGGGGGCAACTGTTATAGACATTTTTGGGCACTGCAACCTCAAGCATAAAATGTCCATAAACCAAGGTCTCCTAAGTCCCTAAAAGTGTTGTTCTAACCCCTAAAGGAACAAGGTCAACTGATTACAGCTTCTCCCAGAAGTTCTCCATGAAAAACTACTCAGAACTAGTCAAAACAGGATCATTTCACCTGCTCCATAGGCAAAGTGCGTTGCATCTCACCTAAGTACACTCTGTGGGTGCATTGCATTTCAAAAAGCCCTTTTATGGGGTGTGATGGGCGAGAAGTGACAAATGGCAGTGTCAATCCGCGAGGTGGAGAGGCATGAATCTTCCAAAAACTTCTCCTGTGACACTTGCCTCTCTGAATTCGACCAAGGATGAGTAAGAGATCATCAATCTCCAAGTGGAAGCAAGAACTATCAGAGGGAAGACACTAATCAAATCACAAGCTGACTCATCTCCCTTACAGATATCTATATATGGATCCCTCATCCCAGAGATCCAGAGGCTGGAATTTTGCATCTTGTAAGGAATTTTTGTTGGTTTCTCGAGGCAACATCATAGTGTTGGATGATCTAAGCTTTGCATGAGGTGAAAAAGGGCTTACTTGCTGAGAGGATGATGCTGGGTCAGAACAACTGGTTGTAACTCTCTTGGCTCTTTCTTGATTATCAATAAAGCGATTCAAGTTTTCCTCCATACTCTTGTGTCATTTATGTTTCATGCATTTGTATGGTCAATTTACATCTGATCCTAGATTATTTATGATTATAGATCCATGTTCTTGTATAGTGTTATGCTACTTTGATTCTACAGGTACTCTGTGAAGTTGGGCATACAAGGAAGCAAGTAGCAAAGGACTATCAGAAGAGAGAGGAATCAAACTAGGAGTCAAGCGCAAGACAGAGGTTGGTCTTCTTTGTTCTTCTCTCATATATCTTTCATAAAGGAAAACCAAAAGTAGCTTTACTTTGTTTGTTTCTAAGGTAGCTACCACACCTTAGTGGGATTAGCAGTTCTGCATAGACACTTTTCCCTGTAACAGAACCTTTTCCTACCATGTTCGATATCTAACAAAATGATAGTTTATTTGTTGTTGTCACAAAAGAAGAACTACTATCAGTTATGAAATCCTTCAAAAAAGACAAATGCTCGGGTCCAGATGGATGGACCATTGACATATTCATACATTTTTTTGATTTGATGAAAAATGACATCTTGGGGATGGTTGAGGAATCCAGAATGAGGGGTAACATAAATCATGTCATATCATCTACTTACATAGCCTTGATTCCAAAGAAAAAAGAAACTCTTACCTTTTCAGACTATAGACCTATATCCCTATGTAACACCATATATAAAATCATTTCAAAAATCATTGCAAAAAGGATCTGAGGCACTTTGTCTAATTATCTTTCCCGAGAGCAGCATGGTTTCTTAAATGGCAGGAATATCTTGGAAGTTGTGGCTATTACACAAGAATGTCTCCATTCTATGCATACAAAAAAAATTGAGGCTGTCATCCTAAAAATTGACCTGAAAAAAGCCTACGACTGTCTTGATTGGGGCTTTTTGCGGTGCCTCCTCATTAAAATTGGGCTCAATAGTCAATGCACTAACTGGATAATGGCATGTGTAGAGAATGTCAATTATGTCATTCTCATAAATGGTATTCCTACTCCTTTCTTCTTTTCTGTCAGGGGTCTCCGTTAGGGTTGTTCCCTCTCTCTCCTACTGTTTATCCTCGTTATGGACACTCTCAGCCTTCATATAAAAAGGGTTGTTTGTGAGGGTAATTGCTATACTCTTTCTATAAACAGGGGTAGCATTTTTTCGCATAATATTTTTTTAGATGACATATTGATATTTGCTATGCTCTGTAGACAGACCTAGTGTAATTTTCATGATATATTGCTATCATTTAAAAGGGCTACCGATCTTTGTATAAATGAAGGTAAATCATCTTTTCACTATGAGGATGTCAATATGGAAGAAATGGAAAACCTCTCTCAACTCTTCAATATTCAAGCTAAATCAATCAAAGATAAAATGAAATATTTAGGCTATCATCTGAAGCCATCTGGCTATACTACAACAGATTGGACTTAGATCCTCAACAGATACTACAAAAGGATTGCAGGCTGGGAGTATAAATGTCTCTCTTTGACTGGTAGGATGGTTCTCGCACAATCTGTTCTTGCCCAGCTCATAGTCTATTGGGCCCACTTATTTTTCATTCTAGCAAGCATCTTTAAAAAAATGAATAAGTTAACGACATTCTTCATATAGGGGGGCTATAAGGGAAAAAGAAAATTCCACCTTTCTAAGTTGTCAAGCCTTACCCTCCCAACAAAGATGGGGGGTTAGGGCATTATGGACCTTTGCAAATTTGGTCTGGCCTTGCTATGTAAATCATTATGGAGAGATGTGTTAGGAGACAATATATGAAGCAATGCAATCATAATTAAATATTTGGGGAACAAAGATTTCTCTTATTGGTTTAGGTACAGATCTTTAGGACCCGCTCGTGGTTCTTCTATATGGAGGAGTTTTCATAAGATCCAGATTTTCTTTTTCAAAAATCTAGTGTGGAAATTTCAATCTGGGAACAACATTCTATTCGGTCTTGATCCTATAGTGGGTGAAGAAGAAGATTGGCCTATCCCACATCTGTTTATACTTTCTCCTCATCAAAAGGGTATATTTTATTGGGTGCAGGTTATACAGGATTAGCAGGGTGTTATTCCAAGCTAGAAATCTACTATTGACTTAGGCCTTCATGGTCCATTAGCAACTCAATGGAACAAGATTATTTAGAAAATTAAGAACAGTAGTATTTATAGGACTGAAGAAAAGGACGTCATTGTCTGGCGGGGTAGGGTTGGCAAGATCAATGTTCTTGTTAAAGATATATATATCTCCATTATAGAAGAACATTATAATCATGTTGAGAAAATATTTCCATTTACATTCTAGAAGTCTGGATGCCCTTACAAAATTATATTATTATCATGGATAGTGTATCACAACAAAAATCTCACTTGGGTCAACCTTCAAAAAAATAATTGGCACGGCCCAACTATTTGCTCTATTTGCCTATCTGAGATGGAGGACAATCTACACATATTTCTAAATTGCATCCACACACAGGCCCTATGTAAGAAGTTGGCCTCGCATTTTAGATTCAATTACAATACACATTCATCGATTAAAGATGCATTTGAATGGTGGAGTTCTTAGAAAGTGATATGGAGGCCTATTCCCCTTATTGTGATCTGGTTCATTTGGAAATGGTGGAATAGGGTCATTTTTCAAGACTGCAAGGAGAATTTCAAGAACATATGTGATCAAGTCATCCCCTATTATCTCTCTATCCTCCCCTTTATTCCCCAGCAAGTATAACAAAAATCTAATGAATCCACCCATTCCCAGTTGATATATCTGAGGGCTCAATACGATGGTGCAACGAAAGATGGTGTATGTGCGTGTGGAGTATACATCAATATCCTCGAGGACTAGCACTTTTCAATATATTGGAATGGGGGCTCAGGGACAAACAATAAAGCTGAAGCCATGGCATTATATGGTCTTCTTATATTCTGCTCATTCCTGAATATCGGTCCTCTTTGGATCTATGGCGACTCAAAAATCATTATAGATCATGTTATCGGCAAACACTCCATAAAAAATGCCAATTTTGCCAGATGGATGCATAGAATCACCACTATTTGGAAATCTTCTCACTTCTCCATTGCCCATGTAAATCGCTCCTAGAATATGATCGCTGATGAACTATCTAAGAGGGCCATGTGTTCATAATGTGGAATATGGTACTTGAGCATCATAGTAGGGTCTGTCACACACCAAATTCAACTCTTCTCAATGCCGGGTATATAGGAATATCAAGAAGGTCCTAGTATGTATCATGATCCTGAATTTTATCATCTGTATTATGCTCAGGTATCATTGTTCATTTCATTTCTCTGAATAGGGATTATTACTCTATCTGCCAAGTCAAAGTTTTTTTGTATATGCAATCATGCTGCCAGATTTTACAATTTTCTGTATATACAGTATATGCAGTGATGTTTTCTTTCTGTGATATGGTAGAGGAAAATATTGCTAATATTTTCCCTATACATACTATCATGTACCTGATATATATATATATATATATATATATCCTTTTTTTCGTTTTGAAAACAAACCAACAAAATTGATATAATTAGAGGATTTAAAATAGTCTATTATGAATAACAAACCAACAAAATTGATATAATTAAAGGATTTAAAGTAATCTATTATGGATAACAAATGAACAAAATTGATATAACTAAAGGATTTTTTAAGTTAAATTTGAACATGGCATAATTTTTAATATAAAATACAAAGTAGGCCGAAATTTATTACTATGCGGTTGTTTCGATTTCGGCCAACATTTTTGTAATGCTGGTATGTATATTAATTTTCCAACTAAACTGTAAAAACTATATTATAACACATTGTTTTCACATGGACGGTTTGCTTGAGCACTGTATTTTCGTTTAAATTTGTTAAATGAGTAATTTTGTGTTGGCTGTATCTAAATGAGTGCAGGGGTTGTGTTGTTTTACCAGAGACTTAAAAGTTTTTTTGTTAATATTAGGGAGTTTAACGTTTAACGGCTATTTAATTTGTTTTTACTAGAGATTTTAATGTTTAATGGCCATTTACTTTGCTATGAATTCACTGGTCCAAAGTGTTTTTTTATATGTTGTTTTGCCATGTCTCTTGAATAATTGGTTTTTTTCAATTCATATAATTAACTTGATACATGGCCTTTGCTACTAGACGAAGATATGATAAATGCAATTGTGATCGTTCAAGATCGGGACAGATTCTATGTTGTTTATCCGCAGTTATATACACACACACAGATATATATATATATCTATCTATATATATATATATATATATATATATATATATATATATATATATATATATATATATATATATATATATATATATATATATATATATATATATATATATCACATAATTTTACTCCATAAATTCGAAAGTGCCAAAGGTGTTTATTCAAGATTGGGACCTCTATCATTGTTTTTGAACATTCAACACGGGTTTTCCATAAGGGTTTAGATATTTAGTAGTTGGGTATTCTAGTTTTGAGCAGTGAAAAAAGAATAAGGATATATAAATATTACTAATTAAATGAGGTCAAAATTCGAAATCTTAATATCATTGTAGTAGTTTTTTTATTATGATAGTCAATAAAATGCAGATAAAACCATTCTATGCATGGAAACAGTTGAAAGTGAAATTTGGATTTTTTTTTTCACCAGGTGTTCGAAAGTATGGTATCCTCGATTGTAAATCTCATAGGTCATGGATGCTCGCATTTTGTACACTAGATTTTTAGTTATTTCTTTGGTTGTATTTTGGGATCTCTAAATTTTTCTATGGACCATAGCTTTGGGGAATTGATATCTCTACGTTTCTCCAATGGTTTTAATAATTTTGATGATTTAATTTTATGTTCCAGTCTACATGTTGGAGTGAGTTTATAGTGAGTTACAAAATTGTTCTTTATATGGATTGGATCGTTATATTGTTTGTAATTTATTTTGATATTTACAGAGTGGGAAAAATTGAACTAATTAGCTTGCAAGGTCATTTTAATGGTGGGTCCCATTTTTGAGTCACATCGAAAATATAATAGCTGGATGCTTAAGCCATCATAAAGGACACATAAATCTTCATACATGTCGGAAACCTTTTTAGAAATTTTATCTCGAAACTTCTAGAAAATTCTTGTTTCTTTGAGACAATCCTCTCCATAGATGCTTAGAATATTTTGGAGTCATTTTGAAGTATCAAACAACATTTTTTGGGGTCAAAACTTTCCCATTTTAGTGTGGATATTGAGATTCATATATAGACTTAGAGACCCTTTCGTATGCAAAATTTACACCTCTAGCAAGTTGACATATCTTGTTGACCACCATGGTACAAGAGCATGCCACTTAACCCCCATTACTTACTTAAATGAGGCTATCCATGTGTAGATTTTGAAGAAGACTCTAGAAGGTCCAAAATCTACTTGAGGGTTGGGGGTGTCAAACATTAGGAGTAGTAAGCATTTTATTCTATGTTATTGAAGTTTGTTCCATAGTTGAGCATAGAAACTAGGAGTTGGAAGTTTGCGGGCATAAGAGGTTAAAGTTCTGTTGTAGCTTTACATGTCGTAAGTCTCAAGTATAACTCCAAAGAGAGTACCTCACTATTTGTACTTGCATATTTTTATATGAGAGAAAAGAGATAAGACTTGGAGAATTAACTCTTACTTGTCATGTGCCTATTAATTGATGTTCATCATTAAATGTAATTGTTGTGTGATTGTTAATTAGTTGGATTTGAGAGATTTAGTCCAACTAATATAGCTCCTATTTTGGTGTTTGGTTGAGATATTTTCTCAACTAGTTGATTGTATGGTTAAGATAGAATTTCTATATTGAACTAATACTTATTGTATTTATATGTGATGTTTAATAGAATACCAATGTATTTCTATGTGTATTATCAAATTTTATCTTGTTATCAGAGCCCATATGGGCCTGGCGCTGGCCTCCCTCATGGAGTGCCAAGGGAAATAGACGAAGTGTGCGTGTGTGTATTGACACATACACCTTTGTGTGAAATATATGAGTGCTTTCAACCATTTTTAACATGGTATCAAAGCCTATGAAGGCTAACTCCCTCATGGGAAGGCCGAGGGGCATAGTGAGAGCATAATTTGTTGCAAGGAGACTATAATTCATTGTTTCATTTAGTAGTCCGTTAGTTTGTATATGGAAGTGTGAATTGTTTGTTAGTCAGATCTAACTAGTGTGGCACCATGTTGTTTCAACATTTTTTGTTCGAGTGCATGGTCCCAAATATTCTATGTGGAGGAAGCACAAGTTATCGGACCAGTGTGTGGAGGAAGCACCAGACGTTTGTGGATTTTAACATAGAACAGTGCCACAGGTCATCACAAAACGATATTCCCAGTTCATTGCATACAAACTCCACGTGATTCAAAATTGTGGTTACTTGTGTTATGGACTTGCATGTGAAGCTTCACAAGATTTAAAAGTGCAAGCTGATGTTTCAAAATTCATTTTTTCATATGGATTATGTTAAGGAAAATTGGATATGACAGTGCTCTTGATATGAGTTCGGTCGAGAGATGAAGATTCTTGTTTCGGAGGTTTTGATGTCATGTCTACTTCCTATCTTATTTTTCATCTCTGAGAAATTATAATAAAATTATAGGGGCATTTTTTGTTTCTCATATAAGTTTTTAATATTACTCTAGTTTGTATTCTACAATGTGAAAGAAGTCAACGAGTTGGTTTCTATGTCCGTCGCTTCGCAGCAA
Source organism: Pinus tabuliformis (assembly GCA_031772625.1). Lineage (NCBI taxonomy): Eukaryota > Viridiplantae > Streptophyta > Pinopsida > Pinales > Pinaceae > Pinus > Pinus tabuliformis. Next base: position 602,257,191 of record CM062818.1, read on the forward strand.
GTGAACACAACCCAATTCGAATGCAAGGGAGGCAGCACTAGTCGGATTTTTAGAACATTAATCACGATGGCGCCAATGACGGCGCCCAGTGCTCCCACGTTAGGAAGTTTAATGTGAGTTGGCAAGACTTGGTAAGACATTAGTTCAAGTCAGCGAAGGTCATTCTTGATTCTCTTGCGTATGTATGATAAAATAATGATATTTAGTAATGGAATAATAAGCTCTTTCATAGAGTCTTCAGTGTTTCTATCATGGTATCAGATCTCAGGTGAGTTGTGGATTTTAGTGTTGAGTGTGTGAGGAGCTTTGGAATTTCCTTGTTGTGCTATTGTGAAACACATGAGAGCATGCAGCGGATGCGTGGATGAAACATGGCACTGGAGGTTTTGATTTCTTACTGTTGGAGTTGTGCTAGCCTTGTGGTGTGATGTTGTATTTCGCACACATAAGTGTTGCAATATCGGCTGCGTGTGGAGAAATTGGAGAGCCGATCGTATTAAGTGGCTGGGCTCGTGGTACTGGTGCATTAAATCATCATTTCTTGGTGAGAATTTGGCGTTAAATCAAGAGATTGAGTGTTTGCATGTTGTTTAAGTGCAATCGTGGAAAGCGTTGTTCCGGACGCATTGTGCAGTTTGGCGCTGAGTTATGTGGAGAGCTTGTTGATTAAGTGTTGAAGTCGTGAGGGAAGTTGTTCATACCTAGTTTCTTCTATTTGGGTAATCCCTGATTCTGCGAGATTATTAAACCGTGCGAGAAAGAGGTGGGTGTGAACCTAAAGAGGTGGGTGTGAACCTAAATGGTGCAAGTGGGTCTTGTTCAAGGTGGATCCTTGTTTGGTTCAGTGTCAATATTTATGTATGCCTAGTTTGCGCCTAGTTTGTGAAGTGTTACTGAGTGTGGAAGGCCAATTAAAGGCCAAATGAATGCATTGTTCAATCCACATAGAGTGTTGTTAGTGAGCACTGTGTGTGACACTAGTTGTGGCAGCCACTGTGTGTGGAGAGCCTCATAGAAGGTCACTGGTCTGATTGGAGTACAATGAGTGGGATAATGTTGGATACTGATCTTTTTGATGATGCATTTTTAGAGAGCCCATTTGGAAGTATTTTTGGGCCTGGTAATATTTTTTATTCAGGTAGTATTTTTGAGTCACAAGAATTATTAGATCAACAGAATGATTTTATTGATGACCATAAATATCCAGAGCTGGAGTCCATTCCACATGAGAGAAAAAATTTCTTGTCCCTAAACCCAATTGCTAGTAATGTGATTGGATCTGCTTCTAAGATGGCTATGACAGTGGAGGATACTACCATGGATGTTGTTCAGAGGCCGCTCATGATCAAAGATGAGTGCATTTTGGTGGCTCCTCATAGAAAGTGGGGAGAGCATGGATTGGATTATCTTCTTTTCACTATTCAGGATGTTTCCTTGCATCCCAATCCGGAAAAGGTTGCTAATGTTAACTATTTACGCAAGAAGCAGAGGAAGTTCATAAGGAAAGCTAGAAAGGTGAAGATGAAACTGCACCAGCAAATGAACAAACATGGACCCTTTAGCAAGAAGGAAAAAATGAAATGTTTTATTGTAAGCCTAGCTGAGACTTAGACCAGCAAGCAAGTTAAAGTTTAGGTCGTCGTGATTAAGGGGAGGTGTTAGAACATTAATCATGACGGCGCCAACGGTGCCACCCACTGTTCCCACGTCAACAAGTTTAATGTGAGTTGGCAAGAGTCGGTAAGACATTAGTTCAAGTCAGTAGAGATCATTATTGATTCTCTTGCGTATGTATCTATAAATAATGATATTTAGTAATGAAATAATAAGCTCTTTCATAGAGTCTTCAGTGTTTCTATCAATTATAATAAAATTGTAGGGGCATTTTTTGTTTCTCATATAAGTTTTTAATATTACTCTGGTTTGTACTCTACAATGTGAAAGAAGTCAGCAAGTTGGTTTGTACGTCTGTCGCTTCGCAACAAGTGAACACAACGCAATTCGAATGCAAGGGAGGCAACACTAGTCAGATTACATAGATGTTCTATTCTACATGATGTCGTTGTTAGTGTGTTTTGAAAGGGAGCAACAATATTAATTAGTAGTAGATTTTCTATAAACTATTAAAAGTTTAGAAGTTTGTTTAAATTAAGTGATGATGAATTTCAAATTAGATATAGAGGTCATTTTGTAAAACTGATTCTAGACACATTTTGTATCTAGACGGCTTCCCTAGATAACTAGTGAGTACAACGACTGGTACCCATGTATCTCGGTAGATGGGAGCTCGTCCATAGAATGACTAGCAGTTCAACTATTGCAAATTAGTAATCAATTGTGTCTGAAGCAATTATTTTAAGAGATCGAGTGGTGTAAAACTCAATATGGATGGTTGTCCAGATAGTTTGGCATTTGTGGATCTAGGGAAGGATCCCTCATTCGTTGAAGATGTGGGAGTGGTCTTCTGGTGAGGTTATGTGACAACTTGAGACTTTGTTCAATAATTGACTTCGGGAGATTCGTGGTTCGGGAGTTCGAGAGTGGAACTCAAGAATCCAGTGTGCCAACTACAACTTTCTAAGGGTTATGAGACAACTTGATGGAGTTTTCTCTATGAGATTTCAAAGATGTTTAAAGAAGCTAATGAAGACGTTGCAGACAAGAAGATCAAGACAAGTACTCGTTAAGGGAGGGACTTGGAGAATTAACTCCTACTTGTCATGTGCATATTAATTGATGTTCATCATTAAATGTAATTGTTGTGTGATTGTTAATTAGTTGGATCTGAGAGATTTAGTCCAACTAATATAGCTCCTATTTTGGTGTTTGGTTGAGATATTTTCTCAACTAGTTCATTGTACGGTTAAGATAGAATTTATATCTTGAACCAATACTTATTGTATTTATATGTGATGTTTAATAGAATACAAATGTAGTTATGTGTGTATTATCAAATTTTATCTATAAGGGCAACCTCACCTTCTAACTAAGTTTTCTTCCATAAAAGGTTCTAATGTAAAACTTGTGTATATTGTGGATTGTGTGTATATTCTTTCTATCTCTATTTCATACGTTTTAGCTATTTCATTTATAAAATAAGAAAACCAATTATTCAAAAAATATAAATATAAAAAATTAACCTACATAAAATTTTATGGAATGTATTACGACAAACTATTTGAATGGAACATCCACAATAGTTTTCAATTCAATATTCCTCCGAGTGTAATAGTCTTTCTTACCTAATTTAAATGTTTTCCATAAACTTAAAGAAATTGATAAAATTATTTCTAATATATATAATTTTAAAATCATTCAAATTTCAGTAAATTTAACTTATAACTAGTATTTGTACTTGTTATGTGAATTTAATTAATCTAACCCGTGTATTTTTAAACTTTTAATATACTATTTTTTATGTCTGAAAAGTATAAAAAAAATACCAAGGTACATTCATGAGAGCCATTTATCTAAGAGCACTGTATCTTGTTTTTTTTTATTAAGAGTAGCACTGAGTCTAGAGAAAATTATTAACACTTAATTTTATTATCTATTTTAATATATAATTGAATCAATATAGATCTATATAGATTTGTTTTAAATTCAAACGTATCAATTAAAAAATTCTAATTCATCCAAAGTCTTAAGTTCAGAAGTTCAATACTTCTAAGTTCTACTGAACATTATGTTTAAAACTTGTGTTTGTTTAATCATAACTTTTGGAATCTGGGATTTCTCAATATTCGTGGATAAAAGATGAGATTTAATCTTGTGACACCTATTTTAAAACTTATGGCCTGTAAATTTTTCTAACTTTTTAACTTTTACAACTCATAGGCTCAACTACCAGAAATGGTATGGCAGATTATGTTTCTATAAAAAAGGGAGTTGTCTAACGAGGCGGAGGAATTGCCCGGACGGTCAAAAGTGGCCGGAATCTAGGTAAAAAAATTTCAAAAAATCTTGTAGGGGCAGTCTTTGAATTGTGTTTTCGATGCTGGAAATAGATTCAGCACCATCAAAAACGTCTAGGACACCTAAAATTGTGAAGTTTAACAACTATAACTTGGATTTACAAAAATCCTTGCTGGATTTTCTCTAAATATGACTAGAATTTCTATAACATTCCGGGAAATTCCTCGGCCTCCTTAGACTACGCAATAAAGAAGACGGTCTGGTAATGGCAACGTGATAGAAAACACCATTTCTTACGGTCATTCTCGTTTCCAAACAGTTTTTGTTTTCTTTTCGCATCAACGGTTTTGGATTCCCAGGTTGTTGGGATGTATACATCCGGGAAGCGGGAAAGAGCTTCCCTTTCATTCAACACATTTTAGGACATTCTTGGAACTATAAGACACCAATAGCCCAGAGTTTTGTTGGCAAAAGATCCATTAGATCATACGATTGGCTACCCTTTGGATCACGAGATGTTGTAACTATGATTATAGTTTTCACTTTAATTTGTCAATAACCCTATAAGAACTAAATACCACAAAAAATAAACAAATGATTTAAATTATAGAATTTATTATAATTTACTGTGAACAATAATTTGTAAAATTAACAAATTTGTTATAGTTAAATGAAGTTATTAGTCCCTGCCTCCGGCATAGCAGGGACTATTGCGATCGATCCAACGTTGACCAGCGATTAAATCACTTTGACCGATTAATATATTCGGTACATTTCATGTTAAACCAAAGTTTATCCGTGGAAATTTCGGTGTAAGAAACTTATAACCAAACTTGTGAATTCAACCTCTTATTACAGGCTTCACGTGCCCCGATGTTATTTCAGCTGGGACAAGTTATTTTATCCTAAGTTTTTAGGCCTCCACTGGAAGTGGCAGCTGCATGCCGCCTACATGTTCTTGAGGCCACTTGTCACCTCCTCTATTTCCTGTCCCGTCTTCATTCCACGCAATACACGACCGCTTCATTCTTCTTGCCCCTCCATGCTCATGTTAGCCCAGTGTTCTCTGAACTTGCAGCTCCAAACCCGAGTCTGATGGTGGACAAGTACACAATCCGTAGATTGCAGGGCTGTATTGGAGCCCTGGGAAGCAAAGGCAATCCAGATGATGGTGGGGAGTTGCTAGATATTGCTGTGAAGAAGCTCAAGTCCTCATTCATGTCGATTCTGTTTGAGAACAGCCTGCCGAGGGATCTCAAGGTAAGCAGTGAAATACCCCAATCAAAACAAGTGTTTGTTGGTATTGAAAGCCTTCAGATGATTGCAGAGTTCCTTAAGAGAAATGGTAGGGCTCAGGCATGTTTGAAACTGTATTGGGAAGTTAGAATTAGTACTGTTAAGAGCAGTTTTCAATCCATGAAAGCTTATTACCTGAACTACAATTCTACTGAGATTGTTCATAGGCTGAAGTTGGCTGATGTGGAAGGGCCGTGTGAGGGATTTGATGTGGTCTGAAAAGGTTCTGTGTAGTGAAATATTTGAGAGTTTTGACAAGGAGGTATGGATGGAATGTTTTGGGAAGTTGGCTGCAGCTGGCGGTATGGGTGCAATTATCCGGTTTGGGGAAACCATTGTTGTGAGTCAGAGAGAGCCACAGAAGGTCTTTAAGCTGCTTGACATGTTTGAAGGCCTGGAAAACTTGAAGGACGACATGGAGAATGTCTTTGAAGGGTATGGATGCATGGAAACCAGGCTTCGGTTGAGCGAGCTTCAGAAACAGTTGGCGCACAGTTCTTGCCAGGTTCTTTTGGAGTTTTTGAAGCAGGTGGAGGAGCAACGGCCTAAGAATGGGCAAGAAATTGAAATTGCCGGTAAGAAATTGAAACTACCTAATGCACATGCAAAACAATAGAATGAAAATTGTGCATTTTAATTTATGGGCAGGTATGTTGTGCAGGCAAGCCATTATGTTGTTCTTGTAGCATATTGATTAAGTAGATGCAGAAGAATTCTATTAGAAAGGAAATTATAAATGCTATTTGAAAGGGAATTATGCTTATAATACCTTTATCTGGCATAAAATCACATACAAAAAACGGCATTGGCTTTCCTGTGTTGATTCTTCCCATCACATATGTCTCCTACTTTATACATTGATCTGAGTTTTGATGCAGGTATAGAGCCTTTTATTACACTGTTCAACTGGGACTCGCCACAAGCTCTGGAGAATGAGTATGGAGGATTCACTGTCTGAATTTTCTTCAAAGTCTTCTGAAAAACTGAGACATTTGATTCTTCCTTTTCTTCCACGCATCTCCTTTGGGAGAAGGAGCCCCATCCTCTACTATTAGCTGCATCCTTACCGCATTCTGATTTTCTGCTTCTTTTCGTCTTTTCCTAGGATGTGATTCTGTCGTTTTTCTCTGAGTGTGATTCTATCGTTTTTCTCTCAGTGGCATTGCTCAGAGACTGCCAACACCAATACCATGCAGTTGTTGAGGCTCCACCTGGGAGCTTCGCAACACATTGCTCCTATATTTGACTATTGTCATGCCTTGGGATCAATCTTGTGGGCCCATATTGTGACCACTTGTCCAGCATCTATCATGCATGTTCGCTAAGAAGCAGCTGCCAACATTTAACGAGTAGATAGATTGTTGTTTTCTTATTCAGTTAAAAGGAAAAAACAATTTTTCTATTAGATAAAGATATTTACCTAATCATGTGGCATATATCTGATATCAAACTAATGTGCTGTGGGTAGCCGCAAAAAATCCCATAGGGATTCATAGGATATAGCCCAAACAATGGGAGTCATTCATCAAGTTGGCAGATACAAAATAGGGATTCGCCGGATATAGCCCAAATAATGGGAGTCATTCATCAATTTGGAAGATACAAAATAAATGATATAGAGCACACAGGCCTGCATAATCCAATTGTGGGCAGCCTGAAAAAATCCCATAGGGATTCACCAGATGTAGCCCAAAAAATGGCAGTCATTTGTCAATTTGGCAGACACAAAATATATGATACAGAGCACACAGGCATGCTGAATAATCCCAGCAATAGGTAGTCAATACATTGAAAAACTATCTTCACAACCCATCAAGGATGGCACAAATCCTGCAAAAATAGGCTGATAACAGAGACAACAAAAACTCCAAAAGGAGCAGAGGCAGGCTCCAAAGAGAAAGAGGCAACTCGAAAGAAACTGGTCAGCTAACCCAAATTCTAGTAACAGAGTGAAGGTGCCAGGAAAAATAAAAACAAAATAAAAGCGTCATAACGCTGAAGAGAAACCCGTGGCAGCCATGAAACAAGAAATGAACAGCTAGGCATGAACATAGAAGCTGCAAATGATAAAAGAAACTCTTATCATGAGTCTAAGTATGCGGACCCCGGCAGCAAAAGAATAGGCCACAGGTCCGATTCAAGGAATCGGCAGCAAACACAGACATGTGCCATGAACCTTCTAATCTCAGAAATGGTTCCATGAACCTTCTGAAATATTCCTTCGTCTCGAATGCCATCTTCAAACATATGCCGAAAGCCCAAACATATGTGGGAATCCCACTACAAGCTTGCTCACTAAAATTCTAATCCAAGAGACCAGAGGCCATTAACGTCACAAAAATAACTAATGATGAAATTTCAAGTGGTTTAGGGTAGATAAAATTTGCAGCTTTATATTACCGCTACGTGTAACACATGCACATATCATTTTATATTACTCTAGGCACCAAGAAAGCTTATGAGGATAAAATTACATGTTATTTGATTACGGCTACGGGTAATTCCAACTTTTCATGGTTTAACAGGTGTTAGAAAATTATAAAGTATGATTAATTAACTGACACATTAGCCTCTTTGTATATATTCCGACTAATAGCAATAAAACAGAAATTAATTACATATATACCTAGTAAACAATCTGTGTCTATTTTATAGCTTTCGTTGCCATTAAGATTTCATTCATATCTCTATCTATTTATAACGTTTGTCGCCATTAATATTTCATTCCAAGACGGATATATAACTACGCGCACAACTCTCCCTGATAGGCAGAGCATTAGCATTCATCTGCCTTCAATAAATTTCTTGTCAGCACCACCATCGTTTGACATTATCAATCTCTTATGCATTAAAATTTTCGAATTGAAAGGCAATTCCATCGTTTTCTTTTTCAGTAAAACCAGAAGTAATTATAGTACAGAGAACAGAGGAAACAAGAGATGTAAATAAGTAGACCAATGCTGGCGTTGGTGATCACGCAGGCCAAATTAGCAACGCAGATAATGTGAGAAAAAACACTGATCAATTTGGGGATGGGGATGTTGACAAATTAGCGGAAGAACGAGGAAAAAAGAGATGTAAATAAAGAGACCAATGCTAGCGTTGGTAATCATGCAGGTCAAATTAGCAATACAGATAAGTTGTAATTAGTTTATTATTTGATTTCAGGCCCGGCAGGGACTACCGCCGCTTGCGGATCTTGTTATAACTGCAAATCTGTTTTAAATTTACATTTAAATATAATTAATGGAAACTAAATATGTTTGAAACGTAATTTTTTTAAAATTAAATAATTAAAAATTATAACATTTAAACTTTATTTTTTTATATTTATAAATTCAAAGTGTTAAAAGACATCAGTCTTTCACTAGAACTTGCCAAAATATTTTCTCAAGTTGAAAGGATTGACAATAATGAAACCTTTTACGTCATAGTCGAAACTACGGGGACACACACAAAGTTAGATAGAAAATTAGATAATGTGTGTGATACACATTATTCAAATGATACACATATAATTACAATTTTATGACCCTTGGTTTCATCTTCCAAGTGATCTCTTGGACTCCCAATGGTTGTTCAAGTTCACTTGAGACTTTACACCTTCCTCTCAAGTGAATAATACAATTTAGAGAACCCCTTAAGGATTTTGGTTCCAACATTCCTCCCTTAATTTGAAGTGGTGTATATGAGTGTAAGAAGAGGGTTGAAATACAAAGGTGGATAATAGCCAATTGTTGGATGTGTTGTCAAAATCGAGTGGTTTAAGGAATGCCACAAACCTAATGGGGTAGCAAAAGTTGAAGTCTTCTCCTCGTGGTGGTTTAAGGAAGACTAAGAGCCCAAATGGCAGTAGAAATCAAAGTCTTCTACTAGTGGTGGTTTAAGGAAGGCTATAAGAAAAAATGGCAGCAAAAGCCAAATTCTTCTACTTGTGCTCATTTAATGCTAATCACCAGCTCTAGAACTTGGCTTGAAGTAGTTCTTGGAACAATTACAAATCTGGATTGAAGCTAATGTCTTTTGGGAAATGGAAGTGCTTCAAGATGTTGGCTTAAATATGCCCAAAATCTATTGAAATAAAGATTTGAATATGACCACAAATTGTTGTGAGGAAAAAGTAGTAAGTCTTATACTAATTGGTGGTTTAAGGAGGACCAAAAACCAAATGGTGCTCATGGAACATGAGTCTATATTTTGCTACAACTCTGAATTTGGCTCTAGTCGAATCTAACTTTGGTTTTGGTTGTGGCTTAGGATCGCTTAACAGGGATGTAGAATTTAAAGTTGACTATTAATTCCCCCATATCAAATAGAACTTTAGAAGATGCAAACATCTTCACTGCAAGATGTGTCAATACTCAAGAATGAGTTCTATGGTATGACTCGTATATCTTTTTAGATGTTGAAGACCATTTCCAATAAGTGGTCCATCCAAAGTGAACGTTTACTCTTGTAGGGTTCTGGTGACTAGAAAAAGTGTCTCAATGATGACTATGGTTTCCACAATGTTCACAAGGGTGAAGACACAAAATTTGATTTTTCATGTGGAAAACTCGATAACAATGTTGGCATTTGAGAATCTAACATGGATGTGGAGTAGAGGAAAATTAACCTTCTTGAAGAAACCCAACACTCTAAAACTATATTGGTTTAGAGTAGTGTGGAATTTGAAAGGTTAATCCTTTTCATATCCAAGAATGGTTTTGTGCTTATTGTTGATTACTTCTTCTCAAGGTCTAATGATGAGCTTGGATTGTGTAAGCTAAACTTCTACATCTTCATTTGAATATACTCCTGAAATGACATCGTCGATCTAATCAAGTGCTAGCTACTAGAAGAAATTCAAATGAAATTCGAAGGGCTCTAATATATTGAAAGCTGACACAAAAAAGTAGTTATGTTGGACAGAAAGAGGAGGTGAGTTATTCCCATGTTTTTATATTTATTTAACCATATGTTCAGCACAATAGTGAGACTACTTGGAGCACTAAACATAATGGGTGAGGGAGACTCCCAAAGTTGTGAATCTCAAAAAGCCAAGTTTTTCACTTAGATTTCAATACCCATATCTGATTTTATCTTCCTTCAAATATCGCTTCGACGAAGCCTGTCAAAACTTTGGAAAAAAATATATTTAGTGTTACAAAAACATTCTATAATATTATAGTAGGAAAATATAAAAAATCCGTTTAATTTCTTTGGAGTATGCATCATTAAAATAATAAATCCACTGAAAATTAATCTCTTCTTTAACCTCCTCCAAAAATATAAAAGATCCCTTTAATTTCTTTGGAGTATGAATCATTAAAATAATAAATCCACTGAAAATTAATCACTCAGTAACCTCCTCCAAATATGTGACAAAAAGTTTTGAAGAGTCTTTATACATTTGATGTCATTTATATTTCATACCAATAAAGGGATAAAGGATATCATAACTTCCTTAACATATGATTTATAATAATTAAAATTATAAAAATGATTTTCACTTTTCAAATCATTTCCAAAAATAATATCCAAATCTGACTAGAATGCAAATCCAAATACCTTATCCTCCACCCATCTGTGACAATGATACTACCTGGAAAGTTGAGTTCCTTGTCACAATGATTATACTCCCCTTTAAGATTCAGGGTTTTGTTAGGATGAAGTGAGGTCTTTTAAAACACTAAACATAATGGCGAAGGAAAAAATTATATGTAAACCTTAGATAAAAGAAAATATAGAATTTTATGTGATAAAATTCAAATTAAAATGCTTTCCAGACTGTCCATGCCCAAAAACTTCAATCAAGTCAGATAGACTAGATCCTAGGGGAGGGTCACCATTACCTGTGCGCCCTCCCCGCCACGTCGCAAAACCACGTGACAAAGCGCATGGAGCCGGTACGACACCTGTCCACCGTGGAGCTCCGCGTGTTGGGCATCATGTCATCCCATAAAACTTTCACTCCGTGCCATTTCCTCCATTTGTTTGGGGTCATTGCTGCGATGTTCCAGTTTCCCTTTGTCTTTCTGCTCGGGGCCAGTTGTTGGGCGAAGCCCCCCGCCGAAGATGGCGCGGGACGGCCCCAGAACCTACGCGCTTCATCCTGTATTCATGTGCTATTGCAAGCGTTTGTTCGATTGATAGGGTTTGTGGACCTGCGCACTTCGTCTGGTATGCAGGTGCTGGTGCAAATGTTTGCTGGAGGTTTAGGGTTTGTGGTTGGAACATCACTTCTGCTTTTCTTGTGATTTTCTGCCTGGATTTCTCAGTCGTTTTGGACTGTCGGTTGTTTAGGGTTTCTCTGGTGGTGGTCTTATTCGGCGATTTTGTTGTTTGGGGAGGAGTCGATTGCAGTTTTACTGAGCTTGAGGTAATTTAAGAATTTGCTATTAAGTTGTTGTTTTGTGCTGGTGTTTTTGGTGGTTCTCTGTTGTCTAATGCCTTTTTCTTCTCATTGCAGGTGTGGAAAAGGTCGTTGCAGGTGTGGAGAAGGTCTGGCGAGCTACGAGGAAGGTGGGGAAGGTTAGCAACCATCCATGGCCTGTATCTGGTAGGATTTTAATCCTACCAGCAATTTCTCTGTGTTTTTCAACACAAGCAACTCTATTTGGATATTTTGTAAACTTTCTATGGCATTTTTTTTAGGGTTTAGGGTTTTTGTGGATATTTTGATGTTGTTTGTTGTTGAGGGTTTAGGGTTTTTGTGGAAATTTCTTTGTTTTACTATTATTTTCACCGTCCCATTCTATCCTCGCCATCCCGTGCCCTCAGCTGTCCCGTGCCATCCTCGGTGGAGGGCTTCGCCCAACAACCGGCCTCGAGCAGAAAGACAAAGGGAAAATGGAACATTGCAGTAATGACCCCAAACAAACCCTCAAAACCCTCTTGTCTTTTGGTATGACTTAATTTCTGATATGTCTGATAGATTCCTTGTTTTCGCTGTTATTTTCGCCCCGTGCCATCCTTGGCCGTCCCATGCCATCCTCGGCGGAGGGCTTCGCCCAACAACCAGCTAGGACAACAATTCCCTCTCCTCTTGGCCCACAATTCCACTCTCCTCTTGGCATCAAGGACAGAGCATAGGCTTATATGAATTAAGAGTGTTAATTACAGTGTAAATGGTCAACAAGTTGATTTATGCTCCTAGGCCATGATGAGATATCCTCTCTGCATCTCAAATTCCTTAATTTTACTTAACTGTTCCCCAGTGTTTCTCCTTATTTCTGGAACAATGCATCCATTACTTCTCTGAAATGGTGTTTAAGTAGACTCTCTATCGCTGCTCTCAATTGACTTGCATAACGTTTCCCTTAGGCTTCCCTTTTAAAAGTTGATCCTCTCATGGCATCCATCACTTGCCTTCACCTCGTCCATGAAAGCTTTTGTCAGGAACTTCACTCTTTGTATTTGAAATGAAGCCTCTCTCGCTATTTCACTGCTCACCTATCCAATAGTTTCATCTTGCAATTTTCTTAAATTCACTTTAAAAATAATTTTCGGGTTCCAACCACTCTGAATGACCGCAATCCACTTCTCTTTAAAGTCTGAGATCAATGGATATCATTATTAAGCCATTGCACTTTTGTATAGAGTCGTTAGATTGACTAATTTGACTATATTTACAGTTAAGCAAATTTGGGGTTATTTTGGTTGGGCTGAAAATAACAAATTCTTTAATGACCATATGTATGGACCTGTATAAGTCTACCATTGCAGTTATTTAACTATGAGCATATATAGCTTCCCTGCATTTATATCTATGAACAAGTTAGTTATCTGTTGTTAACCCTTAATTATCGAAAGCGACAAGCAAGAATAATTTTGAAAGGGGAGGCAGTTGACTGACTTGGACATTATTTAGACTGGCAAGCATAGTTTTTTGTTCTTATTTGTTGATGATTGTCTGGCCTGTTGAAACTGCAAGTTAAGCCTTGCATGTATGTTATGCTGATAGACATGATTATTTTTTCAAAAATTATGATTCATTAGAAGCTGGAAATTACTGCTTAGTTCTGTGAGAAAGAAGCTTATGATGGATATTGTCTCATAGTTGTCTTAAATGGGACGAGATGGGAAAATTAAAGAAAAAATACCAATATTTATTTTATGTTTTCAATACTCATTCTTATACGGTAAGCACAGATGTTCATGCAAAGGGATCTTGAGGACGATGATAAATTATTTTGGCTTGGCACCATTCAGTTCTTTCATAGGTGGGTGAAATTTCATTTGGCCCACCCATGAATGGTTGCGGTTGTGTTTGCTTACGAATGAAGGATATCCATAGTCCTTTTCTGTTGACATTTGACTTACATTAAAGTACTTCGGTAATTGAGTATGAGCTTCCACAGGTGTGGTTGCTCATTGTCAAGGCCTCATTGACCAACTTTATAAAATTTTACTTGGAAAACACTCAATTGTTATTAGTACATTATTTGTTATTTTTAGTTAAGTTTTCTCTATTCTAGTGCTATGTACCTTCAGAAGTATATGGGAATGGAGTGTCGAATCTGTTATTTTATTGTAAGAATGAGATGTTGGAACTATCTTTCTAATGGCTTGTTATGTGTTACATTTAATAAGGTTGTGTCCATGTAACAACAGTTGCGAGTTATGCTTGCTGAGTCATGAATCAACTCTAACTCAGATCAACATCAAAGCAATTTTCTTTTTTTGAAGGAATGCTGCAGATATAGTTGGTCATTGTCAAGGCCTCATTGACCACCTTTATAAGATTTTACTTGGAAAATGGTCATAAATGTTATTGGTACATTATTTGTTATTTTGAGTAAAGTTTGCTCTTTTCTAGTGTTGTATATCTTTAGAAGTATATGGGAATGGTGTATTGAATATGTTATTTTATTGTTATGGCCTATTATGTGTTGCATTTCATAAGGTTGTGTCCATGACTCCATCTAACAGGAATTGTGAGTGAATCATGAATCAACTCTGATTCAGATCAACATTAAAGCAATTTTCTTTTTTGGAGTGAATGCTGCATATGCAACGCTGTCAAAATTGACCAACAACTTATTTTCCAGTGCTCTATTCCTGCTCTGATTCAAACCTCGATTATTAACATGGAAATTCCCTGTCTCAACACTTTAAGCCTTAGATTGAATATCCTAAGGACTGCATCCACCTAGGATTAAGAATAATTTTGAAAGGGGAGGCAGTTGACTGACTTGGACATTATTTAGACTGGCAAGCATAGTTTTTTGTTCTTATTTGTTGATGCTTGTCTGGCCTGTTGAAACTGCAAGTTAAGCCTTGCATGTATGTTATGCTGATAGACATGATTATTTTTTCAAAATTTATGATTCATTAGAAGCTGGAAATTACTGCTTAGTTCTTTGAGAAAGAAGCTTATGATGGATATTGTCTCATAGTTGTCTTAAATGGGATGAGATGGGAAAATTAAGCATAAATACCAATATTTATTTTATGTTTTCAATACTCATTCTTGTACCGTAAGCACAGATGTTCATGAAAAGGGATCTTGAGGACGATGATAAATTATTTTGGCTTGGCACCATTCAGTTCTTTCACAGATGGGTGAAATTTCATTTGCCCCACCCATGAATGGTTGCGGTTGTGTTTTCTTGCGAATGAAGGATATCCATAGTCCTTTTCTGTTGACGTTTGACTTGCATTAGAGTACTTTGGTAATTGAGTATGAGCTTCCACAGGTGTGGTTGCTCATTGTCAAGGCCTCATTGACCAACTTTATAAAATTTTACTTAGAAAACACTCAATTGTTATTAGTACATTATTTGTTATTTTTAGTTAGGTTTTCTCTATTCTAGTGCTATGTACCTTCAGAAGTATATGGGAATGGAGTGTCGAATCCGTTATTTTATTGTAAGAATGAGATGTTGGAACTATCTTTCTAATGGCTTGTTATGTGTTACATTTAATAAGGTTGTTTCCATGTAACAGCAGTTGTGAGTTATGCTTACTGAGTCATGAATCAACTCTAACTCAGATCAACATCAAAGAAATTTTCTTTTTTTGAGGGAATGCTGCAGATATAGTTGGTCATTGTCAAGGCCTCATTGACCACCTTTATAAGATTTTACTTGGAAAACGGTCATAAATGTTATTGGTACATTATTCGTTATTTTGAGTAAAGTTTTCTCTTTTCTAGTGTTGTATATCTTTAGAAGTATATGGGAATGGTGTATTGAATCTGTTATTTTATTGTTATGGCCTGTTATGTGTTGCATTTCATAAGGTTGTGCCCATGACTCCATCTAATAGGAATTGTGAGTTAATCATGAATCAACTTTGATTCAGATCAACATCAAAGCAATTTTCTTTTTTGGAGTGAATGTTGCATATGCAACGCTATCAAAATTGACCAACAACTTATTTTCTAGTGCTCTATTCCTACTCTGATTCAAACCTCAATTATTAACATGGAAATTCCCTGTCTCAACACTTTAAGCCTTAGATTGAATATCCTAAGGACTGCATCCACCTAGGATTAAGAATAATTTAGAAACTCTAGGCCACAATGACCCAGGATTAAGAATAATTTAGAAACATCGCAGCAATGACCCCAAACAAACGGAGGAAATGGCACGGACACAAATTTTATGTGATGACACGATGCCCAACACATGGACCTCCACGGTGGATAGGTGTCATACCGGATCCATGCGCTTTGACACACAGAATAACTTATAGAAATAGTTTTATCATAATTAATATTTTACAGAAAGACATATTCCATTGAAAATTTATTTTCAACACACAGTTAGGTTGCCACAAGAAATCACTACTAGGTTGTAAGCCAAAATGTTTCTGTGACAAGAAAAAGATACAATCTAGTGTTGTAAGCCAAAATGTTTCTGTGCCAAGAAAAAGATACAATCCATCCAAAATCCACATCATAATGTGGTTAGAACCAAAAACATATGACACCCCTATTCTTTATGGCCTTGAGAATCTTGAGTGCCAAAACTCCCCGAGTTACCTTCTTGAGCCAGGTAGGTTGGCCTACCAATCAAGGGCTAATTAGGAAATGGTTGATTGCTGCCATATGATTGATTCCAATTTGTGGCTTCCAACCATGGAGGTACTGAGTACCCATACCTCACATTTTCACTACTAACCCCTGCATTAAGTGGAGGTGTGTAATGAGCATACAGAGAATTGACACCAACTTTGTTAGAAACAAGGCAAGTGGGTAAACCCTCAATTTGATAGTGGGGCACTTGAATGTTTATGAGATCTTGGAATAATGGTGTATTATCTGCAATGGAGTCCAATGAGTTTGAAATAATCCTGGTTTCATCAGCTATTCTTGTATCGTTGATTATCCCTTGTTCCTTTTCAAGCATTTGTTGTGCCTTTCGTTTTTCCTTTTCCTACCTTGTCATTTGCTTTTGTTGGTCCTTAACTTGCCTTGCTTTATCTCTTTCAATCCTTTCATCTGCTCGTCATTGTGCTGCAACAATCCTTGCTGCCTTCTTCTCCTTGACTAGATCCTTCCTTTTTTGTTTTAATTCTTGCATTTCAAATTTCTTTTTTTCAGACTCAACTAACAGGTTTATATAGTCCTCTGAGGTGAGTAACTGTGAGCTTCGGCCCAGACGAAGGCTACCCGGTGCACCTTGCTTTTTTTCATTGATACTCTCTCTACTGGTAGCTTTAGGAACCGTCCAAGTGTCTTCTCCACCCCTCCCACCTGCATGTCATTGCTTGGTACTTCCCTTTCAGTATCCGTTGGAACTGATTAAACTATATCATTATCTTCATTTGATGCCTCATTATGTCCTTCATCTTCTTCCATTGATCTATTGTCCACAAAAAAATGAACAATTTCACTGTTCAATTCTGCTGGTTGTGAGGGCATGTTCATGCTTTCTTCATTGGTTGCTGAGAAACTATGTGCATTCATATTGATCATTGCTTCTGCTAGCCATGAAGGTGGGGTTACTTGGCTTGGCAATGTCAATTGGTCATTCTCAACTGCATGTTCAACAATATCATTAACAATATCAGCAACAAGAACTTCATGTTCTTGAGTTGGTGGAATGATCTCCATGTTACTGCGAATTTGTTCATTGTTATATTGTGTTTCACATACAATTTCATCATCTTTAGCATATAAGTGTCCTTGAGATAGGGAAATCATATTACCAGCTGCAACAACATCATCTTGGTCATCTACTTCTTGCACTTCAACACCTATTTGGGCATTCCCTTCTTCCTAACCATCCACATGAAACGCTTGGCTACAACCAGTATCATGCATAAGAGCATCATAGTTTAGTGGCCAGATTCCTGTCCTCCTAAAGCCAGCCTTGATATTTGATGGTGTCAAATCCCTTTTAAAGGCTTTACTTGCAAGCTCTGCTAGCTCAAACCTTTTCACCTCAACCCCTGGATTCTTTGCCATCCATGCAGCGCGCTCTGACCTGAAATAGTTCTTGAAAGGGCCAAACACATTAACATCAAGGGGTTGTAATCTGTGAGTGGTATGAGCTGGCAATGTCAGCAGGTCGATGCCTAAATTGTTTGCTTCCTCAATTGTTTGTACAGCCATGTGGCTCCCATGGCCATCTAATATCAAAAGGTGTTTGTTATTAGGCGAGACGCCACCTGGTACCGATGCAGCAAAGTGAAAAAGCCAACTTAGAAACAATTCTTTAGTCATCCATGCATGGGGATGTGCAGCCATGCATGCACCTGGTTCACAGTTCTATATATAGTTTTTCAGTTGATTTTTACCTTTGAATAGATAAAATCCTGGGATTGAAGTACCAATTGCATTGAGACAACATAAAATAGTTATCCACTCCCTGCTCTTGGGCAAAATATTTGGCACATTTCAGCTCCCTCTCTTGGAAATTATCTGCATGCCACAATTCCTCCCTTCCTGTAAACCTATTTCATCACAGTTCCATATATGGTCTGGTCCATAAGAATGTTTATCATAAGCACTAGAAATTGTGTCACAGAACTTTTGCACAACTGCAGGGCGCAAATTTAATGCTCTGTCTCTATCAAGGCCCTCAGCAGTATGCAATACAAGTTTTGGATGCCTTTTTTTAAACCCAAACCACCATGATTTACGAGGAAACCCATCTTTGAATGGGTTTGGCCTCCCTTGACAGATTTGAGCAACTCTTGATTTGAGTTGTATCAACTCTAGCCCATGTCCCAGTTGGGCCATCTCTTTATACCACTCAACCACCTCGGCCTCCTCCTCCTCAGTCATAACTGTAAGAGGCCCTCTACGTTTTGTATGAGTCAGTCCATTTATCCAATAATGTATTGATGAGGGAGGAATACCATGTTTTTTTGCAGATGCCCGAACTGAGCATCCATTAAACTCTATGACGTCAATTGAAACTAACATTTTTTCTTTTGTCCATCCTCTTATAGCACTGATCTTTTTAGTTGAGCTTTCCCCTTAGACTATTGTTGATGGTGGTTCTGTGGCTGATGGTGTGTTAACTGTTAGCCTCCTATACAATAGGTTTCATATTTCATGATTGACAGTGGAAGTGCCAAAAATGTTCATCTTTTCCATGCTGCAAAAGTTCCATTTTTGAAGGATTTTTCAGTTAAGGGAAGGCCAAACAGCTTAATCTTGGCTTCCCTAGGTTTAAATTGCTTGTTTTAGAAGATAGAGAATGAATATCTGTCCAAACTGTTTAATCTTGGCAGATTTGTAGATAGGCAAAGAAGCAAGGGCGCTCAACAGCTTAATCTGAGCCCCTGGAAGAAATAAGGGTAGATTTAGATAGGAGGATAGCCAAAAGAAAAGATGAAAAGCTGGGTTTGCTAGTTTAAGTGCACCCAAACAAAAAGAAGAAAAAATGTTAGGTAAGTAGGTCAGGTAGGTAGTCCTGAGGTGGCATAATGATGATTTGTGATCCATTTCATGTTTTCAAGTGTTATATCTACTTCAAATCACAATTGCAAGGCAAAAATCCATTTGGAGCAGCGCAAGAGAGGCATGTCTAACTTCCCCTTCTTCCTTTTCCCCAAATCATTCGCTAACTTCCCTTAAAAGATGTTAAGATCTGCTTAATATCTCAAAAATTCATCATACTCCACAACATTTGCCTAAGTAAAGATCTGCTTTACTTAGGAGTGCTCATATTTCTTCTAAAGACCTATTTCCCCTTTGTAGCCTAAGATTTCTATACTTAGCGCTTTCTTCACAAATTCCATATTAATTTCTAACTCTATTATATAAATCCCTTCTTATTTCCCCTTCCCCTACTAAAATATGTTATAAATCCCCTTTATATACATATCCCCTCCCTTTGGTTGAAATATAACCATAAATATTCCCTTGGGAATTACTAAGTTTATTTGAAACTTAGTAAGAACCCTTTGTTTTCCCCCTTAACCATCTTCTAATGCATTTGGACCCCTTCCAATGCATAATACCCCTTTATTGCTTCATAAAACCCTCTTCCATGCTTTAAACCCCTTTTTAAAGCATAAAAAGCCTTCCTCTGATTTCATTTTACCTTTTTTCAAAGCAACAAACCCTCTTCCGATGCTTTAAAAACCCCTTTTTAAGGCATAAACCCTCCTTTGATTGAAATTCCCCCCCTCCGATGCGATATCGCTGTCAGAGGTGGTAGCAATAATGGCCCCATATATATATACCCCCATTCCTTTATGCTCCGATGCGATATCGCTATCGGGAGCCTTCCTATCGCATATTTCCATATATCCCGCATATATTCTTTTCTATCGTTAATCCCCTTTTTATCGTTTTATCATTTAAACCTAAGTTTTTTATAAAACATAGGTTTTATCGTTAAAACCCGCAAACCCCGCTTTATCGCATATCGCATCGCAATACAATACAAAGGCCCGCCCCCGGGTTTCCCCGATAGCGATATTGCGATTAAACCTCAGCCATCCAATCGCCCCCGCCCAGATCAATGGCCCAGATTACATCGCATCGCTCCCATCGCATCGCCCATCGCTTATATTTAAAAGCCTTCCCCGATAGCCAATCGTCGATGCGATATCGGCGATCGCTCCATCGCTCCATCGCATATATATAAAGCCTCGCCCCTCCGCCCCGCCGATAAGCGATATTGCAATTTAATATTAGCCGTTGGATCTGCCATCGTGCGATCCAACGGCCAGGATTTATTCCCCGCTACAGTTATGCTCCCGCCTATGTTTTTCATGGATTTTACGTGTAATTTGGTCTTTTTCTTTATAAAGGAAAAAGGCTATTTTCATAGCTGCACCTGTGCGCGCTCTAGTCAAGGGAAAACATGCATTTTTCAACCATTTTTTATCGCTCCAAAGCCCAGATTTCCTCCGGAAAATGAGCACGGCCCAACACAAGCCCTCAGCAAGCATTCCTCCACCATTTTTTGCAGTATTTCTTCATTGTTGTTGATATTTGATCGACCAAAGCACCGATACAGTTCCAAAAGCCACAGAAAGCGCCACAGCACCTATTTTTTACCATAAAGAGATGAAAAAGGGCGATTTGACATATTAGAGAGTATCAGTGGAGAGAAAGGCCCCGATTCAAGTATTAAAGAGTATCAGAGTTGTGGAAAAGTGTATCAGTCAGAGATTTTCAATGAAAGACTTCAAGCCAAGCAGATGAGCATTAAAGGGCCTCCATCAAAGTCAAAGAAAGCAGTAAAAGCCATTTAAGGCTCTCAAATCACAGTTAACGATATTTAAAGCCACCTGAGAGCAGTGGATCAAAGCCCAAAGCATAGTTATGGCTAAATGAACAGCACAGAGCCATAAGCACACCTCAAAGCCTCATTTTAAAGCAGTTGCCCACAACGCAGCTTACATAGATCTTTTGTGCATTTATTTCAAGATAAGTTAGGTTAAAGGCACTTATTTACCTCAGATCTATTTAAGATCTACTGTAGTAGATATTTTTTGGATATTTTCTCTATATAAACCACCCTCTTCGTTGTTTAAAGGGTTGGTTGGTTGATAACTCCTCTCCAGACTTGCGATGTATTCTTTGAGAGCCTCTATAATCAAAGATTGTTGGAATGCTTGGATGATGAACTGTCTATTGTGTTTTTAAGGGCTGAAGAGTGAACTATGGAATTCTTGTGCTTCTACATGGCCCAATAAGTGTTTCTTACCTCTGTTTACAGTTTATATGTGTTTATGCCACCATTATGTCACCATCTAAATAGCAGGAAAGAAGAATAGCTTAGACTTTGCTTAGCAGCACTCTATGCTCAATTTCTGTTATTTCTACATGTTTTTCCTCAGAAATAGTTATGAATATGCATACTTAAATGATCATGTTTACACTGTTTCTCTCATTTATGAATGATTGTTTAGGAATCCTTGACTGCTCCTAGATAAAGTTCATTCGCCCTCCTTCTGTTAGCTGATGAAAGATTCTTAGTTGCCTTTCATCTCTGACCTTCATTCCATCTTTTTTCAGCATTGATATTGTTCCATGTGTAGCTATCCTACTCTGTATTCCTCTTGTGACCAAGAAAATGCACCAGACGCCCTTATCCTTGACTCCATGCCCATTGGTTTGAACTTCTCACACTATGCATCCCAACTTTTCTTGAAAGCATCATCCTTCCCACCAAAACTTAAACAAAACCCAAAGAACACCATAACTAGCCTAAAATCACCCTTAAACAAAGCTATATTACAAAGAGAGAGCCCTCTCTGACTACAGGTAGGCTAGGACCTACAGTCCAAAGATTGTTTTGTGGTTACCTCGGCCATATCCCTTAAGGAGCCAAGGGACAACCTGAGTGATAACATCAACATTAGCTGCTGTCACATGGTCATCCTCAACAATGTTCCCTGGTGCATTCTTGGCATTGACATCAGCTGGCCTGTCATCATCAGATGATGTGCATCGCAGCTGCACACCCCTTGTCACTCTCCTGCCACTTCTCCTTGTACGAGTAGAGTAACTTCCTTTTGCCATAGATGCAACAACTTTTAAAATTATTGCATGCATTTAGACATTAGAATATTTGTAAATTATGCTTTATTACTTCTGCAAAAATACTTTTCCTTTATTACAAGAAATTATCAACATGTATGTTACAGGAAATCGAATTGCATTACTTCGTAGTCTCTCAATTGCCTGCCTGTTCATCAGTTTAGCAACTTTAATATGGATTCAAGTAGGATTCTATGATAGTTGTTTCAAATATCATTTTCCATTTTTTTTGTTGTTTGGCATTGCCAAAAATGTCTCAGTACTGCAACTTCTCCATTGCAGTCCATGGCCACCATTCCAAGCATAAATTATATGTTGGGAACAACTTGCAGCTGTGATCAGCCTTGTGGTCTCTCAATTACCCGCTTGTTCATCAGTTTAGCAACTTTTATATGGATTGAAGTAGGATTCTATGATAGTTGTTTCAAATATCATTTTCCATTTTTTTTGCTTTTTGGCATTGCCAAAAATATCTCAGTACTGCAACTTCTCCATTGCAGTCCATGGCCACCATTCTAGGCATAAATTCTACGTTGGGAACAACTTGCAACTGTGATCAGCCTTGTGGTCTCTCAATTGCCTTCCTGTTCATCAATTTAGCAACTTTTATATGACCAATCACACAACTATGAAATTCTACATCCAATTTCAAAAGATTCTCTTTCTCAAGCTGTTGAAGTTTGGATATGGGAGCACCAGAAGTGATAAATCATATTAATATTGCACATCAATATGAATTCACATTTTCTAGCCTTCGATTTAATGCAAATCCTCTTTCCGCAAGGAACTTATCGAGCATTTCAATATTCTGGAGTTACTCTGAATATTTAGTATTTTTTTCGTTCACACTGGATTTTTCCATGTATTCATCTGTTTTCATAATGAGAGTAAATGTTTAACTTTCATAGGGCAGTGTCAAAATTTTGCAAATGTCATTCCAAGTAAATCCATAGTTCATCAATTTAGCAACTTTTATATGGATTCAAGTAGGATTCTATGATAGTTGTTTCAAATATCATTTTCCATTTTTTTTGCTGTTTGGCATTGCCAAAAATGTCTCAGTACTGCAACTTCTCGTGGATTTTCAAAATTTTGCTTCGTTTTCCTGAAATAAGCAGTCAAAATTCACCTCCTAGGGCCACCTGCAAAAATTAGTTTTCACATTGATGGATTTACATTTTAATATTTTCTCTAGGTTTTGGATAGCACTCACAACCTCAAATGTCTAATATTCCTTATCTCACCAAGATGGGAGAATATTCCCACAAAAAATGAAGGATGTGAGAATGGAATACCATATCAAGGTGTCCATGAAATACATGAATAACCAGGACCCATGATCACACCACAGAAATTTTGTTACTTTGATTAAGTAAAACATGCCACTTGCATGGAATATTTTTAATCTTCAATTTTGCGTTCATTGGAGAGACCATAGGTTTGATTTGGAAATAGTAGTTGAAGAGGAAATTTGCAAGCAACAATCTCAAGGAAGAATAAAAAGAAGCAATGCCAAAATCTCAGAAGTGATGAAAACCAGGATAACTGTCAAGTAGTTTATCAATGTTTTGTTTTCCTCCTTTGACCATCTCAAAGCATGATTCCTTTGAGCCCATATCTCACTATAAAACACAACAAAGATAATGGTCCATGCCAATACCACAATGATTTTTGATACCATACTCATTCAAATTAGTGAAGTCTCTTTTGACGCTAAACTGTATTGTATTCCAGCATCAAGCAATGACTACCAAAAACATAGGCTTACCTATGTAATGAAGGCACTAAAGAGCCCTGTTGATGTGTCTCTAGTTTATGATAAATTATAATCAAGATTGTTTGCTCTTGTTCTCATCATTGTTGCCGCATGGTTATTAAATAAAATTTTGAATTTATTTTTGCTACAGTAGCATGGAACTCTTTTGAACCGTGTCCCTATTATCTTCAAGAAAACCAAGAAAAACCTCCCTTGGAATATTTAGTTACTCTGAATATTTAGTATGGCCAGACAGATCATGTAAGAACTCTGATAAATGAAAACAGAACTATAAGAACAATGACTTTCAATGGCTGTTTGTGAAACCATCCAGGTCTCCTTCTAGCAGTTATGGCTAGACAGATCATGTAAGAAATCTAATAAATGAAAATAGAACTGTAAGAAGAATGAGTTGTAATTCATATAACTAACCTGGATATATTGGCAACTATTTTGTGATGTTGTCTTCAAGTTTGTTGAATGGTTTGAAAGCATAAGATGCAACTTCAACAGTGGGTGGACTTCTTTTATAGTTTTGGGCACTTGAATTTAATTGGTGGACATGGATGCACATGGATTGCAATGGCTTCATTTTGAATGTGTGGTTTGGATTTAATTTGATGTGATCTAATGGTTGGGAATTCGTTATTTGTTGATCCATGTGGTTTGATCTATTTTAATGAGAAATAGAGTGAGTTGAGTGTCATTTATTGCAGTTATTGGGTCTGGGTGTCATTTATTGCACAAAGTGGGTTTAAATGTTATTGGGTTGGGTGTAATTTATTGAACATAGGGTGTTTAGTTGTTGAACAACACAACAATTATGGCTGACATAAATTCCCTTTTGTTATGTGCAGGTAGGCATATTTATTTGGGATGTAAAGCTGCAGTGCTGATGAGTGGGGGTTGAAGTGACTGTTGCTTTCTACTTCTGGAATAGACCATTTTGGAAGCATTTATGGTTTTAGCTGTTTTCTAGTTGGGTCAATATGGTTTGCAGTCTTAACTAGTAAAATACTATTTATGGATAGTTGTGGGCCCAGTGAATGTATGGGGTAATTTTGGACATAAATTCATACCTATTTATACTTAATGTTATTTATTTTTGTTTAAATATTGGTTTCAAAAGTCTCAATTTATTGTAGTTTGGTGGGACTAGTACTATATCAATTACTGGTCCCTACACAACATTAGGAATCTCTCCCCTAAAGCAATGGCATAAAATGTCACAGTTTTTAACTTAAAAGTCGAGCAATTAGAACGTTATCCTTCGACATATGCGGTGAGTCTTGGATAAACTGTTGACCCCGCTATAGCGGCACGAACTTTGGACGTGGGACAATGTGGGTGTCAAGAGAACATAGAAACTAAGTTATTAATGTGTGTACATTCTATAGTAAGATTATAGAGTTCGAATATATATTGATAGATATATATTTTTTAGAATTTGGTTTGATTTTTGAGATTTTTTTGGTAACATTATTATACTAGCACAATTATATTATATTTGAAAAGGTTATAATTATGATTATTGACTTTACTATTATTATTAATTTAATAAGAGTATTATCATTAATAATAATATTAATTAACATTTATTAATTAAATATAATAACAACATTATAATTATTATGATTTTTAATTAATTAATTCAATAAATAGATAAATAAATAATTGATTATTCCTAAATAATAAATAATAATAATAATAATAATATTATTATTATTATTATTTATAAATAATATTTTATTAATATAAATATTGTTAAATAAATAAATATTTTTTAATGTAAATATGGTTAAATATTAAATATTATTTATTTAATTAACAATATTTATATTATTAATAATATAAATATTGTATGTGTGCATGAAGATCACAAAAACACAAGAAAAAGACCTCCCGCTGAGCGCTGCTGCCCTCGCTGCGATCTGCGCAGTCTGAGTCTGGGCGCTGCCCTCTCGGCCTCTCCGCCCCGAATCCTGGTCCTCCTGACTGCGGGGCTGCTTGGATCTGCCAGGCCTCCCTTCTGCTCATTGCCTAGACCGCGTTGTGCCCCTGCACCAGTCAGATCTGCCTGGATCGCCCTCGTCCTGCAGGGTCTGATCGGATCTCCTTCTCTCCGAGCTTGAGATGCCTTGCTTCCTGTTCTTGCTTGGTGCAGATCGGTTTTGCTGATCTGTGCTTTGCCATGGAGGCCCAAGGCTCGCCTACCGGTCCCTCGCAAGCTTCACCCCAGAAGCTGAAGCAGCCTTCTCCTCTCTTCTTGTTTCGTTGTCCAAAAAGAAGAAGCCCAAAATCTCTAAATTCGTCAAAAGGCTCGACGATGTTTTGGAGGTAAACCTTCCTCCTGAGGGTTTGATCCAGGTTGCTTTGTCCCTGGCAGATTGAGCCCTGGTGGGTCAATTCACGGGCCTTTGGCCCTCACCAAAATCGACGGAAAACTGGGTGATCAAGAATTGGGTTCCCCTGATAAAAAACAATGTCACCTCTTATTTTATGGGTAGAGGCTTCTTCTTGTTTGAGTTCAACACAAAGGAGGACAAAGACTTGATCTTCAGGAATGGGCCATATTTTATGGGACCTCAAGGTCTCTATCTCGACAAATGGACCCCTGACTTCGACCCGACCATGGATGTCCCAACGGCGGTCCCTGTCTGGGTTCGGCTCCCTAATCTCCCAGTGCGTTGCTGGAACTAGGAGTCCCTCAAGCACATAGGGAATACTCTGGGAAAATTCATTGATAGAGCAAACAACAATGACCAGTATGATTGCGCCCGAATCTGTGTCGAGGTATACTTAGACGTGGGGCTTCCGGAGGCCATCAAATTAAAGGTCGATAGTTGGACACACGTACAAGTGCTGGACTATGAGCAACTTCCTTTCAAATGTCGTAAATTTCGTATCTATGGCCACTTTGCAAGAGGGTGCCCGAACAAAGGGGAAGCAGAGAAAGGTAAGGAAGAGGGTTGGAACCAGGTCAAGAGGTCAAAGGCATCCCAAAAGAAATCTGGGGTTCATGTCCCCCATCGTGCCTCCACCCAGAATGCTCCCCCACCAAAAAGTCAATAAAACAAGTATGTGGTCTTAAGCTCCGCTGAAGAGACTCCCCAGGAAGAAGATAAGCAAGATAATCCACCAGAAAAAATGACTTCAGCAGATGCAAGACCTGAAGAAAGCACCATGGCAAGAAACAAGGAAAAGAAAACAGAAGCATCTGAGGCGGAACATGACTCGGAGGAGTTTGAGGAGGATGGAGAAATAGGAGACATGCAGACATCGGTCAGAAGATCTGCAAGAGGCCATAAATCTGCTAGAGAAAAGAGAGATCAGGAAACTTACAAGGACAAGCTTCAGGGTAGCCAGCCCACTCTGGAGAAACTCCTTGGAAAAAATCCGAAGATGACCAAAAACCAAGTGTAGGGTTCCAAGGGAGCCCATCATCATAAAAATAAATGATGAAGATCATCTCCTGGAATTGCAGAGGAATGGGGAGAAAAGTGAAAGAAGAAGCAACAAGAAGCCTTATAAGAAGAGAAGCCCCAGACATTCTTCTGATTCAGGAGACCAAAATGCAGGACAAGGAGTTTCTCCAAATTAGTAAAAAATTTGGAAAGGAAGCAGCGGACATGCAGTTTCAGCACGGGGAGCCTCTGGGGGTCTGGGCTCCCTCTGGAACCCTCTCAAGTATAGGCTGGTCACCGAGTTGCACAACACCCACTGGCTGTTTTTAAAGCTCCAGCCTTTGGACTCAAGGGAGGCAGTCAGCCTCTTCAATGTCTATGTTCCAACAAATATAGGGGAGAAAAGGGAGTGCTAGGACTCCATCAGACAACTGTCAGAGTCAGAAAATCTGGAAAACATCATTGTGGCAGTGGATTTAAACCTTACCATGCACTTGGAGGAAAAGCGAGGAGGAACAATCATAAGGGATCCTGCAAGGGAATGGGTGGAAGACCTCATGCAGGACTGGGATCTGCTCGACATCCCTCCAGAAAATGGTAAGTACACCTGGTCTAACAAAAGAATAGGTCCTGGTCATATTGCTGCTAGACTTGATAGATGCTTGGTGCAGAGTTCCTTTCTTCTGCTGGGCTTAGAATCCAGATTGCATATCCTCCCATGTAGCGCTTCTGATCATAAGCCCATTTTGCTTGAGATGTCGGGCCACAAAGATCTTGGTCCCATCCCCTTCAGATTCAACCCTCTTTGGGTTAAGGAACCAGAGTTCCTGAAGCTGGTTCAAGACTGCTGGATTTTGCCAGTAAAAGGTTCCCCTTTCTTCATTTGGGAAGAAAAGCTTAGAAGATTGAAAGCGGTCCTCAAAACTTGGGCCAAATCCCTTCCCTCCCCTGCAAAAGAGAGAAAGCAGGCCCAGGACAACCTCGCCCACCACCATGCTCAAAGTGAAGATGCAGAAATCACTAAAGAAGTTCTAGACAAGGAAGCTGAGCTCCAGCAAATCTTCCATAAAGCCTGCCTTTCGGAGGAAGAGCATTGGAGACAAAAGTCTAGGAGTTTATGGCTTAAAGCAGGAGACAGAAATTCTGCCTTCTTCCACAAACAAGCTCAAGCTAGAAAGAGCTTCAATTCTATTGCAGAAATTAAAGATGGCAGCTCAACTCACAAAGACTTTGATAGCATAAAGAGAGCAGCTTTCAATCATTTTCAAAATCTGTATAGAGAAGAGGGAGTGACGGACCCTAACTCTAAATTCTTGGAGGCGGTTCCTCCTAGGATCTCTCCTTCAATGAATCAACAGCTCGAGGTGAAGATCTCTATACAAGAAATAAAAGATGCTCTCTCCGACATGGAGCTTGACAAAGCCCCAGGCCCAGATGGCTTCACTGCAAGATTCCTTCAAACCTGCTGGCAGATTGTGGAGAAATACCTCTACAAAATGATTTTGAAATCCCAAACTTGCTAGAAAATTGGGGGCAGCACCAATTCAGCCTTCCTTGCCCTCATCCCCAAGGAAAAGGGTGCTAAATAATTCAATTGGTTCTGCCCCATCTCTCTTTGTAACATTGGATACAAACTAATCACAAAGGTCATTGCCAATAGACTAAAAGGCATACTTCCAGCCATCATCCTGGAGAACCAAGGCGGATTTGTTCAAGGGAGACAGCTTGCTGACAACTTCATCTTGGTTCAAGAGGCGATCCATTTGAGCCAGCTTCGCAAAGAGAAAGGTATGGTAATTAAATTAGATTTAGCTAATGCTTTTGATCGGGTTAGACTTAGCTTTCTTTGGGAGGTCCTGAAAAAATTCGGCTTTGGAATGGGTTTTCCAAAATGGACTCGTGCTTGTATTGTTGATCCTTGGATCGCCCCTCTTGTGAATGGGTTAGCAGCTGGTTTTTTTAAAGCCTCAAGAGGGCTTAGGCAGGGTTGCCCCCTCTCTCTGCTCCTCTTCATTCTTCATGTTTCTGTCCTAAGTTTCTACCTGGATCAGAAACTGGTTGACCAAGAGATCCTGGGGCTCAATATAGCAAGAGGTGTTAAAAATGTTAATCACACCCTATTCGCGAATGATACCCTCTTATTAGGGGCTGCCTCCGCCAGATCTGCTTCAAGTTTCAAGGAGGTCCTGGACGACTACAGTGAAGCTACAAGCGACAACTTAAACAGGGGTAAGTGTAAAATCTTTTGTTGGAATATTTTGACTTCCACCCTTACAACCATTTCAAGAATTTTGGGCTTTACTGCTTCCCTCAACTAGTCCTCCTTTACATATTTGGGCCTCCCCATCTTTCGTAAATTGGCTTACAGCAGAGATTGGGTCCCTCTGTTGGACAAATTTAAGGCCAAAATCCAAGCTTGGGGGTTTTCATGGCTAAATCTCACTGGAAAAACTGTCCTCATCAAATCTGTTCTCTGTAGCCTCCCCATTTTTCAATTCTCTGTAATTCTAGCCCCTTCAGGCATCATAAAAAAATGGAAGCCTTCATTCGCAAGTTCTTCTGGAAAGGGGGCAACCACAATGACAGGAAAATCCCATTGGTAAGTTGGGAGAAAATTTGCAAGCCTCAGAGCGAAGGAGGCCTTAACTTCAAGGATCTCAGCCTCCAAAACATAGCCATGGGAGCCAAGATCTTCTGGAGAGTCATTGGATCACATCCAGGCTAGGCGCAAAGAGCTCTTTGGAGGAAATACTTCAGGGGAAATAGAAAGAGATGTTTGGACGCCCCTCTACCCACCATAGGCTCGCAGCTGATCAAACTTTGCCAAAAGGCAGTCCCTTTAATCAGAGATAGAGCATATTGGATTCCAGGAAATGATAAAGAATGCAAGATATGGGAAGATAGCATTATGATGCATCCACCCTTATCGTCTCACAGTTCTCTACAATCGATGCGCTTCTGGTTGGACAATGCAGGCTGCAACACACTTTGGGACATCTCGCAGCGGGAAGGCATATCATGGTTGCGCTGGAGACTCCCACCCGTCCCTCCTGAGCTGTCTCAAGCTCGCGATCTGCTCCTTGCATTGCTAAACGGGATGGCGCCTCTGTGCATGGGTAAGAAGGACGCCCGAGGATGGGGAGCCGCCCCAGGGCTGTACACGGTGGCGCAAGGCTACAAGAGTCTGCAGGATCGACCTCATGTCCCCCCTAACCCAGCTGTATGGAACGGGATCTGGAACATTAAATCCATGCCCAAGGTCGACTCCTTTTGCTGGCTGTTATGCCACAGAGCGATATTAACAGCTGACAGATTGCAGAAGAAAGGCTTTCAAGGCCCCTCCCGCTGCCATTTATGCTGTGACAATGAGGAGAACGCTCAGCATATCATGCTGGACTGTAAATATTCAAGAGAAATCTGGCAAGGACTTCTGAGTTTCTGGAAATATGAATTCACTTTGCCCATGACTATACCTGACCTCTTTGCAAATTGGCGGAATTACTACCCTGAAACTCTCCCAAAAAATGAAAGATTCATAGCAGCATGGCTCTCCCTGCCGAAATTCGCTTGCTGGCAGATCTGGCTCGAGCGTAACAGAAGAGTCTTCAGGGATGAAAGTCTCAACTCACAGGTTATTATCATTAAAACAAAATGCCTTTGGAAAGAAAGTCTTGGGGATTATCTGCCAGATCTGAATCTGAGTCAGCATGACTTAGATTGGGGTGCCTCGATGGACCTCCATTTCTCAGGCGAAATTAGGCACCACAAGGCCACAAAAGAATGGCAATTCAGGGGGAAGGAGAACGAATTGTCGGATTTGCTTCTCAGGCAATCCAGATTTTCTTTGTTCTTCGACGGAGCAGCGAAAGCCAATCCTGGATTGGCTAGGGCAGGAGGAATTATAAAAAATAAAGAGGGCATAACAGTGGCAAAGTTCGCTTGGCGATTAGGGCAGTCAACCAGCATGCAAGTTGAAGCCTTGGCACTTCTTCAAGGCCTTAAGCAAGCAAAGGCTATGGGTCTCTCAGAAGTCAGCATTATAGGAGATTCTCAAGCCATCATCAAAGTCTTAGTAGAGGATTCCTCTCTTGTAGACATCAACCTGGCAAGAATCATTTCAAGAATCAGAATCTTGATGAAATATTTCCAGACTACAACTTTCCTCCATGTTTTGAGAGAAAACAATAAAGATGTTGATATAGAAGCCAATAGGGCAGTTCCTCTTTCTGTTGGCTGTCTCTTGGCAGACGAAATTGAGAGCTGGGATTCCATTCCATAAGGATTGTCGTGTTTTTCTGCATTTTGCTGAATCAGTTTGTTTGTCTATTTAAGATAGGGAAAATAATAGAGATAGAATCAATAGTCTTGAATAAATTTCGCGGGTACCTAGGATTTGGGACCTCTGATCAACTAGTGGAAGAAAGTTTAAGGGCTATGCCCGACCAAATGTAACCAGTGAAAGGCATTTTGGCCAAAGTTCAATATAATCCCATACCCGTTCTTGTAAAATATATATATATATATATATATATATATATATATATATTATTTAAATAAATAATTATTAATTTATTTAATAATTAAATTTTAAGATAGATATTATAAACTCTTAAATAAACATGGTTGATTTCTGATTTTCATATTGATATATTCATTGTTACAATACAACATTCAAACATGGTTGACCATGGTTGGCTCTGATTGACCATGGTTGACGATGATTGATATTATTAATAATATCTTCCATAGAAAATCACATAAAAATATTATTATCGACGTGTTTCGAACCATCGAGTGTGGTTCATCTTCAGGGTAAGATGAGGTAGCAAATCCGGGCAATGAAACACCAGATTTTATTTAATCTTAGATACCTGCAAATGTGCCTTCTCGAAAAGATTAACCTTGATAACAATGGCCCTCTCGTGCAGGGTTGAAATTTTTGAGCTAAGACTTCTGTGATCCATAATATTATTAATAACATCTTCCAGAGAAAATCACATAAAAATATTCTTATCGACGTGTTTCGAACCATCCAGTGTGGTTCATCTTCAGGATAAGATGATGTACCAAATCCGGTAAGATGATTGATATTATAAACCCAAGGGAATAATAAATCCAAGGGATTGATATTATAAACCCAATGGATTAATACTAAAACCCCAAGGGAATAACATTAAACCCAAAGTACTAATATTATAAACCCATGGTATATAAACCCTAAGATAAATATTATAAACACTAAAATAAACATGGTTGATTTTCATATTGCGACAATGCAACGTTGGACCATGGTCGACCCTGCTTAACCATGGTTGATTTTCATATCAACAAAATCATTGTGACAATGCAACGTTCAGCCATGGTTGACCATGATTGACCATAGGTTATCATGTTTGATTTTATAAAATATGGTTGACCAAGGTTGACCATGAATGACCATGGTTGACAATGGTTATCATATTGAGAGAATCTTTGTCATAATGCGATATTGGACCATGGTTGAAACAATGATTGATTTTCATATTGAGACAAATTTGTCACAATGCGATGTTGGACCATGGTTGACCACGATTGATTTTATAAAACATGGTTGACCATGGTTGAATAATATTAACTCGAGGGACTAATATTTTAAACCCAAGGTATATAAACTGTAAGATAAATATTATAAACACTAAAATAAACATGGTTGACCATGGTTGAATAATATTAACTCGAGGGACTAATATTTTAAACCCAAGGTATATAAACTGTAAGATAAATATTATAAACACTAAAATAAACATGGTTGACCATGGTTGATTTTCATACTGAGACAATATTTGACACAATGCGAGGTTGGACCATGGTTGACCATGATTGATTTTATAAAACATGGTTGACCGTGGTTGAATAATATTAAACGCAAGGGACTAATATTTTAAACCCAAGGTAAATAAACCGTAAGATAAATATTATAAACACTAAAATAAATATAGTTGACCATGCTTAAACTTGGTTGACTTTCATATCAACACAATCTTTGTGACAATACGGCGATCAACCATGGTTGACCATGGAGATCATGTTTAATTTATAAAATATGGTTGACCATGATTGCTCAAGGTTGACCATTATTGACCAAGGATGGCCATGGTTGATGATGACTATCATATTGAGACAATCTTTGTCATAATGAAACGTTTGACCATGATTCAGAGAATGATTGATTTTCATATTGAAATAATATTTGTCACAATGCGACATTGGATTGATTTTCATATTGAAACAATATTTGTCACAATGCGACATTGGACCATTGTTGCCCATGATTAACCATGGTTGACAACGATTGATTTTATAAAATGTGGTTGACCATGGTTGAATAATATTAAACCCGAGGGACTAATATTTTAAACCCAAGGTATATAAACTGTAAGATAAATATTATAAACACTAAAATAAACATGTTTGACCATGGTTGATTTTCATACTGAGACAATATTTGTCACAATGCGAGGTTGGACCATGGTTGACCATGATTGATTTTATAAAACATGGTTGACCATGGTTGAATAATATTAAATGCAAGGGACTAATATTTTAAACCCAAGGTATATAAGCCGTAAGATAAATATTATAAACACTAAAATAAATATAGTTGACCGTGCTTAATCTTGGTTGACTTTCATATCAACACAATCTTTGTGACAATACAGCGATCAACCATGGTTGACCATGGAGATCATGTTTAATTTATAAAATATGGTTGACCATGATTGCTCAAGGTTGACCATTATTGACCAAGGATGGCCATGGTTGATGATGACTATCATATTGAGACAATCTTTGTCATAATGCAACGTTTGACCATGATTCAGAGAATGATTGATTTTCATATTGAAATAATATTTGTCACAATGCGACATTGGATTGATTTTCATATTGAAACAATATTTGTCACAATGTGACATTGGACCATTGTTGCCCATGATTAACCATGGTTGACAACGATTTATTTTATAAAATGTGGTTGACCATGGTTGATTTTCATATTAAGACAATCCTTGTCACAATGTGACATTGGACCATGGTTGATCATGCTTGACCATGATTCATTTTGAAACCGAGAGAACATTTGTGACAATGTGACATTGGACCATGGTTGACCATGGTTGATTCTCATACTGAGACATTATTCGTCACAATGTGATATTGGACCATGGTTAACCATGATTGAATTTATAAAACATGGTTGACCATGATTGGTATTATAAAACCAAGGGAATAATAAAACCTAGGGATTAATACTAAAAACCCAAGGGATTTATATTATAAGCCCAAAGAATAAAAATTATAAACCCGAGGTATATAAACTCTAAGATAAATATTATAAACGATAAAATAAACATGGTTAACCATGGTGGATTTCCATATTAAGACAATCATTATCACAATGCGACGTTGGAACATGCTTGACCATGCTTGATTTTCATATCTGTAGAAATTTTGAATAATATGACACATATTCACAGAGATTATCCTGATTATACACTTATAAGTGGAACATGCATAATACATAACTTCCTCTACCTTGATCATCAATTTACAGAAGCATAAACATTCACAGGCATACATAGAAGCATCAATCACACATATCAACACAGTATTTTCCCGGGGAAAGCATCTCGCTAAAAACCCCAACTATCTGTATATTATAGTGATTGAATCATGTAACAATACATAGTACAATACTCATCCCAAGTACTCAGTACTATCTCCTCATGCTACACACAATATAGCTCAGATCTGATCTCCAAATCTCCCCCGCTGCTTGCCTGCCTCCACAGCTCAATACCTGCTCAAGAACTGATGAGAATGGTTTACCAAACTCGTATTTCACCTGCAAAAAAACACTCACACTGTGTTGGATGTGAGCATAGGCTACAATACTTGGTATATGCCAATTCATTGGCATACTCAATCCGTTTGGTTGTGCAGATCATCATGCACAGCTATAGTCATAACTAATAACAATCTGATCCTCCAACACCTGTCCCTGCTGAACTGAACATGCACTGACATGCAACTGAGTTAACGGATGTATTCTATAGTTGCATTATGAGTTAATAACTTGTGAATTAATTAATAACTAATTCACCCAACTCATCTCTAGTCTATTGATCAGTTAGACTAAATACAACTAGTTTAACAAAGCTAAACTGAACACAACTCCATCAACTGCACCTCCAGTCCACTAAACTCAACTCACTTGAGTTCTAACTGAAGTCATGCATGCAAAAACTCAACTGACTCATAAGAAAAGCGTATTTCCTTCTGACAGCTGCATGTGCCACCTCTGTAGCTCAAACTGAAGTGCTCCAAGAGAATAAGATCAAGTTTATAGTCCAAATATTATTATGAGACAATAATATTTGACTTTTCTATTTTTGACAACCAGTCTAAAAATAGACTTTGATCACTCACACTGTGATCACTCACACTTTGATCACTCACACTGTGATCACTCACACTTTGATCAAAAATAGAAGTCCATCTATTTTTCCCAACTTGACCAATCATCCATAAACAACAACCTGCAATCCATAGACATGATCCATATGTCTAAAAATAGACATAGTCTAAAAATAGACATAGTCTAAAAATAGACTTGCACCAAAAATAGCCTGCGGGCCCACTTAGTGAAGGCGACTCTTTTCACTAAGCTCCATTATCTTGTTGCACTCTCAACAAGCATTTCTTGTTGCACACTTTTCAACAATATCGAGATAATCTTTGTCATAATATGACGTTGGACCATGACTCACCATGATTGATTTTCATATTGAGAGAATCATTGTCACAATGCAACATTTGACCATGCTTGATAATATAGACCCAAGGGAATAATAAACCCTAGGGATTAAGACTAAACAACCAAGGGATTATAAACCCAAGGGAATAATATTAAACCCTAGGAATATGAACCCTTAGATTAATAAACCCAAGGGATTTATATTATAAGCCCAAGGGAGTAATAAACCCAAGTGATATATATTATAAACTCTTAAATAAACATGGTTGACCATGGTTGACCATGATTGATATTATAAACCCAAGGGAATAATAAACACAAGGGATTGATATTATAAACCTAATGGAATAATAAACCCAAGGGATTAATACTAAAACCCCATGGGATTATTAACCAAGAGAATAACATTAAACCCAAGAGACTAATATTATAACCCAAGGTATATAAACTCAAAGATAAATATTATAAACATTAAAATCAACAAGGTTGATTTTCATAATGAGATAATTCTTGTCACAATGTGACATTGGACCATGGTTGACCATGCTTAACCATGGTTTATTTTCATATCAACACAACATTTTGTGACAATGCAACATTCGACCATGGTTGACCATGGTTGAATAATATTAAACCCTAGGGACTAATATTATAAACCCTTGAAGGTATATAAACCCTAAGATAAATATTATAAAAACTAAAATAAACATGATTGACCATTGTTGATTTCATATTGAAACAATCCTTGCCATAATGTGGCATTGGACCATAGTTGAGCATGCTTGACCATGATTGGTTTTCAAATCGAGAGAATGTTTGTCACAGTGCCGCATTAGACCATGGTTGACCATGGTTGATTCTCATGTTGAGACAATATTCGTCACAATGTGACATTGGACCATTGTTGACCATGATTGAATTTATAGAACATGGTTGACCATGATTGATATTATAAACCCAAGGGAATAATAAACCCTAGGGATTAATAATAAAAAACTAAGCGATTATAAATCTAAGGGAATAATATTACATCCTAGGAATATGAACCCTTAGATTAATAAGCCCAAGGGATCGGTATTATAAACTCAATGAAATAATAAACCCAATGGGTTAATACTAAAACCCTAAGGGATTATGAACCCAATATATATAAACCCTAAGATAGATATTATAAACTCTAAAATAAACATTGTTGACCATGGTTGACCATGCTTAACCAGGTTTATTTTCATAAACCCTAAGATAAATATTATAAACCCTAAAATAAACATGGTTAACATGGTGAATTTCCATATTGATATAATCATTTTCATAATGCGACGTTGGACCATGTTTGACCATGCTTAATTGTCATATTGAGACAATCGTTGTCACAATGTGACATTGGAGCATCGTTGACCATGATTGGTTTTCATATTGAGATAATCATTGTCACAATGCAACATTTGACCATGGTTGACCATGGTTGACCATGACTGATATTATAAACCCAAGGGAATAGTAAACCCTACAGATTAATACTAAAATCCCAAGGTATTATAAACCCAAGGGAATAATATTAAACCCTAGGAATATGGACCCTTAGATTAATAAACCCAAGGGATTGATATTATAAACCCAAGGGATAAATATTATAATCGTAAGGTATATAAACCCTAAGATAAATATTATAAACCCTAAAAAACATAGTTGATCATGGTTGCAAATCCTTGATTTCCATATTGAGACAATCCTTGTCACAATGTGACATTGGACCATGGTTGACCATGATTGATTTTCATATCTAGACAATCTTTGTCACAATGCAATGTTGGACCATGGTTGAACATGGTTAATTTTCATACTGAGATACTCATTGTCAAAATGCAACATTGGAACATGGTTGACCATGGTTGGCTATGATTGACCATGGTTGACTATGATTGATATTATAAACCCAAGGGATTGATATTGTAAACCGAAGGGATCAATATTAAAACCCCAAGGGATAATGAACTGAAGGGAATAATATTAAACTCACGGGACAAATATTACAAACCCAAGGTATAATAACCCTAAGATAAATATTATGAAAAATAAAATAAACATGGTTTACCATGGTTGATGATGGTTGATTTTCATATTGAGACAACCCTTTACACAATACGATGTTGGAACATGGTTGACCATGCTTAACCATGATTGATTTTTATGCTTAACCATGATTATCATATTGAGATAATCTTTGTCATAATGCAATGTTGGACCATGGTTTACCATGATTGATTTCATAAATTCATAAAACATTGTTGACGATGGTTGACATGGTTGACCATGGTTCATATTATAAACCTAAGGGAATAATTTTAAACCCTAAGAATATTAACTTTTAGATTAATAAATCCAAGGTATTGATATTATAAACTTAAGAGAATACTATTAAACCCTATGAATATGAACCCTTAGATTAATACACACAACAGATTGATATTGTAAACCCAAGGGAATAATAAACCCAAGGGATTAATACAAAAATTGAATAAACACAAGGGATATGAATATGAACCTTTGTCACATTGTGACATTAGACCATGGTTGACGCTTGACCATGACTAAATTTCATATTGATACAATTTCTGTCACAATGTGACATTGGACCATGGTTGACCATGGTTGATTTTCATATCGACACAATCTTCGTCACAATGTGTTGTTATACCATGGTGCACCATGATTGATTCTATAAAACATGGGTGAGCATGGTTGGCAATGGTTGACCATGATTGACAGTATGAACCTAAAGGATTAATACTAAAAGCCTAAGGGATTATGAACCCAAGGGAATAATGTTGAACCCAACAGGGATTAATATTATAAACCTAAGGTATATAAATATTATAAAACTTAAAATAAACCCTAAAATAAAGCCTAAAATAAACATGGTTGACCAAGATTGATATCATAAACCCAAGGGAATAATATTAAACCCATGAGAATAATATAAACCAAAGTTATATAAACCCTAAGATAAATATTATAAACTCTTAAATAAACATGGTTGACCTTGGTTGATTTTCATATTGATACAATCTTTGACACAATGAAAGGGGTATTTATAAATAAAATATCAATTAAAATTATGAGGAGGTTCAAACAACCCTCCTTAATATAAAACTAAAAGGAAAAAATAGGGTCTTTTTAAGCAAATAATCCAGAATGAGAAGCCTGTTATCCTTTCATTTGTTTCCCGAGTTCATAAATATCTATCATGGGCTTTAATTTTGGAGGATGAGCTGGGTTTAATCGCATCTAGCCCGCATAAATCACATCGGAGAGTGCTGGCAGCATGTGGACAATAGTATTTGTCAAACACCGTAACATAAGCCATTGGCTATGCGGTTTAACTAAGTGTTTCCAGTAATGTTCAAAAGTTAACTGGGATAACTTTTTGATGTTATCCGCCTTTGTCTTGGACCAATCTTGCCAATGTTTCATTAGTATCTTGACATCAGGCAATGCATCTATGGGGCATTCTTGAATCAAATTAGCATTGAAAAGGTTCTCGCGAATAGTTTCTATGGTGTTATTTGCGACGTACCTTGCATTAAAGATGGTTGCTTTTCCTGTTTCATTCTCATATCCCAATCCCAAAAAAGGATTTCCTTCTGTGTGTCCTAAATCCTTGGAGGATTGGCTGTTATGCCTTCTACGTTGTCCTACTAGGTAATATATTCATAGATCTTTTCTTCAATGTCATCGAAGTATGTCCTGAGATCGGACAACTGATTCATCAGTGAATTGATTTTCTTACATAGATCATTGACTATTGTTAGCTTTTGGCAAAATGCAACCTGTTGTTGAGCAAGGAGAGTGTTGAGTTCTGTTGCTTCCTTCTTGAATTCTTCAAGCTTAGGATTATCTTTAAGTTGATCAATCCTAAGCTGAAGTTGTTGTAGTTGAACGTCCCTGTTTTTGATGTATTCTTCATGTTGAAGCTTCATCTCATCAAAGCTCTTCTGCAGCTATGTCATCTATACCTACCATTCTTCACCAATACTCTATCTTGCATTTGATAATGCATGTTCTAATTGCAGGATTTTATCATCCTTTTCCCTGAGTAGAAGTTGTACTTCTGAGGCTTTATCAATAGTAGTTGTAGCATATGCCCCTGCGAATTGAGACAGTCTTGTGAGATCATTGGCAGGGTCAATTTGAGAATCCTTCCATAGGACATCTAAAGGTATATTTCCAGGAATTAAGGCCTGGGATTGTTCTGTTCTCTTCCTCTTCTTTTGCCTTGTCATGACAACTTTATATTTTGGGTTGTAGAATACATCCAAGGGAGGTATTTCTTCAATCTTGAGTACAACTTCATATGTGGGGTGTGTCGGGATGACTTCCAAGTCATCGATGTTGACTGCCTTATCAAAAGATCCAATAGTGAGCGGAATCTTCTTGGTAACCTTAGGAGTTTTAAATATTTCTATAGGATTTATGGTCTGAGTTTCCTGTGAGGCTGTATTGACAATCTTTTCAAATTGTTCCCATACTTTATCCAAATCGTTGGTAGACAACGATTCATCGGTCTATTGTGCTGATGATGTACTTTTAGTGTTTCCCTTCTTGACTTCAGGTTCTTTTGGGACTTGAGCTGTAAACGGTTCTTGATGTAGAACTGGTTGCAAAATACTTAGTATGTCAAGGGG
The DNA here is from genome assembly GCA_031772625.1 of Pinus tabuliformis. Taxonomy (NCBI): domain Eukaryota; kingdom Viridiplantae; phylum Streptophyta; class Pinopsida; order Pinales; family Pinaceae; genus Pinus; species Pinus tabuliformis. The sequence continues at coordinate 602,297,980 of CM062818.1, forward strand.
GATATTTTAAGCGCCCATGAAAAAGGGGGGAATATCTCTGGTAGACATATTGTATTTACTTTTGTATGCTAAGATCTGAGTGGCCAAATTATTTGAAAAAATGGTATGTCAATCCATAATGTAGGCATCTGCGACAACTTCTATTAGGGGAACCCATTCTATAGTGAATTTATGTGTATTAGGTTGTCCAAATAACTTACAAATCATAGCTGCGATATGACAATAAGGACTAGCGAGAGAGGCTAGGGAATACATACCCTTATCATCATGCTTGTGTTTGCTCGACTCATGCCTCCACTACCTTATTGGTTCTGACTGAACTAGATGCTCCTCTGCGAACTTCTGAATAAACTGTGCATTGTATATCTTCTGGGGTTCTGGTAGATGGTACATCTTTCTAAGGTATTTGGATTTGAACGACCCAATTCTTGTCTGTTTCCTCAAAGTTATGAAGGTCTTGTCGGCGATATTTACATCATCAATCACACATTTGAATAAGTCTGTATATGGAATTATCTTAGCCCGAGCAGTTATCTGATGGAGATGAGAGTTGGCGACATCTTCCCAAGTGGTTTCGGACATAGATGTAGTATCATCCATTGTAGCCTGTTTGATAATTACCTTGGGTTCTTCTTCCTTGACTAATATGTATATGGCTTCCCAGGAAGAACCTCCAATATCTATAGTACACGTAGTATCTGAGAATAAGGGAGGCATTTTAGTTACTTTTGTAGTAGTTGGAGCCGATTGTGGTGGAACCACATTCTTCTTTGGAACTCTCAACATTTCGCCTGAGCTCTGTTTCTCAGGACTAGCTCGCAACAGATAAAATATGCTCAGAATAAGGAGAAATACAGAGTTTGAGACTTATGGTGAGAATGGAAAAATAGTGTTAAAATAGGCATTTAACGCAAAAATATCGAAACGCTCAATGAAATAAAATCAAATCATTTACATAACCAAGGTCCATTAATACCGTTATCACTGATAATAAATGAAGAAATATGTGTTTCACATGTCCTTCGGATAAGTTAGCGCCGCGTTGGACTATATCACATCATAATTTTTTGATATGATCATTGTTTAGCATTGCGAAGTGATTTTTTTACGATATGCGATTTTCCACATTTGCTAAAATATATGGTGAAGAAATTATTGCATGATTTATCGCAATCAACGTTTCTTGGGGGAAGACCACTTTAAATCTGCAATATCGGAAAACCCCTAACGTCTTGGGAAACTGGAACATGGGGAGGCGAGCAGATGGAACATGGAAGAGGTGACCAGAATAAAATGGAAACGCTTCACCTTTGGTGTTTCCAGACTCAGATGAAAGATATCCCTTCAAAAACCATCGCTGCCATCCATTTCTCAAAAAACAACTAAAAAGTCAACACCAATACATCCACCTGGGGCTGATATAGAGACGACTTTGGCGAACTATCGATATTTTCCCGCAACAATTGACCATATTGGTAAGCTTCATCCAATTCTAACAATCGAAGAAATCCAGTCGGTTTGAATCTTAGATATGGAGAATCTCAAGTCGTCTGTCGGGATTCTGCAGAGGTTGGTCGGAGCAACGAGGCTTTGTTTCATGGGTTTGTCCATTCAATCCATTCCCGTCTTCGTGAAGCTCTTTTTTCCTCATCTTTCCCCGAGTGCGTGAGAAGCTCTTGGCGTGGCTGACACCTTCAATTTCTTATGTGTTAATGAACGCCTTACTCACCAATTCAAGCATTAACACATATTCAACCTAATGGGAAACTCACTTCAGCCATGGGAAACCCATCATCAGAGGCAGCAAAAAGAGGAGCCAATTTATGAGGAAGAATCCATTGCCACCTCGAAATTGGAAGAGGAAGAGGTGGAGGTGAGCTCTGTAGTGAGATATGAGAGGACTCATACCCTGGATGTCCGTAGGGTGGAAAAGTATTTACCGACCTCGTGGTTTAATGTTCACTACGAGAAGTCTGCGATCGAGGCAGACTCGCAGACTCTTGATTAGATAAACTTTCACTTATATGCGAGTGAGAAGTCTGCAACGGAGGCAGACTCTTGATTAATGTGGCTACATTTAATATATTTTTTTCTTTAAATTGTTCACACATAATATGAAATTATTCAATATTCCTTTTGGAAATAAAAGTAGGGGTACTTTGAAATAAATATTTACAAATGCGTGTTAATATTTGATTTAATGTATATGTGCATATTTAGTGTAATAATTTTTATAATGACAAAATTAATGCCATATATATAATTTTATTTGTGGATATATATTGTGTATATATAATTTAGGAATTGTTTTTCTCACTCTTGCCCTACATCCTATTCTGCAACTCCACCCACATAGGTTTATGTAACCTTTCCTTGATTCTTAGCCCTCCCCCTTTCTTCAATCCCACAACCCTAACCACCATCTTTTTTGACCTTTATCCAATGGATAGCTCGGGAGGATAGACCACTAGTCCCTTCATCCACTCTATCAATGCGCACTAGCACCCTGGTTCAGAACCATTAAAGGTAAAATTTTTGATGCAATGGATTCAAAAATGGCTGACATCTTGCTCCTAGAAAAGTCAGATCCTTGAAACACAAAAGGAACCAATATTTGCATTGCTAAGTCTACAAATATTTGAAAATTGCACATCCCCCAACAAGGCTCAATGCAAGGATTGAACACATGTGGACACACACAATCATATGCAAATTCATTGGCATCTAGATGACAAAAAATACCCTTCTCCATTAGATTGCTTTGTGCTAGAAATGAAAGGCTCATTACGAGGTGAAACTAGGCTCCAAGGGTTTCTTCACTATCATATTCTCACTCGAAGAAAACCTCTTCCTAATGATGTAGGGCATCCCTACTTCTTCAACTCAACCAGGCTCTACATGAGACAATGGATAGGGCGCTTCAAGAGGAATTGTCATGGGTATCAATGTGGATTTGCTTACTCTCTCCCAAGATAGTACTAAGATCCTGAAACCTTAACTGAGATCATAAACAAGTTGGCAAAATTTGTTTTTCTTTCGGAACAAACCAAGCAAGGAAAACACACCTCCTATGCAAGGATCTATATCTACATGAATTTTTTTATCTCTCTCCCAGAAGCCATAGGCCTCAAATCATAGGACATCAACTGGATCCAAATGCTCGACTATGACCATGTCCCCTTCTGATGCAGGAAATTTCATGAGCATAGACATGTCTTCTGGGACTGTCCTCTAACTACTCCCAAGAAAGATTCCTCTAATATGGAAACTAAATATTAAGAAGGATTCACCAAGATCCCCTCCAAGCATCATCATAACAATATGTATAATGTATCCTTGGCCCCTAAAAGGCAAGCCACCAGTAGCAAATTTAAGGTGCTTTCTGATTTTCACAACAACCAAGAACCCCCAATCTTTTCCCTAACCCCAAAAAAAATTCCCATAAGTGTGAAGGTCACAATAAATGAAAGAGGGAATGATGCCCCCAAGAACACCATAACTCAAGCAATCAAAAATAACACAAGAGGATAATTTCCAAGTCACATGAAATACCCTAGCATGATGGATGCTGAAGACCTCATGGAAATAGAAGGCCTCGACCTAATGGCCATGGAATATGCTTGCAAAAGAAATGATCTACAAGCGATCCCCCAAAAGAAAATCAATCTCCTAGTAGTCATGCTACAAAAGGCCAAAGAATCTCACTCTCTATGTGTCCAAAGCACCATCCCTAAGGATAAAAAAAATGCTCTAAAGAATCAAAGAAGCAAGGATGTAAAATAGACCTCCATAGAGTTGAATCGTTAGGGAGGAAACTCATTAGTTCTTGGAAATAAGAAAATCATAGAGATATTCTTCTCATCCCCCTCCTTTTTCTTATGAATATCATTTCATGGAATATAAGGGGAATGAACAACCCTTCCAAGAAAAACATCCTCAAGTGGAGGATCTAATAGGACACTCCATCCATTTTTCTCACCCAAGAATCAAAATGCCTTGGCTCATATTTTGATAGAATAATCTCTTAGGTCTAGAGGGATGGTAAGACCATTACCTTGGACATTCAAGGAGCCTAGGGAGGTCAACGACATTTCCTGGAATCCCACCCAAATAAATTTAAGTGAGCTTTATCTTCACCCCTCTGTGATTTTTGTATCTTTTCACTTCCTAGGAATGAATTCGCATAGTTTTCTCTCGAGTGTCTACAACCCTCAGATCCCAGCTTGAAAGATTACAATGTTGCAACACGTGAACTTCCTCCAAAAAAAGCTAGATCCCCAAAAGTGGATAATAAGTGGATATTTTAACATGATCACCAACCTACAAGAAAAAAGGAGGCAGGGGACTCTTGGAAACAAAGTTAGAATACTTCAAAAAATTCATTGAGGAGAATGATCTAAAAAAATTTCAAACCACCAATGGCCCAGACACTTGGAATAGTAAGAGAGGAGGCAAGGCTCAAATATCATCCCTCCTTGATCACTTCCTATTCTCAAAACTTCTTATCACAAATGGAAAATAAATCATGTAAGAATCCTTCTGGCTACAGGGTCTGACCACTGACCCATCTGCATGGCCTAGCGCAATCTAGGAAAATCTCTCAAGAAACCATTTCGATTTGAACAATTCTAGCTCACCAATGTCTCCATAATCTCCAAAATACAATCCTTGTGGCATGATGCTGAACCCAAAGAGGGATGCAATATGTATGTCTTCTAGCATAAGTTAAAACAAATTAAAATCCATCTCAAAAAATGAAACAAAGAAGAGTTTCGAAATATATTCAAGGAGAAGAATAAACTAGAGAAGGAAATGGAATTTCTCCAATATGACATCATCACCAATGGTCAAACCAAAGACTTAAGAGGAACATGAAATTTCCCTAATCTCTAAATTGGAGGAACACTACAAACAAGAAGAAATACCCATCAAACCCATTCGTCCACCCACCATAGGTTGATTGAGATGAATCAGGAGAAGCAGGAGCAGAATGATATCTTGATTAAGATGAATGAGGAGCTGCAGGAGCAGAATGCTCGTCTGATTAAGCTTACTCAGGAGCTGCAGGAGCGGATTGCTCGTCTTGAGTCTAAACAGGAGCTGAAGGCACCAGTCAGGAGAGGTAGAAGTCCAAAATCAACTCAATTAAAGAAGGAGAAATAAATGATTCCTTCTTTCATTGCTCAACTATCCAACGTAGGTCCAACAACATAATTACCTCTCTTTGGCTAGATAATGGTGATCACATTGAATCCTAGGAAAAAATAGAGGATTCCCTAGTGAAATTATACTATGATCTCCCCACGGATCCCTTTCCCTACCATCTAAATGCAATCAACAAGATCACAACAAGCATCCCCAAGCTAGTTGTAAAAGCCCACAACAAAGCTTTAATGAGGCTAATTTCTGGGGAAGAAGTCCAATATTCCTTCAACCATATGGTAGATGCAAAATCCCCCGACCTTAATGGTTTCATTGTCTCCTTCTTCAAACACTGTTGACACTTCCTACATGATGAAGTCCTCTATATCATAGAAGAATCTTGTTCCACCTAAGGCATCCTCCCCACTCTCAATTCCACTTATTTAACTCTAATACCCAAGGAAGAGAATGTTTCCTCCCTAGGTAAATTTTTCCCCATAACCCTCTAAAATGTTATTTACCAAAATCATCATCAAAGTCATAGACAATCGTCTCAATCCTATTCCCCCCATCCTCATCTTTCTAGAACAAGACATCTATGTTGAAGGGAACCAAATCCTCCATGAAATTATTATTTCCCATGGAACTATGCATTATTTCAAGAATCTCAAGAAACTTGGGATGCTTCTTAAGCTAGACTTCTATAAATCCTTTGATAAAATTAATTGTTCTTACATAAAGTACCTCCTCCACGCTTACGGATTTTGTGAAGAATGGATAAGTTGGTTCATCTCCTTAATCTCCTCTTCCTTCTTTTCTATCCTAGTCAATGGATCCTTCAAGCCCCTTCTCTCCCTCTCATGGCATTCGACAAAGAGATATTCTCTCCCCCTTCCTCTTCATTCTCATGGTATAAGGTGTAGGGTGAAGTCTGAAAGTTGCCTATAGTAAAGGCTCTCAGAAAGACTTGACTCTCCATGAAAACTCCCCCAAACACACCAAACATTTGTAGATGATACTCATGAACCACACATTAGTCCAAGAAGACAAAACTATCAAGGAAATTTTGACCCTCTTCTCTGAAGCTTAAAACATGTCCATAAACCAGGAAAGGTCATTGATCTTGTTTTTCAACACCCCTCCAATCACTTAGAGAAACATCTTAAGAATCCTTGTCTTCTAGGCTTCCTCTTTTCCATCCAAATACCTTGGGGCTACCCTCAATGAATCTTCCATCAATCATTCCTCTTGTTGTGATCTTCTAGATAAATTAAACCATCATGTAGAAAACTAGACCTTCTGTTCCATAAACATAGACAATAGATTGATCCTCATCAAATCAATGCTCCAATCCCTACCTATATAAATCTTCTTTGTCCTAATTCCTCCTAAATGGGTCCTCAAAAGTGTCAGTACTCTCCAGTGATCATTTCTATGGGGGAGAAATGATTACAATAAAAGATGGCCTTTGGTTAAATGGGACATTGTGTCTCGTAAAGTCAGAAGGAGGTCTAGGCTTGTGTGATCTAGAACTTGTCAACAAAGTCCTAGGAACCAAAATCACGTGGAAATGGGTCAACCACTCCATGGAACCATGGGCCCTCTTATGACACATGAAATATTCCCGTGATAAAGAAAATCAAGACCTGATATGCATTTCTCTCACTTAGTGGGGCTCATTAATATGGAACATAACCAATGCCAACAAAGAAATCATACAGGCACATTGCTTTTTGGAAATTCAAAATAATTGATTTGCCAAGTTTTGGGAGGAATCCTAGCACCAACTCCCAAGCTTGGAATCGACCTTTTAGCTCCCCTCCATTCAACATAATTTCCTCCTTAAATGTAAAACATAGGCCTACCAATATTGGAATAAAGGAAGCACCATCCTTTTCAGGCAATGGATTCATCCAGTTTGATGGAAAGTAGAGGACCATCTAGAAGAACCTCTCCCCCTATGGTTGGAACTTTCCAGAAGGAAAAGCAATAGATACTCTCATATGGGGATACAAAATTATTGGATCCTTCTCAGTCAAGGAGGCCTACTCTTTAGCTCATCAAACTCGTTTTCCTGACCCTGATCCTACCTTGAAGGCTTTCTGGACAGCTAGTCTATGGCCTAAGGTCACCACCTTCTTATGGCTAGTAGCCTGAAGAAGAACTCTCAAATCAGAGAATTTACTCAAAAGAGGATGTTTAGGCCCATCATGGTGTTGCATGTTCAAATAACAGTCGTAAACCACCGACTAACTTCTAGGTTCACATGCGCTAGATAAAAATCTATGGACGAAAACTACATTTGGTTTTAATAAACCCGTTATTGACCTAGGTGATATAGTCCAGTCACTCAGATCTTGGCCCAAAGGCCCCTTTCAAAGTCCCATCCTCAACAAGTTATGGAAATTAATCACTAGGTTTTTGGTTTGGGATGCATGGAAAGAATGCAACCAATGTACATTCCTTGGGAGAACCAAATATCCTTAAGGAATCCAACTTAAGTTTCACACATAGTTGGAAGAAACAATGTTTCTCCAATTGGGATGCAAAATATCTCCCCTCTCTCCCTCAAGAAATGTCAATCCTCAATTGCTGAAATTTCTATCGTCCTCCCTTAACTCTTGTCCCCCTTTTCCCCCTAGCCTTGACCCTTCAAATTCTCCTCCAAACCACCACTTAAAATTGAATTTTGAATATGCCTCGAAAGGAAATCTAGATGAGGAAAGAAAAGGTGGAGCAATTAGAAACAACAAATGGCAAAATCGTAAGCATGTACTATGGTTATATTGGACATGAAATCAACAATACAACCAAACTAGAGGATCTAATTGAAGGGATCCTTGTTTGGTCAATTTAGTGTCCTAAATTTCTCTACATAAATTATCAATCCGGGTATCATAAACTGATGAAGTGTAGTGCACTATATGTGCTAGATGGCCCTTCCTACTTCAAGGTTTTTGAGTTTTAAGTTGTTTTGGCGTTTTTAATCCTTTAATCCTTAACGATGTACAATGTATTTAACAAGACCTTAAATCTACTTCTGCTAATGAAATGAGGACTAAGAGTGCTTTAGGCCAGATTTGGAAGTAAAGCTTTTAGTCAAGAAAAGAAAAAGAAAAAATAGTTTCTATTCTTGCTATTATGATTGTTTCCAAAACATGAACTAAAAGGACTTAAGAGTGAAATTGCAACTACTATCTAATCAATTAGAAAACAAAAGATTAAATGAGATATTGAAAATGAGGTTGCAGCTATCTATAATGAAAACAAAAACTAAAATGAAATACTGAAAACATGATTGCAACTATTGTCTAATCTATTGAAGAATCAAAACTTAATGAAACACTGAAAATGGAATTGCAACAAAACTTAAATGAAAAACTATGACTGAAAATGAAATTGCAACTAGTCTACTATAACAGCTAAATGAAGTGCTTTGTCACTCTGCTACACAATTTTGGGAGAACAACCTCCTTGTGATAACATTTTGAGGAACTCCATACTTCATTGTTCTAAGAAAAACATGCAGAGAAAGACTCATTCATAAATGAAATATTTCACCACTTAGTTTTAAGATGAACCATCAATTGAAAGGGCTTTTAGAAACATTCACTTACAACATGAGTTACTAAAATAACAATAAAATGGCATTGATCAATTTAATTCAATATCTAAAGACTAATGAACAACAAATGAAATGAATTACTCTACGCTACTGAACTCAACTTTAAGCTACTGATAAGACACTAGAAAGTAGTGAAACAAAAGAGTTGTTCTGTGCTGAAATAAAACTATCATGAGTTAGTAAGAAGATGACAAAAACTGCATTATGAACAAAGTTAGAAAATGGTTATAAACATCATGGAAAAACACAGTGAATTTACAGTTTAACTATGAAAGACAAAACAAAAATAAAATGTAACCTTAACTAGCGCAGGGGCCCTCTGCAATGGTCTCAAGTTATATGCACTTAATCAACACTCCAACAATGCTTTCAGGTATCCATGAAACATAGTCTTTATATTAAAAACAGAGAATGAGTTCTTCAAACTACAAAGCAGAAATCTGAACTTAACACATGAGCAAAATCGAACTTGTTCTGCGTTCTTCACACAGGTATTTATAGAGAAATTATACAATTGTTTTAAGGAGAAAAATAAGCTACAGCAAAACATGTAGGCAGGCAATTATGCAGAATTCTTGTCCTTGGTTGCTTGGAAACATAAATCTATGGTAATGGCTGTTGGATTCAGTTTGCGCAGGTGGCAGATGAAGTCTGTGGCCTCAGGAAACTGCTTCGGATCCCATCACTGAGAAACGTGTACAGAACATAGTCCTGTTTGCCTTAGGCTTCTATGTTTGACTTCCATTTTACAAGGGTCTTCCTTGTCGATCTAGGCTAGATGAATTGGATACGATCCATGCCCTGAGTTTTCCAAGCTACTCATGTAGTCATTTCCCCTCTTGACACCCGGAACCTGCAAAATCGTGAAAATAGCTGTGGAACAGCCGATTATCTGCAGAATGTGGCTGCGTTCTGTAGCTAAAATACAAAAACTTATTCAAATAGCAAGCATAAAAGTATAACATGTAAATCACTGGAATATACTCGAGGAAATGTATAATGGTTTTTGATGATAAGGATGCATTTTTCATGGAAAAACAAAGAAGGAAGGATAAGAAAAGTTGCTAAGGGAAAGACAGTTTTGGAGCTCAACATACCCCCACTGCAAGACTATTGCATGTCCCCATGCAATCAAAATTGTAAATGCCCTCCTTCTACTGCATTTTCTCTGAGACTTCAGCCAAAACATCCAACCTCTTCTTGCTTTTCTTTGCACCAACTGCCATCCTTGGCTTCCTCATGAGAAATTTGTACTTGAGGTTAATAAGTACCCTGTTTAGCTTCTTATTCTTCCTTTTTAGTTTTCTGTTCTTCTTGTGCCATAAACCCAAGTGAAGCATAGTGTTATCATGGATAATCTTATCCAACTTGTTCTGTTCTTTTAAGGCTTCATTTTCTCTTTGGATGTGCCTATTTAGAACTTCTAGCTCATAGATCTCTTGCTTAAGTGAGCTAGTTAAAGTGGCAAGTTGCTCGGGATTAGCTGAAGTCCCTGGGTCTACTGATGTACTCTTTTTCTCCAATGACTCTATGTAGTCATAAATTTGTTGTTGGATTGGATCAATGCCTGGAGAGGCTCTTCTTGGGCTGCTCTCAAAGTTTTGTGGAGGAGAGTACTAAGGGCTTTGCTTATATGGAACATTGTCAGGGGACTGAGTTGGAGTTTCTTCTTCCAAATCTATGAATTGGGTCTCTTTTGATTTTGCTTTCTTCACTTTGCCCCTGAGTCTAGAACTTCTCCTCAAACTTTGGGAGCCTATGATTTCTTCCTCTATAACATGTTTCCTTTTTCATTTCTCCTTATATTTCTTGAGCTAATCCCTAATTTTGATTGTCTCTCAGAAAGCAGTTGTTCATCCTCCTTAGATGATGAAGGTTCAGGAATATTCTTGTGGATTTCCTCAACCTTTTCTTTCATTTTTCTCCTCTTCTTTGTTTGCTTTCTGATCTCTGTTAATGTTTCAGAGATTGGCTCTTCTTCATTGTTTTTCTGTGTTGAAGTTTCAGGGGTGTTTTGAATGGTGAGACTGGTCTTCTTTTTCCTATTTCTTTTCATAAGACTTTCCTCAGGCAATTCTGGAGCATCTTGGTAGAAATTTCTTACCAAAAAGTCCTCCCATGTGTCCCCTACACTTCTCAAATGAAATTCAACCAAAATCTTTACTAGTCCATGGTGATATAGAGTGGTTTCTATTGACTCAACTTTCTTTTGAAGATTAGTTTCCATTCTTCTTAGACTATTCAACAGGAAAAACGGTAGATTGAGGGTTCCATCTTCTAGGAAATTCATTAACAGTCGTATATGATATACATACATGGAACCAAACCTCCCTTCACATGTAATAAACTTTTTCAAAATTAATAACATGTTACTCCATTTGTTTTTAAGTGCAGAGATTGGAATCCCTTTTCTAAAAACTGAAGTGCCCATACCTGGATTTTTGAGAATGACCTTCTAGGATTCATCACGAAAATCTTTGTTCTTGAACCACCTCTCTCCTGGCCTTGGTAATTCGCTTGCTTCAGCCATAAAGGACTCGGTAACTACAAATTTGATGTCACCTATTTCCACGTCCATTCCATCAAATGACTTGGCAAAGGATTTGGTGATTTCTTTATGGTAACTGTTCAATTTTCCGATGAAATTCAACCAACCAACCTTTTGTAACATTCCTTTCAGCTGCGGATAACCCTCCATGTACTTCACCCCTATGGGTTCAGTTCTAACAATGAGCCCTATCACCTCTGTTCTTTGATACTCTTCAAAATTCCCTTTACGGTCTGAGAAATGAAGTGACTGCATAAAGAGGACCGTGTATATGAAAATGGAGCAACTGGCATATAGGAACAAAATAACTATGGATATGGAGACGCAATGATAGAATATATGGAAGTAAAACGACTATGAATATGAGATAAAATGACTGTACACACAGGGTATATGAAAACAGAGTAGCTGTACAAAATGTGTGGAAACATAATGACTTTGTGCACAAGGTAATAGAGTGTTTGTATGCCCAAAATATATGAAAATAGAGTGATTGTATGCACAAAAAGGCTGCAGAAGTATAAGAGAAAAACTTGGTGTAATAAATAAACAATCAGGGTTTTGAAGAGCCATATTCAAATAGGTCATGTCGTTAATCTAACCGTTTAACAGGTGTGCTGTAGAAGTCTAGTTAAGTACAAGTCATTGAGTTTAAATGGAGATTGCATCATTAGACCGTTTGGCATTGAAGACGGAAGGTGTGGCGAAATCATCATGGTAGTCAAATCACATAATGATAAATCAAGGAGTCATGTGATTATACAAGTTATACAAACTTGTGTTTTCGTATTGCTTTTTGAAATAAGTTTTTGTTTTTACCTTTGGAACCTTACCTTCCGCTTACTAATATCTTGTTGTTTGCTTCCACAGGTGCTTAGATGTGATTGGTCTTCAAAGTTGTTCTCTCCTCAATTACCTGCATATGAGATTTTATTATGAACTGGCCTCTTTGTGCTTGGACTGATAATCAAACTGTTGTTGTAGAATCATATTGGCTGCAGAACAGGATTAGCTACAGAACAGGAACAACTACAGAACGTGGAAACAACTGCAGAATGTAAATCAGAGAACAAAATATGGCTTATGAATGAATGGAATGGAAATGGTTGTATGAGTGAAAATATGACAAGATGATAAATGAAAAATGGAGATGGAAGAAATGCTAGAGAGGAAAAATTTATTGTTGGAATATGGTAGTGGAGCGAAGTGAAGCTTGCAAAAGTAAAATAGAGTGAAATGAGATAAAAAAATGAATTTTGCAGAATGCAAAATGAGTCACCATTTATTTTTTTTTTATTTTTTTATTTTTTTTTAGAAAAGAAAATGGAAAATATAGGGTGTCAGAAGCTTCTGATTTTCACCCTGCCTTTTCTATATAAGCATGCCAATCAGTGATTGGTTTTCAGCCTTATACAATTTATTTATTTATTTTTATTTATTTTATTTTTAGATAGGAAGAAAAAAGACTAAGTTGGTGGAGAAGAAAGATTTTTCTTCACCAACTTCATTTCAGAATTGTTCTGAAAGATCTTGATGAACTCCTCCTTTGAGATTGGTTTTTGATAAAATTTCAATCTATGGCCATTCACAAGGAGAGGAGTTTGACTTTCATCTATTGTTCTGATCCTTACTTCTCCATTACTGAAAATTTTTTCAATCTCATATGGCCCAAGCCAATGAGTTTGAAACTTCCCTTGAAAATCTTTAAACTTTGAATCAAATAACAATGCCCAATCTCCCTCTTGAAACTTCTTGTCCTTGATGTATTTGTTATGCCATTTAGCCCTCTGTTGTTGGACTAGGCCAGTCCTTTGAATAGCCTCTTGTACAATTTCATCAAGTTCATTCAATTGCTCCAGTTTATGCTTTTGAGATGCTGACAAATCCATCCCCAACTGGATTGCCATCTTGAAAATTTTGACTTAGAACTCAATGGGGAACAAGACTTGCTTCCCATAAACAAGTTCATAGGGTATATGTCCTGTTGTATTCCTCCATGTAGTTTTATAGGCCCATAAGGCTTTAGGAAGCCTTTCTGCCCAATCTCTTCTATGTAGATATACAGTCTTGGTGAGGATTCCTTCAATCACTTTATTTGTAGACTCCACTTGACCATTTGCTTGTGGATGATAGGGAGTGGATTTCCTATGCTTGATCGTGTACTCCTCCATAAGCCTCTATATCATGTTGGATGTGAATTGAGATCCTTGATTTGTCACAATTTCTCTTGGAACACCAAAGCGAGTAAAAATATCCTCAAAAATAAAACTAACTACAGATTTTTCGTTACAAAAAACTAATGCTTTGGCTTCTACCCATTTGGTGACATAATCAATGCATACCAATATATACTTCTTCTGCTTGGATGGAGGATTAATAGGTCCAATAAAGTCTAAAGCCCATTTTTCAAAGGGTTCGATAAGTACCTGAGGTTGTAATGGCATTTCATTTGAGGGAGCAGGTTTCCCTACCCTTTGGAAGCTATCGCACCTTCTGACATATCCTTTAGCATCTTTGAAGATGGATGGCCAATAATATCCTAAAGAAAGGATTTTATAGGCTATCCTCTTGTCAACAAAGTGTCCACCACATGGCTTATCATGACATGCTTTGAGAATATCAGGCATTTCATCTTCCCTGACACGCCTTCTGATCATAAGATCTGGCCCTGTTTTATACAATTCGTTAGTGATCCATGAATATCTTGCACTATCTTGAATAATCTTTCTTTTCTCTCTAGGAAATAAATGTGAATGTAACTTCCCTGTAACCAAGTAGTTAGCAACATCTGCAAACCAAGGAATTTGAGTAGTTACTGCAAAGAGATATTCATCAGGAAACTTGTCTTCAATTGGAGAGTCTTCTTTGATATTTTGAATCCTGGACAAGAAATCAGCAACTGTGTTTTGTTTTCCGGGTCTATCTAGCACAGTAATATTGAATTCTTGCAAAATTAGTAATAGATTTATTCAATAAATATGTAATTGCAGAGTGAGCTGTATGAACAAAGGTTTCATAGCCTATTATATAGTGTCTAAACTTGTTAATTGCATGAAAAACAGCTAAGAATTCTTTTTCAGTCACAGTGTAATTCAACTCAGTGGGAGTCAAATTTTTACTTGTATAGTAAATGGTATAAGGAATCAAATATTTTTGTCCCAATACAGCTCCCAAAATTGTATCTGAAGCATCTATAGAAATATGGAAAGGAAGTTTCCAATTTGGTCCTCTTAAGATAGGTACTTCAGATATTTTTTCTTTCAAGGTTTCAAATGCTAGTTGGCAATCAAGATTTCACTTGAATTCACAATCTTTTGTAAGAAATTTGAAGAGTGGAGATCCTATTTTAGTGAAGTTTTCTATAAATCTTCTATAATATCCTGTAAATCCTAGAAAACTTCTAACATTCCTTTGGCAATTTGGAATTGATAACTTAAAGACGACTTCAACTTTAGATTTGTCAACTTTAATCCCATCTCCTGAAATGTGATGTCCTAAAACACCTTATGTAAACATCATAAAACATTTTTCATGGCTTAGTGAAAGGTTTGTTTCTTTACATCTTTTAAGGACATTTTCCAAATTTTCCAAAGCTTCTTCAAATGTGTTACCATAGACTAAAAAATCATCCATATATACCTCTACACAATCATGTATTAGATCAGAAAAAATTCCTAGTACTGCTCTTTGGAATGTTGCTGGTGCATTCCATAACCCAAAAGGAGGTACTCGGTAAGCAAAAGTTCCCCATGGACAAGTAAATGTAGTTTTATCCTGATCCTCAGGTGCTACTTGAATTTGATTATAACCACTAAAACCATCCAAGAATCAGAAATACTTCTTACCTACTAATGTATCTAATACCTAATCTATAAAGGGTAAAGGAAAGTGATCTTTCAAGGTTGCTTTATTCAATTCTTGGTAATCAATGCACACCCTCCATTTACCATTCTTTTTAGGAACAATTACCAAAGAAGAAACCCATTGGCTATTTGAAATTGGGTAAATGAAGTTTACATTGAGTAATTTTTGGAGCTCTTCTTTCACAATTTCCCTAATATTTGGATTCATTCTTCTTTGAGGTTGTCTACTTGGTCTACTGTTTTCCTCAATATAGATATGATGGATACAATTCTTAGGATCAATGCCTTTCATGTCAGTATACTCCCATGAAAATGCAGCAGAATGTTTTTGTAATATTTTGGTTAGCTTTTCTTATTGTAGTTTCTCCAAGTTTTTGTTTATGTTCAATGTCCTACCTGGAAAAATTTCAATTGTAGAGCTACCAAACTCTTCCATAGAATAGACTAGATGACAAGTATTCAACATTAGGTTTTTCCTGGAATTATGCATGAACATATTCTGAAGATGTTTCAAAATTTTCCAATGTGTTCAAAATTTGACTATCTTCACTAATTTTTGACATAGTAAAGAGAGGTTGAATATCATCTTCTTCATCGATCCATTCCTTGTCATCTATTTTTGTGATTGCTTTTGCTGGAGGATACAAAGTAAATTTCTTTGTTGAATTACCATCAGAAATATACATGTCACGAGATCTACAACTAATAAAAGCATCAGCTGTGGCCAACCAAGGTCTTCCTAATATGAGTGGGTGTCCTCCTAGATTATTCTTGGGAGTTAAAATCATGAAATCAATAGGATATTCCCAATAATAGAAGGATACTGAAATGTCTTCTAGCACACCATCTGGTTTGATTACTGATCTATCTACAAGTTGTAGCAAGGTAGGTGTGTAAAGAAGATTAGGAAGTTTAAGCTGCTCCATAGTTTGTTTACTCATAATGTTTATTGTTGCCCATAAGTCAATCAATGTGTTTGGAATTTCAATCCCATGTATATGTGTCTTGAAAATTGGGCTTCCTAGATCCACATATAAATGCATGGCAATCTTTCCCATTATGATGTCTGCTATCTTTCCTACCAGGTGAATTCTTTTTGTTTCTCTTGGTTTTCTTCCTAGTCTTTTGATGCTCAACTCTTTTATTGTCTTGGCTAGAATTGGAATTTCTCTAATGGCTTGTAACAAAGGAATTTTGATACAAACATTCTTCAATTCATCTAGAAAATCATAATTGGGCAACAAGATCTGTTTTTCTACGCCTCTATCAATTTGTAATCTCTCAGGAAAAGGAGGTGTAGAAGAAGATGTTGGTTGCTAAATGATAGGAGTTGTGTTTATTGATTCTTTTTGATTTTATTTTTAATGTTTTGGTTTTGGAGGCATGTTCCCTCAAAACTTTTATTGACTTTCAGAGAATCCTCCTTAGAAGTGTCTTGTTCTTGAATGACTATAGAAGGTTTTTCCTTTTCTAATATCCTACTAGATCTAAGTTGAACATCATTAAGATCTAGAGGAGTAATCATGTAAGTTGGAAACTGTTGTCCTTCTACCATGTAATCATTCTCAAGGTTTTTATTATTGGGGTTTGGCAATGGTTGGGCATGTAACTGATTTGGTTTTTGTTGAAATGGAAGTAAGAGTTGAGGATTTTGACTTTGTTGTGGAGGTGGTTGTGGAAATGGTAATGAAAGTTGAGGGTTCTGATTTTGAAGTTGTGGTTGCTGATTTTGCTGTTGATTTTGTGGGGGAGGATAACTCTGATAATATGGAGGATATTGATAATATTGAGCAAATCTCCCATAAGGATTTTGTACCCCTTGTGCCCACGGTTGACATTGATACTGAGATTGAGGTTGAGGCCAAGGTTGCTGCCAAGACTTCTAGTTTGGTGGGGGCTGAAGATACATTGGATTGTTAAATCCTTAATTTTGTGGCCCTTGCCAAGGTCTTCTTGCAACAAAACAAAGAGGTTCTGCAGGATTTGGGACTGTTTCATCTTGAAAGATAGCCTTAAGACCTGGGATTGAGGGACAACCCTTGGTCTCATGACTTTCTGAACTCTAAAGGGAATTTCCTTAGAGCATGTTTCTTTCTGCATTTTGGACAAAAGATGGCTAAAGCATCAACCTCTGTTTTCTACCTGTTTTGAATTTTAAGGGTGTCTAGTTGTTCACTAAGGCTCCCTAAAATGTCAGTTTTAAACTCATCAAGCATATTTCCAATTTTTGCACTACTTACAGATCCAGTTGCGGATTTGTTTGCTCTAACAAGAGAAGGATCTCTTGGCCCTTTCCCAGTTTTAGATTTCCCTCTTGAGAAATGAACACATAGTTATGCTATGTCACTCAATGGAAGTTGAGAGATATCTCCCTTCCCCATCTTGTTAAGGATATCTATCCATTCATCTCTAATGGCCTTTAACAAAAGAGCTTTCAAAGTTTCATCATCTAAATTGTTCATTTTTGCTCTTTTCAAATTATAGTTGAATCTCTCAAGCAAATCCTCTAAGTTTTCATCCTCCTTTTGTATCATTTTGAACACCTCATCTTTATGATTAGTAAGCATACAACAATCCAAGTATCTATCCACAAATGCATGTTTCATGTCATTCCATGTTCTAATGGATTGAGTGACTAACCCCATGAACCATTTCAAAGCATCCCCTTTTAGTTTTGAGGGAAACAAATTGTGTTTTTGAGAGTCTTCTAGATAGTCATAGGTTCTGCACAAGACTTCAAACTCAAACAAAAATGTTTCAGGGTCCTCACTTCTTAACCCATAAAAGTTTGGGAGGACAGATGATGAAATGTTTTTCATTGTGGTAGGTGTTTCCTCATCCACTATAGGGAACCCAAATGAGTTATCTACTTCCCTATTTCCTTTGCCTCCTCCATTATTACCTATACTTCTTCCATTATTTCCTCTACCTCTCCCTCTACCCCCTCCTCCAAACAGCGAGAATTCTCCATCTTGTTCTTCTTCTGCCATTATAGTTTCTTCAAAGTTAGTATAGGGCTCAACCTACAAGGTTATTCCCTCTTCCTCTGGTTCTTCTATTAGTGGACTATGAGAGGAGGCTCCTACTTTTTCTTCCTCATCGGGTATTCCTAGTTCTTAAACTATAATAGGCTCCCCTGTGGAGGTGAAAAAGGTCTTCTCTCCTAGGACTGTTTTGGTGGATGATGTAGGAGAATCTTCTTATTGAGTTTCTGCCCCTTGAATTCCAAGAATCCTATGGCTGAGAGTATGAGTCTGGGATGGTGGTGTGTCCTTTCAAACTCTTGGTGGAGTAGGTGGAGTTGTGAGAATTGAACTTCTGCCCCTAGCTATAAATCTACCCCTAGAATCTCTTTCTCTGTGCATGTCATTGTTTGTTTGTTTGATTTATTTTTTATTTTTTATTTTTTTTTTAATGTAAGAGATAAGGCTATCTAGTTACACTTCCCCGACAACGGCGCCAAAATGTTTGGTCAATTTAGTGTCCTAAATTGCTATACATAAATTATCAATCCGGGTATCGTAAATTGATGAAGTGTAGTGCACTATATGTGCTAGATGGCCCTTTCTACTTCAGTGTTTTTTGAGTTTTAAGTTGTTTTGGCGTTTTTAATCCTGTAATCCTTAACAATGTACAATGTATTTAACAAGACCTTAAATCTACTTTTGCTAATGAAATGAGGAGTAAGAGTGCTTTAGGGCATATTTGGAAGTAAAACTTTTCATCAAGAAAAGAAAGAAAGAAAAAAAGAGTTTATATTCTTGCTATTATGATTGTTTCCAAAACATGAACTAAAAGGAATTAAGAGTGAAATTGCGACTACTATCTAATCGATTACAAAACCAAAGCTTAAATGAGATATTGAAAATGAGGTTGCAGCTATCTATAATGAAAACAAAAACTAAAATGAAATACTGAAAATAAGATTACAACTATTGTCTAATCTTTTTGTAAAATCAAAACTTAATGAACAACTGAAAATGGAATTGCAACAAAACTTAAATGAAAAGCTATGACTGAAAATGAAATTGCAAGTAGTCTACTATAACAGCTAAATGAAGCGCTTTGTCACTCTGCTACACAATTTTGGGAGAACAACCTCCTTGCGATAACACTTTGAGGAACTCCATACTTCATTGTTCTAAGAAAAACAATGCAGAGAAACACTCATTCATAAATGAAATATTTCACCACTTAGTTTTAAGATGAACCATCAATTGAAAGGGCTTTTAGAAACATTCACTTACAACATGAGTTACTAAACTAACAATAAAATGACATTGATCAGTTTAATTCAAAATCTAAAGACTAATGAACAACAAATGAAATGAATTACTCTACGCTATTGAACTCAAATTCAAACTACTGATAAGAAACTAGAAAGTAGTGAAACAAAAGAGCTATTCTTTGTTGAAATAAAACTATTATGAGTTAGTAAGAAGATGACAAAAACTGCATTATGAGCAAAGTTAGAAAATGGTTATAAACATCATGGAAAAACACAGTGAATTTATAGTTTAACTATGAAAGACAAAACAAAAATAAAATGTAACCTTAACCAGCGCAGGGGCCCTCTGCAAAGGTCTCAGGTTATATGCACTTAATCAACACTCCAACAACGCTTTCAGGTATCCATGAAACACAGTCTTTATATTAAAATATGAGAATGAGTTCTTCAAACTATAGAGCGGAAATCTGAACTTAACACATGAGCAAAATCGAACTTGTTTTGCGTTCTTCACACAGGTATTTATAGAGAAATTATACAACTGTTTTAAGGAGAAAAATAAGCTACAGCAAAACACGTAGGCAGGCAATTATGTAGAATTCTTGTCCTTGGTTGCTTGGAAACATAAATCTACGGTAATGGCTATTGGATTCAGTTTGCGTAGGTGGCAGATGAAGTCCGTGGCCTCAGGAAACTGCTTCGGATCCCATCACTTAGAAACGTGTACAGAACATAGTCCTGTTTTCCTTAGGCTTCTATGCTTGGCTTCCCTTTAACCAGAGTCTTCCTTGTCGATCTAGGCTAGATGAATAGGATACAATCCATGCCCTGATGTTTTCCAAGCTACCCATGTAGTCATTTTCCCCACTTGACACTTGGAACCTGCAAAAGTGTGAAAGTAGCTGCGGAATAGCCGATTAGCTGCAGAATGTGGCTGCGTTCCGTAGTTAAAAGACACAAACTTATTCAAATAGCAAACATAAAAGTATAACATGTAAATCACTGAAATATACTCCTTGAGGCAATGTATAATGGTTTTTGATGATAAGGATGCATTTTTCATGGAAAAAAAAAGAAGGAAGGATGAGAAAAGTTGCTAAGGGAAAGACAGTTTTGGAGCTCAACATACCCCCACTGCAAGACTATTGGATGTCCCCATGCAATCAAAATTGTGAACTCCCTCCTCCTACTGCATTTGTTCTGAGACTTCAGCCAAAACATCCAATCTCTTCTTGCTTTTCTTTGCACCAACTGCCATCCTTGGCTTCCTCGTGAGAAATTTGTACTTGAGGTTAATAAGTGCCATGTTTAGCTTCTTATTCTTCCTTTTTAGTTTTCTGTTCTTCTTGTGCCACAAACCCAAGTGAAGCATAGTGTTATCATGGATAGTCTTATCCAACTTGTTCTGTTCTTTTAAGGCTTCATTTTCTCTTTGGATGTACTTATTTAGAACTTCTAGCTCATAGATCTCTTGTTTAAGTGAGCTAGTTAAAGTGGCAAGTTGCTCGGGATTAGCTGAAGTCCCTAGGTCTACTAATGTACTCCTTTTCTCCAATGACTCTCTGTAGTCATAAATTTGTTGTTGGATTAGATCAATGCCTAGAGAGGCTCTTCTTGGGCTGCTCTCAATGTTTTGTGGAGGAGAGTTCTGTGGGCTTTGCTCATATGGAATATTGTCAAGGGACTGAGTTGGAGTTTCTTCTTCCAAATCTATGAATTGGGTCTCTTTTGATTTTGCTTTCTTCACTTTGCCCCTGAGTCTAGAACTTCTCCTCAAACTTTGGGAGCCTATGATTTCTTCCTCTATAACATGTTTCCTTTTTCCTTTCTCCTTATATTTCTTGAGCTAAACCCTAATTTTGATTGTCTCTCAGAAAGCAGTTGTTCATCCTCCTTAGATGATGAAGGTTCAAGAATATTCTCGTGGATTTCCTCAACCTTTTCTTTCATTTTTCTCCTCTTCTTTGTTTGCTTTCATATCTCTGTTAATGTTTTAGAGATTGGCTCTTCTTCATTGTTTTTCTGTGTTGAAGTTTTAGGGGTGTTTTGAATGGTGAGACTGGTCTTCTTTTTCCTATTTCTTTTTATAAGACTTTCCTCAGGCAATTCTGGAGCATCTTGGTAGAAATTTCTTACCAAAAAGTCCTCCCATGTGTCCCCTACACTTCTCAAATGAAATTCAACCAAAATATTTACTAGTCCATGGTGATATAGAGTGGTTTCTATTAACTCAACTTTCTTTTGATGATTAGTTTCCATTCTTCTCAGACTATTCAACAGGAAAAACAGTAGATTGAGGGTTCCATCTTCTAGGAAATTCATTAACAGTCGTATATGATATACATACATGGAACCAAACCTCCCTTCACATGTAATAAACTTTTTCAAAATTAATAACCTGCTACTCCATTTGTTTTTAAGTGCAGAGATTGGAATCCCTTTTCTAAAAACTGAAGTGCCCATACCTGGATTTTTGAGAATGACCTTCTAGGATTCATCACGAAACTCTTTGTTCTTGAACCACCTCTCTCCTGGCCTTGGTAGTTCAGTTGCTTCAGCCATAAAGGACTCAGTAACTACAAATTTGATGTCACCTATTTCCACGTCCATTCCATCAAATGACTTGGCAAAGGATTTGGTGATTTCTTTATGGTAACTGTTCAATTTTCCGATGAAATTCAACCAACCAGCCTTTTGTAACATTCCTTTCAGCTACGGATAACCCTCCATGTACTTCACCCCTATGGGTTCAGTTCTAACGATGAGCCCTATCACCTTTGTTCTTTGATACTCTTCAAAATTCCCTTCACTGTCTGAGAAATGAAGTGACTGCATAAAGAGGACCGTGTATATGAAAATGGAGCAACTGGCATATAGGAACAAAATAACTATGGATATGGAGACGCAATGACAGAATATATGGAAGTAAAACGACTATGAATATGAGATAAAACGACTATACACACAGGGTATATGAAAACAGAGTAGCTGTACAAAACGTGTGGAAACATAATGACTTTGTGCACAAGGTAATAGAGTGTTTGTATGCCCAAAATATATGAAAACAGAGTGATTGTATGCACAAAAAGGCTGCGGAAGTATAAGAGAAAAACTTGGTGTAATAAATGAACAATCAGGGTTTTAAAGAGTCGTATTCAAATAGGTCATGTCGTTAATCTAACCGTTTAACAGGTGTGTTTTAGAAGTCCTGTTAAGTACGAGTCATTGAGTTTAAAACGGAGATTGCATCATTAGACTGTTTGGCATTGAAGACGGAAGGTGTGGCGGAATCATCTTGGTAGTCAAATCACATAATGATAAATCAAGGAGTCATGTGATTATACAAGTTATACAAACTTTTGTTTTTGTATTGTTTTTTGAAATAAGTTTTTGTTTTTACCTTTGGAACCTTACCTTCCGCTTACTAATATTTTGTTGTTTGCTTCCCCATGTGCTTAGATGTCATTGGTCTTTAAAGTTGTTGTCTCCTCAATTACCTGCATATGAGATTTTATTATGAACTGGCCTCTTTGTACTTGGATTGATAATCAAACTATTGCTGCAAAATCAGATTGGCTACAGAACAGGATTAACTATGGAACGGGAAAAACTGTAGAACGTGTAAACAACCGCAGAATGTAAAACAGCTGTAGAATGTAAATCAGAGAACAAAATATGGCTTATGAATGAATGGAATGGAAATGGCTGTATGAGTGAAAATATGACAATATGATAACTGAAAAATGGAGACGGAAGAAATGCTGGAGAGGAAAAATTTATTGGTGGAATATGGTAGTGGAGTGAAGTGAAACTTGCAAAAGTAAAACAGAGTGAAATGAGATAAAACAATGAATTTTGCAGAATGCAAAGTGAGTCACCATTCTTTTTATTATTTTTTTTTTCAGAAAAGGAAATGGAAAATATAGGGTGTCAGAAGCTTCTGATTTTCACTCTGCATTTTCTGTATAAGCATGTCAATCAGTGATTGGTTTTCAACCTTATACAATTTATTTATTTATTTTATTTTTTTAGATAGGAAGAACAAAGACGAATTGGTGGAGAAGAAAGATTCTTCTTCACCAATTTCATTTTAGAATTGTTCCTGAAAGATCTTGATGAACTCCTTATTTGAGATTGGTTTTTGATAAATTTTCAATCTATGACCATTCAAAATGAGAGGAGTTTGACTTTCATCTATTGTTCTGATCCTTACTGCTCCATTACTGAAAAAAATTTCAATCTCATATGGTCGAAGCCAATGAGTTTGAAACTTCCCTTGAAAATATTTAAACTTTGAAACAAATAACAGTGCCCAATCTCCCTCTTGAAACTTCTTGTCCTTGATGCATTTGTCATGCCATTTAGCCCTCTGTTGTTGTACTAGCCAGTCCTTTGAACAACCTCTTGTCTAATTTCATCAAGTTCATTCAATTGCTCCATTATATGCTTTTGAGTTTCTGACAAATCCATCCCCAACTGGACTGCCATCTTGAAAGTTTTGACTTGGAACTCTATGGGGAACAAGACTTGCTTCCTATAAACAAGTTCATAGGGTGTATGTCCTGTTGTATTCCTCCATGTAGTTCTATAGGCCCATAAGGCTTCAGGAAGCCTTTCTTCCCAATCTCTTCTATGTAGATGTACAGTCTTGGTGAGGATTCCTTCAATCACTTTATTTGTAGACTCCACTTGACCATTTTCTTATGGATGATAGGGAGTGGATTTCCTATGGTTGATATTGTACTCCTCCATAATCCTCTCCATCATGTTGGATGTGAATTGAAATCCCTGATCTGTCACAATTTTTCTTGGAACACCAAAGCGAGTAAAAATATCCTCAAAAAGAAAACTAAGTATAGATTTTTCGTTAGAAAAAATTAATGCTTTGGCTTCTACTCATTTGGTGACATAACCAGTGCATACCAATATATACTTTTTCTGCTTGGACGAAGGATTAATAGGTCCAATAAAGTCTAAACCCATTTTTCAAAGGGTTCGATAAGTACCTAAGGTTGTAATGGCATTTCATTTGAGGGAGCAGGTTTCCCTACCCTTTGTCGCACTTTCTGACATATTCTTTAGCATCTTTGAAGATGGATGGCCAATAATATCTTAAAGAAAGGATTTTATAGGCTGTCCTCTTGTCAGAAAAGTGTCCACCACATGGCTCATCATGACATGCTTTGAGAATATCAGGCATTTCATCTTCCCTAACACACCTTCTGATCATAAGATCTGGCCCTGTTTTATACAATTCGTTAGTGATCCATGAATATCTTGCACTATCTTGAATAATCTTTCTTTTTTCTATAGGAAATAAATGTGAAGGTAACTTCCCTGTAACCAAGTAGTTAGCAACATCTGCAAACCAAGGAGTTTGAATAGTTACTGCAAAGAGATATTCATCAGGAAACTTATCTGCAGCCGGAGAGTCTTCTTTGATATTCTGAATCCTGGACAAGAAATCAACAATTGTGTTTTGTTTTCTGGGTCTATCTAGCACAGTAATGTTGAATTCTTGCAAAAGTAAAAGCCATCTTGTAACTCTGCCATTAGTAATAGGTTTATTCATCAAATATCTAATTGCAGAGTGATCTGTATGAACAAAGGTTTCATAGCCTGTTATATAGTGTCTAAACTTGTTAATTGCATGAACAACAACTAAGAATTCTTTTTCAGTCACAGTATAATTCAACTCAGTGGGAGTCAAATTTTTACTTGTATAGTAAATGGCATAAGGAATCAAATATTTTTGTGCTAATACAGCTCCCAGAGTTGTATCTGAAGCATCTGTAGAAATATGGAAAGGAAGTTTCCAATTCGGTCCTCTTAAGATAGGTGCTTTAGATATTTTTTCTTCAAGGTTTCAAATGCTAGTTGGCAATCAAGATTCCACTTGAATTCAAAATCTTTTGTAAGCAATTTGAAGAGTGGAGATGCTATTTTAGTGAAGTTTTCTATAAATCTTCTATAGTATCCTGTAAATCCTAGAAAACTTCTAACATCCCTTTGGAAATTTGGAATTGATAACTTAGAGATGACTTCAACTTTAGATTTGTCAACTTTAATTCCATCTCCTAAAATGTGATGTCGTAAAACAATATCTTCTGTAAACATTATAAAACATTTTTCATGGCTTAGTGAAAGGTTTGTTTCTTTACATCTTTTAAGGACATTTTCCAAATTTTCCAAAGCTTCTTCAAATGTGTTACCATAGACTGTAAAATCATCCATATATACCTCTACGCAATCATGTATTAGATCAGAAAAAATTCCTAGTACTACTCTTTGGAATGTTGCTGGTGCATTACATAACCAAAAAGGAAGTAACCGGTAGGCAAAAGTTCCCCATGGACAAGTAAAGGTGGTTTTATCCTGATCCTCAGGTGCTACCTGAATTTGATTATAACCACTAAAACCATCCAAGAATGAGAAATACTTCTTACCTGCTAATGTATCTAATACCTGATCTATAAAGGGCAAAGGAAAGTGATATTTCAAGGTTGCTTTATTCAATTCTCAATTATCAATGCACACTGTCCATTTACCATTATTTTTAGGCACAATTACCAAAGGAGAAACCCATTGGCTATCTGAAATTGGGTAAACTAAGTTTACATTGAGTAATTTTTGGAGCTCTTCTTTCACAATTTCCCTAAGATTTGGATTCATTCTTCTTTTCGGCTATTTGATTGGTCTATTGTTTTCCTTAATATAGATATGATGGATACAAGTCTTAGGATCAATGCCTTTCATGTCAGTATACTCCCATGCAAATGCAACAGAATGTTTTTGTAATATTTTGGTTAGCTTTTCTTGTTGTATTTTCTCCAAGTTTTTGTTTATGTTCAATGTCCTACCTGGAAAAATTTCAATTGTAGAGCTACCAAACTCTTCCATGGAATAGAGAGACATCTACCTAGATGACAAGTATTCAACATTAGATTTTTCCTAGAATTGTGCATGATCATATTCTGAAGCTGTTTCAAAATTTTCCAATGTGTTCAAAATTTGACTATCTTCACTAATTTCTCACATAGTAAAGAGAGGTTGAATATCATCTTCTTCATTGATCCATTCCTTGTCATATATTTCTGTGATTTCTTTTGCTGGAGGATACAAAGTAAATTTCTTTGTTGAATTAGCATCAGAAATATGCATGTCATGAGATCTACAACTAATAAAAGCATCAGTTATGGCCAGCCAAGGTCTTCCTAATATGAGTGGGTATCCTCCTAGATTATTCTTGGGAGTTAAAATCATGAAATCAATAGGATATTCCCAAGAATCTAAGGATACTAAAATGTCTTCTAGCACACCATCTGGTTTGATTACTAATCTATCTGCAAGTTGTAGCAAGGTAGGTGTGTAAAGAAGATTAGGAAGTTTAAGCTGCTCCATAGTTTGTCGACTCATAATGTTTATTGCTGCCCCTAAATCAATCAATGTGTTTGGAATTTCAATCCTGTTTATATATGTCTTGACAATTGGACTTCCTGGATCCACATATTTCTGCATGGAAATTTTTCCCATCATGATGTCTGCTATCTTTCCTACTAGGTGAATTCTTTTTGTTTCTCTTGATTTTCTTCCTGGTCTTTTGATGCTCAACTCCTTTATTGTCTTGGCTAGAATTGGAATTTCTCTAATGGCTTGTAACAAAGGAATTTTGATACAAACATTCTTCAATTCATCTAAAAAATCATAATCGGGCAACAAGATATGTTTTTCTACCCCTCTATCAATTTGTAATCTCTCAGGAAAAGGAGGTGTAGAAGAAGATGCTGGTTGCTAAATGATAGGAGTTGTGTTTATTGATTCTTTTTGTTTTTCTTTTTCAATGTTTTGGTTTTGGAGGGATGTTCCCTCAAAACTTTTATTGACTTTTAGAAAATCCTCCTTAGAAGTGTCTTGTTCTTGAATGACTATAGAAGGTTTTTCCTTTTCTAATATCCTACCAGATCTAATATCCTACTTCCCCGGCAACGACGTCAAAATGTTTGGTCAATTTAGTGTCCTAAATTGCTATACATAAATTATCAGTCTGGATATCGTAAATTGATGAAGTGTAGTGCACTATATGTGCTAGATGGCCCTTCCTACTTCAGTGTTTTTTGAGTTTTAAGTTGTTTTGTGGTTTTTAATCCTTTAATCCTTAACGATGTACAATGTATTTGTTGACACCTAATCCTTGTGATTGGGCAAATATATGTAAATAAATAAATGAGAAATGTGAACAGTCATCGGGAGATGAACTGAACAGTCTCTCCCTCATGTATATAGCAGACCTACCTGATGGAATAGACAATACAAATCAGTTTTTGCTTAATGGAGTTACTGCCTGGCCTGACATGGTATCAGAGCCAGCTCATTTTTAGCTCTCATGCTCCTTGTAACTCCTCCGTCTATCTGCCATATTCCTTTACCTGTGCTCTCTGTCAGCTAGAAGTCTACTGTCCATACTGCCCATACTGCTCCACTATCCAGCGCTGTCCATCCTGTCTGACTGTTCATAAACGTTTCAAAAAAAAGGGGGCGTTGTACTGACATAAAATAAGCATTGTCCTGTGCATTGAAGTTCTTTGCTCAAATTATCTTCTTCCTGCTGCATGATGTTATTAATAATTGCAGAAAGACTACCAGGGTCTGGTAGTAGCATGCATCCCTAAGCCAGGGCTTCGATGTCATGAACTGGGAGAAGTTGCGATTTCATTTCAGCATTAATTGTGGATTTGGTTTCGGCTTCTGCAATCCCATGTGGAGTATGAGGACCGTCTTGAGAATTATGAGGTTGCCCATTACTTTTCAGAAATGAGTCGCTGGATAATCCTTTCGTCTTTTCATTGTGATGTGAAGGGGAAAATCTGTCTGCACAAGTAGAGTGAGGTTTTACCACATGACAATGGTGATGTAATATTTTCTTGCGCAATGTGGTGTTCCAATGATTCTTGACGGCAAAAGCGGTACACCCTGGTAATCTGCCTGCAATGAGCGATAACGCTATGGCATATAAGCCTGATCTGTAGAAGCGTTTTGTGTGCAATAATATTGAGACTACAAGGACCAATAACGTAGGTTTTTTCTGCAGTCATTTTGTTACAAGGACCTTTAACTTAGTGATTTTTTAGCATATATAATGTTATAATTGAGTTTTGGGTGCTGATAAGTTAATTGAGTTTTGAAGAAGTCGAAATTGTGATGCTCCGACATCACTGTTGAAGCGTGGGGATGTAAAGTTTCGTGAGCTCGTTTGGTAGCAGAGTAGATGACTGTCGATTACTGGAAATTGGAGAGGAGTTGTGGGTGATGTTACATGTGCGCCATAAAAAGGATCTTTGTATCTTGGTTTGCAATCCCTTTGAATGCCATTTTGGAGGATCTCTTAGCTTTCAGGAAATTAAATTTGGAGAAGCGCTTAAGCTTTTTGCAGTTTTGTGGCGTATTTCATGTTGCTTAAAATCAGAGATACATCTATCTCAAATTATTCTTGAAAATAACCTAAATACTTCTCTGTATGACACAATATCTGAGAGTCCAAATACGTCTGGACTACATTCTTCCGTTTTTCTTTGGTGAATGCAGTGTTGTTGAGGGTATTTTATACTACCATATTTTTTGCTTTAAAATTGTGCAGAAGCATGCAAATTGATATTTGAATTTGCTGTCCCATTATATCAAAACTATATTTTTGTTCCATTAAAAGTAAAAGTTTTGTAGCCGAAATTTTATTTGCTACAGTATGCATTCAATCATATCTATGGTGGGAATAGTTCTCATAAGCAAGGAGAACTATCCTGAATGGTCCCGGATGATAAAACACACCCTCATTTTCAATGAGTTGTGGAAAGCAGAGTGTGTCGGAGACGAAGACAATGACCCAGTACAACCTACCTCAGAAAAAGAGCTCGTCATTTGGGAAAACAAGAACAACAAAGCTTATGCATTAATTGCAGCATCTGTAAATGAAGAGGTGAGTCGCCATATTTTGTCATATTCAACTGCCTTTGAAGCCTTACAAAAGCTGAAAGAACTCTATGACTCACATTCTGCACTTGAAGTTGTTCAACTCATGATTAAACTCTTCACTCTTGAACTGCAAAATAATGATCCTCTTGCTCTTGCATCTGAAGTAAAGTCTATAATGCATGATATCAAATCTACTAAGGTCGAATTGGATATTCCTCTTATCGCTTTTCTCAAGGCACTTTATCCTACTTACTCCAATTATCTTGAGTCATTTCAAGCAAATGGAAATCTCAAAGATATAACCTTTGACTCTCTTGTGAAAAAGTTTGCTGAAAGAGAGAAAGATTTTGGAAAGAAGACAGCCCCTGAATCTTCTGAAGAGACTGTGTGCCTTGCTCATAAAGAAAAGCATTCTGCTCAAGATTCTACAAGAGGAAGAGGTGGACGAAGAGGAAGAGGAAGATATTTCAGAGGCGGGAGGGGCAGACATTCTCAAGGAGAAAAGGTAGATTTGCACTGCATTCACTGCAAAAGAAATGGATCACATGATGCCTCTACATGCAAGCTACCGTGGGACAAAATTGAGCAAAAAAGAAATGAACAGAAAGGTAAAACTGATGATACAGATAAAGGTAAAGCACCTGAATCCGCTCACTATGTTGAGGCTCAATGTAACATTGGAGTAAATGAAGATTTGTTTAATGCTTCACTTGCTTCTTGGAAAAATGATTGGTTGCTTGATTCAGGAGCAACCTGTCACATGACTCATAGAAAAGATTTTTTTGAAGATTTCACTGACAATGTTGATGAAGCAGTATAATTTGCAGATCAATCAAAAATCAAGCCATCAGGGCTTGGCACAATCAGGCTTAAACTACCTGGTCTTCCAGACTTTCTTCTGGATCATGTTCTATATCTCCCACAGCTCAAGAGAAACTTGCTGTCCTTGGTCCACATCTGCCAGCAAGGTCACTCCATTCATTTGTTTGATGGCAAGCTTGAGGTAAGAAAAGCATCTGACCACTCACTTGTCATGAGGGGAATAGAAGAAGAAAGGCTTCTCAAACTGCAAGGAACCTCTGCTCATGCACAAAATTTCTCATACAATTCTCATCATGAAGAAGGTACACTTCAATCAAGTTTATTATGGCATGCTAGATTTGGACATTTGAACTATGACAGTCTCCGCTTGTTGAAGAAAAATGGTGTTGCTGGTTTGCCTACAATTCCTAGGAAACTTAAGCAATGTGATGCTTGCATTTTAGGAAAGCATAGCAAACAGTCTTTTCATGATTCACATTCAAGAGCACAAAGGAAACTTGAACTCATTCATTCATATTTATGTGGTCCAATGCTTGTTCCTTCTGCAAATGGAAATAAATATATCATGACATTTATTGATTACTACACCAGAATGTGTTGGGTTTATTTGTTGAAGAACAAATCTGATGCTTTTCAAACATTCAAGAATTTTCATAAATGGATTGAAAATGATGCACAATCTCATATTGGGTCTATTCACACTGATAATGGAAAAGAATACACATCAAATGAATTTGAAAACTATCTTCGCCAACATGGCATCAAACATCAAACAACTGTGCCTTATAATCCCCAACAGAATGGTGTAGCTGAAAGAATGAATAGGACAATCTTAAATATGGTACGATCCATGCTCTTCTTCAAAAATGTAAAGATAATGTTTTGGGCTGATGCTGTTCTATGTGCTGCATATATAAAGAATAGATGTCCATCTAATGCTATAAGAAACAAGACTCCATATGAAATGTGGTATGGACATGTTCCTTCGGTAAAGCATCTCAGGGTCTTTGGTTCCACCTGTTATGCCTTGATAACAAAGGTACATAGAAACAAACTTGGTGCTAGAAGTTGTAAGTGTATCTTCCTAGGGTACTCAAACACCTCCAAAGCATACCGCCTCTATGATGAAGTAAATAAGAAGTTTGTTGTATCTAGAGATGTACTTTTTCTTGAATCATCCAAAACTGACAATGTTGTTGAGCGACAACTTGATCGCTTGGATTGATTCGAAAAAGAAAAATCATTTCAATAATTTGATAATCAGATTCCACATCTTGAAGGGGGGATTCCTATACTAGATCAACATGTGGAATCTTCTTCTGAAGAACACTCTCCCCCGCATGAAACTCCAACAACGGATGATGCTTTAAGTGATGTAATTGATAGAATTGGGAGATTCAATCTTTATTCAGTCCCAACTCAATCAACGGAGCAGCCTGGATCATCTTAGAAAGGTCCCCCAAAGTGGCTGACAAAGACACTTGAAAGTGTTCATCCTGATGAAGTTGGAAAGACAGGAACTAGAAATTCAAACCGGCAAAATGGAGGTGATGTAGATGACTCTAATTCACCCGTTGATATGGATCTTTCTTATGATTGTGAATTGAACTTGTCTACATATTTTGAACCAACTTCCTTCAAAGAAGCTGCTTCTCATGATGAATGGAAAGAAGCGATGCAAAAGGAGTATGATGCCCTCATAAAGAACGACACTTGGAAGCTAGTTGATCCTCCATTAGGAACCAAACCAATTGGCTGCAAGTGGGTCTACAAGAACAAGTATAAAGCTGATGGCTCACTTGACAAACACAAAGCTAGACTTGTGGCAAAAGGTTTTGCACAGAAGGAAGGGGTCGATTATGAGGAAAATTTTGCCCCCATGGCAAAATGGGCTACCATCTGGACACTCTTTGCACTAGCATCTCAGAACGGTTGGAAAGTCCATCAAATGGATGTAAAAACTGCTTTCTTGAATGGAGATCCAAAAGAGAATGTTTTTATGTCCCAACCTGAAGGATTTGTTGTGAAAGGACATGAACATAAAGTATGCAAACTTGTGAAGTCCTTGTATGGCCTCAAACAAGCACAACGAGCCTGGTATGAAAAACTAACTGAGCATCTTCTGAAACTCAATTTCAAACATTTTGATCTTGATGATGCAACTTTATTTGTCAAGAAAGTTGGCAAAACAATTGTATATCTTGTGGTATATGTAGCTGATCTTTTGATGACAGGGAACAATGAAAGCTACATTGCATCCATAAAGAAAGAATTGGGGAAAAGTTTGAAATGAATGATTTGGGCTATGTTTATTACTATCTTGGCATTGAAGTAACCCAACATCCAAAGTCCATATTTCTTTCTCAAAAGAAATACATTGGAGATTTATTGAATAGGTTTGGCATGATAGAGTGCAATCCTCTTACTACTCCAATGGAACAAAAATTAAAGCTCACATCTATTGAAGGAAAAGAATTTTAGGATGCAACAAAGTACAAACAGCTTGTAGGAAGTCTCAACTACCTAACTACTACCAGACCAGACATTTTGTTTGCTGTTGGAATCCTCTCCAGGTTTATGCAAAAGCCTTGTGAGGGACATTGGTTTGCTGCAAAAAAGGTTCTAAGGTACTTGAAGGGAATTCAAGACTTTGGAATCAAGTATACACAGGTGGACGACTTCAGCTTGATTGGATACTCTAATTCAGACTTCGATGGAGACAAAGAAACTGGAGTATCAACTTCATGATATGCTATGAGTCTTGGATCAGGAGCTGTCTCCTGGAGATCACGCAAATAATCAGTTCTAGCAGATTCCACAACAGAAGCAGAATACGTGGCAGCAGCTGAAGCAACAAAAGAAATTGTGTGGCTCAGGAAAATTCTTGAAGATTTGCAGGTAAAACAAGTACAATCAACTCCACTCATGATTGACAATACCTCTGCAATAAAGTTGGCCAAGAACCCAAAGTTCCATGATCGAACAAAGCACATAAATACTAAATATCATCTGATTTGACATCATGTTGAGGCCAAAACAATCCATCTCCGTCATTGTTCCACAAATGAGCAAATTGCAGACATCTTCACCAAAGCGCTTGGAAGAGAAAAGATTGAACGATTCAGAACGATGCTTGGACTCACCAACATCCCTTCAGATTAAGGGGGGGAATGTTGACACCTAATCCTTGTGATTGGGTAAATATATGTAAATAAATAAATGAGAAATGTGAACAGTCATCGGGAGATGAACTGAACAGTCTCTCCCTCATGTATATAACAGACCTACCTGATGGAATAGACAATATGAATCAGTTTTTGCTTAATGGAGTTACTGCCTGGCCTGACAGTATTTAACAAGCCCTCAAATCTACTTTTGCTAATGAAATAAGGAGTAAGAGTGCTTTAGGCCAGATTTGGAAGTAAAGCTTTTAGTCAAGAAAAGAAAAAAAGAGAGTTTCTATTCTTGCTATTATGATTGTTTCCAAAACATGAACTAAAAGGACTTAAGAGTGAAATTGCAACTACTATCTAATCGATTACAAAACCAAAGCTTAAATGAGATATTGAAAATGAGGTTGCAGCTATCTATGATGAAAACAAAAACTAAAATGAAATACTGAAAATAAGATTACAACTGTTGTCTAATCTTTTGCAGAATCAAAACTTATTGAACCACTGAAAATGGAATTTCAACAGATTTTAAATGAAAAACTACGACTGAAAATGAAATTGCAACTAGTCTACTATAATAGCTAAATGAAGTGCTTTGTCACTCTGCTACACAATTTTGGGAGAACAACCTCCTTGTGATAACATTTTAAGGAACTCCATACTTCATTGTTCTAAGAAAAAATGCAGAGAAAGACTCATTCATAAACGAAATATTTCACCACTTAGTTTTAAGATGAACCATCAACTGAAAGGGCTTTTAGAAACATTCACTTACAACATGAGTTACTAAACTAACAATAAAATGGCATTGATCAGTTTAATTCAAAATCTAAAGACTAATGAACAGCAAATGAAATGAATTACTCTACGCTACTGAACTCAACTTCAAGCTATTGATAAGAAACTAGAAAGTAGTGAAACAAAAGAGTTGTTCTGTGTTGAAATAAAACTATTCTGAGTTAGTAAGAAGATGACAAAAACTGCATTATGAACAAAGTTAGAAAATGGTTATAAACATCATGGAAAAACACAGTGAATTTACAGTTTAACTATGAAAGACAAAACAAAAATAAAATGTAACCTTAACCAGCGCAGGGGCCCTCTGCAAAGGTCTCAAGTTATATGCACTTAGTCAACACTCCAACAATGCTTTCAGGTATCCATGAAACACGGTCTTTATATTAAAAACAAAGAATGAGTTCTTGAAACTATAGAGCGGAAATTTGAACTTAACACATGAGAAAAATCAAAAAAAATTTGCGTTCTTCACACAAGTATTTATAGAGAAATTATACAACTGTTTTAAGGAGAATAATAAGCTACAGTAAAACACGTAGGCATGCAATTATGCGGAATTCTTGTCCTTGGTTGCTTGGAAACATAAATCTACTGTAATGGCTGTTGGATTTAGTTTGTGTAGGTCGCAGATGAAGTCCATGGCCTCAGGAAACTGCTTCAGATCCCATCACTGAGAAATGTGTACAGAACAGAGTCTTGTTTGCCTTAGGCTTCTATGTTTGACTTCCCTTTGACCGGAGTCTTTCTTGTCGATCTAGGCTAGATGAATAGGATACGATCCATGCCCTGATGTTTTCCAAGCTACCCATGTAGTCATTTTCCCCTCTTGACACCTGGAACCTAAAAAAGCATGAAAGTAGCTACGGAACAACCAATTAGCTGCAGAATGTGGCTGTGTTCTGTACCTAAAAGACAAAAACTTATTCAAATAAAAAACATAAAAGTATAACATGTAAATCACTGAAATATTCTCCTTAAGGCAATGTATAATGGTTTTTGATGATAAAGATGCACTTTTCATGGAAAAACAAAGAAGGAAGGATGAGAAAAGTTGTTAAGGGAAAGGCAGTTTTGGAGCTCAACAATCCTTATAGGCCAACACCACAAAATTATTCCTCTCATGGCTGAAGGTGACTCTCAGGTTATAATCCAACTTGACAAACATCTATATTCCAACTATATACCCTCCAAATTCTCTATAGGTTGGAGGCTTTACCTTTGTTCCCAACACCTAGCCCAAATCCTATCTCTTCAAGAGGCTATCATCTTCGCCCATGTCAAGTGAAAATCCAACTCCTTAGCTAAATTTCTAGCCAACAAAGGGATTGAGGAACATCTACTAATAAATGTTAAGCCTTATTTAGTGGCTGAAACAAAGAAGGTTGTGAGTGGTTCTTTACTTTTGAATAAGAGATGTTAAAATTAATATTGTATAGCATAAGTTAAAATGGATACTTGCATAGTTATAAATATGCATAGCAGAGGGGGATAATTAAAATAATTGATAATCATGGTAAAGCATGGCCATCATATTAATGCGATATTAAATCTTGATAACAAGTAATGCATCTATAAGAAGAATATGAGTACTTGGGTTGCACAAGTACATGTATGACTTGCATGAAGGACTCATTGTGGGGTTACAATGAGCGGCATGGATATGCTTTCATATGTGAAGGAATCACAATTCTCACAAATTGAATTATAAGAAAACAAAGGGGAAATTTACAATGTATGTAGAAATTATGTGGTGTATTTGATTCTGGTTAGATACCATAAAGGTCAAATATCAAACTATGTTTCTCTTAAAAATCATTAAACAAATTTCTAAGTGAGTATCTATGTATATGGGCAAAGTGGAAATTTAATCATTACACCTATGTTAAAGGTATGGTTATTTGGTGGATTTAATGATATGGTCAACATATCATTTTACTCATATTTAAAATTTTATTCTGAGATTGCATGTTTGCTATGCAAGGGCAAAGCTTAAATAAAATACAAACTCATGGAGGTAATTTAGTAATAAGTCATCATCTTATTCTACCCATATCAAAATCAAATTATGAGTTATATGGGTTCTAATTAAGAAAATAAAGCTATGCTTAAAATATCCTAAGAAGGGATGAGATATGAAAGACATGTCTCTGTATATAGTATGAGACTAGGTATCTTAAAAATTGTCTTTCAATTTAATGTTGTTGTGTTGATCAGTGCACATGCAGGTAATGATGTAATGCACTTTGGATATGGTTTGCCAATGGATGAATCATTTTAATAAGAAAATGTTCCAAATACACTTTAATGGAGGGAACAAAACCTTATCAGGAAATTATGCATAGTTAATTTAACATGCATAGGTTGGAACCTATGGGATTCTGGTTGAGTAAAGAAATATCGTAACTTAGATATGCAAGAGGCATAAAGTACATCTCAATTTAACCTAAACTAGGGATGAGATTGTGAAGTGTGTGTGTAAATGTAATACATGATGATGATGATGATGATGGTGGTTAACGTCCACTGAGACCAAATTGGTCTATCGGACCTATAATTTTCTTAGTTCTTAATTGTTTGGCTTCTCGTCTTTCTTGGCGAGATTGGTGTTGTAGCTTTATTTTTTTTGTCTACAGTCTTCCAACTTCCTTTATCTTGCATCTCCTTCATCTCTTCTGGTTCTTGGGACATTGGTGTCTTAGCTTCACGATCTGTTGTGTTCATCCTTTTGAAGATAGTCGGAGAATAAGTTTGGTCTGGGAGATCTGCTTTGCTGTTAAATGAAGATTTATTTTGTGCGGTATTCGAATCCTCATAACTGTTGATGCTTGAGGGGTTGTCAAGTTCACTTTTTTACTGTTGGGTGGGGCTTTCCCCCTGCTTGTCTTGAGAGTTGTTTCTTTCTTGCCCAATTTCTTGCGATTCAGAGTTTTCTAGAGAGTATTCTTCCTTGATGACAGTGTAATGTTCTTTTTGTGCTCCTTCCCACCATGTAGATCTATGGTGATTTTTTCTAGAAGAATTTTTCTGGGAGGCTTTTGGGAAATTTTTGGCTAGATGGCTTGTCTCAAAGCAGGATCGACATCTGAAGAGGACACTTTCATAATTGAGTTTCTGGTTCCACACATAGTCTTTACTTGTTAGGTTTATTTCAGCTGGGAATCCAACGCTGAATTCCATTTCCACACAGATGCGTGCATAAGTGGTTCTGGCCTCTATTTCTGGGCATCTGCAGTGAAATTTCCCAATTGCATTTCCAATGGATTTTAGCAAGCAGAAATTCAAAAGATGCAAGGGCAGGTTTGGCAATCTCACCCAAACTGGTGTTGAGGTTATGACTGTTGTTGAGGGATCGAATGATGGGTTCCATGGCTTCATGTATAGGCCTTAGTTTTCCCAAAACCAAGGGTTGGAATCTAGAATGCATTGTCTTCTTTCATGGTTTTCAAAATCTACTATAAAGAAACCCCTAGCACAGGGGTAGATATTAATTTCATTAGAAATGATAGGCTTTCATACCTATGAGATCCAACTGTGGAGAGCTATCAACCGTGGCCAAAAACCATTGAACCAACAGATTAGGGCACTTTCAGAAAACTTCAAAGCCTCATCGAGTGAGGCCTAGACCACCTGGATAGTGGGAGCTAGGGCTTCACTGACAATATGGGCAGGAGCTTGCCCCCCAGAAGCAAACGGAATTGAGCCCGCAACCATCTTCGCAAAGTTGGGAGCCATATGGATCAAGACCTATCGATGATTCCCAAGCTTATGTATGTCCTTGCGGAAGAATGAAAAATCCCTGCAGAAGAATGCGAACCTGGAAGATAACCATGCGAAAGATTCTCATGCGAACTTGCGGAAGATAACCCTTAGTCCTTTTATAAACCCTCAACCAATACAAAGCTTCAAAAGTGGACAGTAGATCTCAGGATAGAGTGATGTTGATCTTCAGATTTCCTAATTCTAGATTAGGTTACTTCATATTTTTGAGAGGGTCGCGAAGGATACACTGGTACAGAGATCATGAAACTCAATACTTCAGAACATTGAATCACTTCAGCTACCCTTGTCTCAGACTAAATCAAGCCACGGGTCTGTACTATAAGTCTTCTTCCAAACGAGGGCTAAAAAAAAATATCTGGTTAGGGCACTAAATTTCCAACATAAGGACCTTCAACAACTCGAATCTCCACCTTAATTCTTCATGCATAAATCACAGATCTTGGCTTCAACAGAAGTATGTCTGTATAGGGCTTGGTTTAATTTGAATAGGGCCAACGCCACCTTCAGAACAACTTCAAGACTTCAAATAACATTTACCTTGGATTACAATTTTAAAGCTAGAAGGAATATGCATTAGTTTCATATGAAGTCCAACATCATAAACCCTCGATAAAGCAGATCTGTTCCCGGAAAGAAGTAGAGATAGGCTTTAGAAATGTGTTAGAGAGCCACCGAATAACCAAATCCCAGAAGCCACAAAAGAAGCCCCTAATATGAGGTTGTGCAGGATTGAGGATGGTGGTGGAAACCCAAATCCCACCTCCATATAGATAGATGATACAGTAAGGGAAAGAGGAAGACGCCCAGATTGGCGAACTGTAGAAGGCACCCAAATCGACGAACTGTAGAAGACGCCCAGATCAGCAAACTGTATACATATTAAAAAATACATCATGCATTAATAATGGTATGATAAGAAGGTCAATGGGACTGACACCAAAAGTACCTCTAGTGTAAATACATAATGAGAGGTAAAACTAACTCCTAGTGATTTTTGGTTGATAGTAGAAAGACAGTATTAATCTTATGAGCACATTCTCAAAATATCACTCAAATTTCTAATATGACTTAAAATGGGCAACCTCAAACTCCACAACCTTAATGAACATATCCATCTAGATACAGATGGGGTTCGATGAATATCTCACCAAGAAGAATCATTAAGAAATATGCTTTGAATAGAAGGATAAAAAATCTTACAAGTATACTTTTCGAGGAAAGTGATGAGGGAATAATGATTCGTGGGTTTCTACTTAGCTAAGTAAAGTATACTTGCAGATTAGATATGATGGTGCTGATGCATTAGAGAAATTCAGAGCAACCTAATGAATAATAAGAATGGTACAATAGATTCAGAACATGATGGTCTGAATTAATAAGAAAATGCTTGGTAAACCAAAAAGGTTTCGCATAATTACAACTTATGATGATCTAAGGATCTTATGTTAGTAGTAAAATAACACATGCATCAAGTAAAAGAAGAGAAAGGATAACAAGCTATACAACAGATCACTTCACCATACTGATGGCTAAATAATACTGCTAATTGAGATTGTGTATACAATCTTTTCGATAAAATGCTATCCAACAATCTATTCAAGTAGATTTGACAATCATACAAATTGAAGTACATACTTTGTATCACTAATTCCTATCAAGAAATATTGGGAGGTTTTCTTGACAGATTGCATTGATAATGTGTCTCGGTTGAATAGGACAACATAAGAATTGTTGCATAAACCACACGGCAATTCATGTTAATAAAAGTGATAATTGATCTCTTTGTTTTAAGGGTGATTTAATGTTCAAAGGAGGTGTTAACATGTAAATACCCTAAGATCACACCCTCATACACATAGTGCATAAAAACTTAAAGGGTGTGGAATTGAAAACATTGTAACTTTCAATTATAACTCATGAAGGGGAAATGAGTTCATACCTAAGATTATTCATGACCACATAAGTGTGGAGTACTTTTAAGTACTAAGAAATCAATTTCTTGGTTAAAGGTAAAGTAAGTATCATAGTCAAGAACCTACTTTATGACTAAGCGGAAGGAATAAACCGTTGTTATTAAAACCTTCTCTAGAGGACAAATTTAATCCCAAAACTAAAATTTATGGGTATGATAAAGTTGTAGTACTCATGATTACTGTTATGATACAATTTTGTTGATGTTGTACTGCAACCATATGACACAGGAAAATGATTTTCAAAATAAAAGCACTTGAGTACTATGACATAAAACTTTTCACTGGTTGCAGAAAAGGAACACGTCCATGAAATTCCTTATTCTCCTAGTAATAAACTAAGCACATTTTGTTCCACTTACATAAAGGTAATATAAATAGATGAAGGAATTTTTGACATAACACTAACATGGTTGGAAACATGTGGATGAAATATATGTTGTACAGGTGATGCTATGGACATTGGTATGGGGTACTAGTGGTACATATAGTACTATGTACAAGCGATACATATGGTACCAGTATGAATACATGTATTACATGAAAATATATGACAAATATAGCTATGTGTGTTTAATTCACAATATGTTCAGGTATGCATGAAGACACTGGGTGGGTGTCTGGTATGGAAACCGACCTGGAGTATAGTGAAGAAGTGATTCAAGGATAAGGAACAATGGTTTATTTTCAGTTTGTATACATGTGATTATGATTATGATGGGTACATATGATTATGATGGTTATGTGTGAGCTAACCTGTTATGATATTTTGTACATATTGATTTAGAAAATGTACTAGTTGGCTTGTTGTATGCAAGGAAACTGCAGGAAGAAATTGTTCGGAAAGAACACAAAGGCTTGGAAGAATGCAGGGGAAGAACATGCATTTCTTCAACCACAACAAATGGCAAGCAATAAAATCCATAGTCATTCAAATAGTAGTACTATATATCAAAATATGATATTAACTATGATAAACATATTTGAGTTATTTCATCTCAAATTTCTCATAAAATTGATTAAAACAAATGTTACAGGTAGAGAGGGGAGGAGATGTGCTCCTTGCAACCGATATATATCAGAATATTTTCATTAGATGGCAAGGCCATGGGAGCTTGTGGATTCAAAATACACTACCTGTGAATGAGGAAATAATATAGTAAGATGCAGAAATACACCGAGAGTGATGTAAATTTAAGGGGGGGAGTATGTAACACCCCTCCCTTGTATGTAAAAGTTTGCTAACCTAAGATGAGAAAAGCTAGGTTTAATGTGTAACAAGAAAAGTAAATACCTAATTATTAAATTAATTAATTAATTAATCACTGAGAAAAGTGAGACACCAAGAGATGATATTCTTACCAAATCCCATTAGTGAATGGGAAAGGATAATTCTTTCATGATAAAGCTTCTAGATTCAATTCTAGATAAGATGGATGGATTGGGGATAAAAAAGCCTCACGAGAGAGAAAGGCGATCTTTTATGAGATAAGCCTAGGCAAATGGATAAAAAAGATCCATAGAAGCCAGTTGCCGCTAATGGAAACCATATAATGAAAGAGGGTATTAAATACCCACTACAGAGATCAACATGAGGCAGTTGATCCATGGAAAGAGCCTCAGCTTGGGGGTGAACTGGAAGAGTCAGTTCTAGATTGAGTGGTGGTGCTCCATTTTCCAAGTGGTGTTCTTTCTTCTGCTCTAGTTGGCTTCACTTGCATGGGATGTTTTGTATGTTGGTTCTTACCCACTATGTTGTAAATTCCTTTAGCATATGAGGTAATGTTTGAATTAATTACATGTGATCATTATATATGAGTACATGTACCAGTGTTAATGGTTTTTATGAGATAATTTTATATGGATGCATGTGAAAATTGGGGCACAATAATGTAGTCCAAGTTAAATTCAGTAAGGAACATAATATGTGAGTTTGATGCAATAATTGATATGTTGTCACCTTTTTAAGATTATGTGTTATCTCGATGGTGAACATCTCTGCATGAGGTAATATATATATATATATATATATATATATATATAGTCTTGTTTTAATGCTTGAAACTTATAGTCAATGGTTCATATTATCTATGCTATGTAGGTCATAAGAATTGTATCCAATAAGGCTAGTTTAGCTATTTCTGCCTATGGCATAAGGGTTATGATAGTAACATTTTTTTTATTATGCTTGTAGTACTATAATTATGATTCATGACCATGCTAGAAGAACTAGATGCAAGATAATGTTATATTAATGTTTGCATGGAGTCATCGAAGAAGTTTATGGGTTGCATGCCATGATTCATTCCTTTCTCCAAATTGTAGTTTATGCCTAAGGGTTGATCAAAAGAGTATGTATTATTGTGCCTAGGGTGTATGGTTCATTACTTTGATGTTGTTCAGTAGTTAAGGTTATGAGTATAGTTTTAGGGATAATCATTGTGCATGTAATGATGGAGTAACTATACATGTGATGACTGTTGAATCTTAACTTTAATTGAGGAAAATATTAAAATTAATGGAGCCTAGTAGTTAATTATTATAGTAGGCTCAGGGGGTATGTTACACCAATAATCATACGAAACGGTGTGGTCATAGAGGTGTGTCAAATTCGTTTTTCATCTTTTCATATGATGATTCATATATAAGGATTTGTGTATAGAAGATAAGACAACCAATCACATAGGCTATGTTTTTTGTACATGGTGATGAAAGAGATGGTAGTATAGATAATTGTAGATATAGGTGCATCACACAACTTAATGAGAGCAAGTTTGGCCAGTGAAATTTGGGTGAAAGTAACCATAAGCATAATCGAGGTGAAAAAAGTGAACTCCAAGGCCAAAATTGCGAAGGGTTTGGCCTATGTATGACAATTTCAAATGGGTAGATCGAGTGGTTGTATCGACTTCACAATGTTACAAATGGATGATTTTGATGTGATATTGGTATATGACTTTCTCAAAGGGAATAAGGTGATTTTGATACCATGTTCAGATCAAAATTTTGTGGTTGATCACAATGAGATGTGTGTTGTTCATATGGCTACATAGGAGTAGGGTGGAAAGCACGAGGGCTTCACTCAATGAACCTTTGACATATCATGTGTGTTCATGGCATATTAAATAATACCCTTAAGTTGACTACATATTGGTAAATACCTCTAAAAATCACGTTATTTAAGTCCCTACCAATACTAACCCAATACACCTTCCCAATTTAAAAACCCCTACTTTCATTAGATATTGTAGGTATCCATTTTTTCACTAACATTTTTTATACCCCTTTATATTTTTTCATTAACTTTGAGCTCCATTTTTTGTACTTACCAATATAAAAACCCTTTACCCCCCATATATCCCCCAATATAATATGTCATTTTTTCCTCAATATATATCCCCCAATATGAACCCACGTGGTATGGTATTGCTCTACCAGTGAAGCCCCCGTTGTGGAAAGATGCAATTAGTTTATGCATTAGGCATAAAGATGATAGCACAATCACTAAATGCCTAGTCATATGTTGTAGCGGGTAGGGAGATTGGAGAATAGGGAGTGGAGATTCCTATTCCACCTAAGATTTTTCATTTATTAGAGGTGTATACTAATCACATGGCATATGAGTTGCTAAAAGTGCTCCCACCTAGGTACATTTCTGACCATCACATAGATCTTGAAGCTACTGTGCAACCACCAACACGAGCCCCCTATAGACTATTGAGTCTAGAGTTGGAGGAGTTGAGGCATCAATTAATAGAGTCTATTAATGTAGGGTTCATTTGTCTTTCATGATCTCCATATGTATCCTCGATTTTATTTCAAAAGAATAAGGATACTAATGAGTTGAGGATGTGTCTAGACTATAGAGCTTTGAACGAGGAGATGATTAAGAATCAATATCCACTTCCACTTGTGTTAGATTTCTTTGAAATTTTTTCTAAGGCCAAGGTGTTCACAAAGCTTGATTTGACATAGAGATAATATTAGGTATGGATTATGGAGGCAGATGAAGCAAATACTACCATGGTGATGAGGTATGGGAGTTATGAGTTCCTGGTGACATGTTTCAGCCTATGTAATGTGCATGCCACTTTTTGCATGTTGATGAATAAATTTCTTCATCGTTTCCTATATAAGTTATTTGTGGTATATTTTAATGATATAATGATTTTCAATGAGAGTATGGACAAGCATAAGAAACTGTTGCCTCGGGTTTTTGAGGCTCTAATAGAAAATCAGATGTACCTATAGAAGTAAAAGTCTATGTAAGTTCAATATAAGATACCATTTCTATGCGATTGGATAGGTTAGGGATGTGTTTGCATGGATCCTGTAAAGGTTAGGGTGATCTAGGATTGGGAAGAGGCCCATAGTGTGCATGATGTGAGGGTCTTCAAAGGTTGTCACTCCACTAATGAATTTTCTAAAGAAGGATAGATCTTGGAGGTGGTTTGAGAAGATCAGTAGGTATGTGTTTAAGTAGCTCGAACATAAGATGGTGATAGCCCTGGTATTGAGACTACAAGATTTTGATCGATTATTTGAGGTGCACAAAGATGCATCTGATCTCGCCATTGGAGGAGTTTTGATGCAAGATGGGAATCCCATAGCTTTTGAGAGCAGGAAGCCACGTGATCAAGAATGCATATATCATATATATGAAAATGAGATATCACAGTAGTGAATTTATTCATATATGGAGACATTACTTGATGGGCATTCCATTTGTGGTCAAGATAAATAACACTACAACACATTAGTTTGTGACTCAACTAAATTTGTATCTAAATCATGCTCAATGGAATGATTTCTTGGTGGATTTTTACATGAACATTGAGTAAATGCCAGGGAAACTCAATCCTCTAGTGGATTCCTTGAGCATAAAGGTATAGTTGCATTTGAGGAGGAGGAACTATCTATGTAGGAGAGACTTAGATTATTGTGGTTGAGGAGTTCTAG
Source organism: Pinus tabuliformis (assembly GCA_031772625.1). NCBI lineage: Eukaryota > Viridiplantae > Streptophyta > Pinopsida > Pinales > Pinaceae > Pinus > Pinus tabuliformis. The sequence goes on from CM062818.1 coordinate 602,342,854, forward strand.
TGGAGGATCTGAGAGGCTTTGCATAGTGATATGTAAATGAAGAGCATTATGAAAAAGTTGAAGGAAGGAGAGATGAGAATATTCTTGATGTGTGATGGCCACATTTTTTTTGGTGAGTTCATATATGTTTCTAAGATGAGTGGTCATAGAAAGGAATTCTTAATGGAATGTCATGACTCACCTTGGGTTGGCCACCCAAAACAACGTAGGACACTAGCATTACTAGAGAGAGGATATTTCTAGGAGAATATGAGGAGAGACAAGGATGAGTACAACTAGATTCGTATTATTTGTAAGTAGGACAATTTGAATCCAAAATTGCAAGTGGAACAATTACATCCTTTACTAATTCTATACAGACCATGGATGATTGTCTCAATGAATTCACATCAAAACTTCCTATGGTGGAGGTGTACAATGGGATTTTGGTTGTTGTTGACCAATTTTCCAGGTATTTTATCTACGTTTCGATGAAGGCACCATGTAAGGCGGAAGAAGTGGAAAATGAGTTCTTCAAGCATGTGGGGAAGTATTGGGGTCTTCCATTGAGTATTGTATCATAGAGAGATATGAGGTTTACAAGTAAGTTTTGGACTTCATTATTAAAACTTATAAGGACATTGTTCTTATACAACTAGGGATCCTGTTCGTAGATATATGGAAAGATAAAGAATATAACTCTCTAATGAAGGGCTACTTGAGACATTTTCTAAGGGTCGATCAGGAGAATTGGCTAAATTTGTTGGGTGCAACATAGTTCAACTATAACTTGCAAAAGGGTGTAGCAACAAGATACAATCCATTCGAGTTGACCAATGGGAAGATTCCCATCACACCACATTTGGTTCTGTAGGGTTTTTATGGGGGTCTCTCAACCTTGGGCTTCATGACTAGTTGGTAGGAGGGAGTAGAGTTGGCTCAAGTGCATTTAACAAAAGCATTAGATATGATGAATAAGTGGGAAAATAAAGACCTGAGACATTCAAAGTTTAATGTAGGTGGTTTGACTTCATTAGAATGATCAAGAAGAAATTCTCGTGACTCACTGGGATGTCTAGATCATTTGTACCATAGAAAATTTTAGGGGTGAAACTTCACCCATGGGTGAAATTAGAGGGGTTTTTAATTTGGTTGGGTGAATATTTTGGAATGATAAGTTTGTCTATGGATCATCCAATATTTATTTAAATAAAATTAGTTTTAAAATCAATAGCCCATGGAAATTCGATAGGGGAAAGTTAACAAAATCAATTTGCATTACAAAATTCAAAGTAGACACTCCCATTTGCCCCATTTTTGTGGTAATGATAATTATCATGATATATTTCACCCTAATTTTAGGAGAATATAGATTATTCGGAGTTATTTCACATTATGGAATTAATTTTCACTTTATTTTTTTTCTTCTCATGCACAAGATTTGTTTAAATGTAGTTATTTATGGTAAAATTTAGCCAATACTTCACCCTAATTTTATGATAATATAGACTATTTAGAGTTATTTCACATTACAGGATCAATTTTCACTCTATTCTACTTTTTCACACCCTAGATTTGTTTAAATGTAGTTATTTATGGTAAAATCTAGCCAATATTTCACCCTAATCTTACGAGAATATGGACTATTTAGAGTTATTTATCATTATAGAATTCATTTTCACTCTATTCTATATTTTTATGTCCTAGATTTGTTTAAATGTAGTTATTTATGCTAAAATTTAGCTAATACTTCACCCTTATTTTACGAGAATATTGATTATTTAGAGTTATTTCACATTATTGAATTCATTTTCAGTCTATTCTATTTGTTCATGCCCCAGATTTGTTTAAATATGGTTTTTTATGGTAAAATTTAGCCCAGTTCTTGGAATCTAGGTTTTATAAGAGAGAAGTTATATCCCTATTTAAAAGGCCATGGAAAAGAAGGTTTCAGTTCTTTGTGGATTATTCAACATATGAACACATGGCTATTCAACTTTCTAAATTTTAATTTTGTAAGCATCCACATCCATGTTCGTTTTCAAATGAAGAATGAATGTGATTATTAAAATTTTACACTGTGAAAAAATATTTTGAGCTAAACAGTTATGATTTTTTCTTATTCTAAAACTTTATATAAATAGTACGCACCACACCATCTTTCTTATGTCGAGAAGAAGATCCAGCTAAGTTTTGCCCAACCTTTTGAGCTCTATATTGGTGAATGATTCATCTATTTTGACTAACAATATATCAATACATATGTTGACACAAATATAGCCATATATTTTATATCCGCCCCTCCATGGATACCAACCTAAGATGATCATTATGATCAACCTAAGATGATCATAAGTTTGATCCTTGAGGTGTAGATGAGTTGTTGATAACATACATTATTAAGCAAATCTTTGTGACATCATTGGTTCAAAACTTAATAAGCCTTGAACACCATATGAAGGATTATGTGGAGAAATTGACAACTATAATGAAGCAACATTCACAAGAAAAGGATACCTTGAGTTGAGAAGGAAATGCCCATTCTAGATAAGAGTAACTATTAATATATATGTTTTTATATATGTATAGGAATTTGACATATTCCAAATGCATGGTTGGATATATAAAAATCAATTTTAGAGTGAAATATGCGGATCATAAAATTCCCATTAAAAACGATGCATAAGGGGAATTTTCATTGGATAAACATTCTCTCATTTTAGTCCATTCAAGAGGAAGCTAAAGATAATTTTGAAGGTGTGTCCACATCAAATAGGAGAAATAGGCACATCAAAATTCAAGTGAAATCCACATCAAATAAAAAAAATAGGCACATCAAAATTCAAGTGAAATCAAGACTACCGTAACTAAATTATAATTGGAAAAGGCATCATAAAAAGTTCACGTCATACAAATTTGAAATGGTCAATGTAATCACATCATTGGGTAAGTCAATGTAATTTTTTTAATCCCAACATAAGTGGAGATGGAGAGTAAGTGTTAATGTAAAGTCATTATCCTGCTTTATTTCCCATTTCCCAACAAGGTGACCTTTGACACATTAACATAATACATTTCTCACTCATAAATTAGGAGGAAAGTAGGGACACTTTCAAACTAAATGGGAACAAGGTGACCTTTGACACATTAACATAATGTGTTTCTCACTGATAAATTAGGAGGAAAGTAGGGACACTTTCAAACTAAATGGGGACAAGATTATATGATATATGAAGATATAAAAAGTAAATCCTTTCCAATGATGCACCATAATACTATATCGCGACCAATCTTGTAGTTCTTGAAATGCATGCATGTACTTATTTTTTTATTTTTTATATTAGTCTGTTATACATTAGTTATTTAGATTCTTTAATTTCTTTTAGCCTCGACCAATCTTGTAGTTCTTGAAATGCATGCATGCACTTATTTTTTTTATTTTTTATATTAGTCTGTTATACATTAGTTATTTAGATTCTTTAATTTATTTTAGCCTCAACCTACATGCGTTCATATATTAAAAGAATTTGTAGACACATTGTGAACTTATAAAATTCAATTAGGTAAGATAAATAAAGACAACTAATTTATTTATTTATTTATGATATTTTTCATATTTTCTATTTATTTCCAATGTTTCTATGTTTATATCACATTTAAATAATTTTACAATGTGATTACCTTCTTGACTCTAGTATTTTAGCTCAAAAATATTTGAATTTCATCACGTGGATTTAAATGTAGAGAATAAAATAGGTCCTATGGATAAAATTTTTCTATTAGGATTTTTCCCAAGCATGCAACTATATTCACCATGGTGAAACCAATTCAACAATTGTCAACCATGATCACGATGGTTTAACATGGTCAGCTATATTTATTTATACTTAAAGATTGGCTACCATGCTCAACAATGTTCACCAAGAGTTTGAGAAACAAAATGTGGCTTAATGGAACCTTATATTATTTGTAATTGATTTTTCCTTTTAATTTTTCCTTTTATGTTTAATTGAACCTTTTGTTGATTGGTTTTATCTAATTCTGATGTATTTAAGGGTTTGTGTTAAATTTAAAGACTTTTTTTTAGTAAAGAATCCCTTTTTTTACCCTTTTGACATGTTTATTTGAGAAAAATATGGCATTGGGCTTAATATATGGTTTCAATTATTCTATGGGCATCCAATGTGTTTATCTGAAGCCAAGGAATTGGAGAAGTATCTAGCTATTAGAGAAGCAATGTATAAGTAACCAAAAGAATTTGATATAAGGATTAGTGATTTTATGATAGTTATTCATAGACATTATTTTCATGTGAAGTTTCTAGAATGTGAATTACATATAATATGACTGAGTTGTTTGAATGTGTCAAGATCGAGTTTGTGCAAAAGAACCTTTGTAGTTCAAAATTGTACACTTTTGGGAGCAACTCTCCAACTTGTTGCCCCATGGGGGTAATAAGGCCTTTGTGATAAAAAAAAATGATAAAATCATACCAAGAGATTTGCAAGTAATTATAATAACAAAATTCACAAAAAATAACCTAGAAAATGAGTATATTATAGTTTAAATTATTATTTTTCTTATTATTATATATGAATGCATACAACATGAAGTATTATCCAAAATTTTATAATGTTTTTTAATCTTGTGAAAATTTTCTAATCTTGTGAAATATTTATCAAAACTTTACAATGTTTTATAGTTTAATGAAAAATTCATCAAAATTTAAAAATATTTTATAATTCCCTAAGAAATTCAGCAAAAACCTATACATGCATATTATATTATTGATAAAATAAGCTATACATTTTTCTATGTAGCATGCGGATTCGCCCATTTATTATACATAAAAAATTTCTCATTGGAAAAAAGATTGCTTTTGGTACAAAGTTTTAAATAATAAAAATTATATTAAATTTTTTGCCCATCTTACTAAAAACAATAAAAAAATGTCATTAAGTCTAGAGGTTTATTTTACATCCCATTATGACTTGGATGTGTGTAAGTATGTCCATGCTCAACCTGGATTCGACACTTGTTTATATTAAAATAAAAATAAAATATTTTCTAAATAGAAACTAATGTAGACCATAAAAAAAACAAAAATGAATATGCTATACATGTTTAATTAGTTGTCCATATAAAGTAATACAATTTAATTTAAAATAATTAAAAACAAAAAATGTGCTAATAAGATGTTTAAACTTTATAATTTTCAAAAATATTTCAACATTGTATTTAAACTGTAAACTACTCAAACCACTTGAAACATTTTAACCATAAAATAAATTATTTTAAATAATCTATTTTATGGTTAAAATGTTTCAAGTGGTTTCATTATTTTACATGAGATCAATTACTATTGTATTTTGCACTCTAAAAAATTTTTACTATAAAAGAAATTTGATCTTTAAATTTATATTAAATCAATGCTTAAAATAAATCTATACTATTAATTAGAAAACACCCCAGGAAAAAATTAAAAGTTTAATGTCAAACCTAAGGAAGGCAAAAGTGCATGATAAAACAGGTTCAAAGAACTTAGAGTCAACATACGGAAGGTAAATTTAACCTGTATAATTAACCTGCCATTATAATTAACTTTCGACCGTCAATGGCCGCCACGATACTCGGCCACGCCCTACCGAGTGTAGTCAACCCTGGTTGTGTTTTACATCCAGACCTCTTATATAAATAAATAAAAAATAGAGGAGGAAAGCTCAATGCTTGTGGAGATTTTTATAAGAATATGGTGTTAGATCAGAGTATACATAACACACAGCGGATTTATATTCAGAGACTTAGATAGAAAACGTAGAGAATAATTCACAGAGATAAATAAATGGAGAAACAACAAGATTATTTAGAAACAACGGAATAGATAAAACAATCACTCGAGAACAAAAATCACTTTGCATTACATAACAAGCTTGGGCCTTGGCTTGCTTTCCTTGGCCAGAGAAATTACAAATTTATAGAGGCAAAAGAAAGATCTAAAATCTTGTATGTGATTCAAATGTAAATCTGGAATGATCTAGAAACTAATGGTTCTGTAGAAAGATCTAGAATCCTAGAGATTTAGAAAGATCTAAAATCCTTCATGCATTTGGCTTCACATTTAACACATGGCAGTGGCCGATGAGTGCGTATCTGGCCCGCAAGGAAATTGAAAAATTATCTAAGCTTGGATTCAAAAATTTGGATGAGAAACAAATTTCTTAATTTCAATAATTTAAATTTATAATTTTAATAAATTTATATTAAAATTTAAATAAATTAATATGAAAATATATTTATAAAAAAATAAAAATAAAAGTATGACAGACTGAATAAGAATATGGTGACATTGTTATAGGCGTGATTTATTAAAAAATATTATTAATATTATTTATGATAACATGATTTATTTTTTTTCAATTTATTATTTACTTTATGATTTAATTTATTAATAACATCAAATTGATTTTAACCATTAATGATATTATTTATTATTATAAAATTAATTTAATTGTAATTTTATTATTTGAAGATATTTTCTGAAGAAATCATATTAATAGAATGAGGCCTTTGTATTTTGAACCAATCAGTGTGGTTCATCATCTTGTGATTTCTTCGGAAAATATCTTGAAATAATCAAAATATAGATCACATAAATTTGAATTATATAATTTTATTTATAACAATTAAATTTGAATTTTAAATTAAAAGTTAATTATTAATATTATTTTTTTAATAACTAATTCTATATATTTTATTAAGGAGTTGTCTATAATGCGACTTTTTGAGATTCCGGTGACGGAATCCGGCGGAAGAAATTGAGATAAATCATGATTTGTTGCAGTTAAAATGGTTTTTTAACTGCATATTCGGATTCAGCACCCTGAAAAACCCCTGGGACGGTTTCATTGTGCAGAAATTAGCTATCAAACTTGGATTCCAATAAATTACTGCCGGATTTTCACCGGAAAAAATCGCCGGAAAGGCTTTCAAAAAGTCGCGTTAAAGACTACTCCTTTTATTAATAATAATTCTTTAAGCTATTTAATTTATTACCATGATTGGGACGGGTGGACTATTTATTTCACTGTTTTTTTCACAGGAAAAAATGTTTTCACTAAAACAATAATTAAAGATGAAACAATAATTAAAGATGTGTATTGATCCAATACCCTCCATGAATATATACACAAATATACAACCGATTCGGTGATACCGCACCTCGCTATAAGCGGTTGGAAGATCACGGCAAGTATAGAGGCGTGACAAACCGTCTGCAGAGTGAGCAATTATTCCCTCTCGAGCTTCATATCATTCTTCACCTTCGCAATGAAGGCCTCCACTTGTCTATTCAGTTCCTCTAGGCTCAGAGAGGCCTCTTTCCCCAACCCCACGCCAAATTCACCTCTCCCGCCAACGTTGTCGGTTCGATTCCCGCCGTTGCTCCACGTCTCGGACTTTCGATACACAGCAGAAGAAGAATAAGGAGATGAGTCGCGAGATGCGGCATCTGTAGCGTCGGCACGGTGCGCTGTCTCCCAGTTCTCAGATTTCTGAAAGTGCCGTCTCAACGGAGATCCTCGGCCTTCCGTGATGGCTTTCGCTGCAGAGCTCACCTCCGCCTCTTCCTCTTCCGATTCCGAGGTGGTAGTAGATTCCTCCGCCTCCGCCTCCGCCTCCGCCTCTTCCTCTTCCAATTCCGATGTGGCAGTAGATTCCTCCACCTCCGCCTCTTCCTCTTCCCATTCCGATTTGGCAGTACATTCTTCAACCTCCGCCTCTTCCGATTCCGATGTGGCAGTAGATTTTTCCTCATAAATCGGCTCCTCTGGTTGGTGCCTCTGATAATGGGCTGCCTCTGCCCATGGCTTATGCTCCTCAAGCGAGCTGCCCGTTATGTTGAAACTGCGTAGCAGGCTTGAATTGGCGAGAATGGCGAGAATGATACAATTAATGAACACATACAGAATCGAAGGCGTCAGCCACGCCAAGAGCTTCTCACACACGCGGGGAAACATGACGAAAACGAAGTGATAGGAAGCAACAAGTGCAGGCTTCACGAACATGGGAATGGCGAGAATGGAGAGAGCCATGAAACACAGCTTGGGATTCTCCATATCTGAGATTCAAACCAACCCGATTTCTTCGATTGTTAGAATTGACCGAAGCTTACCAAATCTACAGACAAATCTGTGCAGTCGGCAATCGTTGTGTAAAAATATGGATTATATAATTATGTTACAGAAGGGAGAAGGTAAAGAGGAGTGGATAGGAAATCAAAGATTTTTAACTTAGTTTCTACGTTCTCCTGACACCCACATAGCCCCACGTCGAAAGCTGGTGGCGCCACAACGGGATCAACCATTTTATGCCAATGTTGGGATGCTAGAATTGTATAGATTTTCTTTTATTTCCACGCATATAATTTATTCCCTTCTTCGCCTTTACATTAACATTCAAAGGAACTCACTCCATCGTAACAAAAACCCCAATTTTAAGGGGAGTATCGTTGTGACAAGGAACTCAACTTTCAAGGTGAGTATCATCTTAATAAATTTGTGGATAACTTCGTCAGTGATCAATTATCTTAGATTAAAATAAAAACAAAAGACATTTTGATGGGAGTTGTTTATGGACATTTCAACGATTTTTGACCGTCCAGACAATTCCTCTTCCATAGACAACTCTCATCAAAATGTCTTCTCCTCCACGAACTTGTTTTTTTTTAATCTAGGATAATTGGTAACTGGTGAGAATTATCCACAAATTTGTTACGATGATACTCGCCTTGAAAGTTGAGTTGCGTGTCACGACGATATTCCCCTTAAAATTGGGGTTTTTGTTAAGATGGAATGAGTTCCTTTGAATGTTAATATAAAGACGAAGAAGGGAATAAAATATAACCAAAATTTCAATAACTTTGAGAGAAAAAACAATCTAGTTAAACAAAACATTCTAATATTATATTTTTATTACATGTGATTATCTTTTCATAAATGAACCGTAATTTTATCTCTTTTAAGTTAAATTGGATTGTTAATTGATTTATGAAATTTAAATTTTCATTTAGAGAAAGAAATATGATTTTATCTTTAAAAAAATTAAAAGTTAAATTGGATTCTTAATTGATTTAGGAAATTTAAATTTTCATTTAAATAAGAAAACAAATGTGATTTTCCGTAATGTTGAAGTTGTAACATTTTAAAAGACAAATAAAAATAAAGTAATATGTTTAATTGTGGGTTTCATTAGTTTTCCTTTTTTTTAAGCAAACGGATAAGAATTTGTTAATCAGAAGAATAAATTTGACTTCATTTAGGGTTTTATGGCTTCATGCTTTTGATAGCCCATGGGTTTTATTCTAATGTAGATGTAGTCTCTTTAAAGGCGTGGCATCATTGTGATTTACCTTGAATCAAGAAATAATAAATTTATTATTCGGAATTAGTTTTTCGTATAAAGATTTTAAAGATAAAACTATTATATCGATATATTATTATTATTGGTTTATCATACTTTTTTCTATTTCACTTTTACTACCAATAACATACCTTTCACGATTAAAATATTTTAATTCTTGTTTAATCATTTTTAAAATTTAAATTGGAATTACGAAATACACTATAACATATAGAAATATATTATATAATTCAAATTATTACATACACGAGAACACATTAAAATATATAATATCACTAACGATACAGATTATGATATGAAAAGAAAAATTACGATAGGATAGGTTCAATAATTGGAGGACACTCAACTCTAGACCATCGATTTAATTTGCAGTGAGCTTTAAAGCCTATAAAAGATTGACATAAGATCTCCACATTCCTATATATTGTAATGGCATTGGTGAATTTGGTTTTATGGGAATTTTTCTATATTGCAATGATCTTAGGCCAAAACCTATATGAAATTGACATAAGATCTTTACATTTTTATATATTGCAATGACATTGGTGAATTTGGTTTTATGGTTTAAATATTTTATAAGTCAAATTAACTATAAAAAAAAAAAAAAAAAATTATTACAAAGATCATTTTTGTCGAAGAATGACATTAAATTGTGTGTGGAGACTAATGTGTGTAAAAATACAGAAGTGAGCATGTGCAACAAAGGGAAAGAGTTGTATCACACAAGAATGTGCCCAGCCAAATATTATGTGAAAGCAAGTCATATCGAAAGATAATGCCAATGCGAAAGTAAACAATATACACATGTAAACCATGTGCCAACTTAAAGGAATAACTATCATTTGACCCCTTAGATTTAGCTTAAATTGACATGAATTACTTAATTACAAATATTTAGATAATTTTGATCAATAAAAAAGTATTAGGTATAATATAAAAGCTCAAGGCATATCCTTGAAAATTTAAGTTCAATTAATATTTTTAGCCAATGCCATAGAATTTAGACCTATTTCGAAACCTCGGAACTAGGGGAGCATGCTGAATTTCAAAACTTCGAAACTAGGGAAGCAGGCTAAATCTTGGAACTTCAAAACTTTGGAGGGCTGGAGTCCCGGGACCTTGGAAGGTCAAAATATTGGAATCCCAAATTTCAAAACCTCAAAACAAGGGGAGCATGCCGAATTTCAGAACTTCGGGACCTCAGAGGGTCGAAATCTCGGGATGTCTGAAGGTCGGAATATTGGGACACTGGAGGTTTATTTAAAAGAAACCCAAGATAACATGGAACCAGGGAAGCAGTCTCAATTTCGCAACGTCGAAACTAGGGACGCTAGGAATATCAGAGCCTAAAATTTTTGGATCTTCGGAACTTCAGAAATTCGGGATTCCGTAACTTCTTATTAATGAATCCTTTTTAAAAGCACCGAGGGATGTTGGGAGCAGGGATTTACAAAGGAATTATTTTGCAAAACCAAAGAACTAGGGACTCTTTCTCTCTCCTTGGACAAGACACATGGCAGCAGTTGATTGACCCTCAAGAGTTTATGGTGGCAGATGACATCAACATGACATGGTTGTATGGAAGACATGTGGCAGTCAGATTCAACATTTTTGAGTGGCCTAATGGGGAAATTCTAGTGACACCTATTGCCATTAAAGATATGCCATGTGGGGATGATGACAAGAGCATGATGTCACCCTTGAAGTAAATTTCGGAGGTCAGAGATTTCGTAACTCCTCTCTAATTGAAATTTGAGAAAGCTTTGATATAGAGAGCTTCTAATGTTGTTGGCACTTGGTTGTGGAGACCAAAGAAACAAGGGCATAGAGAAAGAACACACGAATATAGGCCCCCAACAAGATCCTAAAGGGCTTAGCACATAAGTGCTATGGAGATGCCACATGGGTATTTCGGAGCTCAGAGATTTCGTAACTCCTCTCTAATTGAAATTTGAGAAAGCTCTGATATAGTGAGATTTCTATGTTGTTGGCACTTGGTCGTGGAGCCCAAAGAACCAAGGGAGTAGAGCAATAACACAAGGAGATAGGTCCTCGGTAGAATCTTGAAGGGCTTATCACCTAAGTGTTGTGTCGTCGGTCACAACTACCAGTCCTATGGTGGAAAAAAAATAAGAGGTGAAGAAAAAGGGCTAAAGGCCATATCAGAATCTCCTGATTTCATAATATATTGCCTTAATAAAGTTACAAAATGAGGGGCTACAAGATTGCAGCACATAACTGTATGAAGGATTAATGATTCAGAAGCTAAGAGTAAATGTGCACAGAAGAGTTGGTTGTTGGAATAAATAGTGATTGTTAAGATCGTTGAGCCAAGGGCGACGAGGACCACGAATTTTAGAGAAGATTGTTGGGCTTGTCCTCAGTTGAAATAAGTTATCTTTGATCTCCCGTGCACACTTCGTTGAATTAAATGAAGAAAAAAGCCTCAACGACTAGAGGTATGATCACAGTCCAGAGAAGCCATTCTGAAGTACATTTCAAACTTTATGAGAAATTAATAAGCATGGAAGAATCTCCCGGGAGTACATATTGACTGAGATTTAATTCTTAGCATGGAGAATCACACAGTGACCCAATATCTGAATTGATTATGCTACAACTTCATTTGTTGAGTTGTTGAGCAGGAGAAAATGCTCAGAAGCCCATGCTCCGTATTTAATATGATCGTAGTAGCAATATATATGGTTTAATAATAGGAAGGAGTGCCAAGTGCAAGATTACACTCGTGCAACATGAATCATGAAATGATGACTGACAGAGACAACATTGATCACAACGCAAGAGAGGAACAAAACCATGGAGAGAATTTATGCAAATCGGGCATGCAGTATTATTGAGAGAGTTGTGTGGAGAGCTCTCTGGGTGTGTTTGCATTGCTGAGGTGAGGCCAAGTCCACCAGTGTTGCAGAGAGAGGATGAGAGTGCCTACACAAGAAAAAAGAGACCCCGAGAGAGTCTGTGTTGCTGTGTGAGAGGTTGAGAGAGAATGTGTTGTTGTGTGAGAGGTCGAGAGAGCTTGTGGAATAGAAGAGGCCACGTACTGAATGTATGTTGTTGAAGGCAAAGTGTCAAGAATAGTATAATGATGTGGTGTGGACAGACTGTTAAGAGAGTTGTGATGAGTGACTATTACTGAGAAAAACAGTGAGTTGTTGCAAAGTGAGCAGAGGACAAAGAATATTGCGTGGGCTAACATTTGAGGAGAACAAAAAGCTAAAAATAGGTAGAGAGGCTGCCAATTATAGTGAGCAGTAAGTTACCTTTTGAGTGTGGGTTGGAGCCTTCATACAAGAATTTGGTGCTTCCATCTCTAGTGGGTGTCTAAGAAGGATTGGGGGTTGGTGCCTCTTGCAAGTTAGTGCTTGCATAAATCCAAGGAGCTGCAAGTTGGTGCTTGCAACAAATCCATGAAGTTGGTGCTTCAGATGGTGCTTCTGGTAGGTTGATCAGGTGTCTGCAAAAGGAGGGAATTGGTGCTTCCTGCCAGTGTGTTCTAGCAAACAATTAAGGGGAGTTAGTGATTACTCTAAGTGGTGGCTTACAAACAGATTAATGTAATAGGGTAGGTGCTCTCATTTTTACATCAATAACAATTACAAGCTTTGGTGGTTTTTTCTTGGAAGGGTTTCCACGTTAAACCTTCATGTCTCATTTATTTGTTGCTCATGATGTGTATGCGTGTATTGGTTGACATGGTTTTTGTTATGGTTTGTTATTTGTTGCTCTCATATAATGGATTCCAAGTTTGAATGAATAAATATAAATTGGAATAAAAGTTTAAATTAGCCTTAATACTAATTCACCCCCCCTCACCGCCCCCTTAGTATTAACATTGTTTCCAATAATGCATAGTAGTGATATATACCGATTTTCATATTATAGGTTTTCTTCCTTTTGGAAGAGGTACACGATCCAAAGTAACATTTTCTATTAAGAAATTATATTCTTCATTCATTCTTATGTCCTAATTTGGATCACTAGAAGCTTCTACAAATGTTTATGGATCATAATTTTTTGAAGCTTAAGCCAAAAGAGAGGATGCTTACTGGAACTATGAATGTGTATGACATTGATTCATATGATCATAGACAATATCACTAGTTTCTTCGTATGTGATATGGTTCCATTTAAGAGGTAGTGATGCTAGTGCTAGTTCATGTTCAATGAACCCAACTACAGGAAGGTCAGTAGATAGAGGTGCATTTTTTTCCTCATTGTCATCATCTAAAGAAAAAATAAGAGTAAGATTATGAGTAGAAAAGTTGGAAGTAGAAGATGGCATAGATGCTAAAAATGGTTTGTAAGCCACAGAGATTACAAACAGTGAATTAGGTTTGTAGGTTGAGAGGCCTTCATAAAATTTAACAACTCTCCAATAATAATCTCATTCCATTGAGGTTGAAGAAGTATATAACCATTTACATCTTCAAAGTATCCAATAAAAATGAACTTTTCACTTTTAGGTTGCAATGTTTTCCTTCTCTCATAAGTAATTTGGGCTCATGCTTCACTACCAAACACATGGAAGTGGCTTACATCTAGTTTAATTTTATTATATATGTTTCTTTTGATGTTATATTTTTGAAATAATTACTTAGAGTGTGACTACTATGTTGTTGAAATAATTAATAGCTTACACCCAAGAATGAAAACTTTATCCCTTAGATTGTTATTTTATCATTAATGAGTAGCTTAAAATGTCGTGATGACAACATAAACAATAGATTTGGAATAATATTAATAATACCAGGAGAAAATGACATTTAATAGTTCTTAGTTCACTTGCTATAGGTTTGTGCTTCTTCCCTCATGAAAGAGAATGTTAAAAGAAACTACCCACTTTATTTATTAAAGAGTTTCCTTTGCTTAGTAAACTCACTTGATTTTGCCAAGGGTTCTTAAGTTGTGATGTAGTTAAAGCCTGAGTGTCTACAACCATGAAGAAGTTTAGAAGGCGGTAGAAGGTAGTGGAGGGTTATTGACTATAGATTATGGAGTATGCATAGACTTTTTAAACATTTAATATTAGAAATTAATGCTACATCTTACTAGATTTAAAATTTAATGTTAAAAACTTATGCTGGACTTTGCTAGATTTACATATAGCATTACTTCACTCCACAAAATGTGGCTTAGAAGCAATGTTTTAAGTTAAGTTATGTAGAATTGTGCTTTATGAAGAAGTCAAATAAGACTTTAAATTTTTTTTTTTTTAAACTAGCCTAGATCCATCTTAACTTCGGATCTATCAAGCACCGAGAGGGATCAAATCTCTTGAGGTGAAAACCTCTTTTTTCAATGCAAAACTTGAGAAAACGCTTGCACCTCGAGAGATTTGATCCGTCTTGGCGCTTGATAGATTCAAATTTAAGATGGATCTAGGTTGGTGTCAGTTGTGTGTGGCCAAAGAAAATCTAACGAACATATGATTAATTTTATCAATAATATGTAAATTCATTTAATATTAATATAATCATTTTAAATATGCTAAATATGTCTCAGATTAATTTGGTCATTTTAATTTTAAATTTTCTTAGTTACCTTAGTTTGTTGAGATTATAAACATTGTTAATAACTTTAATGATGAAATAAAAATTATGAATGTAAAGTGACAATGTAATAGTGTTCAATGATAGAAAATGTGAATAATAAAAATATAGTCAATTACAAATAGTCTTCATTGTGATTAATCTCAAACTATTTTCTTCTAATATTCTTATTGTCACCCTTGTTACTTTTGTCATCTTTTCATATCGATTATATGAAAATGACAGTTTAAATCGTAAACCATTTAAATCTTTAGCTCGAGCTATTGTAGTAAACATCATATCTTGTCTCTCTTTCTCTCCAATATTAATAGGTTGAATTACTATAACACAAAAATCAATATACATTGTCAATAATGTTGTGTGCTTACACTGAAATCAATGCACAATGTTAATGCAATCACTTTAAAATTAATGTACCATCATACATCCAATTACATCAAATCATAAATCAACATCTACATTGAAATCAATTCATCTAATACAAGAAGCCAAATAATATTAGAAAACAAAATTTACACTTAAATCAATGCATCTAATGCAAGCAATCAAATATGATTAGAAATCAACATTTACACTCAAATCAATGCATCTAGTGCAAGTAAGAAAATAGGATTATAAACCAACATCTACACTAAAATAAATGTATCTAATGCAAGTAAGAAAATAGGATTATAAACCAACATCTACACTGAAATCATTGCATTTAGTGTAACCAATAAAAAAGGATTAGAAATCACCCTGTAAATTGAAACCAATGCATTTAGTGCAGGTAATCAAATAGGATTAGAAATCATCTACATTGAAATCAATGTATGTAGTGAAAGCAATCAAATATTATTAGAAATCAACATCTACACTGAAATCAATGAATCTAATGAAAGTAATCAAATAGGATTAAAAATCATCATCTACACCGAAATCAATGCATTTAGTGCAAGCAATCAAAATAGGGTTAGAAATCATCTACATTGAAACCAATGCATCTAGTGGAAGGAATCAAATATCATTAGAAATCAACATCTACACTAAAATCAATGCATCTAGTGCAAGCAATCAAATAGGATTAGAAATCGCCATCTACACTAAAATCAATGCATCTAGTGCAAGAAATTTTCTTCCCTCTCTCCCCCATCCATCTATATCTATATCTCCCTCCATCTCTATTTCTTTATGTTTCTATCTCAACCCACCAAACACATACGCTCTCTCACCCCATATCTATCAATCTCTTTGTCCCTCCCTCCTCTCCATCTTTATCTTCTTCCCTCTCTTCACTTGTCATCTATGTCTCTATCTCCCTTTGTCTCTCTATATCACCCCCAAAACATACGCTCTCTTTCTCCAATCAATTTATCTGTCCCTCCCTCCTCCTCCTTCTCTCTCTCTCTCCCTGCCCCGCTTTTATCTCTCTTCCCTCCTGTTGTCCTTTCTCTCGATCTTCCTTACCACTCCCTCTCTCTCTCTCCACCCTTCTCTCTCTATTTCTTTCTTCTTACCTCCCTCTCACCCTCCAATTCCATCTCTCTTTCCATCCCTCTCTCTCTCTCTCTCTCTCTCTCTCTCTCTCTCCCTCTCCCTTCACCCTCTAATTATGTTACTATATCCCTCTTTGTCTCCTCTCTGCTTCTCTCCCCCATTCTCTCCATCTCTCCTTCTTTGTCTCTTTATCTCACCCCCAAACATACACACTCTCTCTCCATCTCTCCCTTGTCACTCCATCTCTCTCTCCACTTCTAACTCTCTATGTATTTCTTCTTCCCTCTCTCCCCCCCTCCAAATCCATCTCCCTATGCCTCCGTCTCTCCCTCCATCTCTCCTCCTCTCTCTCAAGTCTTCTCTCTCGTACTTCCTCTCTCTCCCTTTCTCTCATACCTCCCTCTCTTACCCCATCTCTCTCTCTCTCTCTCTCTCTCTCTCATACCTCCCTCTCTCTTCCCCCATCTCTCTCTTCCCTCCAATCCTCTCTATTCCCCCATCACTCTCCTCCTCTCTCTCAAGTCTTGTCTCTCGTTATTTCTTTCTCTCCCTTTCTCTCATACCTCCCTCTGTCCTCCCCCATCATACACTCTCTCTCTCTCTCCAACTATGTTACTATATCCCTCCCTCTCCTACTCTCTCCTTCTCTCCCCCCCTTCTCTCTATCTCTCCTTCTTTGTCTCTTTCTCTAACCCCTAAACATACACACACTCTCTCCATATCTCCCTTGTCACTCCCTCTCTCCCTCAACTTGTCACTCTCTATGTCTTTTTTCTTCCCTCCCTCTCTCCCCCTCCAACTCCATCTCTCTATCCCTCCCTCTCTCCTCCTCTCTCGCAAGTCCTCTCTCTTCCCCCCTCTCTCTCTTTCTCTCTCTCTCTCTCTCCAATCCTCTCACTATCCCCCTCCCTCTCTCTTTCTTTCTCTCCCCTCCATCTTTGTGTCTCCCTCTCCCTCCTTTTTACCCTTCTCTACCTCTCTCACTCGTCTCCCTCTCTCTCTCTTTTCGTTCCTCCTCTCCCCTCTCCTTTAGTTTATCTCCATCTCTCCCTTGTCACTCCCCCTATCTCTCCACCTCTATAACTCTATGTCTTTGTTCTTCCCTTCCATATATATCTAGAGTTAATATATATCATGATATATTAATATATATTATAATATAAAAAAAATTAATATTGTATTATTAATCCAAAGTTATTAAGTTTAATAATATTACTCTTTGAATATTAATATTAGGGTCAATAATGTTTTCTTTGCATGTTATTAAAAATAATTTGGCCCATAGGCTTCACCTAAATAAAACCTGTTTTTTGGGTGTTAGTAAGTGTACAGAGGTTTATGGAGTCAATATAAAAAGAGGTTTTATTTGTTTATCATACCTTTAGTTTCTTTATATTTGTATTTATTTATCAAATCTCTTTTATTTACCATGGTATTTGGCCCATAGGCTTGGTATATAATTAGACGTTAATTTCTAATCCTATTTGATATATTTTTATTTATTTACCATACCTCTTTTATAAATATAGTATTATTTGTCCCATGGTAATTGGCCTATAGGCTTCACCTATATATATATCAATCATACCTCTAGTTTATTTATATTTTTATTTATTTACCATATATCTAGTTTATTTATATTTATATTGTTTTACGATACTTCTTTTTTGAATGCAGTAAACTTCTTTATATTTCAAAAATTTATATTGTGTTTATAAATAATAATAATTAGATTGATTTTTACATTTACATTTAGGTTTCCTTTACATGTTTACATGTTTATATGTTTTATCTACTCTCATACTACGCTCTAGAGTGCCTTTGAGGAGAAATTTATAAATATTTAATTTTAAGAAAAAAAATATCCCATACATTATGAACATTAAAAAATTAGATTTATTTTTTGTGATTTATATATAAAAAGTAATACACAATGAAAATCAATCACTATATTCTCTCATGCTAATAAAATGAGAAACAATATATACATGTCATTGTCGGTATTTTTGGACAAAGACATCCATTTTATTTGAGAACGAATGACCATTTTATTGGAGGAAGAACGACCATTTTATTTGATATTTAAAATGCGAAAAGGAATGAATTTCAATCTAACACTCTCATCGGATGAATGCTGGGGCTTTTGTCGGCCAACAGACAATTTCGCTGATCGAATGAGAGCTGCTTTCCTCCAGCGGGACCTGGTCGACATCATCCCAGAAAACATGGCTCCTACCTGGGAAAATGGCAGATTGGGTTCTGCCTATATAGGAAAGCGTATTGACCGTTTTCTTTTACATTCCAGTCTAATTCGGCAATGGGGAATGCCGTCGGCTTCTACGGGTGCGGCTTTCACATCAGATCATAAGCCTATCATCCTTAAATGGGGACTTTCGGAGAAGCGAATGGGATATTCTTTCAAGTTTAACTCCGCCCATTTACTAGATGAATCTTTTAATTCCTTCATCAAATCTTCATGGCAGGAGATAATTGGCGCTGATGATGTAGGTTTTCTCACATTTCGGGAAAAAATCCAGCGGCTAAAGGACAAAACGAAAGCATGGCAGATCGATAAAAAGTGCAGAGATTCACAAGATCTATCCAACATCAAAGCGCAACTAAGCAATCTTGCTGTTAAAATACAACAAAATGGCATGTCCTTGGAATCGGCCTCCCTCTCATGCTCCCTCGAAAGAAAGAAAAAGGATCTTCTGTTGAAAGAGGAAGCCTCATGGCGGCTTAAAAGCCGTGCAATTTGGCTCCAGGAGGGGGACAGAAATACCGGTTTCTTTCATAACTTTGCAAATGGACGAAGATTAAAGAACGCCATTTGGAAAATCAAGAAGGCTGACGGGGATTTTATCTATACCCAACAAGAAATCTCAGAAGAAGCGACTAGATTTTTTAAAGAGCAATATCAGAGGCAACCAAATCATCTCGCCGATTCACTATGGGCGGTGGATCATCTCCCGACCATGTTTGATGAGGCAGATAATGATATTTTTTACAGACCGGTCACGGCGGAGGAGCTTTCAGAAACAATCAGGGGTTTCAAAAAAGACAAGAGTCCCGGTCCAGACGGTCTGCCAATCGAATTTTTTTCCCACTTCTTCGATCTGTTCAAGCATGACCTGTTAAGTATGGTAGATGCTTCTCGTCTTTCAGGCAGCATAAATAGTGCTCTCTCGGCCTCTTTCATCGCGCTAATCCCAAAACAAGCAAATCCCTCTTCTTTTGGCGATTTCAGGCCGATTGCTTTATGCAACTCGTTGTACAAGATAATATCCAAAATTATCGCTGAAAGATTAAAGAAAGTACTAAATTTACACATCTCACGGGACCAGCATGCTTTTCTGAAGGACCGCCTAATCATGGATGCTGTCGCAATGACACAGGAATGTTTCTCCGCTATTCTCTCGAGGAACATCGACGCTGCTGCTCTAAAAATTGATCTCAAAAAGGCATTTGATTGTGTGGATTGGAGCTTCCTCAGAATTCTTCTTGCCAAGATCGGTTTGAGGGCTCTAGCTATCAGCTGGATAATGTCATGTGTTGAAAGCGCACATTTCTCTGTAATCATTAATGGAATCCCATCCACCTTCTTTCGGGCTGAGAGAGGTCTCCGCCAGGGGTGTCCCCTCTCTCCCCTGCTATTTATATTAGTAATGAATTGCCTTAGTTCGCACATCAATCTGGCTGTTCTGGAGGGCCGATGTAAGCCGGTAAAGATCTGCAGAGATGTTTTCCTTTCCCACAATCTATTCGTGGATGACATTCTCGTTTTTGCTCTTCTGTGTAAATCGTCTTGGATCTGCCTCCACTTGATCTTCTCGAGATTCCAAGGTGCCACAGGTCTCCAAATCAACTGTGAGAAATCTGTTTTATATCATAATGATACAAATTCAGCTTTGGCTGTATGGATTGCTGACAGGTTTCACATCAACTTGCGCTTGTTGAAGGATGGTTTCTCTTATTTGGGATTTCGTCTAAAGGCTTCGTCATATAGATGCCAGGACTGGACCTGGCTGGTCGACCGCTTCTACAGAAAGATCTCCTCATGGGAATTCCGCCTTCTATCCCTTGCTGGTCGTTTCATCTTGGTCCGGACGGTCCTCTCTCAGCTGGCTGTATACTGGAGCCACCTCTACATGCTCCCCTCCTCGGTCATCAAGAAGATGAAATCTGTTGCCTCAAATTTCTTATGGGGCGGTCACTCTTTCTACTCAAAGATCCATTTAGTTAGCATGGATACCATTTCGCGTCCAAAAGAAAAAGGTGGGTGGGGATTACTCAACATGAAGATCTTCGGAGAAGCACTTATCTGCAAATCCCTCCACAGGGGAATTTTTGGACGCTGTCCTTGGAGCTCCCTAATCAACAAGAAGTACCTGAAAGGGAGGAGCCTGGTGTACTGGTTCAGAAGATCTACTCTGGGAATCAGGAGCGGATCCCCCATTTGGCACAGTTTCAAAAAGCTCCATTCCTTCTTCCTCAATAACCTCAAATGGACTCTTTTCTCCGGCTCCTCTGTGCTCATTGGCGTCGACCCCACTCTCCACAACCTTGAGGCCATGATCCCTCCGCCGCTTCTTTCCTTCTTCCATTCAAGAGGGCTCTTCACCTGGAACCACCTCATTCTCTCTTGGTCCTCCCATTTGCCTATCTGGAAATCTGATCTCCAGCTTGCCATCCCCCCCCCTCTCCGTCCATTATGGTCTTCCTTTACATCTAGATTCTCTCGCGGGGAGGTTCTCCAGCTTGGCACCAAGGACGATCTTATTTGGTCCACCTGTTCCGCCATCCGCCCTATCTCTGTCCGGTCCCTGTACTCTGCATTATCTTTTGCCCTCCCCCCTCTCCCCTCCGTCTTCCCTCTCGCTTTCTGGAAGGCCCCATGCCCCCTCAAAGCCATTCTCTTCTCATGGCTCCTTTTCTCAAACAAGAATCTCATATGGGACGTCCTTCAGCGCAAAGGTTGGTGTGGGCCTGGTCGCTGTCATCTCTGTCTCGCTGCTCTGGAAACAAATATTCACACGTTCTTTCAGTGCCCGGTTTCCTCGGCCCTCTGGTATGAACTCTCTTGTAAATATCATTTCCCACACCAGCAGTTCTCTTTGATTCAGGATGCTTTTTCCTGGTGGGCCTCCCAGGGCTCTTCTAGGCAGGCGCTCTTCATCCTCTCGTGCTGGAACATTTGGAAGTGGCGGAACCGCCGCATATTCCAGGGCTGCTCCCTTCCTTTTCTTTCAATTCTTCCTATCATACAGGGGTCTTTACCCGACCTCTCTTAATTGCTCTTCTGGGCAGAGCCTTTTTGGTTTATTTTGGCACCGATTCCTCATTCAGAAGATTCTGATCATCTCCACATTTTTTTCTGCAACATGTCTCCTCCAATATTTGCTGACTGATGTCTGTATTTTCTCATTGCATGTCATAGTTTTTGATGAGGCTACATCTGAGAAGGCCTTCCTTCTTTTCTCACTGTAGATGTTTCTACTTATCGCCTCAGGGCCGTATTGGGACCATGCTTCGTTTTGCCTTCGGGTTGTTATTGGGACCATGCTTCAAATCTTGTATATGGCTTCTCGCCCTTTTGTAACTTGATACATCAATATCAATATATTTTGATTTTTCTTCTGAAAAAAAAGATGAAAATTTAATATATAAAAAACAGAAATATTAAAAGCACAAGAAAAAATATCTAAACAATTAAATTAATATAAATTTGAATTTATAAATATAAAAAATAAATTTTAAATATTATAAATTTTAATTATTTAATATTAAAAAAATATCTTTTAGACCTATTTTATTTTTATTAATTATTTTTAAATATAAATTTAAAACAGATTTGCAGTGATAATAATTTCATATAATTGTTGCCCACGGAGCTTTGGATTGACAGTGAATGGGTTCACTGTTATCGCACTCTTTGCTATAGATAACTGGTTCAAATCCTTCATGGGTGATTACCTACCAAAAGAAAAAACTTCATTTATCTGTAACAAATTTGTTAATTTTACAAATTAATGTGCACCATAAATTATAATAAATTCTATAATTTAGATTATTTGTTTAATTTTTGTGGTGTTTAGTTTTTATTGAATTATTGAAAAATTAAAGTGAAAATTATAATTATATTTTATTGTTGATGATTAAACAAACATAAGTTTTAAACATAACGTTCAGTAGAAGTATTGAACTTAAGCTTTTGGATGAATTCTTGAATTTAAAACAAATCTATAAAAATTTATATTGATTCACTTATATATAAATGAAAATACACAATAAAATGAAGTAATAATATTTTTTTCTGGAGTCTCAGTACTACTCTTAATATTAAAAAACAATATACGATGCTCGTAGATAAATTGCTCTCATGAAGGTAGTGTTCTTCCCGGTAATTTTTGTAAACTTTTCGAATATATCAAATATAACTGGCTCAATTATAGATTAAAAGTTTAAAAAAATAAGTTTTGGATCAATTAAATTCACGTAACAATTAGAAATAAATTAAATTTAGTGGAATTTTAATGAACTTAAAATTATATGTATTAGAAATAATTTTGTCAATTAAACTTTATGGAAGGCATTTAAATTAGGTAGGAAAGACTATCACATGGTGGAGGAATATTGAATTGAAAGCAATTGTGGAATATTTAATTGAAAACAATTAAAATAGTTTGTTATAATATATTTTATAAAATATTGAATTGAAAGGCATTGTGGAATATTTAATTGAAAACAATTAAAATAGTTTGTTGGAATATATTTCATAAAATTACTCAAACCTATATTATTTAGGTTAATTATATATATATATATATTTTAATTATTGATTTTCTTATTTTAGGAATGAAATAGTTAAAATGTAAAAAATAGATATAGAAATAATATATACATACAATCCATAATATCTACAAGTTTTATATGAGAACTTTTGGTGGAAGAAAATTTAGTAAAGTGAGATTGTTTTATTTCTTTGCTCTCATATAAAAATATATAAGTACAAACCAAAAAGTACTCTCTATGGAGTTATACTTGAAATCTACTCCATGTAAAGCTACTATAGAACTTTAACCCCTTATGCTCTTAAACTTCCCACTCCTAGTTGTTATGCTCAACTATGGAACAAACTTCAATAACATAGAATAGAATGCCTATTACTCCTAATGTTCGACTCCCTCAACCCTCAAGTAGATTTCTACACACAGATAGCCTCATTTAAGTAAGTAATGGGGGTTGAGTGGCATGCTCTTGCACCATGGTGGTCAACACGATAGGTCAACTTGCTAGAGGTATAAATTTTAGAGACAAGTAATGGGGGTTGAGTGGCATGCTCTTGTACCATGGTGGTCAACATGATAGGTCAACTTGCTAGAGGTATAAATTTTAGAGACAAAAGGGTCTCTAAGTCTATATATCCATCTTAAGGTCCCACACTAAAATGAGAAAGTTTTGACCCCAAAAAATGTTGTTTGATATTTCAAAATGACTCCAAAATATTCTTAGCCTTTATGGAGAGGATTGTCCCATAAAAACAAAGATATTACCCTATATTTAAAATTACAATTTCATTAAAAATTGTATCACTAAATTTTAGAAAATAAACCAAAACATATAATAGTTAAGACCGTGACTAGATAAATATCAATAAAGCCAAAATGATCCGTAGAACCTGCCCCTTTTGTGTGGTTAAACTATTGAATCATTATCCACATATATAACTTTGATAAAATTTATATTGTTATTGGTGCAGTGCCTTGTGCCTTAGCATCATCCTTTTTATTGCTAATTTTCATTGTAAGCTGCGAACACTCCATACCAAAAACTTTTGAGGTAGACTTTGCATTCTTAATTCTTCTTATTTTGAGGCTGGACTCTAATTTCTAGATATCTAGTCATCATGCTCTTCTTATCGATTTTAAGAGGGTAGATACAGTACTGATCATATAGAAAAAGTGCGATATTGAAAGCTCGTAATTGTAAACAAATTGGTTATTGGTACTTATTAGATTGCAAGAAGGAATACTGCTGCCTATTTAACTGTAATGATGATCATGACTGCTAAATGTGTTAGGCTAAGAATGAATACGATGTATAAATTGAATATGATTTAGATGCTGTGATATCTGAGCTTAATAGATAAAGATGTATAAAATTGAGATTTTATCTCACTGATTACATATACATAGTAATAACAAATATGCATTATAAAATCAGTAAGCAAATAATATGTGCATATAGAAATAATTCAAATCTGGCATTGCTTCCTCTTCCAATGGGTTTTTCCCAACAAATATATAAAATCTTATAAGGAGTCTTTCATATAACACTGAGTGTTCAAACTTTTCCAGGCACATTTTGTTCTGCAACCAGCATAGCTGTTTGAGATTAGAAATCCTTTCTGGCCCTTTATAATTGGCACTAGAGTTATGCCATCCATAAAAGAACTGGCTTCATCTTATTTGCGAAACAAGAAAGGAATGTTTTTAATTAGTAAATTCATCCTAATCAAAATACAGAGGACAGAGTACGCATGCGCTGGTGTGGCATTTGGGATCATTAAAAGTCTTCTCTGTTTCTTCTCGGCCTAAATACTCGCAAGGCACCAATGCCATCTTCTTTGTGGATTCTTCTGCTTTTTGCACCTCCAGCGATGATCAACTGCCCGTATATTATCCTTTAGAAGCCTTAATTCTATGTGGTTGCAGGGTTCATCGATTGAAGCCTTTGGTCACATATGAGGTGTATTAGGCAGTATTATATAGAAGGAAAAAATATATATATTTTAAGGTTAACTAGGTTAAAGATAGTTTATAGGACAAAATGTTTTTTTAAATTTAATCGGCTTTTTTCCTGTTTCTTGTGAAGTCTCATTATAAACATTCCCAGCTTTTCAAGAAAAACCTTGCTGAATAAATTATCCCAAAAACTAGCTGCCAAAATATCTGCATAAATTTCCTTGCTATCTTTAAAGACCTAGCATTCTAAAATATTATATTTTTCTATTTCCAGATAAAAATAAAAAATACAACTTTTTCCCCACCATTCTTTTAGCCTTTTCCAACCATAAAATTAATGAAAATTAATCCTTAACAGCAAAATGCCACATTGATATTGGATTATGCCAAGCCCTCAATCGCTATCAAGCTAAATAATGTGGGAATCAGCGACTCTGCCTTTTTGGTCTCTAAGATAAAGCCTACTCCGCGCAAAATCTTTAGTAGCATCAACAACGTGAGGCACCGAGGAATTTCTGCCACACTGCCAACCCAATGAAATGGTCGAAACATTCCCGGAGAGTGTCGACCATGAGATTCTTCCCCACTACTTCCATCCAAACAATGGTAATTATTCTGCAAAGCGGAGCAGTAAATTGATATCCATGCAAAATGCGGTAATGACATCAATGTCCCCTCCAATGCACACATTACACTGGAACTGCAATATTTTCCTTTTCTTCATATTAATGAGCTCTCGAAGCACCAGTATCACATCAGGACCATATTTGACACTCGAATAGATGTGGCTCTGCGATTCGCTCATTTAATGTCAATCCTCTGTAACAAAAGCTTTTGCCCCATGGACATCCCTGCCTTCACTTTATCTGTTGTTCCGCCTAACTGTATGCCCTATCTTGTTTTTCACAGGTATAACTCCAGCTTTTTCTATACTCAAAAGTATAATTCTACATGCATATGCTCCAAGATGGTGGTGGATGTATATAATTCTACTGGCATATGCTCCCAGATGGGGCTCAAAGGAACATGGTATGAATTTGTTTTCTCAGTCTAGGTGATTATTTAGATTTGGGATTTTTATAGTCAAAAGAGAACAAGATTAACCATTTGAAAAGATGTATCAAAAACATAATAGAAATTAACAATTTACTATCAAATAATCCACATCAATCACTTTTTTAGTTCAGTACTAATGTTACTCTTGCAACACAAGAATACAGTGGAACAACAAAGGGTGTTCTCAATTGTAGAGTTTTGAATCACAACTCTGGATATTATACAATCAGAAAGGATGAAAGAAATAGAAATCGGTCAAAGCCAACCTCCCAAACATGGTAAAATCCCTTCTAATCTCAGTAAATCTTAAATCTGGAAAAATTCAGAAATTGCCTAGAAACCAACTCTAAATGACCAATAGGCAACTCAAATCACAGATGTTTATCAAGTCTTCTTAATTAATAAGAAGGCTGAAAAAAGGACACAGTATGACCCAATTAACTCAAAATCACAGATATTTATGAAGTCTTCTTAATTAATCAAAAGGCTGGGAAAAGGACACAGTAGGACACAGTTAACTCACAAGATCAGGTCACCTTTACTAACAATCTCTTATCAATTATAGTTGACCAGATTATTCCCTGGTCTGCTATCATTCTTCCCAAAATTTTGGGATGTTCTGTTTTACTTACACTGACCGAATAGATCAATTTAGTCAAGACGCAAGGAAAAACAATAGACCAAGGAGCCCTTTGCTCAAGTGAATTCACACCAAACTAAGCAACCATTAATCATTAAACTGTGTTTTGAGATGAACAATTTAGTTACTTAAATTGAACAAACCAATTTAGTCAAAGGCAAGGCAGAACAACAAACCCTTTGGCTGCTGAGTGAATTCACACCCAACTAAATAGCCGTTGATCATTAAAATTAATGTAATATGAACAAAAAAAATCCCTTAAAAGTCTGAAATAGGACAAAATAACCCATGCACTGGCTCAGACACAGGCAAAATAGGCCATAAAATTATTCATTTACAATCTTAAGCGAAAATACGGTGCTGAATGAAAGAATACATGGCTAATCAATGGATGCATTGATATAATCTTTAAAATTACATTGGAAAAATAATATACATACATAAAAAAAATTGCAAATACATTGGCCTAAGGCATAAAAAAATAGGATAATATAGGTATCAGCCAGCTAATTGTATTTTAATATATATTACACATGTTGCCAATTCCTAAATTTGTCATAAAAATTTCTTTAAATATATAAATTGTATTTTTATTCCTTTCCAAATTTAAATTATTTTACTGTGGTTTTAAGAACATGGAAAACTTTTTAACAAAATGATGTAATTGCAAGAATAGCTCACGAGGCTTTGGATTGACGGTGAATGGGTGCACTGTTTAACAATACAGTCCTTGCTATAGGTCACTGGTTCAAATCGCAGTAAATGCTTACCTAAAAAAAAAATGTAATTGCAAAAATATTGAAAACTCTGAAATTTCAAAAGATAAAGATTAGATGAATATCAATGAAGCAAGTATAGTAAGCAACTCTATCC
Organism: Pinus tabuliformis; assembly: GCA_031772625.1. Classification (NCBI taxonomy): domain Eukaryota; kingdom Viridiplantae; phylum Streptophyta; class Pinopsida; order Pinales; family Pinaceae; genus Pinus; species Pinus tabuliformis. The sequence continues at coordinate 602,370,609 of CM062818.1, forward strand.
CCTTTTGTGTTTGTTAAACCATTGAATCAATATGTGAATATCTGAATGTATCCATTATATAACACTTTTGATAAGATTCTTCATGTCATTCCTTGTCTACTCCATTTAGCTTGCATCAACCTTTTGATTGCTAACATTCACTACAACAAAACCCTTAAGTAGATTGTGTAATTTGTTTCTCTTCTTATTCTAGGCTTGGCTCTAATCACTCGATAAGTATTGTTTGGTCTCCATGATGATGAATATTATCAACTCGAAGAAGGAAGACAGTACCGACTATAGAGACACTATTAAGTATACAGAATAAGATAGTATGGAGTATACAGATAAAGATATTGAATGGTTGTAAACAAATTTGTAATTGATATTAATCAGATTGCAACCAGGAATACTATTCTCTAAATTGAATGACTATGACTGCAAAATAAATGTTTTTAAATTATGAATGAAAATACTCTGCAGGTTGAATATGATCTAGATGCTGTGATCACTGAGTTTAAATCACGCCCAAGGTTCAGTACTAAGAGATTATTGTCACCAAGGGACAGTACAGATAAGAAGGAATGGTACAGGTTACAATGAAATGACAGAATAATGAGGAATGGAAGCGCTTCACTTGTCTCACAAACCCTGGAATATTATAAACATAAGGAATCTACTAGAAGATTTAGCAGAAACGTAAGGAAAAGATAAAACTTATAAAGTGACATTTAATCAGATACAGAGTACAATCACAGATCTGCATAATAAAATGTAAAACGCTCTGCACATTAGGAAAATAATATATCTATTCACAAATACTGCAGCAATGGCATTCCTTATCTCCAGGGACTGGATATTTTTTCACACTTACAATCTTGGAACGAGTTGCTCCTTGAAACCCTAAAGGGTATTGAAAATATGCAACGCACATTTTGTTATGTGACAAGCGTAGCTGTCTGGTATCTGAAATCTTTTTTAGGCCTTTATTGGCCTTTATAATTAGCAATAAAGTACTTATGTCATCCATCAAAGAAGTCTGCCCTGTCTCTGATTGGCCGAACTGCTGGCAAGTCACCACAGTTACATCTTCTTTGTGGGCTTTTGCTGCATTTCACACCTACTGCAATGGTTTTGGCGGCTCCACCTATGATTCATAGCATTCTGGGACAACCAGAGTCTTTCCAACTGGACCAGACGACCGAATTCTGCTGGGATTGGACCACTCAAATTGTTGGAGTCAGCAAACAATTCGGTAAGTGAAGTGCAGTTGGCGAGAGAAGTTGGGATGCTTCCACTCACAACATTGTTGGACAACCAGAGATATTCCAGGTGGACCAGAGGACCGAATTCTGCTGGGATAGAACCCCTCAACTGGTTGACACTAAGATCCAACGTTTGCAGCAAAGCGCAGTTGCCGATAGAAGTTGGTATACTCCCTGTCAAAGCATTACCGGAGAGGTGAAGTATTCGTAGCGCTTTCAGCTGCCCAAACTCTGCTGGAATTCTCCCACTCAAAGCATTACCGGAAAGATCTAAAAACGGCAAAAGGGAGAGGTTCCCAATATACGGGGAGAGTGTACCATTCAACGAGCGCTCATGGAGTGAAATTGAAACCACTCGTTTGGTGTTTGGCCTGCACGAAATTCCGTTCCACAGGCAGACTTTGTGTGAGTTATTGGCCGTCCAGTTGGAGAGCGATCCATATGGATCGAATGTGATGCCCTTCCGGAAGCTCAGAAGTGCCTCCACATCCCTTTTTTCATGATACCCCACCACTCTTAATTCTATATCATTGCAGCGCTGATTGAGGGTTCATTGAGCGAAGCCGTAGGGTACATATGAGATGCATTAGACATTGGACACATATGAGATGCATTGTCCAGCAAAAGACGTAGTTGGCCTTGGCATAAAGCCACACCCTACGTCACCAGTAAAACCTACTGGTCGAAACATTGTTGGAAAGTTTCGACCATGAAATTCTTCCCCACTCCTCTCATTCCAACAATGGCAACTGCTATCAGAGGCCAAATAGTATTGCAATATCTATGCAAATGGAGAAATGAAATCAATGTCATCCTCCATGCCCACAATCTGAGATCTTTTAAGCAAACACAGCACTCGAACTGCGAACTTTTTTGGGTTCTCTGAGTATCCAGTTTTTCTAGGAACATATTTGACACTCGGATGTATTGTGCTCTGCGATTCTCCTCTTCAACATGCCAATAACAGAAGCTTCAGCTGTGTTTCGTTTGCTTACAAAAGCCACATATACAACTGGAATATCTCAAGATAAAAGGAAAAAAATATTGAATAAATTTTGGGGTTTAAAGTTGTCTGGGAGTGGAAAGACTTTAATTATTTAGGGATCCCAATCTTCCTTTGTTGCATTGCTCCCTACGCTTGGCAAAAGATGCAAGATATAATGAAATAAAAAATTGTAAACTAGGGTGGGAATTGGCTTAATTATGAAAGCAGAGAAATCCTTGTTAAAACAGTCTCATCAGTGATCCCTTTGTACTAGTTCACTGCACTACAAGTCCCCAAGAATGTGCTACACCAAATGGGAATATATCTAAGAAAATTCCTGTGGGAATGAGGTAAAACAGAAACAAAGAAATACCACTTAGTAAATTGGAAAACAATCAGAGCTCTGAAACAACATGGAGGATTGGGTATGAGGGACCCGGGGATAAATATGACAATTGGAGCCGAACTTTACTAGAGTTCGATTGCAAACCTAAGCCAATGGTGGTCCCAAGCGATTCAGGATAAGTACCTATACTAGGATATTGAACTTGAAGGTCGGGTGGCCCCTGGACTGGGCTCCCCCATCTAGCATTTGATCAACTCCTCCAAGGGTACCATCATCAAAAAACTAAACAAAATCCCAGGAAATGGAGCCTCCATAAAAAAATTTACAGATTCTATTTTGGGACTCCATCCCTTGGAGTCTAACCTCTCCTTGGTGCATCTAAAAATCTTCTTGAGAAATAAGGGGGAGGAAAATCTGGGCTAGATCATTGAGTGGAACCAATAAGGTGGCTAGAAGGGCTAGAGGCTAGAAAATATCCCAGAGGCTCTCCTCCAATAAAGAGAGATTCTCCTGAAGAATCTAAGAGGTTGTGCCCCCATCACCCTCTCTAAGGCAGACAAGTGGGGTTGGAAGAATTCCATCTATATGGTAAAAGAAGGGTATTTTCACATGTTCTCTATCACCCAATTACCTCCTAAAAACTCTATTTTGGGGAAAATATGGAAAATAAATGTCATCCCAAAATTCAATTTTTTTTCTGTTGGTTGATAGCACATAAAAGAAATCTTACTGTGGAAAATATTCAGAGAAGGGGACACATTGGTCCCTCAAGATGCTCACTTTGTGAATGTGCAGAGGAATCTATCTCCCACCTCTTTCTCCAGTTTTAGGTGACAAAAGAAGTTTGGGTAGTTCTTCTTGGTCCTCTATACTGCATAACTACCTGGCCTACAAATATCTAGATCTTCTTTAGCTCTTGGCCCAAATCTTATTTGGGCTCCCTTCATGCCAAAAATAAATTTAGAGAATCTGGTCTGCTCTTCCTAAGTACGCATGTTGGAAAATATGGCTATCTAGGAACAAGGCAGTATTTAAAAAGGTCTGGGTCCCGGCGGGGGTAACAGCCATCACTACCCTTTATACCTATATGGAACTGCATAAACTAGTTATGGACCCTTCCTTGGATCGACTGAAATCTGCTTGGTTGGCTCCATGGGCATGCTCCCCGACCTCTCAGGTCCTAGGATGTGTTTCTCACTCTCAGGCCAAATGGATTCTAAGGTTGTCTTCGGAAGGTATAGTGTAATGGCTCAGATCCACAAACAAATGGACCCTTCAATTTGATGGTACGTCAAAAGGAAATCCTGGGGTGGCAGGAGGGGGAGGGATTCTCACTAATCCTGAAGGAATCATTGAATTTAGATATGTTTGGGGGGTTGGATGGAAGACAAACAACCAAACATAAGCATATGGCTTGTTCCTAGGCCTTACCCTGGCTCAAAAGAAGGGCATAAAAACAATACAAGTTCTATGGGATTCCATAATAATTATTAGGCATATGATCTATGATACAAAAGCTAAAAACACTACCCTGAACCAAATCATCAAGAGATCTCGGGGACTACTCCCCTCCTTCGATTTGGTGTCCTTCTATCATATTCTCATAAGAAATAACCAAGAAGAAAACAAGCAAGCCAGTCATGCATGTGAGTTGAGAGAATAAAGATGTAAATTGAATGAGGTCGAGATCACAACTAACATCCCATAAGTAAACTGATGGGATACAACTTGTGGATATTGAGAGAGTCTCCAAGCGTAGCATGGAAAATAATATATATAGGTATTGGAGACTTTAATTACATTTTGATAAAATTGGTAAGTTGGCCCTTCCTCCCTCCCCTGTGTCCTCACCCCTATCCCTTGCTCCCTCTCCTCTTCCCTTCGCTCCCCCTCCTTCTTATTTATCCCCCCCACCCCTTACCTTCTTCATCCTCCTCTCCTTTCCCCTGTTCCCCCCTCACCCTTCTACCTCTCCCCGTTGTGATCTCCTCCCCAACCCATCTCATGCCCCCAACCCTTGGGCCCTGCCCCATCATATCAAGTGAGCTCTGGCCTACCATGGAGAATCATGGCATGATTTTCCTCTACCTTCAATTGCAATGTGTCAGAGTCCATCACCCTGGTACTACACCTATTTTCGAAAGGGACCTCAGTGTGCAGCTTCAGTTCCCACGGCCTGGTTCATGGGGAAAAAGATGGTGCATCTCCTTTGGAGATTGCAGAAGTATGGGATTTTCAGGGAAAAATTTAATTCTGGTTCACACAGAAGCCCAGTTTCACTCGTGGGATTCGGCTAAGAAGGATGGACCAGGAGTAGTGTGGGTAATTAATGGAGGACAACAAGGAAAATACGGTGACTTATCGGGGCCTTAGCTGTGTTAGCTTCTTCGTTCAACACATCATCATCGTTTAGTAAGCAACGACTATAAAGGGAATAACGGTTTGTTCTATTTATATGAATTAAGGATACATGTTGCAAAGGTTGCCTTTGCGAAGGCTTGGCAGCTGAAGTTAAGGTTTTTGATTGCCTGTTACTAGGCCTGGGTTGATGTGATAAATTTCATGGAAGGCCCGAGTGCAATTGAGGGTCTAAGTACAATTGAGGCTCGGAGGGCAATTGAGGGCCTAAGTGCAATTGAGGATCTGAGTGCATTGGAATGTCTGAGGGAAATTGAGAGTCTACATGTTGTTACTAGGTCTGAGGATGTTATTATTTTACTAAAGCGGGCGGAGGTTCCAGTCTGGTTGAACTTGGGAGCTAATTGGTTAGTAGAACAATGGAGGGAGGTCTGGCTGAACACGGTGGTAGGTGAGAAGAGCTATAATCTTTGGTCTGTGAGGGTGCCTAGATAAAGGATAGATTCAACCACACTTTGAATTTGAGTGGGAGTGACAGAAAGTCCTGAAACATTTTGGACAGCCGAAAAATGGATTCTAGGGTACAAAGTGGAGATGCCAATTCATGGTTGGGATCCTAGGGCAATTACAGGCTGAGGTCTGGGGGGATGTAGGTGGGAACCTCACTGGAGGGAAGAAGAATTCGACCATCCTGCATAAACTGTGTGTAGAACCACTTGGAGTTGAGAGAAGGCCTAATCATTTTGTAACACAACATTCATCAATGGCTACAAGAGCACTTGTTGATGCAGGAGAGAGAGATGGAGAAAAGAGAGTGCATATGCCAAGTGGAAGATGAAATTGATGCACCGAGGCATCAAATTTAACAGTTCTAGCTCAAAGTGGACGAGAGCAACAAGGAAAAGGAGGAAGACTCGATCGAGCAGGATCATAACCAAGGATCAATTGGGCTGGACCTCAACAGTCCAACACCAATGGACATCTAGATTTCATATGTTCTTTCTCTCAGTTTTTAAATGATGCATTGTAAATGTAAATATATTATGTTTCAATTTTGTCGAATTTATAGTTGTAAAGGATCCAAAATGAGGAATGTTTGTGGGCAGGTCGATGCATCTGAAATACTAGGTTTGCAGAACAAATGAAGCATTATCAACTTTTGTAAGCTTTGAAAAATCTATGTAAAATCCTGGTTTTGTTTGCGAATGGACGCGATATATTTTATATAAAAATCTACTCATTCTGGTTATAAAAAACAATAACAGTTGTAGGGAAGAATCATGAATTTCACAAAGAATTGAGCAATAGATTCTAAACTAATCTCATTTGCAACAATCAAACGTGAATTATAACTAATTATACTATTGCAGGTGATGAAGTCACTATATATAAGCATTGTAGATGCAGAGTGATAGATTGTCAGATGCAATTTTGCAATGGGCAACTTGGTTTACTAAAAAAAATGTTAACTTGTTATGGTGTGAGAAGGGTGATGCATGGTGGGGAGATGGTTACTGTGGTAAGCAATCATGCCATGAGGATATTGTGCTTTAAGAACTATTGAGAAATATGTTGAGAACCATGTTAACATGTTTAATGTATGGCCCTCTAGTTAATGATGCTTGAATGAAAGACTAAGTTTCTTTTGTAAAATCTCAATATCAGACAAGGGACGAACTCCCTTCTTTCCATTGAGTGAGGGATGAACTCCCTCATGAGAGGTTTAATGAAATAAAAGTTTGATGTTTTTTCCCTTTGGGGTTTCGAGGGTAATATTAGTGTTCATTTGTGTGTTTTCCTAATTGGTTATCTTGATGATATTGTCACCTTGCATGACATTGGAAATTATATTATTTATCATGTTTTTAATAAGGCCTCATTAATTGAAAAATGTTAATGATGTAAAGCTTCAACATAATGTATTATGTTAACGAGTTGCACTAATGATTATTCCTTTACACAATTTTCTATTCCATTTCTATGGTTAATTCACTTAATGATTATGCTTTAGGGGAATTTTGAGGTATAAAATGGGCCTCCTAAGGAAATCATAAAATAATCGTGGAAATATTAAAATAAGATTATATTACATCATCAAATTTTAGAGGGATAAAAGGAAAAACTATTTTTTCGACTCGTATTTTCAACTTATATCCCTAAGGCTTTACTCAAATTTCAAGTGGGACTACTCGTTGGATGCAAAATTTAATTCCTCGTCCAAGGAGTACCCATGTTGCATACTTTCGATGGACCCTGCTACGCGAAAAATGAGAAATACATGAAAAATGTGATTGAAATCACATTTTTCATGTATTTCTCATTTTTCGCGTAGCAGGGTCCATCGAAAGTATGCAACATGGGTACTCCTTGGAAGAGGAATTAATTTTTTCATCCAACGAGTGCTCCCACTCGAAATTTAACTAACACCTCAAGGAAATAAGTTGAAAATACAAGTTGAAATTGTAGTCACTATTATTTTATTGTTTTTTAATCTGTTTACATTTTCTTCCAAAAATGGTGAATCACCCCCCATGGTTGACATCATCATCTTGAATCCTATTGGTTCTCATAAATTTTATTTTGGTTGTACATTTTACTTAGGAATCCCATTTTAGACCCTAAAATTCCCCTAATGATTATATCATTTGATGATCAGATTAAGTGTATGTGATAATTCATTCATGGGATGCTACATGCTTGTAAAACTGGTAAAGAAAATAATCGTGTAATTTACATACATTCCAATGAAAACAAGAAATCAATGCCATACATTTACTATAGATATTTTCTTACAAATCTTGTATTGTTATGTGTATTTAGTATTTTTCACCATTTGATTCATTAATGAATTATCAATTTCACTCTAAACTTTGCTTTTAATCAATCACTTATTTTCTTTTGTACAATGTTATATGCATTTTCAAATTCACTTTGAATGATCTCTTAATAAATTGGATAGAAATTTTCAAGTTACATTTAATAGATATTTGAATTACATTAAGAAATTGCTAGATTTTCATTTATGCTATGAACAAAATTCACAAGTTTTGTACTCCAATTTAGCACTAAGGATATTTCAATATGAATATTACAAATACACATTTCTATGAAGATAGATATCTTTTGGATGATATTTTTTACAGTATACATACATATATAGCACTTTTGCAACCAAATTCCATATAATTGAATTGGGCTTCTAGAATTTTAATTTATTTATGTGAAAAAATTAAGAAGACGATGGAGGTTTAACCTCTTCAAAATATCTAGGCAATATTCAAGCTAGTATGAACAAATAAAGGATTGAGATTGATCTCAAAATTAATTATGAGCTTATTGAAAAATCCATTTGAAAATTTTAATTAAAATAAATTTGAGTTGTCATTTCCATTCGAATTCTTCACTACTAGAATGCATAAACCTAGTCAATCTAACCTTTCCCAAGTCCACATTCAATTCATTGAGATACTTTTGAAAAATATATATAATATAAACAATTCCTTGAAATGGTCATTCGTTTTCCCTTGATGCTTAATGGTAAACCTGACACCCAACCGTGTAGAAATAAAGTGTTGTGCAAATCCAAATTTGACACAACCAGACTTTGTGGATATGCCTAGTAGTTATGATGAGATATATCATGTAATAAGTTTTTTTTATGCTTATTATGGATATATCTATCAATGTTTACCAATCATTTCATTTATATGGCTAAGGTAATTTATTTTATATAAACATATACATGTTATTTTAGTCATTATTTTAATATCAAAATCTTATATCATGATCTAAATGAGTTTGAAACATTATGAGAAGATTAAGCACATGCACTATAGTTTGTATAACATTAAGATGATTTGATAATAAAATTAATGTATAGTTTCAATTTGAAAAAAGATGATGTTAAAAGTGATATATCATGTATAGAAGTGTGTCCCCAACCTAAAAGAAGCAACAAGCTCAATCCCTCCTTGTTGTAAATTGAAATCACATTGGGGAAGGTATTTTCCTTATAGTGTGACCATTGTTATGGCTAGTGGTCATCCTATACATATTAATATCTATTTTTAGTTGGTGATCATACTCCTATTGTGCTTCTCCATGACTAAGGAATTCCTTAATATTATGAGAGATTGTTATATTCAATGATTCAAGCATGTTCTTGTTATGATTACAAGTAAAATATTTGTTGTGAACAAATGTATTAATGTGTTAAAACTTTTACATTTTGCCACGGTCAGGAATTTAATTATCCTAGACTAAAGGAGGTTCTTATATTCTATTGTTAAAGTTACAATCTAAAATGTTTGTTAACATTTGATGAAAATGGACTTAGGTGCCATCCTTTCCTTTTGGAAGGAAGATTGCTTCCAAATGGATGATGGTTGTATATGTTGTCCATAAACACCTTCTTGTAGTTTCTCATGCTTAGAAAGGTTTGTCCATTATTGGTGGTGGTTAGGCTAGGTCTCCATTAAGAATTATGGATCATTATCAAATGTTTAAGTGTTATTTTTTGAAATTTTTTATGCAAATAGATCTAAATCTATACAAAAATTTTAGGAGCTATGAATTTCATGTCATCAAGGAGGATGTATAGAATATGTTTCATCTAATTCTTGGAAGATTATTGTTGATTGTCCACTCAAATATTTCTTGTCCTTTATATGGATCTTAAGGGTGAAATGCATGTTAAAAGATAGTGCAACTCTAGTAGGGGAGAGGAGTAGTATAGAACTATACTCCAAAGTTGCTTGAGCATATAATACTCTTTGTTGTTTCTTATAATCTAGGATTGACACGTGTCTATTGTTTCTTGGATGATCACATTCAATATTGGATCTGACGTTTCCCTTTCTTGTAAATGTTGTAGGACTATGTCAAAAACCTTGTGGGATCCCTCCCCTCTTCCTCATAATATTTAGATAGATGTTGGATCAGCCACTAGCCATAACAGTGGTCACACTACAAGGAAAATATCTTCTAGTGGAGGTTATAATGGATATTTTTAGTGTTATAAAATTGGAAAAATTTGTCTAAAAAACATCCGCTAAAACATCTGCTTGGGATAGTAGAGGTTTTAATGGAACTTCATTACAAGTGAAAAAATATGGGCATCCAGAGGTTTTAGCAGCTGTGGTACGCTTAATGGAACAAGTAGCACTAGTGCACTACATATATGAAAGCACTGGGCGAAATACATAACTTAAAATATTGAGGAATTGAATGCAAAAAATATTGGTGCGTAATATGTACCACACTGGTGCTCAGAGATAAAAAAAGCCTCGAGGCATTCTTGTAAGGAATGACAACGGGGCATGCAAAAAAAATTGTTGCATTTGTGCTTTCTTTTAAACTTGCAGCGTCAATGTGTATCATTTGTACAAATGACCTGGTGCATTCGTTATACAAAAGGACCGATGTTGTTAGTTTTCATAAGGCACCAGGCTAGAAATAATATTTTGTAGGGCTCGAGAGTTAGTTATATGAAAGCATTGGTGCAATAAGAATTACAATGCATTGAGGCATTAATCTCAAACAAGACCAGTGCTTGAAGAGAAAAACGCATCGGTGTTGTCGTTTTCTTAAAATGCACCAAGCATGCAAAATGATTTTGTCATAGTACTTTTATATAACATAACGCACTGGTGCATTTTTATGTTATAGACACACCAATTTTTTGAATGAGATTTTCTCTTTTTTGGAAACATCAACATGTGAGAGTGCAATTATTGTAATTTTTAATTCTGTTATTCATCGAAAAATCAACATATGTCTTATAGTAGTATCCATATAAATTAAAATTTGATTAGTGCATTTGTATATGATGTTTGGATTAATTTGTTATATTACCATATTTCAAATCTCTTCATCATAATATTTAATTATTCTTATATTTAATAGGTGGTGTAACATTTCACAATGACATTTGATAACACAATAGAATAAATTAAAATGTATTTTATTATATATCAATAAGAGGCTCTTTGTCATACAAAATGAGATTATTATTAGTAATCCCTTGTATTTCAATTGGGACACTATGTCCATTACATTAAACAAAATGTTTGATTTTGACGGGAAATTATTTCAAAAAATATAACAAGTTGCATTGATATCCAAATCGATCATCCTGTCATTATCAATTATTTTCGTCTTCTTGAGCTTGTAGTTCTGTCTGCAAATATAAAAATAAAGTGTAGTGAGTGTATCTACATTGGTGAGAATAATTAAATTTGAAATAAATAATATACATCAATGTAAATCGAATAGCAATGTACCATAACAAGAAGTGACTCATAAATTGTGAACATGGTTTTAAAACCAAGTCTCATGCCATGCTGCAACAAGTCCTTTTCTAGTGTAGTTTCATACTTTGTTTCCTCCATGTTTTAAACCCCATTATAAATCATAGGTTTAATACAAAGAATTTTTTTATTCTATTAATTATTAACTCAGAGAAGTAAAACAAGATAGATACTTACAAATTACACATTAATTTTTGATATGCCAACATATACTCACAACCCTTATTTAACACAATGTCAATCAAATCTTTCGATGGCTCTTGTTTGTATGTTAACACCTATTTGAAGACATTCAAGGATGGTTGTTGTAAAACAACTTAAAATATACAAAAATGAAACCTTGAGTTGTTATAAGAAAATATTAACAATTACTCACAAGCTTTGAAATCAACAATTTTCTTCCTTGTCGTCCTATTTTATGTGTTGAATGAGTTCCATCTTGTTTTCTTTTCTGCAAGAAAATACTTAAAAATTAATATTTAATATTAATTTTTTTATACGTACAAAGTCAATCATGATTACATACATTTGAAGCACGTTGCTATTGAGATGGCTCCTCTTGTGACGCAATTATGTCCATTTCTTTGACCATATCCTCATACACTTTTTTGGACATTCCTACTGGCATGTTTCACATATCAGTGCGTTAATCATTTGAGGTTTTCATAATCTTCTTAAAAAAAGTAATAAACTATTTTTATAATAATATATGAAAACTAAATATGACAAAATCGATATTAATAAATGAATTGTTTGTAGTAATATATACATATAATTCTAGAAAATAATTTTATACAATTAGGAATATTACCTTTTGATTTATTTTCTTTTGTTGTTGTATGATTTTGCTATTGCAAATCTGACATGTCTCATTGACCATTGCTTTGGAAAAGCTTCTTGTAGTTTAAATATAATTTGGTTCTAAACATAACATCATCATTTACATGTTCTATAATTTACCAATTCATAATCATTTACATGTTTTATAATTTCTTTTTTCTTAGAACGACATTGATCTTTTCCTTCGTTATTTCTCCTTGTAGAACAATAAACATATGTGAATTAATATATTGCTTGAAACATGTTGTCTAATATTATTAAGTATATTATTAATGAAAATTCAAAAAAAAAGAAAAACATTCATGTTGAATAGTATTTTTTTCATTCACCTGATTCATCATATTGCAATTTTGCTATCAGACTTTTAAGCTCTTTTACACTTAGATTAGAAATAATCTTATCAACCTTGTTCATTTTGTGGCTTTGCATGACACACACCAACCAATACATATTAGTTAAACTTACATATAGTCCAAACATATAAATTTTGTAAATAATTTACAAAAAACCCGCCTTATCTGCTTCTTTTGATGTGTTATCATTGTGTCGATCAATATTTTTGTTATTTGAGACCTTCTGAGACATTTTTATCAATATACAACATGTACCATTCAATATAGAAGCCATTAAATATATTTTACAAATAAACTAAATAATTTTTAGCCAAAAAACTTTGGTAATTGATGTGTTTATTTGAATAAATGCACTGGTGCATTTAGAACATTAAACACGCCGAACATTTAATTGTTCAACACTGTCATGGATTTTTTTTTTTATATAATTTTAAATTATTACAGTGCAATTTGTAAGGATAAACACACCGAAATGATTTAATGGTGCCATTTGGAAGAGACGCGTTGGTGCATTATATTACACTAGGACCGATGATTTACAAACTAGATAGAATAAAGAGTTTTATAATATATTGATGCATTGTATCACACAGGAAGAACTGTGAATTATATTACATAGAGCGCACCACCGAACATATAGTCATTTTTTAATAAAACGGAGAGGGTTGATGGGGTTTGAATCTAATCCAATAATTAATTCCCCTACTTTACATGTCAAACACCCTATATATAGTAAGTATACAAACCCATTAAATCTAAAATACCTAAACTGAAAAACCCTAATTGTGAAGTGGTAGAGGAAGTTAAACCCTAAGGTGAAATTTTGCAGGAAGAATCAAGAGTTTAAGGTAAGTATTGATTTTTTTTTTTTTTCTTTTTGTTTAAATTTTTATTAAATTTAAATATAAAAGCAGATCATAAAAAATTTTACTCATAAAATCTATAGTAAATTTTTTATTATACATGGCTTCTTAAATTTATTTATTTTATTTTATTTTTTGAATTGTGAATAAATATGACAGAAATTGTAAAATATTTTCACTGTAAAATTTAAGATTTTTGTTATCTAGGGTTTTAAGTGAATCACCATTCCTTTCAACTTCTGATCTTTTGGTGGATCCAAAATATTTTGCAGCTCCACAGTGCTCCCAATATGTCTCTCTTGCAAACGAACTCATTTTTAATTAAACCTTCGCAGAATTTGTAAACATTTTTATTAATTAAATAAACAATAAATTTAAAATTTTTACTATGCGGGTTTTTGAGTGAATCACCATACCTTCTAGCTTTTGATCTTTTGAATAGTTCTGTCGCTCCAAAGTATTTTGTTGTTGCACAGTGCTCATAATATGTCTCTCTTGCAACTCACTCACTTGAATTTTTCGTAAAATAACGAAATGGTGAATAATTTTTACTATTTAAAAGACTTTATGAAATTAGATTTCCAAAAATCAATTGTCGCTGATTTTTTATTTTAAAAAAGAAAAGAAAAAATTCACAGGTTGTTTTTTTTTTTGGTCAGTTTCTTAGCACATTGGTGCGTTCGATAGTCAAGTGCACCAATGCATTTATAAAAAAAGTGCACCAAAATTGTCAGGGCGCCAAATTTTTTCAACACATCGACATGATACAATTTTTTTTGTTCAAAATCCTGAAACGGTGTGATTATTTTTTTAACGCAATGGTGCAGCTTCTATTTAAAAGCATCGGTGCTCTAATTGTTATGAGCACCGAGTTGATTGAATTCTTTTTTATTTTTTAAAATCAGGAAACATGTGCATAGCGGTGTTGTTATTTTTAGATGCATCGGTGTGTTTTTGTAGAAGAGCACTAATATGATAACATTTTATTTTATTTATTTATTTATTTATTTTTTCGCTGAAAACTGGTATGGGTATTATTTGAATGCCTTGGTCCTATTAGTTTTTTAAATGCATCAGCACACTTTGTTCTAATAAGCGCACCAATTGGGTTTAAAAGCTATCTAAAATATTAATTTAACATAAAATGGCATATTAATCTCAAATTATCATTTTGGATACATCCACATTAATTACAATAGTTCATAGTATACATTTTCCACTTAAAGTCACATTCTTCAAATTCCAATTTGTTCCATATTGCTGATCAAAGTCCTTCACGGAGTTCTCCATTTCCATCTCTAGTAAGTTCATATTTTATTTATATTTTGATTATCTAATTGATTTTTTTTAATCCATATCAATTTGAATAAAAATGTATCCAAATTTGCAAGAACCTTATTCAAAATCGAGTTTAGATGCAGAAAATATTCTTCATGTCAAAAATATTGGAATCTCTTATCAGAAGCAACATATCGCAAGCAGTTGGTAGATGAAAATGGACAACCTCTTCACCCTGCCAATTGGAACATGGCATCTTCCAGCTGCAATCATGAATCAACGATGGTAATAATTGTTTGGTATAATGTAATTTCAACAACACAAGCATTGACGTGCGTACTAATATCATTGATATTGTACTAATGACGTTTAATTTTTTTGAAATTAGGCTTCAAGTGATGATGAGCGACCCACCTACTATCTTCTGCAACATCCCACTACAATATCAACTTGAGAGAAGGATACATTAAGGGCAAGAATCAGAGAGGAAGCACACAAAGAATGGTTGAGTCAACCACCTATTCAATTCCCACTACGTCCAAATTCACCAATTAGGAATGACTACAACAATAGTAGTTCTTCATCGCAAGTTGGCAATGAAGTCAACCAAATGGAGGTTGGTTTCGATGATTACTTACGGGAAATGACTGCCATGGAGAAAATGTTGTTAGATGCATTCTAGAATGATGAACTAGGGGATGATGCTCATACCATTGAAACCTTATTCGAAAGCCTGAAATCTGCTTCTGCCAACCCTCTCTTTGGACATGGTCGCAAGTCAAAGTCTACTCAACTGGGGACAATGGTGTTGTTGTACAACATGAAATAAAATTCTGGCATGTCGAATGCATGTTTCTCGACAATATTGAGGTAATTGACCTGAATGATTGATCAAGTTCCTTATATTTTGTCACACAATCAAATTTAAAAATGGTTGATTTTATGAATGTTAAATATTAACATTGTACAATTATATTTTCCATCAACTGCAGGATATTCAAAGAAAAGGTTATTCTAAGTGATAATATCTTGTCGGGTAGTTGTGAAGAGGCAAAGTAGTTGTTGAAAATATTGGGTGTTGAGTACATATCATATCATGCATGTCCAAATGATTGTATTCTATATATAGGAGAATATGCAAACAAATATATATGTTTGAAATGTGGGCATGAAAGGTACCATAATTCAAAAGAAAAGGGAAAATCACATTGTCCTCCTCATAATATATTGAGGCACATTCTTATAATCCCAAAGGATTCAAAGACTATTTCATTGCAAAGAATAAATTATGTTGCAGGGATGGAATGCCTCACACAGAAGTGAGTTAGGAGTTATGTGAATCCCAATAGATTCAATAGCCATAAAGCATATAGAGGATACATGGCCTGAAAAGTTCAAGTATGAAGTATGCAATCTACAACTCAGCATGGCCATGGATGGCGCTAACCCATATTCCCTCCAAAACACCAACTATTTTGTTTGGCCTGTAGTAGTGATCAATAACAATACCATGTCATGGTTGTCCATGAAAAATGAACATATTATGTTGCCTCTCATAGTCCCTAGTAGAAGACGAGTGAAGAACATGGATGTCTACTTACAACCATTGGTAGATGAATTTAAATAATTATGGGAAGGGGTACATGTGTACAATGTATAAAGACCCATCGCAACATAGAGGAGTTTTACGTTATATGGCATATGTGCTTACACCATACATGATTATCCAAGCTTGGGAGTTTTCTCTAGTAAATTACATTTTTATTGATTTGTTTAGTAGCAATATCATTTTGCATATTAGTTTAATTTGTTGCAATGGTTCATATATTCATGGTCGCTAATGTGTCAACTTGTATACAATAATTTCGCGGGGCTTGTAACAAAAAGGTATCATGGATGTAAATTTTGTGTAGCTTCTCTGAAGGCTAGGTGGTGCGACCACCTATGAAATCTAATGTGTGACCTCTCCATGTTATTCTTTCCAGAAGAACACCTTTATAGAAGAGAAACATCTGTTTTCACTAGTAGACCAAAGAGAGCCCAAAGGCCTGCAATAATGACACCAGTTTGCAGAAATGTTCGATTCAAATGGGGAGCCTATGCTCAATGATCTATAATTCTTCGACACCTGTGTTGGAGAAATTTCCCATTGGGATGAAAAGAAAATTTGGCTTTTATGAGCTCCCATATTGGGAACATCTTAAGATTTCCCACTTCCTAGATCTCATGCATATATTTAAAAATGTTTCATCTTGTTTATGGAGGCACATATCATTGAAATAAAGTGACAGTGACATTGGTTGTTAGGAGAGATCTTATTTCTTCAAAAAATAAAAAGAAACAGTGGCCAAGACGAGAAACTAGAAGAGAGGTTAGTCCCTCTTGGTCTTTTAAAGAAGGTGATGTCCCATGTATTTTAAAGAAAGATGGTCTTTCTTTGGCAAAGGAAGTTATAATGAGTGTGAGGGTGCCTTATTTATATGGCTCTTCACTATGGTGCATCTTCACTGTGGAAGACCATTTTTCGAGGTTGAAATCGCATGACTAAAAACATGCTTTTATTATTTTTATTTTTATGTAGTGGGATATTTTATAATTAATTTTGGTATAATGTACTATAATTTACTATGCAATGTAATTATCCTCTACTCGTGTGAGGGTGTGTGAACCATGACTTCACCCCAAGACCTACGATGTGCCATACCTAAATTATTTGCATTTTTACATTGGATCACTTCAAAGGAGACTCATATGGCTAGCATTCTACGGTGGCATCAAGAGATAGTTGAGATTGTTTGTATTTTTGAGAAGGAGTTGCCACGAGTTTTATAGAAGGTTATGCTTTTGTATTAATAAATTGAATTTGGATGAGGTTGAATTAGTTGGGGTCGTTTCTTGTCATTGGATGTTATTCTTAGAGAGGCATATCCTATGAGTCTTTCTATTATGTCAGTGAGTACATCAAGCATATCAAAAACACATCATGTACGAAAATTTGGGATGACGAAAGGGATGAAGACAAAAGAGAAGGGGAGATTTCCGAAATGAATCGAAAGAGGCGCATGATAAAGAGCAAGTGCAGGCTTATCATTTTCTCAAATTACTACACAATAACTATTCACACTGAACTTCATATTAATGCATATTTTGATCTCATAAGTACTATATATATATATATATATATATAATTTTTATTTAATCATCAATGAATCCATAAATTGAAGGAATCAACAGATTCATTCTTTACAATATGGAAGCGATGCAACCGTGGGTCGCATTGTATGAAGAGAAGAGGAGGAAATGGGACAATGACATGAAATAATTAAAATGGTTGAATGGTAGAAGAGTGCCTTATCTTGATTATTTAAAAGAAAATATGCCAATGACATGCCCTAATAGTCAGGTTGTTGATCAAGTCAAAGATAAATACAATGCATCTAGTCATTACCCGGGTGCTGAAGAGGATGCGCTAAACATAAGGATTGGGTGCAACAAGTCGGTAGCTATATTCTCTTTTTGTACATTTTTAACTTCATATTGCACCTTTGATTGTAATATATATATATATGTTCGGGTTATTAGACACATGACACTACGATTTTTTCACTTTTTTAAAGGTGCATTTGTTTCCATCTATGTGGGCATATAGAGATCATTTTTACGTGGAGGATGTCGATGATAGATACATGACACAGAGATGTGGAGTGGAAGTTGAGTTCAACCAATCTAGTCTTGCTAGCCACCGCAATCAAAACCTAATGCAAGGGACATAGGGTTACGTTGGAAAGATGCAAGAGATCATTCAAGTGGAATTCTCTTCATTCCAATGTGTTATTTTTATGTGCAAGTGGTGGGACACCTTTGATCAGAATAATGTAAAGCAAGATCGCGATAATGAGATGATATATATCAACTCTATAAAGATGTGGCATGAAGCTAGAGAGCCTTATTAAGATCGCGATAATGAGATGATATATATCAACTCTATAAAGATGTGGCATGAAGCTAGAGAGCCTTATGTTCTCCCAAAACACTGCAAACATGTGTTTTTTTACCCAAATGTGTTGGATAGGGATTGGTGGTTCGTATTAAGACACGACCCTTGCCATTCGTTAATATTTATAACAACTTTTGCCAATTTAAATTAGACATTTCTCTCTCTAAAGATGAGGATTGATTATCTTAATAGGGATTCATTATTATTTATAACAACTCTTGCCAATTTAAATTAGACATTTCTCTTATCTTAAGATAATTAAGGTGATGACAATGGAGAGTGATATGTGCGTGTGTTATTTCATCATTTATATTATTGTTGTAATTTTTTTGTCATTATTTCACTAATTATATTGTTTTTTTATTTGTCTTGTTGCCATTTTTAATATAATTGGTAAGATTCACAATTTTTTTTATTAAATGAAAAATGTATTTATTAATATAAAAACATAATTTTCTATTTAAAAAAAATTTAAAAAATCATCTGTGCGCCCAAAAAACAGTTATGTACTGGATTCGATGCACTTTAAAACACAACCACATCGGATTTGACACATAATTGTTAGTTCACAAATTTAAATTTTTGTACGGTGTGTGACACTTATGCACCGGTGTGCACGTATAACATTTTAGCACTGATACGGAAAGTTCACGTTATCCAACGCACCGAGTTATAACTATATGTTTAAATATTATTTGTACGGTGCGTTTGCTAAATATGATCGCAATGGTGCAAGAGGAATATATCAAGTGCACCGAAATTGTGATGGTAATTAAGAGCCATTTGTTTGACTTTCAAATAGACATGGTGATGCACTTTTGTTTCCTATTTAGATTATGTGAAATAAATATATATTTTTTATGTATTTATAACTAAATTATTTAAAGTAGACATGTCTTTATCATTGTGAACATGATGTAATATTAGCTGTGAGAAATGCGAAAAACATAAATTTTAGTAACTATATCATGATAAGTATGTAGAAAAAATAATATTTTTGAGTTGTTCATTAAGAAATAATCAAACACATTATTTGTCAAAAATTTAAATCTAATATACTCTCATTTTGTATTATTTAACTCATATTTATTATTAGAAAGAGTTAAATTTAAACCAATACAATTTCAAATAAAGAACCAAAATTGCATCAAAATGTTATTTCTTTATTACTAATAAAAAATTAAGTTGCCTCTTTAACATAGAACTTTAAATAGAGCAAATCCCCAACTACAAGTAACTTCACATGAAGCCTTATGTTACATTTCTTTATCCTCATCTTTAGAGAGAGAAATGTCTAATTTAAATTGGCAAGAGTTGTTATAAATATTAAATTTAAATTGCTTGAAAATCTAATAACTTTAGTATTAAATTAAATTTTATAAAAATAGGTTTTTTTAGTTATATTAAAATCTAAATTGATTGCTTCGAGAAGCGCTCTACAACTCAGTATGGGAGAGATGTTGTCATGTAATGTTATATTTAAAAATAGTAAAATAATAATTTAAATTAACAAATTAAAAATAGTAATAACAAAAGAAATTAATGTTGGTGATAATTACAATACTTCAATTTACACCTTAATCTTATATAATTTTATATAGAGATATAAAGTAATTAAAAAAAAAAAAAAACTTTTATTATGAGGAAGAAATGTAATGAGTTAAAAAAATATAATTTACTTTTTACTACAAGGAAGAAATATAATTTTTTCACATGACAAGAAATATTATTATTGATATTACATTATGTGTAATTCATTCTATGTTCCATTTATAGGTGATATTTAAAACAGAAGTATATTTATGACAAAAAAAATTTACTTACAACTATAAGAAAAATGTTTCAATGTCCATATTAAATAACATAATTGTATAGATACTTTATATAGAGAAAAGTAAAGTAATTAAAATTGATTTTTTATTTTTTATTTTTTTTTTCACTTTAGTGAGAAAGATTAAGAAAATTCTTATTCCATTAATAATTTCTTTCTAATTCAATGTATGGGGGGTATTTGTAAATTTTTCGATGTTTAATATGGATTTGATATGTAATATTTTAGAAAACATTAATAATAAAAATAATTAAATGTGTACATACAAAAAAAAATGAGGGGACATTTTTAACATTTTAATGTGGAGAACATAAATTATAACTAAAATATTTCAATGCGAACTACATATATATTATACCAGCTTAGATCCATTTTAACTCCCTCATGGTGCTTGGTAGATCCAGAGTTAAGATGGATCTAGGCTGCAGGTTATAAATATTTGTGATTTAAGTTTTTTAAATTTAACAATAGATTGAATTTTATAAATCAATATTGAATTAGTTAAATTGTATTTTTGAATAATTTATTAAAAATAATATTTTATATGAAAAATTGAATGAGTTACACATTTCATCTTATTAAGAACTAACTAAATTATCTTACCATAGAAAAATATTTATCGTAATTTTACAATCATAGTTCCAACCATACTAAACTTTGTAATTTATAAAAATATCTTTGCATTTTTTTAAAGTAAGTCATTTTGCATGCAATTTCATATATAAAATATTATGTATAAGCGATCCAGGTGGCTCTCGAAACACTTAGTGTTCAAAAAAGGCTCAGGAAAAGCTCAAAAATCAAAGTTTTTGGATTATCATGAAACTAGGGTCAAATCGAAGAGCTCATCACAAGTTTTTCAATAGCACAAACAACACCTCACCTCAATCCGACATTGTATGCAAAACTTATGGTCAATCAAAGCTTTGATCAACTAAGACCCTTGGCTAAAGTTAGCGAAGCGCCAACTAAATTTGGAATCCCGACCAAATCTGGCAAAGATGCTAAATTTGGCACAAATTAACGAGGTAACAATTTGGCACTTTACGGTGATGGTTTCCGGCAGCCAGAAGTGGCAAAATTGTTGCCTACTTAATTTTTCTGATGACCCCAAATTTTCGGCCAACAAATTTTGTCCATATTTTTTGAAAAAAAAGAAACCTAAAAAAAATTAAAATTGGCCAACGACCCAACAAATTACTACGACCAACCATTCTGTCGACAATGTATGCTTAAAAATTCATGGAATTTTTTTTTTATTATTTAAACTCATATTTGCCACAAGAGAACAAGGGCATGAAACCCAATGAGGAGGTGGAACCTTGAGCGGGCACAGAAACCGAGGAGCAAAACCTTGGCGCAGGGAAATATGCAAATAATCTAAAAGATTTCCTAAGGGCCAAATTTTGATAGTTTCAAAACCAGACCGAATTTATACTCATTTTACTCAATCGTTCCCAAGGAGCACAATGGTGAAGTCAGATTTGTCATCTAGGAAACATATCTTTAGCCAACTTGCAAAGAGGAATCTTTGTGGAATCATGAAAAATCTAAAAGATTCCTTAAGGGCCAAATTTTGATTGTTTCAGAACCATGCCGACTTTATACTCATTTTACTTAGTTTTTCACAAGGAGAACAATAGTGAAGTCATATTTGTTACTTTAGCAACATATCTTCAATCAATGTGTAGAGAGGAATCTTTGTGGAATCATGAGGAATCTAAAAGATTCCCTAAGGGCTAAATTTTGACAATTTCAGATCCAAACCGAATTTATATTCATTTTACTCAGGCTTTCGCAAGAAGCGCAATGGTGAAGTCAGATTTGTCATCTGAGAAGCAAAATTCCAGTCAACCAACGAGAAGGAATCTTTGAGATTCCTGAGGATCCATATTTTGATGGTGTCATGAAGGGGTCGAGTTTATAGTCATTTGACATGATTACGTGCCACGAATTCAATGGTGCATTCCATTTATTCAACAGAGTTATGCATTTTCAGGGCATCCTTGGAAGTGGAGGTATATGATGTAGTGATGTGATGTCTTTCTTTTGATTTGCTGAGATGATAATTTTGATGTTGAGATCCTTATTTACCATTCTGTTGGAGGATACTTGTATGTCACTTCATGTGATAATTTAATATCTTATCATGCTAAAGGAGGACCCATATGAGTGAGAGTTCCTATAGGAGAACGCATCGTGGACAGACATGCCACTCTAGTTAAGGGAGTTTATCCTTGTAGTGACAAAGAATGCACCATGTACTCATCATCATCTTGTATCATTTAATGAAGTGACCTCCCCACTCTTGACACTGGGCCCAGAGACGTAACCCACACTAGGTGAATTCTATTATCAAGTTGTTTGTGTTATTTGATTTGATGGTTGTCATTATGTTTCCTCTTCTTTAAAATATGCATGTGTTTTTTCATACTCTTTCACATACAATTCTGCTAACGTCATAGAAGTAAAATATCTTGGTTAATTCCAGTAGCAGAGAGAATCTAGATCAATTTTGGTATCATAGCAGCCTTCTCGCTCATGTGAATGAAAACCAGAAATTGAACGTTCAACAAGAAAATAAAATATAGGATGACAGAGATCTCTACGAGTCCTTCTACAAGATAACCAGCATGGTAGATATAATGTATGCATATTATGAGGAGAAAATGGAAAGAGAGGAACATGAGAAAGAAAGAGAAGAGCACGATGCTCCATCTACCTCCTCGGGTGAACATCCTTTTCCTTCATCATCTTCTCATCATTCAAATGAAGAGATCAATCAGAACCTTCAAGTAGAGAATATTGAATTAAGGAGACTTCTATAAGAAGAAAAATAAGAGAAGCAGAGATTGGAGCTTCAGTTACAAGCCATAGAAGAGGCCATGGAAAATTTGAAGCGCAACGAAGGTGTAGCGAAGCCATCATCACCTACTTCAGAATCGACAATTGAGGTAAACAGTGTTGGTAGTTCTTTAGTTTCATTTTCACATGATGATGATGATTTGGGGTCTTTTGAACAACACACTACAAGCATTGGTTCAAGATTATTGGAAAATATGGGATATGAAGGCAAGGGCCTAGGAGCTAATGGGAAAGGCATTGTGAATCCCATCCAAGTGGTGGAATTATCACGACATGCAGAATTAGGCTATGTCATAAAGGAAGAGACAAGAAAATCTTCATGTAACAAGTCCGAGACAATGAAGGATGTTGAGAGTAGCTCACGAGCCTCCAATGATCATGATTTTAGGTCATTTCCAAATGGAAGTGAGTATTCCAAAGAGAGAGCCAAAGAAAGGTATAAGAAGTATCATTATTCTAAAGTTCATTTTGATTACAAGGATATTGTTAATGATGAGCAAAAATCATGGTGTAGAAAACCATGTAGTTTCTGTGGCTTGTATAACCATGAGGTTGTCGAGTTCTAGAAGAGAATGGCGGCAAGAAGGATTTAACAACCTTGGTCAAAAATCCATGTAATAAAAGTTAATAAAGGCAAAATATTTACCAAGTTCATGGGACACGTATTCCAAACTGAATGTTGGGAAAAAAAATAGTCATGGGGATCACATGTGGTTAATTAATGGCTAAGGAAATTGGCAAAGACAATGGAAAAGGCTTTGGAAAGACAAAATGGCATTTTGACACATTAATTTATGAAAATAATGGAAATTAGGAGAAAAGGGAGGTGAAAGGTCACAAGTTTCATGTGAGGAGGAAAATGAAGGAAAATAATGGAAAATGAAGAAAATAGAGGCTTAATTAATAAAAAGGCTTCTGAGGATTAGTGCACAGACTTTTGTAAGTTCATTTTTGGAGCTATCTCTCTATTCTCTCTCTCATACTCTTGGACACAGAGTTTTCTCGAAGAACTCTTGGAGGAGTGTGGAATACTTGGAGCTTTGGAGCAAGAAGGCAAATGAAGAGTAGGAAAGTGCAAGAGGACATCGAGATAAACAACTTGAATGGGTTTTTCTTGCAGGTACTAAGTCGCAAGTATGTTTTCGTCACTAGTTTTAGCATGCATGGCATATGCATGTGGTTTATTGGTCATGATCTATTATTGGCATGGATGATTGCCTGGATTAACAGTGGATTTTCCTAACCTTTCCATTTCCTAGATAACCATTGTGTTGTGGGTTCATTTCTTTATTTTTCTAGTTGGTTCTCATGTTTCCTTTATCTTGGGTTGAGTTCTAGTTCCTAGAGCCTTGGTTGGACAAATACTCTAGATCCCATTGGTGGGTTGAGTTACTAATCCTGGAGCCTTGGTTGGACAAACATTCTCGATCTCAGTGGAAACTGTGGGTTGATTTACTAGCCCTGTAGAGACCAAACTGGTGATGGTTTGTGATGTCTGACCATGAGGTGGAATCACTATTTGATGGATTGAGTTGGTTTGGCCTCTGGAAGCCCTAGCTAGTTTTGATTTATGTGTTTTATAATATCCCACATTCATGCTTGGAATATGGCATGGGGTTGCCTAGCTGAAGAGAGATTTGACTCGGCCATGTCTATGGTCTCGACCCTGGTTGGCCTTTGCATCATTAATATGAGGTTATTTCACCTTGTTATTTCATGATTATTGTATTGGTTTATATGTGAATTATATGGTTGTTATTTCCTTGGTATTTATGTTGTTATTATGTTGGTTATTAACATGTATTATTACAGTGGCTATGTATGGCTCTCATCATGTTTTTACTTGTAAATGAATGAACAATGTATCTATGGCCTGATAGATGAAATTACATCTAATATGTTGAGGCATCAATGCTTCTTAGAAATTTTTAGATAAGTACGAGACTCCTATGTTCAGATTTGTTGTTTAAACTTGTAGGTTACATATTTGTGACATGTTTGACGAAATTCCTCTCATGGCTGGTAGGGGTCCAGTATAGTCCTTGTCAATATTGTTGCAAATTTATCATTGTTATGTTATGTAAATTCATTTCAAAGCCTCCAATTGAGTTTTGGGAATTGACCTGGGCTATGGGCCTAAAAAAGTGGCACAAATTTTGGAGTCACAGGCATAGGTTTGAGGAGAAAAGTCCCCAAACGCATGCATACCCATGCTGTGGGAGGGTGTGGAGCCTCATGGATGCATGCTTGTCCATATCAAGGGATCATTTACCTAAGTGGTTAGGATGGCTCCTGGGAGTTATGTTGCTGATGTGGAAGGTTTGTATGGTGTGTTTCCATCGATTTCACTTCCTTAATTGACATAGGGATTATCATAGTAATTTATCATCACATGTTTACCCTAGTTGGTCGGTTACTTTGGTAGATGTGAGAGGAGGGTGTTACAAAGTCATATCAGAGAGGGTTGCACTCTCTTTGCATCATATCTGATACTATAAAGAGGTATCAGAGCATGGTTCACCCCTTGGATTGCATGGGTTGTGTGTTGGTCATGCATTCATGTCAGTTGCATATGTGTTTCGTGTGTTGTAAAACCATGTGCTTGTTGCATTTTTATGGTATGGGTTATGGTTGTAGTGAGGTCGCCATAGGAAGTTGATGGTGTTGTTGTGGAGTGTGTCTTCATGAATGTATTTTTTATTATGCATTGTCTATGCATGTTCGTATTCACATGTGGTCAAGTGTACAATGATGTGGTGGTTTTTCTCATGCATGAGGTCATGGTATGTGTAGTTGATATGGTCGTGCATTGATGAATAGACTCTAGCTAGAATGATGGTTATATGCTTATATGCTTATGAATTATATTTTTATATGTTGTCATGATTATGTTATACATGTATTACGATGATTTTTTGATCCCGCGAACGAGGTATCCTCCTCGAATTATGATAAGGTACATTGGTTTGTTGTGATTGGGTTTAGCTGACATGATATACCTTGTAGGAAGAATATCAAATATGACTAGCAAGATGGTAGACTACAGTTTCTGAGACTCTCCCTATGGATAAGATGAGCAACATGGTGTTGGGCACTCTTCTGATTTGGCAAACACACTGAGAAGCGTACAGGCATAAATAAAGAGTTGTAAGGTAGACAATAACAGAATCATATAGGTACAGGAGAAACAAGCAGAGATAAATGCAGTGATACTTCAGAGTTTGTCAGAATTGTAGCAACAAGGACCCTTTCGGATTAGCCATGAGTATGAGGACATAACTAACTGGGCATATCACAATACGTCTCGTGGTACATATAGGCTAGATAGAGATTACGTAATCAGAGATGGTATGTCCTTGGATACTTTGGATAGGAGAGGTGATGGACGTAGGTACTATTCTATTTCTGGTTCTTATAGGCATTATGATTGGCATCGTGTATAATTTTTCTACAAATCATCTAGCTCTGATATCATGTAGAAATTTCCACCTGTAGATCACCTGATAATGCAATATACTAAAGAAAAATACTTGATCTACTTCTATAACCAATTTAGCAAAATCTTAATCGAACATGAGCAACATCAATAAGAACACATATAACTGATAAGAAGGAATCAAACATAACACAGAAGATATAACCCGGGGAAAGCCTCAGCCTAAAACCCCACTCTCTGTATTATCATACATAGGATTTATACAAAGCCTTAGCTCTTACATAGCTAGCCAGCTCTCAGTACAATCCTCACAAATGAAGGTGGAAATATATCAGGATTACACAAAGCCTTAGCTCTCACAGCTAGCTAGCTCTCATTGCAATCCTCCTGGATGCTCACAGGCAATCAAGACTTATCCTAAGCCTTCTCCTCTGCCCTCCAAGCCTCCTATTTCCTTGCACAGTTTTTCTTGGGTGATTCTCTTGTTACCAAGTGTAACACTGATCTCTCACACTGATCTCACACCCTGTAAAACTGCACAATCCTCAAGGAACCTTAATCCTTCTGCTTGGATGATTTTCCTTTATAGGAAAAATCCATCCAACTGATAGTACATTGTCCCTCCTCTGATCTCAACTACGTCTTTCTTTGAACTAACATGCATGAGTTATTTATGAGAGAATATTCAGTTTTCTGAAGTGCAAAAGTTACATGCATGCAAGCATTAACTAACTAAACTCACATTAATTCAAACAAACTGTTTAAATCAAATATAACTGGACTTGACTTAGTTAACTGAGCCAACTAATTACTACTCAAATTAGAACTCACAAGTAGGTGTCACAAGATTAAATCTCATATTTTATCCAGGAATATTGAGAAATCCCACAAGTTTTAAACATAACGTTTAGTAGAGGTATTGAACTTAAGCCTTTGGATGAATTGGCATTTTGTAATTGATACATCTTAATTGTATTTGATACATTTGAATTTAAAACAAATCTATATAAGTCTATATTGATTCACTTATGTATATGAAAATACACAATAAAATGAAGTAATAATATTTTTCTCTAGACTCTCAGTACTACTCTTAATATTAAAAAAACAATATACAGTGCTCTTAGATAAATTGCTCTCATGAATGTAGTGTTCTTCCT
Source organism: Pinus tabuliformis (assembly GCA_031772625.1). Taxonomy (NCBI): domain Eukaryota; kingdom Viridiplantae; phylum Streptophyta; class Pinopsida; order Pinales; family Pinaceae; genus Pinus; species Pinus tabuliformis. The sequence goes on from CM062818.1 coordinate 602,398,473, forward strand.
GGTAATTTTTGTAAACTTTTCACATATATCAAATATAACTGGATGAATTATAGATTAAAAGTTCAAAAAAATAAGTTTTGGATTAATTAAATTGACATAACAATTATAAATAAATTAAACTTAGTGAAATTTTAATAAACTTAAAATTATATATTTCAGAAATAATTTTATCAATTGAACTTTATGGAAGGCAATTAAATTAGGTAGGAAAGACTATCACACTTGGAGGAATATTGAATTGAAAGTGATCGTGGAATATTTAATTGAAAACGATTAAAATAGTTTGTTATAATATATTTCATAAAATATTGAATTGAAAGCGATTGTGAAATATTTAATTGAAAATAATTAAAATAGTTTGTTATAATATATTTCATAAAATTACTCAAATCTATATATTTAGGTTAAATTTTATTTCTTATTTTATGAATGAAATAGTTAAAACGTAAGAAATAGATATAGAAAGAATATATACACACAATCCATAATATATACAAGTTTTACATTAGAACTTTTCGTGGAAGAAAACTTAGTAAAGTGAGATTGTCTTTATCTCTTTGCTCTCATATAAAAATATATAAATACAAACAAAAAAGTATTTTCTATGGAGTTATACTTGAAATCTACTACATGTAAAGCTATTACATAACCTTAACTCTTTATGCCCTCAAACTTCCCACTCCTAGTTGTTATGCTCAACTATGGAACAAACTTCAATAACATAGAATAGAATGCCTACTACTCATAATGTTTGACTCCCTCAACCCTCAAGTAGATTTCTACACATAGATAGCCTCGTTTAAGTAAGTAATGGGGGTTGAGTGGCATGCTCTTGTACCATGGTGGTCAACACGATAGGTCAACTTGCTAGAGGTATAATTTTAAGAAAAGTAATGGGGGTTGAATGGCATGCTCTTATACCATGGTGGTCAACACTATAGGTCAACTTGCTAGAGGTATAAATTTTAGAGACGAAACGGTCTCTAAGTCTATATATCCATCTTAAGGTCCCACACTAAAATGAGAAAGTTTTAACCCCAAAAAATATTGTTTGATACTTCAAAATGGCTCCAAAATATTCTTAGCCTCTATGGAGAGGATTGTCCCAAAAAAAACAAAGATATTACGCTATATTTAAAATTACAATTTCATTAAAAATTGTATCTCTAAATTTTACAAAATAAACCAAAACATATAATAGTTAAGACCGTGACTAGATAAATATGGATGAAGCCAAAATGATCATTAGAACCTGCCCCTTTTGTGTTGGTTAAACCATTGAATCATTATCCCCATATATTGAATATTAAAATTACAATTTCATTAAAAATTTATCTCTAAATTTTACAAAATAAACCAAAACATATAATAGTTAAGACCGTGACTAGATAAATATGGATGAAGCCAAAATGATCATTAGAACCTGCCCCTTTTGTGTTGGTTAAACCATTGAATCATTATCCCCATATATTGAATATAACTTTGATAAAATTTATATTGTTATTGGTGCAGTCCCTTGTGCCTTAGCATCATCCTTTTTATTGCTAATTTTCATTGTAAGCTGCGAACACTCCGTAACAAAAACTTTTGAGGTAGACATTGCATTCTTAATTCTTCTTATTTTGAGGCTGGACTCTAATTACTAGATATCTAGTCTTCATGCTCTTGTTATCGATTTTAAGAGGGTAGACACAGTACTGATCATATAGAAAAAGTGCGATATTGAAAGCTCGTAAATGTAAACATATTGGTTATTGGTACTTATTAGATTGCAAGAAGGAATACTGATTTAGATGCTGTGATATCTGAGCTTAAAAGATAAAGATGTATAAAATTGAGATTTTATCTCACTGATTACATATACATAGTAATAACAAATATGCATGATTTAATGCATTATAAAATCATGTAGAAATAATTCAAATCTGGCATTGCTTCCTTTTCCAGTGGGTTTTTCCCAACAAATATATAAAATCTTATAAGGAGTCTTTCATATAACACTGAGTGTTCAAACTTTTCCAGGCACATTTTGTTCTGCAACCAGCATAGCTGTTTGAGATTAGAAATCCTTTCTGGCCCTTTATAATTAGCACTAGAGTTATGCCATCCATAAAAGAACTGGCTTCATCTTATTTGCGAAACAAGAAAGGAATGCTTTTAATTAGTAAATTCATCCTAATCAAAATACAGAGGACAGAGTACGCATGCGCTGGTGTGGCATTTGGGATCATTAAAAGTCTTCTCTGTTTCTTCTCGGCCTAAATACTGGCAAGGCACCAATGCCATCTTCTTTGGGGATTTTTCTGCTTTTTGCACCTCCAGCAATGATCAACTGCCCATATATTGTCCCTTAGAAGCCTTAGTTGTATGTGGTTGCAGGGTTCATCGATTGAAGCCTTTGGTCACATATGAGATGTATTAGGCAGTATTATATAGAAAGAAAAATATATATATATTTTAACGTTAACTAGGCTAAAGATAGCTTATAGGGCAAAATGTTTTTTTTTAATCTGATTTTTGTATTCAGTTTTTTTTCCTGTTTCTTATGAAACTTCACGACAAACATTTTCAGTTTCTCAAAAAAAGCCTTGCTGAATAAATTATCCCAAAAACTAGCTGCCCAAATATCTGCATAAATTTCCCTGCTATCTTTAAAAGCCTAGCATTCTAAAATATAATATTTTTCTGTTTCCAGATAAAAATAAAAAATACAATCTTTCTTCCCACAATTCTTTTAGCCTTTTCCCACCATAAAATTAATGAAAATTAATCCTTAACAGCAAAATGCCACATTGGTATTGGATTATGCCAGGCCCTCAATCGCTATCAAGCTAAATAATGTGGGAATCAGCGAATTTGCCTTTTTGGTCTGTAAGATAAAGCCTACTCCGCGCAAAAACTTTAGTAGCATCAACAACGTGAGGCACCGAGGAATTTCTGCCACACTGCCAACCCAATGAAATGGTCGAAACATTCCCGGAGAGTGTCGACCATGAGATTCTTCCCCACTACTTCCATCCAAACAATGGTAATTATTCTGGAAAGCGGATCAGTAAATTGATATACATGCAAAATGCGGTAATGACATCAATGTCACCTCCAATGCACACATTACACTGGAACTGCAATATTTTCCTTTTCTTCTTATTAATGAGCTCTCGAAGCACCAGTATCACATCAGGACCATATTTGACACTCGAATAGATGTGGCTCTGCGATTCTCTCATTTAATGTCAATCCTCTGTAACAAAAGCCTGGACATCCCTGCCTTCACTTTATCGGTTGTTCCGCCTAACTGTATGCCCTATCTTGTTTTTCACAGGTATAACTCCAGCTTCTTCTATACTCAAAAGTATAATTCTACATGCATATGCTCCAAGATGGTGGTGGATGTATCAAATAATAGAAATTAACAATTTACTATCAAATAATCCACATCAATCACTTTTTTAGTTCAGTACTAATGTTATTCTTGCAACACAAGAATACAGTGGAACAACAAAGGGTGTTCTCAATTGTAGAGTTTTGAATCACAACACTGGATATTCTACAATCAGAAAGGATGAATGAAATAGAAATCGGTCAAAGCCAACCTCCCAAACATGGTAAAATCCCTTCTAATCTCAGCAAATCTTAAATCTGGAAAAATTCAGAAATTGCCTAGAAACCAACTCTAAATGACCAATAGGCAACTCAAATCACAGATATTTATGAAGTCTTCTTCATTAATAAGAAGGCTGAAAAAAGGACACAGTATGACACAATTAACTCAAAATCACAGATATTTATGGAGTCTTCTTAATTAATCAAAAGGCTGGGAAAAGGACACGGTAGGACACAGTTAACTCACAAGATCAGGTCACCTTTACTAACAATCTCTTATCAATTATAGTTGACCAGATTATTCCCTGGTCTGCTATCATTTTCCCAAAATTTTGGGATGTTCTGTTTTACTTACAGTGACCGAATAAATCAATTTAGTCAAGACGCAAGGAAAAACAATAGACCAAGGAGCCCTTTGCTCAAGTGAATTCACACCAAACTGTGTTTTGAGATGAACAATTTACTTACTTAAATTGAACAAACCAATTTAGTCAAAACGCAAGGCAGAACAACAAACACTTTGGCCGCTGAGTGAATTCACACCCAACTAAATAGCCGTTGACCATTCAAATTAATGTAATATGAACAAAAAAAAATCCTTAAAAGTCTGAAATAGGACAAAATAACCCATGCACTGGCTCAGACACAGGCAAAATAAGCCATAAAATTATTCATTTACAATCTCAAGCGAAAATACGGTGCTGAATGAAAAAATACATGGCTAATCAATGGATGCATTGATGCCCCTAAAATTATCCTTACTTGGCATAAAGCCACATCCTAAGTCACGAGTAAAACTTACTGGTCGAAACATTGTTGGAAAGTCTCGACCATGAAATTCTTTCCCACTCCTCTCATTCCAACAATGGCAACTGCTATCAGAAGCCAAATAGTATTGCAATATCTATGCAAATGCAGAAATGAAATCAATGTCATCCTCCATGCCCACAATCTGAGATCTTTTAAGCAAACACAGCATTCGAACTGCGAACTTTTTTGGGTTCTCTGAGTATCCAGTTTTTCTAGGACCATTTTTGACACTCGGATGTATTGTGCTCTGCAATTCTCCTCTTCAACATGCCAATAACAAGAAGCTTCAGCTGTGTTTCGTTTGCTTTCCCACCCTTCTCCTAGTCTTCACTCTGATAACCGGTCACAACTACTTATTTATTGATTGCTACGCGGAAAGCTTATCCCGAGAAAAGTAACAATTACGCGGAAAGCTTCTGTTAAAAAAGGCAGGGGATTCTTCATGTTTGATCTTTCCACGCATGGGAAGGCCCACCCCCATATGCTTTTCTTTGGCAAGCACGCCCTGTAAGTGACTTCGCTCCTCTTTATGATGGATTGTGTAGAATTATCCTGGTATGGTAGGGCCACCCACACTTCTTGCTTCGGCGAGTACGGTATGTGAGTGACCTGAATCCTTTCATGAGAGAGAGACTAAACTCAAATAAGACTGGGATCACTTTTAAGTACCATTCCTTAAAAGTTGGTTAGGTGAACAGTGGAGATTGGGTGGATACAGAAGGGAGCGTAATTGTTTTTCAGATGTTATTTTTTATTTTATTTTTTTTAAGCTATCTAATTTTAAAAAGTTTCATTTATGGGGGAGAGTGAGAGTTAAAAGGATATTAGGTAATGTTTGAAGTTAATTTCTGCAAATTATAATTTGTTAAAATTTGATAAAGAAATAATAATTTTTGGACAAAATTATAGTAATTTTATTATGAAGTTCAAATATTTTTCTTGTCAAATACATGAGTACAGTTTAATTTTTTTTGAAAACCTTAATATGAAGGTTAAAATATGTTTTTCTTAAAATAAAATTACAAGCTTTAAAGAAGTTGCATTCATCTTATATTATGAAAGTTGCAAAAACTTGTAACTTATTAGTTCATTGTGTGTAATATTAATTCTATAGTCTTTTTAATAAATTTCATTTTTTTTAAAGAGTACATATAATATAAAAAATATGACATAACCAAATCCAATCAAAATATAGAGAGAAAATCAAGTTGCAATCATCTTATATTATGAAAGTCGAAAGAATTTGTAATTCATGAGTTCATTGTGTGCAATACTAATTCTATATTCTTTCTGATAAATTTCATTTTCTTTTTACGAGTATATATAATATAAAAATTATGACAACCAAATCCAATCAAAATATGGAGAGAAATTCAAGTTGCACTCATCTTATATTATGAAAGTCGAAAAAAATATAAAAAATATGACATAACCAAATCCAATCAAAATATAGAGAGAAAATCAAGTTGCACTCATCTTATATTATGAAAGTTGAAAGAATTTGTAATTCATTAGTTCATTGTGTGCAATATTAATTCTATATTTTTTCTGATAAATTTCAACTTTTTTTAAGAGTATATATAATGTAAAAAATATGACATAACCAAACCCAATCAAAATATAGAGAGAAAATCTTTTGAAAACTAAAGAAACATACCTAAATGGCCATTGTATTCTTGTTTGTTTAAAGTCCTTTGCTTTTTGGTTGCTTAAGACTCTTTGAGAAGTAGAGTTTTTCTTGATCCACTCTTACCAACAATGTCGGTGCAAAAGAGAGACTTGACTTTTGCTATTAGAGAAATTTTGAGGTCTAAAAGGGATCTCAAAACAAAAATGTACGACCAAAATTAACTTTATAAGAACCAATATGATTTAAGATGATGATGTCAACCATGTGGATGATTCACCATTTTTGTAGTAAAAAATAATAATATATATATATATATATATATATAACTTATCTCCCTATAGTTTTACTCACATTTTGAGCAGGAACACTTGTTGGATGCAAAATTTAATTCCTTATTTAAGGAGTACCCATGTTGCATATTTTGATGGACCCTACTACACGAAAAATAATAAATACATGAAAAAATGTGATTGCAATCACATTTTTCATGTATTTCTCATTTTTCGTATAGCAGGGTCCATAAAAAATATGCAACATTGGTACTCCTTGGATGAGGAATTAAATTCCACATCCGATAAATGCTTCTGCTCAAAATTTGAGTAAAACTATAGTGAGATAAATTGAAAATACGAGTTTAAAAAAGTAGTTTTTTCTTTTTTCCCTCTAAAATTTGATGATGTATTCTAATCTTATTCTATTATTTCCTCTATTATTTTATAATATTTTTTAGGAGACCCATTTTAGACCTCAAAATTTCTCTAATGATTGGTCATCATCTTTTCCAGTGTTGCATAGGCTTGCTCTTGTCCAACTACAAGGGCTTCCTTGATTAGGAAGATCTTTATTGGAGCTTGAGAGGTGGTTGCAAAGATAGTGCTTGAAGGCCAATCACTTTCCCCCAATATCTACAAATACAATTGTGTTTGTTTCTCTAGTAGGATTTAAGGAACCAATTTCAAATGTTATTCAATATTTGAAATAAAACTACTAATATTTGTGCTTATGAATCTTGGTATTGTGTACTTTATAATGGTTCGAGCATAATTCTTTAAGTACTTTACTTCTAAACATGATTAGAATACCATGATCAAGTTCATCACCCTTTTTAAGTTTTGGATTTTTATATTTTTTTATTGAAGAGTCATCCCTCCAAATCCTTGGGATCTTATAAGACTAATAACAAACAAAACTATTCATTCGTTCATAGTCGTATAATTGTTGGAAATCCTCTGTAGATATTTGAATAAATTGTTTCCATGTTGGAGAATTGTTAATGATCTCGATTTCATTGGCAATTCCTCGATAATGTTCATATTATATCAAATCATCCATAAGCACAATTGTAGTGAGTCTTCCAAAAAGGACAAAGGCTTGAAAAGGTTCCGAGTTAAAGTTACAACTTGCACCAATAAACTAAATATTGTGAAGTAGGTTGTAGTCTACTTGAAGTAGGTTGTTGTCTACTTCAACCAAGTTGTTAGAATTTACTCCAACTTATTCTAAGAAAAAGTAATAGAACATATTATAGCAACACTTGAAGAATGTTGATCCCGGTCCGAGTGTGACGAATGACCCTTCCAAGACCTTTTACTTTCGTGATGTGTTAAATTGCATTTTTAAAAGAACATAAATGAATACATGTGCATGTTGTAAAGAAGAGGAACATGAAAATCATCAACACATGAAAACATAAGCCGTTGATAACGGAGTTCATCTAGGAGGGACTACATCTCCTGGCGCCGGTGTCAAGATGGTGTAGGTCGTTGCATTAAGTGTTGTCAATAGTGATGATGTACATAGAGGTGATGTCGTTGTCATACAAGGAAAATTCCCTCACACAGGGGTGGCTCCAAGAAACGTTCCACTACAGGAACTCTCAGTCAAAAGACTCCTATCAGTATGACACAAACTCATGCATGATTAGCATCGCGCCAACATGGCATAAAAGGGATCTCAATGCAAACATGCATGATGACAACTTGAGTATCCCATCAACATACAACAAAGGGATCTCAAAACATAACATGACAAATCATGACAACAAGTACATCACATAGACGATTCCGCATCACATCAAACAAGAATCATAAAAATGAGTAAGAAACAGGATCCCACATCAAACATCAATCAAGGATTTGTGCAACACAATGCATAGCAAAAGAAGTACATGAACACTATATATACCTCACAACCAAGGGCCGTCTAAAGAAGTGGATGTCAAACTGTTGAAGTTGTTTGGACCATCAATCTCACGACATCAATTGCATAACTGCTCACACATGGATGTTGACACTTGCATTCCACTTAGAAAAGTGGCTGAAGAATGGAATGAGAGAATGAGAAATCTGAATGCACCATCAAATTTGTGGCGTTGAATAGTGCAAAATCAACTGTCCAATTTTTGAATTCTAAGAAGTTGAGAATCTGGGGCTCAAGGAATCTTTTAGATTCCCTCTAGATTCCTCAAAGATTCTGCTCCATGGGTGGACTAGACATCTACAACTCCAAAGGCGAATTTAACTTTGCCATTGTGATCCCTGCAAAAAACCATGAAAAACGACTGTAAACTTGACTATATTTCGACATGGAGAAAAATTACCTCCTCAGGAAAATTACAAGGATCATGGTTTCGCTACTTGTTTTTGCAACAATCATGCTTCCACCTTCATACTGAAAATGGCCGAAAAATTCAGAACTTTGATGGAGACATGGACAACGCCATTGCGTTCTTGGCGTCGAGAAGTGTTGAAACCATATAAAATTTGTCAAATTCTGACAAAGTGAAATTTCACCCCTCTTGCAAAATGCTACCTCGGACTGCGTGCCAATATTTTGCCTCCTCTGTCTCGAAATTCATGCCTGCTCCTAGTTCCTCCATCTAATTGTGCACTGAACAAATCTGATTTATATAAAATTTCATTGGCAGATTTAACAAGAAGGCAATTAGGTGGGTTGGTTTAGGGCCTGTTTAATAGGGAGGAGGTCGGGTGGTCAAATCCCACCTCCTCCTTTTTTTATACCTTATAACCAAAAAAAACTTTAATTTTAAATTCCTGCAGCCTGTCATAAATTTTGTTTCGGTTTCCGTGTCGTTGGTTTTGGATTAATGGTCATTGGCTTTTATATAATATATGGTGTTTATGGGGCAGTCGGCTCAGGGGCCGGCCCATGTGGGCCGGGGGGGTTCGATCCCCGCCGGCCCCGAATTCAGTTATGCATTAACATACATAGGATGGTTGGGGGGTGGTGGGGTTGGTGGCCCCCGCCCCCTTTTAATATATATATATTTGTTATATATGACAAATAATGCCTTTTTTTGCAATTCAGATTTTTAGCCGTAGGAGACAATTTAATGACCCCACAATTTTGCCTGGAATCCGGTGGCTGGAAAAAGTCCAAATTGTGGCCTCCTTAAGCCTACCCAGTCATCAAAAATTCAACCCAACCATGCCTACTTCTAACTTTTGCATACGGACTCAGATTGACGAACCGTTTGCACCGCAGCGATCATAACGACGAGGTCTACGCTTTGGTCCTAGTTCGAAAGCATTCTGATCACTTTGATTTTTGAACTTCCATGAGTCCTCCTTGTCCCGTGTTTGTCTCTGGAGCCACTTGGATCAATCCTCCCCACTAAGGAGCTTTTGGTCCTCCAAAAGCATGAAAAATAATCTGCAACTTCTCTATACCTTGTCTGCATCACAAGCATCCTGAAAAGGTCTCGCTTCCATCTCCTTCACCTTTGTTCTTCGGAGCCTTAAGCGATGAGCCGACACCTACTACCTCTGCAACCTATACTACATTGTTTGCAAATTACATGTTTCATTGACATGACCAACTAATGACCCAAACATCCCACACTTGCCACGAGTTTATAAAACATACTCAGTGGTCAAGTTTACAACAAGATGGACGCAATACCCAAGCTATGACAACAAGGCCAACCTATCATTGTTGCTTCAACAAGTGATGAAAAAACATCATCACTGCAGCACATGATTTACAAAGATAAGACCACACACTACTTTTTCTTTGGACAAGTGATGGAAACACGACATCACTTTCAGAGTTTAAAATGCAACTCAAAATAAGACCAGACATCATTGTTGCTGAACAAGTGATGGAAAACACATCATCACTTTTACATTTTAAAATGCAACAAATAATTTACAAAAGCACGACCATGAAATGACAACATGTCTAGAAGCCATTTTTCACTTATCAAGGTGAATGGGTCACCTCCTTGTGGCATATTCGATGGGCGAACAATTGCTTCACTTGGTTCATGCACCGACAATTTGTCTTTAAGGCACTGCTCTGGATGGAGCCTCCAGCAAGTGACTCTTTGATGGCCATTTCTGTCGCAATGACTGCAATACATCTTCTTTCTCCATATCTGTTTAACCTGCTGCTGTTGAGAGGGTCTTTCACGCCTCATCCTTTTGTGTGCTGCCATTCTTTTCCAACTCTTAGAAATTGCATGGTTATGTAACCCACAAAAGGTACATGTTTTTTGATTCCATGTTTTATGTTCATCTCTAACAACATGATTATAACCAAAATGAACATTCGAATGTCAAGATTGGTTATACCTTCCCTTACTGTCTCTGGTGTAAGTATGGCGATGAGAGCTTGCCTCAGCTCTTTCCCTGCAATGGAAACTGCCATGGGATGATGGGGATGGGTTCCCATCATTCTCTTTCCTCGACGATTTTGACAATGTCTCAGAAGCATATGACACCTTCGAACATTCTCCTTTGGTGTATCTTGAGCCTGCAAATTGAGGGCTCTGCACAGCCTTCAATGGTTGAGTTATGCATTGGTTATTAATACCAAGTTTGTTTTCCTCCTCGTGCCTCGTCCTTGTAAGGAGCCACATGTTTGTCCTTGTAATTGGGATCTCCAAATCTCCAACAGAAATCATACTATGTGACAACGAAAATGAAAGGAATTCAACATCTTTTACCTCCTTTGTTGATTTGGAAAGAACTGATAAGGGTTGCTCATCATCTGTTGTTGGTGGTTCGCTAGCTGTCGCGGCGCATTCCCCAACTTCCTTTTTGACATACCCAAGTCTTGCCTAACGAGGTAATTCTTCTAAGTTGATGGGGTTGACAATGCCTTCGCCATTAACGCCCAAGAATTTTCCTTCATATCCCATTCTCTTCAACAGTTTGGAGCCAATTCTTGTGGTATGATTTAAAAGTCCTCTGTTTCTTCTCGGCCTAAATACTGGCAAGGCACCAATGCCATCTTCTTTGGGGACTTTTCTGCTTTTTGCACCTCCAACGATGGTCAACTGCCCATATATTATATAAAAAGAAAGAAAACAAAATATTTTAAAGTTAACTAGGTTAAAGATAGTTAACCTAGATAGCTTATAGGACAAAAATTTTTATTTTTTTATTTTTTATTTTTATTTTTTTAATTTGATTTTTTTATTTAGTTTTTTTCCTGTTTGTTGTGAAGCCTCACGATAAACATTCTCAGCTTCTCAAGAAAAGCTTTGCTGAATAAATTATCCCAAAAACTAGCTGCCAAAATATTTGTATAAGTTTCCGTGCCATCTTTATAGGCCTGGCATTCTAAAATGTAATATTTTTCTATTTCCAGATAAAAATAAAAAATACAATCTTTCTCCCCCACAATTCTTTTAGCTTTTTCCAACCATAAAATTAATGAAAATTAATCCTTAACAGCAAAATGCCACATTGATATTGAATTATGCCAAGCCCTCAATCGCTATCAAGCTAAATAGTGTGGGAATCAACGAATTTGCCTTTTCGGTCTGTAAGATAAAGCCTACTCCGCGCAAACACTTTAGTAGCATCAACAACGTGAGGCACCGAGGAATTTCTGCCACACTGCCAACCCAATGAAATGGTCGAAACATTCCCGACTGTGGGAATCAGCGAATTTGCCTTTTAGGTCTGTAAGATAAAGCCTACTCCGCGCAAACACTTTAGTAGCATCAACAACGTGAGGCACCGAGGAATTTCTGCCACACTGCCAACCCAATGAAATGGTCGAAACATTCCCGAGAGTGTCGACCATGAGATTCTTCCCCACTACTTCCATCCAAACAATGGTAATTATTCTGGAAAGCGGATCAGTAAATTGATATACATGCAAAATGCGGTAATGACATCAACGTCACCTCCAATCCACACATTACACGGCAATGCCTAACCAGCCATCTATAAGGTATTTAATGCCTGGCGATATGCATGTTGGTTAACGCGATAGGAGCGAGGAGTTTCGGCATTAAATAATATTTGGATTTTTGCGTGTTATTGAGCTAAGCTGCGTGCATATCTTGGGCATTAAATACCCTATGAATGGCTGGTTAAGCGTTGCCCACATTACACTGGAACTGCAATATTTGAGCTCTCGAAGCACCAGTATCACATCAGGACCATATTTGACACTCGAATAGATGTGGCTCTGCGATTCTCTCATTTAATGTCAATCCTCTGTAACAAAAGCTTTTGCCCCATGGACATCCCTGCCTTCACTTTATCGGTTGTTCCGCCTAACTGTATGCCCTATCTTGTTTTTCACAGGTATAACTCCAGCTTTTTCTATACTCAAGTATAATTCTACATGCATATGCTCCAAGATGGTGGTGGATGTATATAATTCTACTGGCATATGCTCCCAGATGGGGCTCAAAGGAACATGGTATGAATTTGTTTTCTCAGTCTAGGTGATTATTTAGATTTGGGATTTTTATAGTCAAAAGAGAACAAGATTAACCATTTGAAAAGATGTATCAAAAACATAATAGAAATTAACAATTTACTATCAAATAATCCACATCAATCACTTTTTTAGTTCAGTACTAATGTTACTCTTGCAACACAAGAATACAGTGGAACAACAAAGGGTGTTCTCAATTGTAGAGTTTTGAATCACAACTCTGGATATTATACAATCAGAAAGGATGAAAGAAATAGAAATCGGTCAAAGCCAACCTCCCAAACATGGTAAAATCCCTTCTAATCTCAGTAAATCTTAAATCTGGAAAAATTCAGAAATTGCCTAGAAACCAACTCTAAATGACCAATAGGCAACTCAAATCACAGATATTTATCAAGTCTTCTTAATTAATAAGAAGGCTGAAAAAACGACACAGTATGACCCAATTAACTCAAAATCACAGATATTTATGAAGTCTTCTTAATTAATCAAAAGCTGGGAAAAGGACACAGTAGGACACAGTTAACTCACAAGATCAGGTCACCTTTACTAACAATCTCTTATCAATTATAGTTGACCAGATTATTCCCTGGTCATTCTTCCCAAAATTTTGGGATGTTCTGTTTTACTTACACTGACCGAGTAGATCAATTTAGTCAAGACGCAAGGAAAAACAATAGACCAAGGAGCCCTTTGCTCAAGTGAATTCACACCAAACTAAGCAACCATTAATCATTAAACTGTGTTTTGAGATGAACAATTTAGTTACTTAAATTGAACAAACCAATTTAGTCAAAACGCAAGGCAGAACAACAAACCCTTTGGCTGCTGAGTGAATTCACACCCAACTAAATAGTCGTTGACCATTAAAATTAATGTAATATGAACAAAAAAAATCCCTTAAAAGTCTGAAATAGGACAAAATAACCCATGCACTGGCTCAGACACAGGCAAAATAGGCCATAAAATTATTCATTTACAATCTCAAGCGAAAATACGGTGCTGAATGAAAGAATACATGGCTAATCAATGGATGCATTGATATAATCTTTAAAATTACATTTGGAAAAATAATATACATACATAAAAAAAATTTGCAAATACATTGACCTAAGGCATAAAAAAATAGGATAATATAGGTATCAGCCAGCTAATTGTATTTTAATATATATTACACATGTTGCCAATTCCTAAATTTGTCATAAAAATTTCTTTAAATATATAAATTGTATTTTTATTCTTTTCCAAATTTAAATTATTTTACTGTGGTTTTAAGAACATGGAAAACTTTTTAACAAAATGATGTAATTGTAAGAATAGCTCACGAGGCTTTGGATTGACGGTGAATGGGTGCACTGTTTAACAGTACACTTCTTGCTCTAGGTCACTGGTTCAAATCACAGTAAATGCTTACCTACAAAAACAAATGTAATTGCAAAAATATTAAAAACTCTGAAATTTCAAAAGATAAAGATTAGATGAATATCAATGAAGCAAGTATGGTAAGCAACTCTATCCCCTTTTGTGTTTGTTAAACCATTGAATCAATATGTGAATATCTGAATGTATCCATTATATAACACTTTTGATAAGATTCTTCATGTCATTCCTTGTCTACTCCATTTAGCTTGCATCAACCTTTTGATTGCTAACATTCACTACAACAAAAACCTTAAGTAGATTGTGTAATTTGTTTCTCTTCTTATTCTAGGCTTGGCTCTAATCACTCGATAAGTATTGTCTGGTCTCCATGATGATGAATATTATCAACTCGAAGAAGGAAGACAGTACCGACTATAGAGACACTATTAAGTATACAGAATAAGATAGTATGGAGTATACAGAATAAGATATTGAATGGTTGTAAACAAATTTGTAATTGATATTAATCAGATTGCAACCAAGAATACTATTCTCTAAATTGAATGACTATGACTGCAAAATAAATGTTTTTAAAGTATGAATGAAAATACTCTGCAGGTTGAATATGATCTAGATGCTGTGATCACTGAGTTTAAATCACGCCCAAGGTTCAGTACTAAGAGATTATTGTCACCAAGGGACTGTACAGATAAGAAGGAATGGTACAAATTACAATGAAACGACAGAATAATGAGGAATGGAAGCGCTTCACTTGTCTCACAAACCCTGGAATATTATAGACATTAGGAATCTACTAGAAGATTTAGCAGAAATGTAAGGAAAAGATAAAACTTATAAAGTGACATTTAATCAGATACAGAGTACAATCACAGATCTGCATAATAAAATGTAAAACGCTCTGCACATTAGGAAAATAATATATCTATTCACAAATACTGCAGCAATGGCATTCCTTATCTCCAGGGACTGGATATTTTTTCACACTTACAATCTTGGAACGAGTTGCTCCTTGAAACCCTAAAGGGTATTGAAAATATGCAACGCACATTTTGTTATGTGACAAGCTTAGCTGTCTGGTATCTGAAATCTTTTTTAGGCCTTTATTGGCCTTTATAATTAGCAATAAAGTACTTATGTCATCCATCAAAGAAGTCTTCTCTGTCTCTGCTTGGCCGAACTGCTGGCAAGTCACCACAGTTACATCTTCTTTGTGGGCTTTTGCTGCATTTCACACCTACCGCAATGGTTTTGGCAGCTCCACCTATGATTCATTGTGCATATTTGACCCCTCACCACTCTTAATTCTATATCATTGCAGGGCTGATTGAGGGTTCATTGAGTGAAGCCATAGGGTACATATGAGATGCATTAGACATTGACACATATGAGATGCATTGTCCAGCAAAAGACATAGTTGGCCTTGGCATAAAGCCACACCCTACGTCACCAGTAAAACCTACTGGTCGAAACATTGTTGGAAAGTTTCGACCATGAAATTCTTTCCCACTCCTCTCATTCCAACAATGGCAACTGCTATGAGAAGCCAACTAGTATTGCAATATCTATGCAAATGCAGAAATGAAATCAATGTCATCCTCCATGCCCACAATCTGAGATCTTTTAAGCAAACACAGCACTCGAACTGCGAACTTTTTTGGGTTCTCTGAGTATCCTGTTTTTCTAGGATCATATTTGACACTCGGATGTATTGTCCTCTGCGATTCTCCTCTTTAACATGCCAATAACAGAAGCTTCAGTTGTGTTTCGTTTGCTTTCCTATCCTTCTCCTAATCTTCACTCTGATAACCGGTCACAACCACTTATTTATTGATTGCTACGCGGAAAGCTTATCCCGAGAAAAGTAAGAATTACACGGAAAGCTTTTGTTAAAAAAGGCAGGGGATTCTTCCTGTCTGATCTTTCCACGCATGGGAAGGCCCACCCCCATATGCTTTTCTTTGGCAAGCACGCTCTGTAAGTGACTTCGCTCCTCTTTATGTATGGTAAGGGCCACCCACAGTTCTTGCGTCGGCTAGTAAGGCATGTATTGACCTCAATCCTTTCATGAGAGATTGGGGTGGATACATAAGGTATTGTAATTGTTTTTCAGATGTTTTGTTATATTGATTTCTTTTTTTTCTTTTAATAGCTATCTAATTTTAAAAAGTTTCATTTATGGGGGAGTGTGAGAGTCAAAAGGATATTGGGTAATATCGGCAAGGAAGTTAATTTCTGTAATTTATAATTTCTTAAAATTTGATAAAGAAATAATAATTTTTGGGCAAAATTACAGTAATTTTATTATGAAGTTTAAATATTTTTCTTATCAAATACATGAGTACAGTTTAAATTTTTTGAAAATCTTAATATGAAGGTTAAAATATGTTTCTCCTAAAATAAAATTAGTGACTTTAAAGAAGTTGCATTCATCTTATGTTATGAAAAAAGTTGCAAAAATTTGTAATTTATTAGTTCATTATGTGCAATATTAATTTTATAGTCTTTCTAATAAATTTCATCTTCTTTTTAAGAGTACATATAATATAAAAAATATGATATAACCAAATCCAATCAAAATATAGAGAGAAAATCAAGTTGTAATCATCTTATATTATGAAAGTTGAAAGAATTTGTAATTTATTAGTTCATTGTGTGTAATACTAATTATATATTTTTTCTAATGAATTTCATTTTCTTTTTAAGAGTATATATAATATCAAAAATATGACATAACCAAATCCAATCAAAATATAGAGAGAAAATCAAGTTGCACTTATTTTATATTATGAAAGTCGAAAGAAATATAAAAAATATGACATAACCAAATCCAATCAAAATATAGACAGAAAATCAAGTTGCACTCATTTTATTATACCTTACCACTTATAATTCATGCAAAATGTGTGCATGCTTTTTTTTTATCAAGACTTCAACATGCCTACAATACATTTACTCAACTAATTTCATAAATTATAACTTCAACATAAAGATGTTTTTGTTGCTAACTTGGCTTTTCTAATATAATCTTTTATTTTTTTTTTCTTGCTTAATCCCATAGCAAAAAAATATAATATCTACTAGTTAATATTGTGACAAGGAATAGACAAATTCAATCTATTTGTTTTGCACTTTTCTCCAATGTAATAATTTTCAAACTCAATGTGCTATGTCTTGGAATGAAACACAACATTGTGATGCTTGGAGAATGCATTTATTATCACAAAACACAAAATAGTTTGAAGCATGATACCAATTGCACTAAATCAACTAAGATCTAACACTATCGTAGAAATATTTCATACCATATTCTATATGTTTTCTGAAAATACATCTTACTACTTAATTATATTTTGTTATCCAATTTGTCAAGAAGCACCCTAACCATACAACAAATCAATCCAATATTGTCAATAGGACATTGAGAACCCTCAAACATCATATGTTTTACAATTTTCTTTGCATTTCATACAAGTCTAGTTCATTTTATCCATTGAATACATACATCTCCATAATTGTGCTCAAGCAAAATAAATAGAATTTCCAAAGTAAGGTAGCCTTTAGATGATATATTAAATATATGGTTATGATTTAGTGAGATTTTCTATAATTGAATGGGCCATTAGGGTTCTTAAGTAATTTATCAAATTTTAAAATAAATAGACTACTCAAACAACAAGACAGAGAGCAACATGCCAACAAGAAGCAAAAGAGAAAAAGGAATATAAAACAAAAAACTTGGAAGGAACTTTGTAGGCTACTAGCCATGGCTCTACTAGAGAAGCTCTAATTGTGTCACTCTAATTTTTATAATGAGAATGTGGTTTGTAAGCATTTGAATCATTTCGAAGATAACTCTTTGAGATGTGAAAAAGAGACTTGTTGCACTCGACAAGACTAGGCTATTTGGATAACCATTGAATAACCTTGAATTCATCATCGAATTTTGCTAAGAACTTGTTGTTTGGCACAAGATGATATTCTATAGCTATAATTATTGCATCCCACACTTTGCGTAACCCACTGCAAAAGAAATCATTAGAAACAAAATCGTTACTACCAGCAACAAACCCCCCACTAAGGAATTAAAAGATGATGGGTAATATCTGGTGAAAGGGCTCCGAAATCTTTAGCTAATAGTCTTTGTAATTTCTAACTTATACTCTCTTTTATTTCCCTACATCTTCCTTGGATCTATACCATATTGTGTAATCTTCTCCTGTGCCATCATGCCCCTATATAGTACCCCCCATTAGGCTAAAATTCCTCCTTTATATGTTATATAACATGTTGTTTCAAACCCATTCTTGAGCGTTTCGTGCATGGAACTTATCTCTTTCTCACCAATACCTCAATAGATCCTCCTATTGCCTTCCCCATAACTTTTGTTGATGGCCTCTCCATAGCTGCTCCTTCTAAAGATTTATTAGTGTCTAATTCCTTTGTTCTCCTTTTATATCCTACCCCTAAATATTTCATCAAAAACCCAAAGGACTAGTTGGAGAATATTTAGATGCTTTTTTAGGAAACAAAGGTGACCTTGGAAGAAAAATCCTAATCAGCAGATTTGTTAGGAAATCTATGTGTATGTACTTGGTTGGAATCCCATTAACAAATCCAACATTTACATGTACACTACTTGCTCTATACCTCAATGTAACCCCTTTTCCACCATCATGATGTACCCATTAGGTTCAATTTTTGGTCAATCCCTCTGCACTCTCTCCTACTTCACTTATATTATAATATCCCTAGAACCTGCATATTAACGTTTGGTATTCATGACTTGAATTATATCACTATATTATGGATTTAATATGTTTAGCGTCCTTTGAAACGGTTAGCATTAAGAATCAATTGTGGGTTCTTCAACGGTTTGCAACTACCATATGGTATGTTCCAAGCTAAAATCTACATGGAGGGAGGACATTGAACCAACCAACATCATTCTTTATTCATCACAGATCTTGCATTTGCTCTGTTGGGAGGTTGAAAGATTCATGCCCAAAATGGCTCGCATCCTCACCATTGCTCTAAGCATTATTAATATTTGTCTTCAATGGCAGGTCATTTTAAGACATGAGGTATATTGACAGGGTGATTGATAAGATCCAAGACTTGGCTTCCAACTTCTTTAAAAGCTTGGGAACCAATCGCGAGCCTCTACGTTTTGCGGAGTTCACTCTTAGTTATGGAAAGAGCCTCACAACGTCTAAATATGGAGGTTGAGGAGAGCTTCTCGATGTTTCCATTTGGTATTTTCGAAGGGTTGAGGAGAGCTTCTCTATATTTCACTATGCCGAGTTATTTCCCTTATGACGTGTTGCTCTTCAGGTGAGCTCACCCTACCATTTTTCTTACTTTTAGCAATGATGATCTAGGCCATTGTTATTCTCCCTAATGAACATGAGGTTTATCCTCTTGAATATAGTGATAGTAATTGCTAATGAATAGTGATCGCATGAAACTACTAATAGTGATTACTAATGAGACTTGTATTTGATATCATAGTTATGGATATATATCACTTCAAGTATCATGATCTCAGAGTTATGATTATTACAGTAACTCCATAATACGTGGTTTTAATAGATCAAGGTTAAAGATAATCCAGTGATAGTTTGAAAGATCCACAACACCCAAAATAGACATTAAGGTCTTCTTATATGTGGGACACATAATAAATCTGATTTTTTGTATTCGTGGAAATAATATAGATATGGTTTTATTAATGCATAGTATTTTTCATTTTCAACCATAAATAACTAGGATTTTATACCTAGAATGTATTTATTTTATGCATTTGAAATATGGATAACATACATGCTTTTATAATTGTATGCATTTGTATGATGCATTTGAAATATAGGAAAAAAGGATAATTGTGTTTTTTATTATTTGCATATGTTATTACATGGGTAATAACCTAAATAATCATAGTTCATGTTTGTCAACATGCTTTTGCACTGAAAGAACAAGTGATTGATACCCACGGTTTTGCAACAAGAAGAGTAACCGGGGATCACTATCATGGTTTAGTGAATTTATACCCATGGTTTTGCATTTTGTTAAATACAATAATAATAGAGTTTATAATAATAACAATTATGGTATTGCATGTGAGAAATGCAATAATAATTGTAGTTCTATATTTGATAATGCATTTACAAGAAAAAAATTAATTGTGTTTTTGACCTTTACTTTACTTATGCATGTACAAGAAGTGTTTTCATGCAAATATATATAATGCGTAAAAGATTATTAGTGATTCTGACATAAAAATGACAATCGGTAGAGATTGTATATCTGAGATAGAGAGATTTTGATTCTCCCAAATTATATTTGGATGAAAAATTCAAAATATTTTGGGTTTGAATAATTTTATATTTCAAGAATTAAATATAACAAAGACATTAGAGTGTTTGTTAACAATAGCAGTTGTAGGAAGAGGGGTCAAATATATGCACAAAATAATAGAGCTCTGCAACTATGGCGGTTTGACCTAAGGAGTGCAGGTCTTCTGTTGTTGGTTGTTGGTCCCCTGAGGCGGGTCTGCACCCCTCGGTTGCGCTTGGCCCTTTTGGCCGGTGTTGGCTAGCCCCTGCTGGCCTTGTTTGATTCCTTTGTTTTGCCTTGGTTTGCATCTTCGGTCTCCTCGTTATTTGGCTCCTTGGAGCCAAGTTTGGTGCATAGGTTTTTTGCTCTCACTGATTGTTGGGTCCCTGTAGTTGGAACCCATTCTTCTCGGGCTGGTCCCCTCCCTGCTATCGTAGGTTGACCAGTGTTTGATGGGTATGAGGTCATCCAGGTCTCTTCTGTCACCCACCCTTTCTGTTCTGTAGTGGGGCGTGTGATGTATGCTCCTTCCCTAGAGGTGACGCTGCAGGCAGAGATTGCAACATTCAAAAATCTTGTGGCCTCTGCCCCAACATTCTATAAACAAGGTGAATTCAAGTTTGTGAAGAAAGCTTAGGAGATCCCCAGAATCGAAATATGTGCACTGCAGGCCCGATCACGAGCTGTGTAGTTGGAATATAAGGGCCTTATTGGGTAGTTCATGGGCCTCTACCCATCCCTTTGCACAATTAAGGCCTGGGTTGAGAAGAACTAGAATCCTCTGATAAAAGGTGTAGTTATCTCCTCCTTCTGTGGCAAAGGTTTCCATAACTTTTATTTGAGAATCGTTTGGATTGGGACTTGGTGTTTAGGAGTGGTCCCTATTTCATGGGAGCTAAGGAGCCCTATATTGTTGGAGCCCCAACGTCAATCCTAAATGTGATGTTCCTTCATCAGTCCCTGTCTCGGTGAACTTGCCTTACCTCCCCTTGCATTGCTAGAATGATGCTACCTTTCAGCTTATTAGGAACTCTCTGGGGAGGTATATTGATTGCTCTAAGCCAAAATATGGCCTCTTCTCCCGTGCACGGATCTGTGTGGAGGTGGATTTGGAGAAGGGTGTCCTGGCAGTAGTCAATCTTTGTATGGATGGTTGGACGCATGTGCAAGACGTAGATTATGATCAGCTGCCCTTCAAGTGCAAGTTGTGCCACGAAAATGGACACTTTGCAAAAGCATGCCCTAAAGGAGGGGACTCCGCGGAGAAGCAAGGGAATCCCAAAGAACAATGGATGCAGGTTAAGTGGTGCAAGTCCTCGAAATTCTCACCACCATCCAGCGCCCCTAGCTTGGTTTAGGTCACAAAGGGCATTGATTCACCCCTTTAGGGCTCGCCTATTGGGAGCGGTCCCGGTTTCGAAACGGAGAATAGTTTTGGTATCTTGGGCTCTGAGGCTGTGGAGGATGGTTTAGTAGCCCCTTCCCTCACCCCTCCCCCTTCGTCTCAAGGGGGCCCAATCCCTCGCTCATCCCCCTTGGGTCATACACCCAGAGGGCACAAGGAGTATATTTCAAGTCTTCACATCGAACGCAGTTCAAAGGAAACATTGGAAGAAGAGAAAGATGTGGAAGGCTTCATGACCTATTCGTAAGGTATGGGACCTTCCGTGTAGCTGAGCTTGGCTGACGATTGGTCTGTGGGGGCAAGGCTGAAGAAGCCTGTCATAAAAGAGAAGAAAGGAGGACGAAAAAAACAATGAAGTCAGAAGGGAAAAAACTAAAAATGAAAAAGAGCTAGAAGTCTAGCACATTATTCCACGTCAGCTAGTAAATGCAGGAAACAAAGGAGGTGGAGGAAAAAAAGGAAACAATACAGGCCCTAACAAGGCGGGGGGGGAGGGGGGGGAATTCAAAAAAGTGATTAATGAATATTATATCTTGAATTGCAGGGGCTTGGGATCAATAAAGATAATCACGGAAGTGAAATCTCTCATCAGTAAAGAATGACCAGAAATCGCTCTCCTACAGGAAACCAAGCTGGACAAGGAGTCTATAAACTCTATTAAAAACAAGTCTTGGAACACTAGAAATTTGGAAACAGTCAGTTCAAGAGGAGCATCTAGAGGCCTATGTACGTTATGGAATCTGGTAAATCTACATCCAGTAAGTACTCTAAAAACAACTCACTGGATAGCAACTATTTTTAAGATTATTGAGAAACAACAACTTTTCATAGTAATCAATGTGTACATGCCCATCCATTTTCGGGAAAAACAAGAGTGTTGGAATTCCCTAATGGAGCTAAAAGGCACAGAGTTTGGGTATAACTACATTATTGGGGGAGACTTCAATACCAAAATGGTCAATCATGAAAAAAGAGGGGGCTCCATCATTCGTGATGCCCAACAAGAAAATATGGAGGACCTCATATTAGCCTTGAACCTATATAATTTCAAACCTAAAAAATTCCTATATATTTGGACCAATAAAAGAGTGGGTGCAAAACATATTGTGGCCCAACTGGACCGGTTCATTGCAGCTGACAATATCCTAACTCTAAATTACAGCCTTAAATCCTCCATCCTCCCGTGGGCCGGTTTGAAGCATCGACCGATTCGCTAAGATATCTCCCTGCCCTTGGATTTGAGGCCTATTGCCTTCCGATACTCTCCCCAATGTATAGAAGTTCCCAATTTCCTGGAGACGGTCTCCCTCTCCTCATCGAGCTGGATTGATGGCAGCCCAATAACAATCTAGGAGTCCAATATTCACAGACTGAAAGGAGACATCAAATCGTTGCTCAAGGATCACAAATCGGAAAGGCAGATCAACATCAACGATATGGAATTGATAGCATTCCAAGGGAAAATGGAAACTATGATGGTCCAAGAATCAGATCTCCACAAGGAGGCTGATGCTTTCAAGAGCCGACACTCAACTCTTAGAAAGGAAGAGTACTGAAGACTAAAATCAAGAAATAACTGGCTTAAGTCCGGAGATAGGAATACCAATTTCTTCCACAAGAAAGTCAAGTTTAGGGAATTGAAAAACAATATAACTCATATCACTCATGGGGGGAGATCATTAATAACTTTGAATAAATTAAAAGAGTTGTAGTAGAGAATTATAAAAATTTGTACACTGAGGATCATACCTAGGATATGGCCAGCGAAGACTTCTTTCTCGAAGGCATCCCCCACTTAATGTCGGAGGAGAGGAATCGCTCTCTGACTTCCCCTCTAACGGTGGAGGAAATTCGAAAGGTTGTCTTCTCCTTCCCCCTGGATAAGGCGTTGGGTCTAGATGGATTCACAACGAGCTTTTTCCACTCCTTTTGGGGTGTTATAAAGAATGACTTGTGTAGATTGGTGGGATACTCCTTTAAACGCTTTTCTATGGGGCGTGGAACCCCCCCTCATTCTCTAGATTTCGCCCAATTTCCCTTTCCAATGTCTCCTATAAGATCTTTTCGAAGCTACTGGCATGTCGTCTCAAATCGCTACTATGCCTTTTAATCTCTAAAAACTAGGGGGGTTTGTCCCAGGGAGACAAATCTTCAATAATATGATCCTTATACAAGAGGCCCTGGACTCAAGATGGAGCAGGGGGGATCAGGGCATGATCATAAAGCTAGACATGGCTAATGCTTTTGACTGGGTTAGGCATGGTTTCCTATTGAAATTTCTCATAAAAATGGGGTTGAATGAGACCTTTATAAGATGGATAAACCTTTGTATTGCTTATCCCTGGATTGCTCCACTGGTGAACGGTAGATTCTTTGGCTTCTTCAAAGCTTCGAGGGGCCTCCGTCAAGGCTGACACCTCTCTCCTTTCTTATATATAATTATGGTTGATGCCCTGAGCAGGACTTTGGAGCTTCAAAGAGTTTCTCTTAACCTTCTGGGCATTCGTTTTATGGATGTCATTAGAATCATAAATCATGGGCAGTTTGCAGATGATACTATATTGATCGGTGGTGCCTCGACCACTATCGATCGACATTTTAAGAACATCCTAGACAAATTTCTAAATGCATCCAGGGGAGCCACGAATGACAACAAAAGCCACATATACAACTGGAATATCTCAAGATAAAAGGAAAAAAATATTGAAGAAATTTTGGGATTTAAAGTTGTCTGGGAGTGGAAAGACTTTAATTATTTAGGGATCCCAATCTTCCTTTGTTGCATTGCTCCCTATGCTTGGCAAAATATGCAAGATATAATGAAATAAAAAATTGTAAACTAGGGTGGGAATTGGCTTAATTATGAAAGCAGAGAAATCCTTGTTAAAACAGTCTCATCGGTGATCCCTTTGTACTAATTCACTGCACTACAAGTCCCCAAGAATGTGCTACACCAAATGGGAATATATCTAAGAAAATTCCTGTGGGAATGAGGTAAAACAGAAACAAAGAAATACCACTTAGTAAATTGGAAAACAATCAGAGCTCCGAAACAACATCGAGGATTGGGTATGAGGGACCCGGGGATAAATATGACAATTGGAGCCGAACTTTACTAGAGTTTGATTGCAAACCTAAGCCAATGGTGGTCCCAAGCAATTCAGGATAAGTGCCTATACTAGCATAATGAACATGAAGGTCGGGTGGCCCCTGGACTAGGCTCCCCCATCTAGCATTTGATCAACTCCCCCAAGGGTACCATCATCAAAAAACTAAACAAAATCCCAGGAAATGGAGCCTCCATAAAAAATTTACAGATTCTATTTTGGGACTCCATCCCTTGGAGTCTGACCTCTCCTTGGTGCATCTAAAAATCTTCTTGAGAAATAAGGGGGAGGAAAATCTGGGCTAGATCATTGAGTGGAACCAATAAGGTGGCTAGAAGGGCTAGAGGCTAGAAAATATCCCGGAGGCTCTCCTCCAATAAAGAGAGATTCTCCTGAAGAATCTAAGAGGCTGTGTCCCCATCACCCTCTCTGAGGCAGACAAGTGGGGTTGGAAGAATTCCATCTATATGGTAAAAGAAGGGTATTTGCACATGTTCTTTATCACCCAATTACCTCCTAAAAACTCTATTTGGGGGAAAATATGGAAAATAAATGTCATCCCAAAATTCAATTTTTTTTCTGTTGGTTGATAGCACATAAAAGAAATCTTACTGTGGAAAATATTCAGAGAAGGGAACACATTGGTCCCTCAAGATGCTCACTTTATGAATGTGCAGAGGAATCTATCTCCCACCTCTTTCTCCAGTTTTAGGTGACAAAAGAAGTTTGGGTAGTTCTTCTTGGTCCTCTATATTGCATAACTACCTGGCCTACAAATACCCAGATCTTCTTTAGCTCTTGGCCCAAATCTTATTTGGGCTCCCTTCATGCCAAAAATAAATTTAGAGAATCTGGTCTACTCTTCCTAAGTACGCCTGTTGGAAAATATGGCTATCTAGGAACAAGGCAGTATTTAAAAAGGTCTGGGTCCCGGCGGGGGTAACAGCCATCACTACCCTTTATACCTATATGGAATTGCATAAACTAGTTATGGACCCTTCCTTGGATCGACTGGAATCTGCTTGGTTGGCTCCATGGGCATGCTCCCTGACCTCTCAGGTCCTAGGATGTGTTTCTCACTCTCGGGCCAAATGGATTCTAAGGTTGTCTTCGGAAGGTCTAGTGTAATGGCTTAGATCCACAAACAAATGGACCCTTCAATTTGATGGTACATCAAAAGGAAATCCTGGGGTGGCAGGAGGGGGAGGGATTCTCACTAATCCTGAAGGAATCATTGAATTTAGATATGTTTGGGGGGTTGGATGGAAGAAAAACAACCAAACATAAGCATATGGCTTGTTCCTAGGCCTTACCCTGGCTCAAAAGAAGGGCATAAAAACAATACAAGTTCTATGGGATTCCATAATAATTATTAGGAATATGATCTATGATACAAAAGCTAAAAACACTACCCTGAACCAAATCATTAAGAGATCTCAGGGACTACTCCCCTCCTTCGATTTGGTGTCCTTCTATCATATTCTCATAGGAAACAACCAAGAAGAAAACAAGCAAGCCAATCATGCATGTGAGTTGAGAGAATAAAGATGTAAATTGAATGAGGTCGAGATCACGACTAACATCCCATAAGTAAACTGATGGGATACAACTTTTGGATATTGAGAGAGTCTCCAAGCCTAGCATGGAAAATAATATATACAGGTATTGGAGACTTTAATTACATTTTGATAAAAGTGGTAAGTTGGCCCCTCCTCCCTCCCCTTTGTCCTCACCCCTATCCCTTGCTCCCTCTCCTCTTCCCTTCGCTCCCCCTCCTTCTTATTTATCCCCACCACCCCTTACCTTCTTCATCCTCTTCTCCTTTCCCCTGTTTCCCCCCTCACCCTTCTACCTCTCCCCGTTGTGATCTCCTCCCCAACCCATCTCATGCCCCCAACCCTTGGGCCCTGCCCCATCATATCAAGTGAGCTCTGGCCTACCATGGAGAATCGTGGCATGATTGTCCTCTACCTTCAATTGCAATGTGTCAGAGTCCATCACCCTGGTACTACACCTATTTTCGAAAGGGACCTCAGTGTGCACCTTCAGT
Source organism: Pinus tabuliformis (assembly GCA_031772625.1). Classification (NCBI taxonomy): domain Eukaryota; kingdom Viridiplantae; phylum Streptophyta; class Pinopsida; order Pinales; family Pinaceae; genus Pinus; species Pinus tabuliformis. The sequence continues at coordinate 602,425,493 of CM062818.1, forward strand.
TCCCACGGCCTCGTTCATGGGGAAAAAGATGGTGCATCTCCTTTGGAGATTGCAGAAGTATGGGATTTTCAAGGAAAAATTTAATTCTGGTTCACACAGAAGCCCAGTTTCACTCGTGGGAGGATAATGCGGCTGAGAAGGATGGACCAGGAGTAGTGTGGGGAATTAATGGAGGACGACAAGGAAAATACGGTGACTTATCGGGGCCTTAGCTGTGTTAGCTTCTTCGTTCAACACATCATCATCGTTTAGTAAGCAACGACTATAAAGGGAATAATGGTTTGTTCTATTTATATGAATTAAGGATACATGTTGCAAAGGTTGCCTTTGCGAAGGCTTGGCGGCTGAAGCTAAGGTTTTTGATTGTCTGTTACTAGGCCTGGGTTGATGGGATAAATTTCATGGAAGGCCCGAGTGCAATTGAGGGTCTGAGTACAATTGAGGCTCGGAGGGCAATTGAGGGCCTAAGTGCAATTGAGGATATGAGTGCATTGGAATGTATGAGGGAAATTGAGAGTCTACTTGTTGTTACTAGGTCTGAGGATGTTATTATTTTACTAAAGTGGGCGGAGGTTCCAGTCTGGTTGAACCTGGGAGCTAATTGGTTAGTAGAACAATGGAGGGAGGTCTGGCTGAACACGGTGGTAGGTGAGAAGAGCTATAATCTTCGGTCTGTGAGGGTGCCTAGATGAAGGATAGATTCAACCACACATTGAATTTGAGTGGGAGTTACAGAAAGTCCTGAAACATTTTGGACAACCGAAAAATGGATTCTAGTGTACAAAGTGGAGATGCCAATTCATGGTTGGGATCCTGGGGCAATTACAGGCTGAGGTCTGGGGGGATGCAGGTGGGAACCTCACTGGAGGGAAGAAGAATTCGGCCATCCTGCATAAACTGTGTGTAGAACCACTTGGAGTTTAGAGAAGGCCTAATCATTTTGCAACGCAACATTCATCAATGGCTACAAGAGCACTTGTTGATGCAGGAGAGAGAGATGGAGAAAAGAGAGTGCATATGCCAAGTGGAAGATGAAAATGATGCACCGAGGCATCAAATTTAACAGCTGTAGCTCAAAGTGGATGAGAGCAACAAGGAAAAGGAGGAAGACTCGATCGAGCAGGATCATAACCAAGGATCAATTGGGCTGGACCTCAACAGTCCAACACCAATGGACATCAGGATTTCATATGTTCTTTCTCCCAGTTTTTAAATGATGCATTGTAAATGTAAATATATTATGTTTCAATTTTGTCGAATTTATAGTTGTAAAGGATCCAAAATGAGGAATGTTTGTGGGCAGGTCGATGCATCTGAAATACTAGGTTTGTAGAACAAATGAAGCATTATCAACTTTTGTAAGCATGGAAAAATCTATGTAAAATCCTGGTTTTGTTTGCGAATGGACGCGATATATTTTATATAAAAATCTACTCATTCTGGTTAAAAAAAACAATAACAATTGTAGGGAAGAATCATGAATTTCACAAAGAATTGAGCAATAGATTCTAAACTAATCTCATTTGCAACAATCAAACGTGAATTATAACTAATTATACTATTGCAGGTGATGAAGTCACTATATATAAGCATTGTAGATGCAGAGTGATAGATTGTCAGATGCAATTTTGCAATGGGCAACTTGGTTTACTAAAAAAAAAGTTAACTTGTTATGGCGTGAGAAGGGTGATGCATGGTGGGGAGATGGTTACCGTGGTAAGCAATCATGCCATGAGGATATTGTGCTTTAAGAACTATTGAGAAATATGTTGAGAACCATGATAGCATGTTTAATGTATGTCCCTCTAGTTAATGATGCTTGAATGAAAGACTAAGTTTCTTTTGTAAAATCTCAATATCAGACAAGGGACGAACTTCCTTCTTTCCATTGAGTGAGGGATGAACTCCCTCATGAGAGGTTTAATGAAATAAAAGTTTGATGGTTTTTCCCTTTGGGGTTTCGAGGGTAATATTAGTGTTCATTTGTGTGTTTTCCTAATTGGTTATCTTGATGATATTGTCACCTTGCATGACATTGGAAATTATATTATTTATCATGTTTTTAGTAAGGCCTTATTAATTGAAAAATGTTAATGATGTAAAGCTTCAACATAATGTATTATGTTAACGAGTTGCACTAATGATTATTCCTTTACACAATTTTCGATTCCATTTCTATGGTTAATTCACTTAATGATTATGCATTAGGGGAATTTTGAGGTATAAAATGGGCCTCCTAAGGAAATTATAAAATAATCGTGGAAATATTAAAATAAGATTATATTACATCATCAAATTTTAGAGGGATAAAAGGAAAAACTATTTTTTCGACTCGTATTTTCAACTTATATCCCTAAGGCTTTACTCAAATTTCAAGTGGGACTACTCGTTGGATGCAAAATTTAGTTCCTCGTCCAAGGAATACCCATGTTGCATATTTTCGATGGACCCTGCTACACGAAAAATGAGAAATACATGAAAAATGTGATTGCAATCACATTTTTCATGTATTTCTCATTTTTCGCGTAGCAAGGTCCATCGAAAGTATGCAACATGGGTACTCCTTGGAAGAGGAATTAATTTTTTCATCCAACGAGTGCTCCTGCTCGAAATTTAAGTAACACCTCAAGGAAATAAGTTGAAAATACAAGTTGAAATTGTAGTCACTATTATTTTATTGTTTTTTAATCTGTTTACATTTTCCTCCAAAAATGGTGAATCACCCCCCATGGTTGACATCATCATCTTGAATCCTATTGGTTCTCATAAATTTTATTTTGGTTGTACATTTTACTTAGGAATCCCATTTTAGACCTCAAAATTCCCCTAATGATTATATCATTTGATGATCATATTAAGTGTATGTGATAATTCATTCATGGGATGCTACATGCTTGTAAAACTGGTAAAGAAAATAATCGTGTAATTTACATACATTCCAATGAAAACAAGAAATCCTACCTCTCCCCGTTGTGATCTCCTCCCCAACCCATCTCATGCCCCCAACCATTGGGCCCTGCCCCATCATATCAAGTGAGCTCTGGCCTACCATGGAGAATCGTGGCATGATTGTCCTCTACCTTCAATTGCAATGTGTCAGAGTCCATCACCCTGGTACTACACCTATTTTCGAAAGGGACCTCAGTGTGCACCTTCAGTTCCCACGGCCTCGTTCATGGGGAAAAAGATGGTGCATCTCCTTTGGAGATTGCAGAAGTATGGGATTTTCAAGGAAAAATTTAATTCTGGTTCACACAGAAGCCCAGTTTCACTCGTGGGAGGATAATGCGGCTGAGAAGGATGGACCAGGAGTAGTGTGGGGAATTAATGGAGGACGACAAGGAAAATACGGTGACTTATTGGGGCCTTAGCTGTGTTAGCTTCTTCGTTCAGCACATCATCATCGTTTAGTAAGCAACGACTATAAAGGGAATAATGGTTTGTTCTATTTATATGAATTAAGGATACATGTTGCAAAGGTTGCCTTTGCGAAGGCTTGGCGGCTGAAGCTAAGGTTTTTGATTGTCTGTTACTAGGCCTGGGTTGATGGGATAAATTTCATGGAAGGCCCGAGTGCAATTGAGGGTCTGAGTACAATTGAGGCTCGGAGGGCAATTGAGGGCCTAAGTGCAATTGAGGATATGAGTGCATTGGAATGTATGAGAAATTGAGTGAGAGTCTACTTGTTGTTACTAGGTCTGAGGATGTTATTATTTTACTAAAGTGGGCGGAGGTTCCAGTCTGGTTGAACCTGGGAGCTAATTGGTTAGTAGAACAATGGAGGGAGGTCTGGCTGAACACGGTGGTAGGTGAGAAGAGCTATAATCTTCGGTCTGTGAGGGTGCCTAGATGAAGGATAGATTCAACCACACATTGAATTTGAGTGGGAGTTACAGAAAGTCCTGAAACATTTTGGACAACCGAAAAATGGATTCTAGTGTACAAAGTGGAGATGCCAATTCATGGTTGGGATCCTGGGGCAATTACAGGCTGAGGTCTGGGGGGATGCAGGTGGGAACCTCACTGGAGGGAAGAAGAATTCGGCCATCCTGCATAAACTATGTGTAGAACCACTTGGAGTTGAGAGAAGGCCTAATCATTTTGCAACGCAACATTCATCAATGGCTACAAGAGCACTTGTTGATGCAGGAGAGAGAGATGGAGAAAAGAGAGTGCATATGCCAAGTGGAAGATGAAAATGATGCACCGAGGCATCAAATTTAACAGCTGTAGCTCAAAGTGGATGAGAGCAACAAGGAAAAGGAGGAAGACTCGATCGAGCAGGATCATAACCAAGGATCAATTGGGCTGGACCTCAACAGTCCAACACCAATGGACATCAGGATTTCATATGTTCTTTCTCCCAGTTTTTAAATGATGCATTGTAAATGTAAATATATTATGTTTCAATTTTGTCGAATTTATAGTTGTAAAGGATCCAAAATGAGGAATGTTTGTGGGCAGGTCGATGCATCTGAAATACTAGGTTTGTAGAACAAATGAAGCATTATCAACTTTTGTAAGCATGGAAAAATCTATGTAAAATCCTGGTTTGTTTGCGAATGGACGCGATATATTTTATATAAAAATCTACTCATTCTGGTTAAAAAAAACAATAACAGTTGTAGGGAAGAATCATGAATTTCACAAAGAATTGAGCAATAGATTCTAAACTAATCTCATTTGCAACAATCAAACGTGAATTATAACTAATTATACTATTGCAGGTGATGAAGTCACTATATATAAGCATTGTAGATGCAGAGTGATAGATTGTCAGATGCAATTTTGCAATGGGCAACTTGGTTTACTAAAAAAAAAGTTAACTTGTTATGGCGTGAGAAGGGTGATGCATGGTGGGGAGATGGTTACCGTGGTAAGCAATCATGCCATGAGGATATTGTGCTTTAAGAACTATTGAGAAATATGTTGAGAACCATGATAGCATGTTTAATGTATGTCCCTCTAGTTAATGATGCTTGAATGAAAGACTAAGTTTCTTTTGTAAAATCTCAATATCAGACAAGGGACGAACTTCCTTCTTTCCATTGAGTGAGGGATGAACTCCCTCATGAGAGGTTTAATGAAATAAAAGTTTGATGGTTTTTCCCTTTGGGGTTTCGAGGGTAATATTAGTGTTCATTTGTGTGTTTTCCTAATTGGTTATCTTGATGATATTGTCACCTTGCATGACATTGGAAATTATATTATTTATCATGTTTTTAATAAGGCCTTATTAATTGAAAAATGTTAATGATGTAAAGCTTCAACATAATGTATTATGTTAACGAGTTGCACTAATGATTATTCCTTTACACAATTTTCGATTCCATTTCTATGGTTAATTCACTTAATGATTATGCATTAGGGGAATTTTGAGGTATAAAATGGCCTCCTAAGGAAATTATAAAATAATCGTGGAAATATTAAAATAAGATTATATTACATCATCAAATTTTAGAGGGATAAAAGGAAAAACTATTTTTTCGACTCGTATTTTCAACTTATATCCCTAAGGCTTTACTCAAATTTCAAGTGGGACTACTCGTTGGATGCAAAATTTAGTTCCTCGTCCAAGAATACCCATGTTGCATATTTTCGATGGACCCTGCTACACGAAAAATGAGAAATACATGAAAAATGTGATTGCAATCACATTTTTCATGTATTTCTCATTTTTCGCGTAGCAAGGTCCATCGAAAGTATGCAACATGGGTACTCCTTGGAAGAGGAATTAATTTTTTCATCCAACGAGTGCTCCTGCTCGAAATTTAAGTAACACCTCAAGGAAATAAGTTGAAAATACAACTTGAAATTGTAGTCACTATTATTTTATTGTTTTTTAATCTGTTTACATTTTCCTCCAAAAATGGTGAATCACCCCCCATGGTTGACATCATCATCTTGAATCCTATTGGTTCTCATAAATTTTATTTTGGTTGTACATTTTACTTAGGAATCCCATTTTAGACCTCAAAATTCCCCTAATGATTATATCATTTGATGATCATATTAAGTGTATGTGATAATTCATTCATGGGATGCTACATGCTTGTAAAACTGGTAAAGAAAATAATCGTGTAATTTACATACATTCCAATGAAAACAAGAAATCAATGCCATACATTTACTGTATATATTTTCTTACAAATCTTGTATTGTTATGTGTATTTAGTATTTTTCACCATTTGATTCATTAATGAATTATCAATTTCACTCTAAACTTTGCTTTTAATCAATCACTTATTTTCTTTTGTACAATGTTATATGCATTTTCAAATTCACTTTGAATGATCTCTTAATAAATTGGATAGAAATTTTCAATTTACATTTAATAGATATTTGAATTACATTAAGAAATTGTTAGATTTTCATTTATGCTATAAACAAAATTCACAAGTTTTGTACTCCAATTTAGCACTAAGGATATTTCAATATGAATATTACAAATACACATTTCTATGAAGATAGATATCTTTTGGATGATATTTTTTACAGTATACATACATATATAGCACTTTTGCAACCAAATTCCATATAATTGAATTGGGCTTCTAGAATTTTAATTTATTTATGTGAAAAAATTAAGAAGACGATGGAGGTTTAACCTCTTCAAAATATCTAGGCAATATTCAAGCTAGTATGAACAAATAAAGGATTGAGATTGATCTCAAAATTAATTATGAGCTTATTGAAAAATCCATTTGAAAATTTTAATTAAAATAAATTTGAGTTGTCATTGCCATTCGAATTCTTCACTACTAGAATGCATAAACCTAGTCAATCTAACCTCTCCCAAGTCCACATTCAATTCATTGAGATAATTTTGAAAAATATATATAATATAAACAATTCCTTGAAATGGTCATTCGTTTTCCCTTGATGCTTAATGGTAAACCTGACACCCAACCGTGTAGAAATAAAGTGTTGTGCAAATCCAAATTTGACACAACCAGACTTTGTGGATATGCCTAGTAGTTATGATGAGATATATCATGTAATAAGTGTTTTTATGCTTATTATGGATATATCTATCAATGTTTACCAATCATTTAATTTATATGGCTAAGGTAATTTATTTTATATAAACATATACATGTTATTTTAGTCATTATTTTAATATCAAAATCTTATATCATGATCTAAATGAGTTTGAAACATTATGAGAAGATTAAGCACATGCACTATAGTTTGTATAACATCAAGATGATTTGATAATAAAATTAACGTATAGTTTCAATTTGAAAAAAGATGATGTTAAAAGTGATATATCATGTATAGAAGTGTGTCCCCAACCTAAAAGAAGAAACAAGCTCAATCCCTCCTTGTTGTAAATTGAAATCACATTGGGGAAGGTATTTTCCTTATAGTGTGACCATTGTTATGGCTAGTGGTCATCCTATACATATTAATATCTTTTTTTAGTTGGTGATCATACTCCTATTGTGCTTCTCCATGACTAAGGAATTCCTTAATATTATGAGAGATTGTTATATTCAATGATTCAAGCATGTTCTTGTTATGATTACAAGTAAAATATTTGTTGTGAACAAATGTATTAATGTGTTAAAACTTTTACATTCTTCCACAGTCAGGAATTTAATTATCCTAGACTAAAGGAGGTTCTTATATTCTATTGTTAAAGTTACAATCTAAAATGTTTGTTAACATTTGATGAAAATGGACTTAGGTGCCATCCTTTCCTTTTGGAAGGAAGATTGCTTCCAAATGGATGATGGTTGTATATGTTGTCCATAAACACCTTCTTGTAGTTTCTCATGCTTAGAAAGGTTTGTCCATTATTGGTGGTGGTTAGGCTAGGTCTCCATTAAGAATTATGGATCATTATCAAATGTTTAAGTGTTATTTTTTGAAATTTTTTATGCAAATAGATCTAAATCTATACAAAAATTTTAGGAGCTATGAATTTCATGTCATCAAGGAGAATGTATAGAATATGTTTCATCTAATTCTTGCAAGATTATTGTTAATTGTCCACTCAAATATTTCTTGTCCTTTATATGGATCTTAAGGGTGAAATTCATGTTAAAAGATAGTGCAACTCTAGTAGGGGAGAGGAGTAGTATAGAACTATACTCCAAAGTTTCTTGAGCATATAATACTCTTTGTTGTTTCTTATAATCTAGGATTGACATGTGTCTATTGTTTCTTGGATGATCACATTCAATATTGGATCTGACGTTTCCATTTCTTGTAAATGTTGTAGGACTATGTCAAAAACCTTGTGGGATCCCTCCCCTCTTCCTCATAATATTTAGATAGATGTTGGATCAGCCACTAGCCATAACAGTGGTCACACTACAAGGAAAATATCTTCTAGTGGAGGTTATAATGGATATTTTTAGTGTTATAGAATTGGAAAAATTTGTCTAAGAAACATCCGCTAAAACATCTGCTTGGGATAGTAGAGGTTTTTAATGGAACTTCATTACAAGTGAAAAAATATGGGCATCCAGAGGTTTTAGCAGCTGTGGTACGCTTAATGGAACAAGTAGCACTAGTGCACTACATATATAAAAGCACTGGGCGAAATACATAACTTAAAATATTGAGGCATTGAATGCAAAAAATACTGGTGTGTAATATGTACCACACTGGTGCTCAGAGATAAAAAAGCCTCGAGGCATTCTTGTAAGGAATGACAACGGGGCATGCAAAAAAAATTGTTGCATATGTGCTTTCTTTTAAACTTGCAGCGTCAATGTGTATCATTTGTACAAATTACCTGGTGCATTCGTTATACAAAAGGACCAATGTTGTTAGTTTTCATAAGGCACCAGGCTAGAAATAATATTTTGTAGGGCTGGAGAGTTAGTTATATGAAAGCACTGGTGCATTAAGAATTACAATGCATTGAGGCATTAATCTCAAACAAGACCAGTGCTTGAAGAGAAAAACGCATCGGTGTTGTCGTTTTCTTAAAATGCACCAAGCATGCAAAAGGATTTTGTCATAGTACTTTTATATAACATAACACACTGGTGCATTTTTATGTTATAGACACACCAATTTTTTGAATGAGATTTTCTCTTTTTTGGAAACATCAACATGTGAGAGTGCAATTATTGTAATTTTTAGATCTGTTATTCATCGAAAAATCAACATATGTCTTATAGTAGTATCCATATAAATTAAAATTTGATTAGTACATTTGTATATGATGTTTGGATTAATTTGTTATATTACCATATTTCACATCTCTTCATCATAATATTTAATTATTCTTATATTTAGTAGGTGGTGTAACATTTCACAATGACATTTGATAACACAATAGAATAAAT